>JANXHW010000003.1:145809008-146516008 GCA_026170595.1 Plestiodon gilberti rubricaudatus
AGGCTACAGCCACCAGGGCAAATGACCAGAGGGTGCACGCGGGTGATAGCAGCCCGCCAAACCTCTGTCCCCTGTTAACAGGGGAGTGGATTGGGGGACGATCAGGGCAGTTTGGGGCAGGGAGCAGGGTGGTAAGGGGGGTGGGGGCTGATATTGGTGGCAGCCACACACGCTGCGATCCTATCCCCCCTTTCTGGCCTGGACCCACCCCTGGGAGTCTCCTTGGCCTTACACCATCAAAAAAGCTGGTGTAGGGCTGAGGAGACCCATTGGAGGCCAGGCAGCATTTGCAGAGGTAAGTAAAAAAAGATGCCATCAGGTTCCCCCGCCACATAGCATGCAGTGTGCGCTCCGTCAACGGTGCTGCATGGTCTGGGTTGGCAGGAGATAGGACTGGACCCTAAATTATCCTTCCAGTCATGTGAAGGGGGGTAATGCACACAGAAGTGATTACATGAGGTTCTTGCACAGAGACATCTGAATGAATCCTGACTTGGCTTTGTGCTGGCAGAAAGTTGCACAATAAATCACTCAAATTGTGAGGACCTCATTGTTGTGCAGTTTCTTCCACATGTGCTTACATACTGCAAAATGCACCTTATTTCATGTGCTCCTCAGGATACAGCCCTCTGTGTTCAGAAACCATATACCAGACAGCACTCAGAAGTTGCAACCCATAAAAACCACTGGGTATGTGCAATCAAGCTTATGATGGTGCACAGATCAGGGGAAACACTAGGCTGGGGAAACACATAAATATTCTTTATGCTTATTGGTGTCATGTATCTGCATGCAGTTTTTAATCTTCAATCAACTGATTCTGTATTTCAGGTATACAGGAACACCCTCTCCCATATCACCTAGCCCATCTCCTGTGAGTTCCATAGGGTCCCAGGGAAGCACTGGAGCCCCTTCTCCCTCATCCATAATCAGCATTCCACAGCGAATTCATCAAATGGCAGCTAATCACGTTAGTATCACAAACAGCATCTTGCACAGTTATGACTACTGGGAGATGGCTGACAATCTTACCAAGGAAAGCCAAGGTGGGTTATAAGCAAACGGTTGACTAAAACTGTAACATGCCAATTTGGCCAATGTCAGATCTAATCTAGCCATTTAGAGATTTTGATCTAAACTTATGGACCTCCCCATATAAGTCAGAGTATACTGTACTTTCCAGACAGGCATCAGTCTCCCACAAAGAGGTGCATAAGCACCTCTTATAAATTGCATTGGCCATCTTGCTGCATATCAAACCTGCTATGCCAATCTTAATCTGATGTTGACCATATGGAAGTATCCAAAGTTTTCCAGAGCTATGTTCCAAATATGCATTCAAAGGAGAACATTACCTGTCTGGTGCCAATTTGACTGAAGTTTGTGAGGAACAAGTCTGAATGAAAGCTTTCATGGCCAGCAATTATCTTACAGAATTTGGGTAGTACGGGTAAAGATGCCATGTTGATAGAGAACCTGGAAAAAAATTAGTATCCTGCGCCGAACGCGGGCGTATCCTGTGCCTGAACGGCCTCCCCTGACTAAAGAATTAAGTCAAACAGAGGTTAAAAGAGAAGATGTCTCAGACTTAATTGACAAAATAAAGATCAATAAATCACCAGACCCAGATGGCATCCACCCAAGAGTTCTGAAGGAACTCAAGAATGAAGTTGCTGACCTCTTGACCAAAATATGCAACTTGTCCCTTAAAACGGCCACTGTGCCAGAGGATTGGAGGATAGCTAATGTCACGCCAATTTTTTAAAAAGGAAGGAGGGGGGACCCGGGAAACTACAGGCCGGTCAGCCTAACATCTGTTCCGGGGAAGATGGTTAGAAAGTCTCATTAAGGATAAAATCTTAAAACACATAGAAGAACAAGCTTTGCTGAGGGAGTCACCATGGCTTCTGCAAGGGGAAGTCTTGCCTCACAAACCTTTTAAAATTTTTTGAAAAGGTCAACAGGAACGTGGATGCGAGCGAACCCGTGGATATTATATATCTGGATTTTCAGAAGGTGTTTGACACGGTCCCTCATGAAAGGCTCCTGAGAAAACTCCACAGTCAGGGAATAAGAGGGCAGGTCCTCTTGTGGATTAGGAACTGGTTGAAGACCAGGAAACAGAGAGTGGGAGTCAATGGGCAATTTTCACAATGGCGAGAGGTGAAAAGCGGTGTGCCCTAAGGATCGGTCTTTGGACCGGTGCTTTTCAACTTATTCATAAATGACCTGGAGTTGGGGATAAACAGCGAGGTGGCCAATTTGCGGATGACACTAAACTTTTCCGGGTGGTGAAGACCAGCAGGGATTGTGAAGAGCTCCAGAAGGATCTCTCCAAACTGGGAGAATGGGCAGCAAAATGGCAGATGCGCTTCAATGTAAGTAAGTGCAAAGTGATGCACATTGGGGCAAGAAACCAAAATTTCACATATATGCTAATGGGTTCTGAGTTGTCTGTGATGGATCAAGAGAGAGATCTTGGGGTGTTGTTGTTGTTGTTCAGTCGTTAAGTCGTGTCCGACCCTTCGTGATCCCATGAACCATATCCCGCCAGGCCTTCCTGTCCTCCACTATCTTCCTGAGTTCGCTCATTTTCATGTTTGTTGCATCGGTGATGCTGTCTAACCATCTCATCCTTGGCCTTCCCCTTCTCCTTTTGCCTTCAATCTTTCCCAGCATCAGAGTCTTCTCCAGAGAGTCCTCTCTTCGCATTAGGTGGCCAAAATATTTGAGTTTCAGCCTTAGTACCTGTCCTTCCAGGGAACAGTCAGGCTTGATTTCATTTAGAATTGACTGATTTGATCTCCTGGCAGTCCAAGGGACTCTCAGGAGTCTTCTCCAGCACCACAGTTCAAAAGCATCTATTCTTCGGCGCTCAGCCTTCCTTATGGTCCAACTCTCGCAACCATACATTGCTACTGGGAACACCATCGCCCTGACTATACGAACTTTTGTTGGCATGGTGATATCTCTGCTTTTTATTATGCTGTCTAAGTTTGCCATAGCTTTCCTTCCAAGGAGTAAGCGTCTTTTAATTTCATGGCTGCTGTCTCCGTCTGCAGTGATCTTGGAACCCAGAAAAGTAAAATCTGTTACTGCTTCCATTTCTGCCCCTTCTATTTGCCAAGAATTGATGGGACCCGATGCCATGATCTTAGTTTTATTAATGTTGAGTTTCAAGCCAACTTTTGCACTCTCCTCTTTCACTCTCATCAAGAGGCTCTTTAGTTCTTCTTCACTTTCTGCCATTAGGGTGGTATCGTCTGCATATCTGAGGTTGTTGATATTTCTCCCGGCAATCTTGATTCCGGATTTTCTTGGCAAGGTTACTGGAGTGGGTTGCCATTTCCTTCTCCAGTGGATCACTTTTAGTCAGAACTCTCTGCTACGACCTGTCCGTCTTGGGTGTCCCTGCACGGCATAGCTCATGGCTTCATTGAGTTACGCAAGCCCCTTCGCCACGACAAGGCAATGATCCATGAGGGGATCTTGGGGTACTGGTGGACAGATCGATGAAAGTGTCGACGCAGTGTGCGGCGGCTGTGAAGAAGGCCAATTCCATGCTCGGGATCATTAAAAAAGGGATTGAGAATAAAACAGCCAATATCATTATGCCTTTGTACAAATCGATGGTAAGGCCGCATCTGGAGTATTGTGTCCAGTTCTGGTCACCGCACCTCAAAAAGGATACTGTATAGTTGAATTGGAAAAGGTGCAGAAAAGAGCGACCAGAATGATTCGTGGGCTGGAGCACCTCCCTTATGAGGAAAGGCTACAGCCAGAGGCGTAACTAGCCCTCTGGGCGCCCTGTGCTAGGAGGGCGGTCGGGCGCCCAATAGCGATTGGGGGGGTGCCCGGTGCAAAGTCGTGCAGTAATTAGTATAATTACAAACAAATCAAGCGGCTACTGTTACTCTCTCACATTTATGGATAAGCAGCTCAAGAGAAATGGGAAGGGGGGGAGCAAAGCACGTCCCTCAAAACGATGACGCTACTAGGAATCGAACAGAACAGAAAGAGACGAGTGTGCAAGCTTGAAAGGCGGGGCGGGGTGGAGGGGTTGAGGAGAGGGAAACGCTTCCAAAGAGACGAGAGGAGAAAGGGACGTTGATTTTAAGGAGCAGGGCAGCATACAGAGACCCGAGGCGGGAGAAAGACTGCGGCTGCTGCTGCCGCCTGCCCAAGAAAAGACGACTTTTTACCAGCAGAAACGGGACGCTCCTCCTCTCTCCTTACCTGTGTGTCTCCTTGAGTCCTCCTCGCCTCCCCCCCCTTCCCTCCTCCTCCTCCTCCGCATTCTCTTGACAGACAATTGTCAGAGTCGTTCCTTACAGATCTCAGGGAGAGAAGAAGCATTTGCTTTTCAAAGGAAGCAGATCATCCCCATTGTCTTGGTCTCTGGGGCTAATCAGATTAGCTGATACTGTGTTATTATCTTGCTAAAGAGGCTGCCCTCCCAGTCCCGGCGCCAGGACGGAGTGCTCCAAGTGTCACCCGAAGTTACGGCTCTGGCTACAGCGTTTGGGGCTTTTCAGTCTAGAAAAAAGGCGCCTGAGGGGGGACATGATTGAGATGTATAAAATTATGCATGGGATGGAGAGAGTGGATAGAGGGAAATTCTTCTCCCTCTCGCACAACACCAGAACCAGGGGACATGCACTAAAATTGAGTGGAGGGAGAGTTAGAACGAACAAAAGAAAATATTTCTTTACCCAGCGTGTAATTCATCTGTGGAACTCCTTGCCACAGAATGTGGTGATGGCACCTGGCCTAGATGCCTTTAAAAGGTGTTTGGACACAGGGGCGTCGCTGGAGCATGGTGGGGTGGGCGGGGCGTGCACCCCGCGCGCGACACCCTTCGGACGCTCCGAGGCCGGCTTTTTGCCCTCAAAATGGGTCTGCGCATGCGCGAAAATCCGGAAAATACCCGGATGGACGCGCTGCCTGGGCCTTCTTTCAGAAGCGCCGACGGGCTGGCCTCGGAGCGTCCGGAGGGCGACGCGGGGGGGGAGCCGGGTCGCCCCCCCCGCACCGCGATATCGTAGCGTCACTAGGGTGACGAGCGCCCCCTGCCCCAGGGTGACGCGTGTCCTAGTGACGCTACTGTTTGGACAGATTCATGGAGGAAAAGACCATCACAGGTTACAAGCCATAAGCAACCTCCTGGTTTTAGAAGTAGGTTTTCTCTGTGCCGGGTGCAGGGGAGTGGCAGCAGGAAATAGGTTACCTTGTTGGCTGTGTGCTCCCTGAGGCATCTAGTGGGGCCACTGTGAGATATAGGAAGCTGGACTAGATGGACCCTTGGCCTGATCCAGCAGGGATCTTATGTTCTTATTCTCAAAGGACAGAGCTCAGCTTGGAAAGAGGTGCCCTACTGTGTGTGAGATGCACTGCCTGATGGGTAGCGGGTCCCCATGCTTTCAAGGCATGTGCATTATCTGTTTCGTGCTGTGTTTCTACAAATTACAGTGAATACGAGTCCTAAAGTACAAAAGAAGATGAAAAAATTCATGGGAAAAGTGGAAAAGTAAACCTTTACTGATGCTGTATAATGTTATTAATTGTTTGTTCTATTTTATCATACTTTCACAAATCATGTGTATTCATTAGAAAGATAAATACTCACTATGCAACACTGAATAATAAATGTTTAATGTTTTATTCCCTAGATTTCTTTAATGATTTGGATACATTGATGGGACCGGTCACCTTGCATAGCAATATGGAGCACCTAGTTCAATATACACAACAAGGACTCTACTGGATAAGAAATAGTGCTCAGTTGTCATAATGACTATGAGTCATTCATCTGGACATTAGACTGTTCCACAGACACTTCAGTTATTCTAGACACTGTGCTACAGAAGTACTCAACCGCAGCATTGCTTCAAACAAAAGTGAATATTTCTTCGACACTGAAGATTTTTTTCAGAGTGCAGAAATAGATGTGTATGTATATTATGTAATGTTTGCCCATTCTGATTCATTATATTTTAATAGTCTCCCAAAATACTTCTGTAAAGATAAAGACAAAACATAGACACACAAGGACAAACTCACATTCATACAAAGTTACACTCAAGCACATACTCTCCCCCAGTACTTAGAAAATAAAACCAGAGCTTCGTTGGTTAATTTAACCAGGAACAATAAAACATAGTACATCTATGTCAGAGAAGTATTTGCCATTAGACTTAACAGCCCAATCCTACCCAAATTTCCCCCACCAATGCACCCGTGCCAACAGACCATGCACTGTATCCACGGGAGGGGGAACGATTGGGAATAACTCTTCGGGGTAAGCTCACTTATCCAGGGGGAAAGCCTCTATCACCACCATGGAACTCCTTGGATCTACATCTGCTGTTTAGCAGGTGTAAATCTGAGAAGTGTAACAGCAGCAGTAAGAGAGACAGACGGGGTTAGGATATTGACATACGCAAATGCTGCTAATACCTCCCCTGGTCTGCCTATCTCCTCACCCCCATTCCACCCCCTCCCTGCCTTGTTCCGTCCCCACCGCAGTCACACCTACCTTTTGTAGGTCCTGCTGCGGGCCTCTAGTACTGCCACCTGCTGTGGCAGCACACCTAAAATAGCTGCCACCGGAGGGATGACGGGCACTGTAACATAACAGTGCTAAAAGACAGCGGCTTTATCAAGCGTATTACTGTAAACCAGAGGTTCTCAACCTGTGGTACGAGTACCCCTAGGGGTACGCGGACCAATGGCAGGGGCTATGCCAGAGCCTGCCCCTTATCAGCATCAATCAGTAGTTAATTGTTAATTAGAACTTAAATGCAATCCCCCCTGTCTGTCTGTCTGTCTGTCTGTCTGTCTGTCTCTCTCTCTCTCTCTCTCACACACACACACACACACACACACACACACACACACACACACAGAGTTAAGTAAGACATTTTTTCACATTTGAAATTGTTTTAGTACTTTTTATTTAATGATTAATTAGCTAATTAATTGATTAATCCAATTAATTAGCAATTAATTAGCAGGGGGTACTTCAGAAAATTGGAACATGATAGGGGGTACCCGGGCCTCCAAAGGTTGAGAACCCCTGCTGTAAACGGTTTCCTGAAATGGATCAAATACATGCTCACCTGCTAGTTGTATCATAAAACATATTTATTACATTATAAGAGCAACTTATAAGAGCATTATAATACCAACTTGTGTATTCTTGGGGACCATTCTGTTCCCTATACAGTAATCTGGAGGTCAGCTTGCCATGCAAACTGACACCCCTCCTCCCAAACTCTCTTCCTCATAGCTGGTCAGGCTCAATGGTGAGGTTGGTGGCATATAACTGTAAGGGCATCCTAAGTGAAGTAGCATAGGCACTAAGCTCAAGTATAACATTAAATACAAATAGATTCATTTCATGTTCTGTACACATTACATACAAAATAAAAAATGCAATGTTTAAATGTGAAAAATATCTATTATATTTTCCTTAGTAGTAAAAATGTGAGCAAACTTTGTACCATACCTTTATTAAAATCTGGTTGTATTCATAGCCAGATCCAGGTTTCAGACAAGCAGTTGACTTTCCTTGTGGTCTCACAGAACAGAATACACAAACAGAGACATTTCTGTTTTGTGGTCACAACAAACGAAATTATACATACGATGTGATCAGTTTTTGAAATCATCTTGATTTTCATAGACTTTTTACATACTTGCATATGCTATACTTAGCAAAAGATCTTTAAAAATGGTGGAATCATAATATAGAACAGAAGATTGGAGATAGTCTTTACTTTTATCAAAAATAAAATTTCAAAACAAATTGCACCTGATTCAGCCAAGAAAATTATTATACTGTTTATGCATATCCATACACACACACACACACACACACACACACACACACACACACACACACACACACTTTTAACATGCATTTAGCAAAATAGCTTATTGCAGTTTATGCTAGATTATATCCAGCAATTACATTCAACTCTACCTGGGTTTGCTACTCTCTGTACCAAATCAGTTTCCCATCCTCTTTTTTAACTGTGCTGTCATTATTTCGTACTTATAAATTGTCTTTGGCACCTGCTAAGAAGCTGTTTAATAATAATACGTAGCATTTGTATAGCACTTTGAGTGTGCAAAGCATTTCACATACCGTATTGTCCCGAGTATAGGCCGCTCCTGATTATAAGCCGCACCCTTAACATTTGGTGCTATATTAAAAAAAATTAATTTTAACTTTTTTTAACTTAAAGAAAACATACACATTAGTAGAACAGTAAAACAGTACTGGAAGTCCTCACTTAAAGTTGTAGATAGGTTCCTGGAAACTGCAACTTTAAGTGAAACAAGTTATAATGAAACCAATTTTACCATAGGCTAACTTAAGTGAACAAGAGTTAGGTTCCTATGGCATATTTCTGGTCACAAAAGCATCACATCACCAAACTTCTGAATAAAGACTCAAAACACTTCTAATATTAAACATTGAAATAATGTTTACTATAACAAAATAGCAGCAACATTATAATAATGTATGAGTAGCCTTCCCAGCGGGTGGCACAGTGGGTTAAACCGCTGAACCATGAGCTGTCGATCGAAAGGTCGGCAGTTCGAATCCGTGACGGGGTGAGCTCTCGTTGCTTGGCCAGCTCCTGCCAACCTAGCAGTTCCAAAGCGTGTCAATGCGAGTAGATAAATAGGTACCACTTGCGGGAAGGTAAACAGCGCTCCGTGTTCCAGCCGCATGCTACGCGCTGCGGCAAGGAGAGTCATGCCGGCCACATGACCACGGAGGCGTCTTCGGACAACGCTGGCTCTTCGGCTTTGAAATGAGGATGAGCACCACACCCTAGAGTTGGACACAACTGGACTTAATTGTCAGGGGTCACCTTTACCTTGTTAGCCTTCCCAGATCCAAAGGGGGACAGAGTACCTACCTTTAACCTTTGGAATTTGGACAAGTGCAGCTTGTTGCACCCTTCCATGATGATGAACTGCACCTACCCAAATTCGAATGATTAAAGGTAGGCACTCTGTCCCCCTTTGGATGATATGGTAAGCCTATGCAGGAGCAAGATATAGCACTCTCAACTTTCAAGCTGCAGGATCAATAAATATCTTAGTTTCCACAGCATCCTGGGGCTGGTACTTAAGGGTTAATATGTTTTCAACTGCTTGCTTGCCTGCTACAGGGCTTAATTACCATTTCATCAGGCTACAGATAAGAGATCAACCTAACACTTTCAGTTTCCCTAATAAGGCACACCCCTAGTTTAAAGACTTGCCTTAGGGCAAAAAAGTGTGGCTTATACTCAGAACAATACGGTATATTATACAGTAGGGTCCGCTATCCACAGATTCACTTATCCGTGGTTGAAAAAATGCCCCCCATCGCACAAAGGACTTACCAGCTTGTGATTGCAGCCTTCCTAGGTCTGGGAGGCTCCTTGCCGACTTACAAAATGGAGGCAGGAAGCCCTCTGTCTGGCTTCCTGTGAGTGCTTCCTGCAACATCTAGCGCCAAACAGCGGATGGGCTGGGGTTTTTTAAAGACCTGTCTCTAAACATCAACGCGCTAATCTAGCCCATTCCATGCGTGGTCTTACCTGCTCTAGAGGGTCTTCAGTCATCCACCGGCACACGGAAGGCCGCTCCAGCCTCCCTGCCAGTAGCCCAGCAGCGCGCATTGGTGGAGGCTGCTTTGCAACTGACATAAAGCTGCCTCCACTGCCGCAATGTGTGGTACACCAGCGCCTGGCCCAGCCGGCATAGGGTTGGGTCATAAGGCTGCAATTTTATGCACACTTTCCTGGGAGTAAGCCCCACTGAACGCAATGGGACTTACTTCTGAGAAGACATATATAGGATTATGCTGATAACCCAGAGCCCAAAGTTATTAAATATTGAATCAAACATGAAAATTTGAGAGAGGAGGGAAAATAGCAACAATACCCAAAGGTTTGGCTCAATTAAGCTGTATTTTCAGTCTTTAGACAAACAATAGAAGTAATCAGTCACCATTTACCATCTATCCAGCCAACTTTTATCTTTCAACAAATCTTCAAGCACTATTTCACACAACCATCTGAGCATTTTGTGACTGTTTGGAAAACTTGCATGAGTTGCTTTACTCTTGTGTGGCTACTCCCTCATCCACAAGGTTCACCTTATGGTATGCACGGGCAAGTGTCTTTATTCCTGAGTTTGTCTTTATTCCTATTGATTTTAGTTGTATCTTAAATGTTTTTGTTGGTCTTTGTATGGTTGTTTTTAAGTTTGTAAGCTGCCCTGGGAGATTTTTACCATGAGCAGCAGGATAAAAATATTGTCAATAAATAAATTGCCCAAAGAACATTTGTGGTATAGCACACCAAAAGCCAACTCCACTGTGTGGTAATGGTACACTATGGGCAACCCACAGACTTTGTGGCACAATTGGGTATGTGTGAATGGAGAGCTATGTGCACCCCCACATGTTTTTCATGTTGTTTATTTTAATTTATCATATTTGCTTATTTTGTACCTTTCTAAATTGCTTTGAGTAGAAACCTTTTATTAAAAATAACTGGTGGTGGTTTGGAGGAGTTGGTTTGAATAAACATTGTTTTATTTTGTTGTTTGTGAGCTACCTTGGGGATCCCTCTAGAGGTCGAAAGGCATGATTTAAAAAATCCCTAAATAAATAAATTAAAAGGTCCTTACATTTTAATAAAGAAAAGCTACAACACATTTTTTGAAAACAACTTTTCAGGTTGTTTTCAAACATCCACCCAGCAGTTCAGCAGTTGGATAAATTGTCCATTAAGCAAAGATGTTTGTCTGACCTAGGAATAGTTCACGCAAGACACTGTCTATGTGAATTCATACTTAGGAACTGCAAGTAGAAAACATCTTTTATGAATCTGCCCCGATTATATTCATTCATTTTTGTGTATGTATGCTATTTTGTATGCTGGTACACAACAAATTTTCACTATCTCAAAAACGTTTAGCAAATTCCCTTTCTTACAACCCAATCCTATCCAGTGCTGGTGCAGTGTGGCCGCCAGGCAAATGCTGTATCCTGTGCTGGATAGGAGCAAGCCGGAGGTCTTCCAAGACATTTGTCCACTTATTCCGGGTAAAGCCCCAACCCGTGCTATGGGGCTATTCGGGTCTGTGCCAGCTATTTAGCTAGTGCAGGGGAAAAGGCTTAGGAGGATAGGATATGGTGCGCAGCAGTTGCCAGTCCTGCCCCCCTCCCAGGCCCGTCCCATCCACCCCACGCCCCCTCCCCCAGCCTCCACGCCCCCTCCCCCAGCCTCCACACGGCCCTTACCTGCTCTGTTGCACAGGGCGCTGGGCTTGGCGTCAGAGTGGCGGCGCAGGCATTGGCACCAGTGCTGTCTCTTCTCCAGGTGTCACAAATGTGCTTTATGGCACATTTGCAACACCCTAGGCCGATGCAGTGCACGCTGCACCAGCCTAGTACATCAAAAGGATTGTGCTGTCAGTCCTGTCTTGATTATTCCCTTTCCTCTTCTTCATACAGGAATCAATTATTCCTTATTTATGATTTTTTTCAGTGCAATAAGGTGCCCAACTTCCTATAAGTCTTTACACCTTTCTGCTACTGTCCATACAATCTAAGTACAGTCCTTCTATGTGTATCATTAATACAATAGCATATTTCTGTTGTTTACAGTAACTGAGTAATAAACTTAAATATCCTGTATAGTAAATTATGTTGTAAAATATGTATATATCTTGATATGTATTGTAGCATTCTTGAATAGTTTCAAGTGCTTTATTTATTGGATCGGTTGGCATTTTCCTTCCAATCTCCAAGGGTGTTTCAGAAAGTAACAGCAATATTCTATGTATAACATGGGCAGCTATTTTGCCATTACTTTCCGGAATGCCTTTGTAATTATGAAGAGCTTTCTTCTTACAGAAGATTAATTTGAGGCTATGGCTATTGCATTTTGATCACTTTGGGAGAAATTCAGTATTTATGGTGTAACTATTTTAAATTTAAGAGGGATAGCAATTTCAGTGTCCATCTAAATAATATGTAACTCATTATGAAGGAAGGTAATAAAATTAATTCATTATCATCTATAATACATCATTCATTACGATAATGAATTTTATTAATTAAAAAACAAAAAGAGAAGAACAAACAGCAAGTGCTCTTCGATTCTGCCTCTTGGAGACCAAAACGTGGAAGCTATTAATAATAAATCAGGCTTCAGCAAGTCCTTTCTCATTCCTTTTTGAAGCAATATTGCTGGAACTGAAGTTATGTATCAATTGAAGTCAATAAGTGCTGCTTTATTGATTATAATGGATCATATCTTAAGAAAGTTAGGGTTCCTGACTCCCATTGAAATAAATGAGATTTAGGTTGCAATCCTATACATACTTACCTGGGAGCAAGTCCCACTGAAATAAATGGAACTTATTTCTGAGTAGACATGTATAAGATTGCACTGTAAAGTTAATCATAACTAACTTGTAACGTTGATTTCAATGGTGCTTAGTCATGGTTAACATTCTTAGGAAGTAACCCAGGTGATATTGGTTTTTATCTGAGGAGTTGATTCACAGGCGTCTTACTGCACAAGCCTATTCACTCAGAAGTAAATTCTGAAGTAAAGAAAAGTGTACAGGATTGCAATCCTAATCTATTCACTTACTTAGAACTACATTGATGTGAGTGGTTTGTGGTTTTCTGACAGTTCTGTCTGAGCCAAGCATGTGGCTGACGGGTTGAGTAGCTGGCTTATGAACTTAGCCGTTTCCCGAGTTTTGGAATGAGAATCAGAGGATGTAAATGCGACGTCTGTATTCACCTCCTGAAAATTATCTAACTAGTTTCCATTGCTCAGCAGTTATATGTATGCCATGTCAGATTTGCAAAATGAAATGTTCAACCCATCAGATCCATTTCAAGATAAAGAGAACAAGGGAGGTTTGTTTGTTTATAGCTCTGTTACCTAAATCTCATGTGTATAAAGTGATGAAATTAACATATTGTGTTGCTGTTTGGGGATTTTGCTGTTTCTACTCTTCATACAAAACTCATGTAGCACAGTTGCTGGAATGGTGAAAAAAACCCTACTGTAATATAACAGGATGAGCCTTAAGGATTTGTTTAAAAAAAGCACTTTTATATTAAAAAAAATTAATTCATCAATAAGATTACTTTTTTAATGTGATAATAAACCATGAATTCAACACCCTTAACATCTCAATTTTGTCTCACCTGTTTCTTTATGAAAGCATCTTTTACAATGCACGGTCTGGTCTTGTATTGCCATTGTTGTAACAGCCTGTACAGTATTCCTAACCCCTATGCCAATCTACAGACTCCAGATAGGGATGAAGCCATTTGAAATTAGTATACATGAACTCAAATATTATCAAATGGGTCATATTTCACAAGAAAATGTGGATGATCTTATAAGTAGCATCTAAATGAAACTGAGCTAGATATTGTGTGTGTTGGTTTACAGTACTTCCTAAAGTCTGAAACATGACAAACGTAAAACATTTCAAACTTAAAAACAAATAATAAACTACAAACATGTATTATTTAATGTAATTATCAATCCTACGGCCCAATCTTATGGGCTATGGGTGACGGCTCTGCAGCTGCAGCGCCAGCACTGGGTGTTGCATAAGTGCCGTAAGGTACTTTGACACCCAGAGAGGAGGCAGCGCCGGTAGGAAGGCCTGCACCATCCTGCCAGCACTGTATCCAGGCCTCGCGCACGCCAGAGCAGGCAAGGCCACTCCAAGTGGTGCAGGGGAGGGCAGGGAGGGGTGTAACAGAGGAGGATTGGGTCTGGGGGGGGGTAGGACTGGCATCTGTGTCAGATGCCATATTCTACCCCCCTCCCAAGTAGACCTACGGACCGCCACATGGCGGTCCAGACAGCCAAATCCTGTGTAAGGATCCAGCGGGCGGTCCTTACACAGGATTTGGCTGGCAGTCCTGTTAATGGAACTAAGGGCACAATCCTATGGCCAGCCTAGGTTGTTGCGAATGTGCCATAAAGCACATTGAGACACTGGAGAGGAAGTTGGTGTCGGTGGGAAGGCCTGTGCCATCCCGCCGGTGCTACAGCCAGGAGTACTGCGCGCCAGAGTAAGTAAGGTTTGCTCCGAGCAGCATGGGGGCTGGGAGAGGGCAGGGAGGGCAAAGAAGGGGTGTAACGGAGAGGTAGGAGACAGGAGTGGATCGGATCTGGGAAGGGGTGGGATTGGCGGCACTGGGGCACGGTGAATCCTTTACCCCTGGCCCCTTCAAGGCCTTTTCTGCCTTCTTGGATCTATGCCAGCCTTGAGGCTAGTGCAGATCCAAGTAGCCTCATAGCGGTGGTTGGGGCTTTACTGGTCCAGAAGTCTACGACTCAGGTACTGGATCATCGTCCTGCTCTGAATGGGGTTGTACTCCCTCTGAAGGAGCAGGTCCGCAGCTTGGGGGTTCTCCTGGATGCGCAGCTGCTCCTGGATTTCCAGGTGGCGGCTGTGGCCAGGGGGGCTTTTGCCCAGCTTCGGCTGGTGCGCCAGCTGCGACCGTACCTGGATCATGCAGACCTGGCCACGGTGACCCATGCCCTAGTGACATCTAGACTAGATTACTGCAATGCGCTCTACGTGGGGCTGCCTTTGAAGACTGTTCGGAAACTGCAACTAGTGCAGAATGCAGCGGCCCGGGTGGTTGCCGGGGCCTGTTGGTTCGACTCAGTCGGACCGTTGCTTCAGCGGCTACACTGGCTGCCAGTTCGTTTCCGGGCACAATTCAAAGTGCTAGTTTTGACTTTTAAAGCCCTTAACGGCTCGGGTCCAGGGTATTTGAGGGACCGCCTCCTTCCTTATAATCCGACCTGTACTCTGAGGTCATCAGGGGGGGCCCTGTTGACCGTGCCGCCACTGATGGAGGTGAGGGGGATGGCGGCGCGGAATAGGGCCTTCTCGGCAGTGGCGCCCCAATTATGGAATTCCCTCCCCCTGGAATTAAGAATGGCTCCCTCCTTAGAGACCTTTCGACGGGGCCTCAAGACATTTTTATTTAGATCAGCATTTGATGTCTGACATGGTGGGCTGGCTTTTTAACACATCGCTTTTAACAAATTTAAATGTGGATGACCCACTGGGGTTGTTTGTTTTAATTGTTTTAACTGTTTTAAATTATTTTAATTCTTGATTTTAAATGAATTCATGTATTTTAATATTTTTGTTGTAAGCCGCCTTGGTTGCCCTGGTGGGAGAAAGGCAGGGTAAAAATTCTATAAATAAATAAGGCTGCCCCCCCCCCAGATGCTTAAACAGCCACAGTCTTTGTCGTCGTCCCCCCCCCCCCCCGGCTGGGTGGAATGGAAGCTCACACCACCGCCCCGCCCCTAGTACGCTACTGGCCTAAGGCCACACAGGTTTCATACTCAAGATTTTACATTCAGAATGGCTATAGAAAAATATATATAGTCACACTCATATTTTGACATGGGATATAAACCAAATGGCAATTTCCCACATGCCTTCAGATGTTTCAGGAGCAGCGAGTGGCCTCACGGGGACCAAGTGGCTCACGGGGACAAAGTGGCAAGATAAAAAAGACACAGCGAGTTAAGCAGCTGGGCGAGGAGAAGGTAAGCAAGGAGAAGGTAAGTGAACTCTCTCAGTTGTGCAGCTTTGTCTAACTTTAATTTACCATTAACTGTTAAGGACTTGGCTAAAGCTACCTTAAGCTACCTTAAACTTAAGATAGAACTAAGCCTAGCTAGGAACTAAGCCTAGCTAAGTAGAACTAAATATAACCTGAGGAGGGGGATTGTAAGGTCCAGTAGCTAGGACACAGGCACAGAAGCTAGGTGGGAAATTAAATAGATTCAGAACACAAACAAGCACCTATCTAAAAGACAGGGGCAGAAACTGGACAAGCCTGGGAGCTGATTCTAAAGAGAATTGCAGTCCAAATCTAAACAGGTCTACTCTGAATAGATTCTACAGCTGATTCTAAAGAGAATTGTAGTCCAAATCTAAACAGGTCTACTCTGAGTAAAACCAGTGTTTACTCGAGAGTAAAAAGCCCAGGGCAGAGACCTGAGTCTACTTTAGAGTAGGAGCCTAAAACAAAACAAGAGGAGGCTAAAAGAAGGGGAGAAAGCAAGCTAAACTACATCTTAAGCAGAGTTAAACGTAAGCAGAATTTAAAACATACAGTTTAAAACATACAGACCGCATGGTATAGAAGGCCACATGGTACATTAGGGTGACTCAGAAACCATAGCAACACACATTCCTGCCAGCTGAGTAGGTCAGATGTAAATTGAGGCAGCAGCAGGAACAATAGCAACAGGAATTTCCTGCCAGTAAACCACATCAGGCCCTGCCCCCCTTAGAGGCCAGTCTTTTCAAACTTTCAGGTAGGCAGGGGGAGGAGCTACACAACAGTTTAAATCTGGGGCTGGTTTGCGAGTGAGCTCTTTCAGGAGCAGCGAGTGGCCTCACTGGGACGCAGTGGCTCACGGGGACAAAGTGGCAAGATAAAAAAGACACAGCGAGTTAAGCAGCTGGGCGAGTTCAGCAGCGGGGCGAGGAAGCCAGGCCCCACACACTGCCCGGCACGTCCCTTGAAGAGAGGAGAGCTCCAGCAACATTAAGGTACCCAAACTTTGATAAATCCATAACTTACACTCAAAAGCTATGCAGTCAGACAGCCAGCAGAAGGGTGGGGGCTATCCAGTGTTTTGCACTGAGTGTCACATGTATGACTATCTGCCTCTTGGGCACAAGTCATGGGTGTGTGCTCGGTGCAAAGAGCTCCAGGCTCTCAGGGAACGGGTTCGCTCCCTTGAAGCCACGGTTGCTGACCTGGAGAAGCAGAGACAGGTAGAGAGGAACCAGGGTGAGACTTCTAGGGACGTGGAGGCATCGTCCTACCCTCAGTTGGCCAGCGCCTCAGCTGCCAGGAAAGGGAGTCTCAGGGCTGGAGGACATTGCTCTGGAAAAGAGGGAAACAATCCCACAGTGGGGACCCCTTCTTCAGGTGATGGGCCCGTATCCAGTCGCACTATGGATACTCCTCTGGGGAGGGGGGGAAGGGGGCTTCTTGTTGTGGGTGACTCTATAGTCAGGAACATAGAAAGGGGGGTCTGTGACGGATGTGAGGACCGCACGGTGACTTGCCTACCTGGTGCGAAGGTTGCGGACATCACCTCTCGTCTAGATAGGCTGGTAGAGAGTGCTGGGGAGGAGGTAGCGGTTGTGGTGCATGTTGGCACCAACGACGTGGGGAAATGTAGCCGGGCGGTCCTGGAGGCCAAATTTAGGTTGCTAGGTAGGAAGCTCAAATCCAGGACCCCAAAGGTAGCGTTCTCAGAAGTGCTACCTGTTCCACGCGCAGGGCCAGCTAGGCAGGCGGAGCTCAGGGGTCTCAATGCGTGGATGAGACACTGGTGTCAGGAGGAGGGGTTTAAGTTTGTTAGGCACTGGGGAACGTTTTGGGACAAGCCAGGCCTGTACAAGAGGGACGGGCTTCACTTGAACCAAAACGGAACCAGACTGCTGGCGCGTAACATTAAGAAGGTGGCAGAGCAGCTTTTAAACTGACTCCTGGGGGAAAGCCGACAGGAGCCGAGGGGCATCCGGTTCGGGACTCCTCATCCCTCGGGAATGAGGGTGCAGAGGATGGGGAACAGTCAAGTAATAACAGAGTAAGAATTGGGAGTGGTAGCGTGATGGGACATGACAGCCAGTCTAGCAAGACAGAAGGCTGCAGGAATAAAGGGGCAAACATGCAGCCCTTCTTGGGGGACCAGGTATATAAGTGCTTTTATGCAAATGCCCGAAGTCTTCGGGCAAAGATGGGAGAACTGGAATGTTTGGTGGCTAGGGAAAACATTGACATAGTAGGTATAACAGAAACCTGGTGGAATGCGGACAACCAGTGGGATACTGCAATTCCAGGATATAAACTCTATAGGAGGGACAGAGAGGGGCGTGTTGGAGGTGGGGTGGCCATCTATGTCAAAGAGGGGGTAGAATCCACCAGAGTAGAGCTGGAGGGGGGCTCTGACTCCTCCGTAGAATCACTGTGGGTTAGATTACCAGGCTCAAAGAGTGATGTAATAGTAGGGGCATGCTACCGTCCTCCAGATCAAAAACCTGAAAGGGATCTTGAAATAAGGAAGCAAATCAGGGAGGTGTCAACGAGAGACAGGGTTGTAGTCATGGGGGACTTCAATTATCCTCACATCGACTGGGTCAATTCATGCTCAGGTCATGAAAGAGAGACTGGATTTCTGGATATGTTAAATGACTGTGCCTTAGAGCAGCTTGTCACGGAACCGACCAGATTGTCACGGAACCGACCAGAGGACAGGTGACTCTGGACTTGATATTGTGTGGCACTCAAGATCTGGTCAGGGAGGTAAATGTTACCGAACCGTTGGGGAACAGTGACCATGCTGCGATCTGTTTCACCATGCATGTCGGAGGGAGAGTGCCGAGCAAATCTGACACGAAAACCCTTGACTTCCGAAGGGCAGACTTCCCCAAAATGAGAAGACTAGTTAAGAAAAAGCTGAAAGGGAAGGTAAAAAGAGTCCAATCGCTCCAGAGTGCATGGAGGCTGTTTAAAACAACAGTCATAGAGGCCCAGCGGGAGTGTATCCCACAAAGGAGGAAGGGCTCGACCAAGTCCAGGAGGATGCCGGCATGGCTAACAAGCACAGTTAAGGAGGCTATAAAAGGCAAGGAAGCTTCCTTCCGTAAATGGAAGTCTTGCCCTAATGAGGAAAATAAACAGGAGCATAAACTGTGGCAAAAGAAATGTAAAAAGATGATACGGGAGGCCAAGAAAGACTTTGAGGAACGTATGGCAGGCAACATAAAAGGGAATAATAAAAGCTTCTTCAAATATGTTAGAAGCAGGAAACCTGCCAGGGAAACGGTGGGTCCGCTGGATGGTGAGGGAGAGAAAGGGGTGATAAAAGGGGACTTGGAGACTGCAGAGAAATTAAATGAGTTCTTTGCATCTGTCTTCACGGCAGAAGACCTCGGGCAAATACCGCTGCCAGAACAGTCTCCCCTGACTAAAGAATTAAGTCAAATAGAGGTTAAAAGAGAAGATGTCTCAGACTTAATTGACAAAATAAAGATCAATAAATCACCAGGCCCGGATGGCATCCACCCAAGAGTTCTGAAGGAACTCAAGAATGAAGTTGCTGACCTCTTGACTCAAATATGCAACTTGTCCCTTAAAACAGCCACTGTGCCAGAGGATTGGAGGATAGCTAATGTCACGCCAATCTTTAAAAAAGGAAGGAGGGGGGACCCGGGAAACTACAGGCCGGTCAGCCTAACATCTGTTCCAGGGAAGATGGTGGAAAGTCTCATTAAGGATAAAATCTTAAAATACATAGAAGAACAAGCTCTGCTGAGGGAGAGTCAGCATGGCTTCTGCAAGGGGAAGTCTTGCCTCACAAACCTGTTAGAATTTTTTGAAAAGGTCAACAGGCATGTGGATGCGAGCGAACCCGTGGATATTATATATCTGGATTTTCAGAAGGCGTTTGACACGGTCCCTCATGAAAGGCTCCTGCGAAAACTCCACAGTCAGGGAATAAGAGGGCAGGTCCTCTTGTGGATTAGGAACTGGTTGAAGACCAGGAAACAGCGAGTGGGAGTCAATGGGCAATTTTCACAATGGCGAGAGGTGAAAAGCGGTGTGCCCCAAGGATCGGTCTTGGGACCGGTGCTTTTCAACTTATTCATAAATGACCTGGAGTTGGGGATAGGCAGTGAGGTGGCCAACTTTGCGGATGACACTAAACTTTTCCGGGTGGTAAAGACCAGCAGGGATTGTGAAGAGCTCCAGAAGGATCTCTCCAAACTGGGAGAATGGGCAGCAAAATGGCAGATGCGCTTCAATGTAAGTAAGTGCAAAGTGATGCACATTGGGGCAAGAAACCAAAATTTCACATATACGCTAATGGGTTCTGAGTTGTCTGTGACGGATCAAGAGAGAGATCTTGGGGTGCTGGTGGACAGGTCGATGAAAGTGTCGACCCAGTGTGCGGCGGCTGTGAAGAAGGCCAATTCCATGCTCGGGATCATTAAAAAGGGGATTGAGAATAAAACGGCCAATATCATTCTGCCTTTGTACAAATCGATGGTAAGGCCACATCTGGAGTATTGTGTCCAGTTCTGGTCACCATACCTCAAAAAGGATATAGTTGAATTGGAAAAGGTGCAGAAAAGAGCGACCAGAATGATTTGTGGGCTGGAGCACCTCCCTTACGAGGAAAGGCTACAGCGTCTGGGGCTTTTCAGCCTAGAAAAAAGGCGCCTGAGGGGGGACATGATTGAGACTTATAAAATTATGCATGGGATGGAGAGAGTGGATAGAGGGAAATTCTTCTCCCTCTCGCACAACACCAGAACCAGGGGACACGCACTAAAATTGAGTGGAGGGAGAGTTAGAACAGACAAAAGAAAATATTTCTTTACCCAGCGTGTGATTCATCTGTGGAACTCCTTGCCACAGGATGTGGTGATGGCACCTGGCCTAGATGCCTTTAAAAGGGGTTTGGACAAATTCATGGAGGAAAAGACCATCACAGGTTACAAGCCATAAGCAACCTCCTGGTTTTTTTTTTTTTGTTTTTTTTTTTAGAAGTGGGTTTTCTCTGTGCCAGGTGCAAGGGAGTGGCGACTGGACACAGGTATCTTGTTGTCTTGTGTGCTCCCTGAGGCATCTGGTGGGGCCACTGTGTGACACAGGAAGCTGGACTAGATGGGCTTTTGGCCTGATCCAGCAGGGCTCTTCTTATGTTCTTATGTTATGTTCTTATGTTGGGTCATAATTTATACTTACTAGACATCTAGATTTCGGTCTTCCTAGCCAACAACTTCATTTTCTCTTGCTCCCCCTTTCCGCAAATGCTTTTCTTTCCTCTGTATGTTTCTTGTCCTGAATTTAATCACTTCACTTTCAACAATAGATTCATGGTAGGTATATACTGAGAAGCAAATGTATCTCCATTTATTGGACTTTTCATGCCCGTCGGCTGATGTAGTGTATTCCAGTAAAACTTGTACTCCTATTTTAATGCATGTGATGTGACTTTGTCTTCTCCTTCTGCAGCATTTGTAACAATAAGGGAAATTTGTATTGTATGTTCTGACTTGCTTCATCACTACAGTTTTGCCTTTTTTTTGTTGCAGCTGTGAAACAGAGTGATGGTTTTTTTCATTTTTCCACATTACCACCCCCATACACACACTTATTCTTACGCATTACCTCAATTTTACTCTTTGTTCCTAGACTAATTACTTCTCATTTTCTCCACTGAGCAGCATTTACCATCTGTTTGGCTCATCAGCTAAGTGATTGAGATGTTTTTGCACCCATTTTACCATCCGTTTAACAATTTCACCATCAGCAACAGGATAGATTTTATATAAGCAGCTCAGCTGATTAATTTTTTAAGTCGAAGCATGTGACTGAGAGTCTTTACAATTCACTTATACTATACATAATATTTCTTGTGGAAGTTTTAAGCTACTCCTTTTTGGCATTTTCGGAAGAACTTCATCAAACCTACCTATTTTGCTTCCCTTGAAAAATAACATTCCATTTCAACAAAGCACCAAAATAGTGAAGTTTGGGGCCAAAATACATATTACAATAAACATGTAGTTTGCCGTTTCATTTTCATTTTTGAAAACAGCAGCTGCCAGCGCATGGTCCAGACTGGCTGCCTTTGGCACCAATAAGCAGCTGGGGTGAGAGCAGATGGTTTTTATCAGAACCACAGCATGGACAAAACAGGTTAAACTTTTCTTTCCCCTCCCCATCCTTACAGCTACTATTTATAAACATAAAAACAGAAGGGCAAAGTGCATGTTTCTCATAATGTGTGGGTTGGCCTTTGGACTTGCAAAACATTATGTAATGTGCAGGTCCCCTTCACTAGGCTTATCAGAATTAGTTCTGCTTTCCTTGGCATTCCTCAGATTTTCTCAAAATCAGAAACCTCCAAAATTGCCTCAAAAATTACAGTTCGGATAAAGCAAGGGTGCATGAATCTTAGAAATGTAGTGATCACTGAAATTAATCATTGAAGCTTGATTTCAGTCATTGAAACATTAAGCATTGAAACTTATTTTGGTTTCTTCCTCCTCAGATATTTATTTCTCCTCAGATACTTTGCCCAACCATAAACCTCTAAATTTGCTCTAGAAATTTTACTCAGGCAAAATTTAGGAGCAGCAGAAACAGTCATGTTGGAATTGCCTCTTGGAAAACTGCTATCTGGGCTCATGTACATTTATTCTATCATTTTACAGAATAAAAAACTAGGAGCGATTTTGTTCTGTAATTACTTTGCTTCAGAAGACAAGGAGGGCACAGTTTAAATAGGTTAGGAAGGTGCAGGGGTTTCCCCCCCCCCCCTTGTTTCTACATACAGTATTTGCTCTTGCAGTCTCTCCTTGTGCCCATTAGATGTCAGTAAAAGCCAACTGCATCTAGGGTAGGCATCTTCATCCTTTATTTTCCCCTCTGACAGCAACAGCGTGTTAAACATAGATTATCCTTGCACTTTAATCCCCAAATGTATCCATCTCTAAACAGAGTCGCTGTAGCAGACAGCAGCAAAGAATGTCCTGTAATGAATGATACTGATAAAGCAGGTACAGTGCGGCAGTGCTGGAGAAGACTGGAGTTGCATGCAAACTGTGTGACACATTGCCTGCAATGCAGCACTGTCTTGTATGAGAGATGTGATCAGACTAGTTTCAGCTTTATATACAGCAGTAGTAATGTATTCTTCCTATTAGGTTAAGATGCCACTGCAAAACTATTTGGTTACAGGTTTGATTGTGCTACATCTTTCACCTACACACAGGGCTGATTCCTAAATGCAAACTCTGCAGGATGATTATAATAAAAAGAATCCAGAAACCCATATGTACCGTAGTCAATCACAAAATGAATTACATAGCCTAATGACAGCATTTTGAGAATCATGAAAATAAAGGAGAGCTGGATCTGAAAAAGTTCAAATTCATAGCATTTATATGGATACAGAACACTTCATTCAACATGGGTTAACTTTGAACTTATGTTTGCTTATTGAATTAGCCTTGAGAATACTTTAGGGGCACTGCAAGTCATGCGTGGTCTGGAAATGTTTCCCCCTTGTTTCCCCAGCCTCAAATAGCCTCACTGTTTGAGGCTGGAATATGTCCCATATCTCTTAATGGAAAATCCATCCAATCAGCATGCAAGTCAGGAAGCAGAAATGTCTGTGTGTCCCAGTCCCCACAATGGTCACAGCCCTGTGCGAAGGAGTATCCCATGAGCCTTACTAAGAGTCCCAAACTTTCCATACAATGTACCAAGGGAGTAGTGAAGGGGAGTGATTTTACTATATAGGAACTGCCTGGATCCTGTAACCAGAATGTGGTTGTAGGTCCCAGGACACCCCTGTGCAGATATTGGCCTAGTTCAGGCACAACAAGAAACTTAAGTAAATTAAAAGAGCCCAGGCCCTCAGGCCCTCCTGATTCAGTGAAAAATATTCGCACGACAGGATCAATAAACACAATGCACTGAATTCACCATCTAAAAGTAGACTTGTGAACTGGCTTTTGGAAAACACAGGGTTTGGAAAAACAAATGGTTCCACAAAGGGGGCACTGTGTCTTTGACTGCTTAAATTTCTACTTACTTTTCTGACAAAAAATTGAAAACTCATGAGAAATTCCTAAATTTCACAAACAACATAAAGTCTAAACTTTATTGACTAAACATTTGCAAATGTTCCTTATTTGCAAAATGTATTAAAATTGGGATTTGTTAGTTTCTGAATTTGAGGGCAGAGTTCTAGAGCACAAATGGTGTGCCTCTAAAATCATTTCCTCCACTGAGAATTGACTACAGATTAGAACCAATCAAAATATTATGGAAAACCACATAGTATGCATTGTCCTACAAAGATGGGGAGGTTGCCAAAAATTCCCAAAAGAGTTTTGTGTTGCCATCTCAGTACTACCGAACACAAACACATGCATACATTTTCTAAGCTAGAAAATTAAAAGGTTCCAGTTGCCTGAAGGGCAATGCAACAGCACTGTTAGTGTTGATAATCTATTTGGCAGGGCTGGGGACATATAAAACTGTCTTTTATCAATTCAGACCACCTAGCAAAATATTGTCAACTCTGCCTAGAAGCACCTCTCCAAGGTCTTCAGCTTGGGCAGAGATCTTTCCCAGCTCTGCTACCGGAGACTCTTACACGGAGACAGTGGTGTTGCTGCCTTTGATGTCACCCGATGACGTTACGCCACCGAATGAGCAGACGCAGAAGTAATTGGCGGTGACGTGATGACAGTTTCATATCACCGCAAATTACTTCCTGCTTGCAAGTCTCTGCAGAACTTGGAGCAGCTGAAGACTGCCAAGGAAAAGGCTCCGGCCGGCGGCTGCCACAGAGTGACGCCTTTCCTCGGAAGTCTTCGGCCGCTCTGAGCTGAGTCATTCTGAGTCGAGTTGCTGAGTCGGAGCGGCCAAAGACTCAGGGAAGGGTGTCACCCTTGCTCGGCCATCTTCAGTCGCTCTGAGACACTTTGTGTTCTCATGAGCTACGCAGAGCGGCTGAAAGACCGCTGAGCCTGGACGGTGCGGCAGGCTTCTCCCGTGGTGTCACCCCCTCAATAGGTGTCACCCAGTGCAACCCACACATACCACACACCCCTTACAACGCTCCTGCCTGGAGATGGATCCATAAGGAATGCAAAGCATTTGTTCTACCACCAAGTTATGGGTTGCACCTGCACCAGGGAGGGCAGTTATGCCAGCAATTCCTTGAACTGGAGAGTGAACTGTTCACCCTACATGGGTAGTGTGTCAGGACCTAACACACACTTCATTTGGTACAACCAAATCATTATCTTGTTCATCTTAAGAACATGGGAGGAAGTTGCCCAAATTGGAAAAGAAGAGTACTATATGAAAACATATGTGATATATAGGCCAGCTACTGCATTGTTTTTTTATAAGCCAATAAAGGTTGATTATTTATAATTTATAAACCAGCCACACAGTCAGGACAAGAAAAAAAGACTTCTAAGAGGGTGCATGGAACATCAGCAAAGAAGATAGAGTTGTAAAGTATACAATTACATACACCAACATTACACAGTAGTATTACAGTATATGAATTGTTTATTGTGAGCTGAGTTTCTACAAGAAAAGAGGAATTACGAGTTCTAAATCAAGGGTTCTTAAACTGTCGAGCCTGCACCCTTGGAGGGGTGCCTAAAGGGGGTCCAGGGTGTGCTCCCAGAATTAAGGAAAAAAACTGCCTTCATAGACATTTTTCTATGATTGAAATTGAATGCAAAAAGTGCAACTTCAAAAAATAATGTTAAAATTCACACAATGACCGTGATGACCACTTTTTCTGGAAGTGCAATAATTGGGCAGGCAACCAAGTTGCCAGTTGTGTACAAATGACTGGGGGGAAAACTAGCCTGTATAGATTTATTTGCACACACATGCGGATAACATAGATGCTGATGCATGCACGCACCACCAATGTGGACGGCAGCTTCTGGAGGACACAGGTTAAACAAGGGTAGCGTTTGGTGGTGTGTGTGAAGGGGTGAGAGAGGCTTCGCTCCGGTGTGTGTGTGAAGGGGGTGAGAGAGGCTTCGCTGTTATATGGGTGGAAAGTAATTGCAGAGCGATGGCAGGTGTAAGACGTGTCGTCCAACGTGGCGAATGCATTTGGAAAAAAAGTACATGCATAAAACACACACACACACAAAACCCATCTGGAAGTATCGTCCTGAACTTCCATGTGTGTTCGAGATTGCACAGTCATCGCTTGGCGTGCGTGTGCGTGAGAAAAGCAGATTCATGAGCGCTGCCTGCTGCCTCCTTCTTGTGTACCAAAAAGCAGGTTCCCGAAGCACAGCGTGAACGAGCAACAGGGCTATTCCAGGCTGCAGTTCGTGAAAGTCGCGCTAGGGCTGCGTGTGGGGGGTGTATCTATATCCATCTCGTCTATATATAGCACTCCCTCGGTGCAGCAGCCAGGGCTATCCCTTCCCCGCCCGCTTCATTTCTATGTTTGTGACTGGGGCGAACAGCGGTCCCCTCCTCGCCTACCAGTAGCGATCTCCTCTCTCTCCCTTTAGAGGGCGCTCAAACTTCGCTTTTTCCCCTACGAAGAGTCCGCAGCCCGCAGAGCGGGGGGAGGGAGGAGAGCGAGCGAGCAGCAAAAAGGAAGAAAGCGGGGGGGGGGGTTGTCCTACCTTCACCAGACGTCACGTGAAACTTTCTCTCCAAAAACAACAAAAAATCTCTCGCCAGCGGTTGAAAGAGGCTGCCGCCACAGACCACGCGGCTTCTGAGTGGCGCTCGCCGCTAGGGGGCGCCGCCTCAGGGTAGAACGGCCCGGCTGGCTGGCGCGAGCTGAGCGTTGTTGATCGAGCGAAGGGAGGCGGGGAGGCAGGCAGGCAGGCAAACAGCGGCGGTTGGTGGCGTGAGACTTTCTGCGCGCCGTGCGTGACGCGGCGTTCTGAGGGAAGGGGAAGGTCGGGAAGGAGGAGTGACGAGGTGAAGGCAGCGAGGCGATGTGTGTGCTGTCGCCGCCGCTGCGTGAGGTGGACGCGATGTGAGGCTTCCGCACGGCCCGACAGGGCAGACGGCGGTGACGCCCGGGACGCGGCAGCTGCGAAAGGTGAGAGAGCGGCGGCGGTAGGCTTCTTTGAACTCCTAGGTCCCTTGGCAAGCCAACAGAACAACTCAAGCCCGTTGCCCATGTCCGCCTCGCCTGCCGTGAGAGGGGAGGCCCCGCGGCAGTTCCGGGCCCAAAACTGGGCGACGGTCTCCCGCCCACCATCCGCACCGCCGCGCTGCGACTGACAGGGGCGCGCGGATTATGTAACCTGGCGGCTGTCAGCAGTCGCGAAGCCGGCTGGCTGCCCGGGTCAGGCAACCCCAGCTCCCTTCGGCGACGGGTTGCGTGCTCTGTGTGTGTGTCTGTATCACATGGGGCCTCCGCAGACACAACACGCTAAACGCCGCCAACGCCGCCGCACCGGGACGGGCGGCGATGCAGTTGTGGAAGGCGGCAGCTGCCGCCGCCACTGCCTGCCTCCTTCCACCGGCACTGAAACGGCCTCATCAAAGGTGCAGAGCAGGCTGTTGCTGTCCTCAGTTCCGGACCATCGTCGGCACCCCGCACACGTTCAGGAAACCATGGCGGTGTGTGTTCCATCACTGCAGCTGTCTGCAGTTTACTGTCGTGCTCGCTAGTTAAACTATAGGCGATGAGGAAGAGTGGGCAGTTTGGTTATGTTGCGCTGTGTGCCCAAGAAAGTGGGGCTGCTGCATTTTTCAAGATGCAAAGGGAAGAGGGATGATTTTTGACGCTCTTTTCCTCCCCATCATCATACCATGGTTTTGCTTTTGATACGCTGTTGACGGTGGAGTTGTTACGTTGGTCAAGTCTGTTGTAGTCACTCGTTTTTCAGGCTCACTATTAAAAGGGGGGTAGAGCAGCAAGAAGAATGATCAGTACTCAGTGCTATATGACGACTTAGGTGCAACAGGATTTCATAATTGAATTTCTTTAAAACAAAAACATTAAAAATATCCCCAAACTAAGCAGTTGAGAAGAAAAATTCGTGTGGGGGGGGGGGGTTTGGTTGGGCAGATATTGTATGTAGAAGCACACTGCCATTATCACTTTATGTGTAAAGAACCATCCAACTTGTGCATTACAGTTCCCTAATTCTAACGGGAAAAAGGTTGCCCATACTAATTATACTACCCTAGAGGTATCGAACAAAAAGGTCAGAGAGAGGTCTCAGTACATTTCTTTATTCACTTAATCACTAGTGGGTTGCCAGAGGTTGTAGTTGAACAAAGTTCCTATAATAGTTTTGTTAAACTAATTAACACGCCAGTCTCTGCAGACATTTCATTTGCCATTTTGCCTGTTCTGTGATTTTAACTTTTTTTTTCTGACATTGGCCTTTTCTTCCATACCTGTAATACTTTCCTGCAACTCTTATCATCTTAGTGAACAATACTACTCTGATGTGTTGGAGGTCATCATTAGTGAAGCAGCTTTAGGAAGACACTTTAATGGAAACATACATTGTTTTTACTTCAGAATAATTGAGAATTCTTTGAAAATAGCTCTTAAATATTTTGTTTACTTCTGTTCTAAAGTTTCCTCAGTTATATGGTCAAATTAGTCTGCTTTTCCATATGTGGCTCCTTTCAGCCCAGTCCTGAACACATTTAGTTGGAAGTCCCACCAAATACTTTCCGGTAAGCATGCTTTGGATTGCAGTTGGACAGCTCAACTTTCTCTGTGTGTACTCAGAAGCAAGACTTTATTATTATTTCTATAGTACCATCAATGTCCACAATACTTTTCAACAGAAGAGAGGACCAATTTTATCACTTTATTCAGTGAGACTTACACATTCTAAGTAAGAGTGCATAGGATTCTAGCCTTGGTCATGACTGGAGTACATTTGTGAGAGAGTTGAAGACTCTGTTTCCACTGATTTCCCCTGATCTAGATAATACTAAGCTTACTTGAACTTGCATACTACTAAAGGGATTAAAAAAAACCTAAACTAGTGAAGTGGCTAAATGTAATTTGTGAAGAGTAGAATACTTGGTTATACTTAAAACTAAAGCAACTTGTTGCCTTAAAAATATAAGGTGTACTGGAAAAGGAATATATGGGAGATAACGGCTAATACTTTTCTTATATTTCTGATCAGGTTTATTTAGTAATATGGAAGGAAAAATATACACATTTATACAAGGTAAACATTTATCAATGTAACATTTCTAGCAGCTTATAGTAGCAATATAACAACATCATAAAACATGAAGATAGAACAGCAGGGATAATTGCAGCATATGTCATCAATTGCAGCACTGTCATCAAAGTTTAAAGAGCTGAGAAATTAATACAGTTTTTACTTATGTCTAAAGGACGTTGGTATGGGAGCCAAAGGAGCATCCCTGACAAGTCCATGCCAAAATGAGGGCTATTTGCCATTTACCTCATCTCGTATAATGAGGGCATTCAAAATTAGGGCAACCTGTGCACAGGTAGGTTGCAGTGCTCCAAGATCTTGATACACAAGACAGGTTGATGTGGGAGTATGCAGTCCTTCAGGTACCCAAATCTCAAGCTGTGCAGGACTTTACAGGTGTGCACTACCAGCACTCTGAATTGTGCTTAGAAATGGACCAGAAACAAATATGAACCTCATCATGTTTTGAACTCTTGCAAGACATGTCGTTGTTGTTGTTATCAACAGTATTTATATACCGCTTTTCAACAAAAAGTTCGCAAAGCGATTTACAGACAAAATCAAATGATTAAATTTTTGTTTGTAAACCGCTTTGTGAACTTTTTGTTGAAAAGCGGTATATAAATACTGTTAATAATAATAATAATTGTAACTTCTGAGCTGCCTTGAAAGGCAGCCCCACAAGCAACATATTATAGTAGTCTAACCTGGAAGTTTCCAGAGCACAGATCTGTCTCTGTCCAGGAGGGGTTGCAGCTGTTGAAAGGGCCTCCAGTGACAAGCTGGTTCTGTTTGCAACTCCGGACTACAAACCTGACCCTTAGGAAGGAGTACAACCCATCCAAAACAGTTTAAACGCTGCCTAACATAATATTAGATTTTGAAGGGAACTCCTAGTTAAAGTCCAGCCAAAGTTCATCCATAGGCCTATAGAATTCAGTTAAAGTAAATATTTGACTCTTCAATGGAATTGGATGTGGCTAGCAATGTTTAACTTGACTGGATTGCACACTTAACATTTAATGTAAACCCTTTTACAAAATATATCCTTTAACCACCTATGTTTTATTTGTGTCCATCTGTCCATCAACACCATCCAGTATTTATATCCCACCTTTCTAACTCTGAAGAGACCGCTAAGGTGGCATACAGCATTTTAAAACTACAGTGCAGTAATAAAACTATAAGGCCAGAGCTGGTCTATGGGATCTGGTGTTTTAAGCTCCTGTTTATCTGATCACCTCTTCTTTCTTCCCTTCAGTGCACACAGATCTTAAGTAGTCCCGGGGGGGGGGGTGCCCTGTTATGGTAGATATGCAAGGAAAGAACCTACTGTTGTATGACTTCTGTATCTAAGATGTAGAATAGGGCCCTGGTATCCATGGGGGATATGGTCTTGGCCCCCCTGTGGATACTGGGAACCCATGGATGGGGATGAACTCTATCTTCCGCTGGGGGCTGTAGCTGTTACCTTATTTAAGTTGCTAGCGTGAAGCAAGCGCTGGCAGGGGTCTTGCTTAAACCAAGCAGTGGCGTTGCTGCACCCGGAGCAGGTTGGTGTGGGCCCCCCGCGATGCCCCCCAATAAAACGTGTCAAAAATTTTAGGTTTTGGTTTCAAAACCTATTTTTGACAGTTTTTTTACGTTTTTTAATGGGTTTTAGAGGTTACGGGGCATGTGAGTGTATGTGTATGCTTTTCCCCCACTTATCTTGAATATTGGAAGCTTCCAGCGACGATCTTCTTCCTGCGCTGGGCACATCTTCTCCCTGCGCCCGGCGCGAACTCAGTAAAGCGCCCAGCAGCGCTTTCCAGAGTTTGCGCAGGCACAGAATGTCAATTGAAAACTTCATCGTTCTGCACATGCGCAAACTCTGGAAAGTGCTGCTGGGCGCCTTACTGAGTTGCCGCCCGGGCGCAGGGAGAAGATGTGCCCGGTGCAGGCAGAAGATCGTCGCTGGAAGCTTCCAATATTCAAGATAAGTGGGGGGAAAGCATACACATACACTCACATTCCCCGTTACCACTTAAAAACACAGTTAAACATTAAAAAAAAGGAAAATAAAGGTTTCGAAAACGAAACCTAAGGAGATCCACCATATCCCAAGCCCTCTCCTGGCCCGGCCTTACACGAGCGGCGTGAATGTGCGCAAGCTCCAGAGCTCACGCACATTCGATGAGGCCCATTGGGCCTCCCGCCACTTATACCAGGGGAAGGGGATATTGTCCCCTTTTCCCAGGTGGTTCCCGGGCTGCCTTGGGGCAGCCTGGGAACTCGATAGGATACAGCAGCTGGCCCTTTAGGCTGGCCGCCGTATCCTACACAGGATTGGGCTGTAAACCTGGTGTTTCTATCATTAGCTCTAACTTTCCATAACTAGTGGTCACATCTTCAATGAAACATCGTATGCTTTCGTTATGTCCTCAAAAAGGATTTATGTTTTTGGAAGATTTTAATTTTTTATACTCTAACTTCAGATTATCTATGATTGTACTCATGAGTAGTATATACATTCCCTTTAATGCCTGTCAAGATTTGGGGTGTAAGGTACATCCCTAGATTTATGAGCACTTTCCAGTATTTGTGTCTACCAAAGCTGTATTTGAGCAAGCTGCTGCTCATTTTTGTAGAGATTCAAATCAATAGGCATGAATGGGGGGGGGGGGGGGGGAAGCAGTGAAGCATGTCCAGGGGAAAGAGAGGCAAAAAAACAGGGACTGAATACTGAGGCCAAAAATATGCGTGACATTTTACTCCTGAAGCCTATATTTCTGATCTTTCGGATAAGCTTCCACAGCAAGAAGTGGATCTGTGAATATTGTACTACTGTTTGAAAAAAAAAAAACAGTGGCTTAATTGCTGCATTTGCTGACACTATCACCTATCTAGTGCACATATCTCAGGGGCGGCCAACCTTTCAACATAACTGCTCCTGGCCCTTTAATGGTTGTATAGGGGGGCATTTCAGCAGGTGCAGCTGCTTTAGCAGCACTATCAGCAATTGTAGCTGCCAAGCTTCTGTCTTCTACACAACTCTTAAGAACGCAGAGGCCCTAATGGTGGAAGGTTGGCCACCCCTGGTCTGTCTGAACACATTAAAAGCAAATAAAATTATTTAAAAATTAATAAAAATGAAAAATTGAGAAACACAGCACCACAATTTGCATTGAATAAAAACACAGAACACCACTATTTGTGTTTTTAATCACATTTTTTTGAAAAAAATAACACCAAATAAACCACCTCTACATTTTTAAACACTGTCCCTGTCATTAGCAGATAACTCTGAAACTGTCAAAGAATGTGATTGTAATGTTGAAGATGAATAGAATCCCACATGTTGAGAATGGATGCTCCCGAACAAAACAAGTCAATGCAGTTATTGCCATACTGCTTACAGCATGCACTGACACAGTACTAAAGGTGTTGTTTTAAAAGAAAGATCTGCCTGTTTCAGCCATTATTTTTATCCCAACTACATCAAAACTGATGACATCATTAAGTAACAACTACCAGTATATTTTTACTCAAACATGAAAATTCAACTACAGCAAGTCCTCAATAAAGTTGTTGATAGGTTCTTGGAAACTGCAACTTTAAGTGAAATGACTTATAATGAAACCAATTTTACCATAGTCTAATTGATATACATTAACAAGAGTTTACGGCATATTTCTTGTCACAAAAACATCACCAAATTTCTAAATAAAGAAAAAAAAGACCCCAAACACTTTTCATATTAAACATTGAAATAAATGTGAGCTTTCCGGGCCAGAGAAAACCACGTAGACAGTGGCCCTGTATTGTAGTGTGGGAGGGGTCTCTATACTGTTCAGCATAATGGGTTATGAATCATCTGCAGTTGGGTAACTAAGAATATCTTTACGTTCTTAATTTATGTTTATGCTACTTGGATTACTTGACTTCACTAGGGATTAATACCAGGCAGGTTGAGGCAGGACTAGCACAATTGCTTTCTTGTTTGGGGCCCTTGGAGGAAACTATAATTGACCCAATTGCCATTTTGGTATTGGAAGTCTCTGAATTATAGTGAAATGATAAATAATATAAGACAACACACACCCCTTTGCTTGTGGGGTTGGGTGTCATCTTGCAGCTCTAGCTTCAGAATGGAGTTGAGAATTGAGATTATTGGTGGGTGTTGTATCTGGAGTTCTGAGGCAGGTGCCTAAGGGGTTCTAAGAGCACAATAATTATTGAGCCGTCTATTCTCTTTTGTTGTTTCTGTCTGGCTACAGGGTGTGTGAGAGAGAGAGTGTATGTGAGTGAGAATGAGAGAATAAAAAATTGTCATGTTCATCAAATTTTCCTATCACCAAGTTTCTCCTTATTCTAAAGACATGAAACAAAAGTGATGTGATGTTGCCCACAGCATATGTCATGATATGGGAGATGTGTTCCTTTGCTGGGGCGTCTATGTGCCTGTCCTTCAGTATGGCTGGAAGGGTGTAGGAGGTGAATGTGGGGAAGGCTCTGTTCTTGGATTCTCTGTTGACTCCTGTGATGTGTATTAAGACACCTATTTTGCTGTTGTAAGTTTATGCTACTTGGGGAGGCAGAACCTAGCTTTGGGAAAGGAGAAGATTTTGACTAAGCCACCCCAGCTCCGCTCCCTTTCCCTCATTGCTGTTAAGTCATATAGCTTACACTGACTTTATGTGACAGTTGCTTAACATTACTAGCTACTGAAACTTCACTGTGTCACTGTAATCTGGAGTTTTGTTGGTGTCTACTGTATATACTTGAGTATAAGTCGATCTCATGGATAAGTCAAGGGCAATTTTTAAGCCAAAATAATGGAATTTGCTATGACCCATGGATACGTCAAGGGAAAAACTTAGGGGTGCATGAAATTCTTTGAATTCTTGAAAATGACCAGTGCTTGTTCTGAGGCAGCAACAGAAATTCTCTCAACAGGAAGAAAGGAAGCTATTTTACCTTGTTCTGAAGCAGCACAGAAACGGAGCTCTTCTCCAAACAGGAGGAAAGAAAGGTGAAGGTTTTGTGAGGAGTACAGTACTGTACTTCCATAGCATCAGCCCTCACAAAGATTACAACTCCCATAAGCTCCTTCACCGTTCTTTCTTCCTGTTTGCAGAAGAGCTCCGTTTCTGTGCTGCTTCAGAACAAGGTAAAATAGCTCTTTTTTTACCCATCCCATGTGTCCTGCTTCTCAGCCCAGTCTCCCCCCTCCCACCAAGCAGCTGTTCTTAGAAGCCCCATGTATAAGTCGACCCAGGTCTTCAGGGTCAATTTTAAGGCACAAATTTTTAGACTTGTACATGAGTATATAGGATTCTGGTGTTTAACCAACTTAACTCACAGCTAGTATTGTTAGGTAAGACACTGGGTTGGATCCCAAGTAGTGCAAGCTCACATAAGGGAAGTTTTGCACCCTCTTTCCCCCATTGCAGCCCTAGTCACCTACCAGGCCGGAAAACTCTTCACAATGGCTTGCAGTGTAGTGGGGCCTGCAGGGAGGGTCCCCTAAACTTCAAGAATAGCTTCTAAAAGGTACTGAGGATTGCAGTGGGGAGGAGCAGATGAGACCGTTCAATTGTGTAAGATTTGGTCATGCTATCTAGTATCCAATCCATTATTTGCTAGTAATGGATAACTTCATTTTTGTTAGTACATTATGAGCTATTGAGTGTGAGTGGCAGTATCAAGTGGTGAAGAGTAACTTTGTTTGATATTGTTATGGTACATTTTTTTTGGGGGGGGGGGTATCCAGAAGGTTAGGTGTATAATTCTAGTATCTTGAAAATTATGATGTCCTAATGATACCAGATAACGCAGCTTTTACTGTACAGTACTTGTCATACAGTGAAACAAAGGTTAGCATTAGGTTAAAGATGTTTAAAAACAATTTGCATGTGTATGAATTAATATATTCAAGAATAGCAGACACATTTGTTCTATTTCTATGTAAATACTTCCTGATATTAGCAACTTCTACATTTGTTCTTTTTTCTAGCTGTACAATTTCAAATGTTAAGTAGCCAATACTTAAAATAACTCTTTCCTTCCTTAGAAACTTCAGTATGAAGCAAGGTGGATGGAAAAAACGAGCTTTTGAGGGAGATGGCTGGGGAGCATGGGTATGTTCAAACTTAAAGCCTTTTTAGCAAAATGTATAAATGTGGCTTTTGAAGAGTGGACTTTTTTTGCTGGGGCTAATGAGGAACTTTAATGTAACTATTTGATCTCTATAATATTGTAATTTGTATAGAATGTGAGCGCTGTTATACCTTCTAGTTCATGTGTGACATTTGACTAGGAAAACTGTCCCATGTTTATATTCTTGTGGTTTTCAGAAGCAGATTAGACTGGCCATAGTAAACTTACAAAATGTACATACAATTATTTTATTTTAAAATTCTCCACAAATTAATTTTAAAAGCAAAAACTAAATATTTGGGAAATACAGTCGTCCTCCCATATCCGCGGGGGATAGGTTCTAAGACCTGCCATGGATACCCAAAACAATGGATAATATCGAACCCTATATATACAAGTCATTTTTCTAACCTGGTCAGGAATTGCAGGAGCAGATAACTTCAGAATGGCTGTGGAGAGCTGCAGAATGGTCGCACAGTGTATTCTGGGGCACTGCCTAAAATTGGCTAGTGTAATTGACTAGCTTCAGAATGGCCACAAAGAGCTTTAGAATGGTGCAGATAGCAATGGCAGGTTAGCTTCAGAATGGTGCGGATAGCTTGCCGGGGAACCGCAGATAACTGAAACTGCGGATATGGGACCTGTGGATACAGAGGTTACTGTAGTTTCAAAAGTAGTCTATAGGCAGTGTGTGCAAGCTTTGTGATCAATTTCTATAGTTATTCACAAAAGCGATGATCAATATCTAAAGGTTTGTTTTATTTAAATTCAAGGGAGGATATATGTCTGCCAAGATCCAGAAACTAGAGGATCAGTTCCATTCAGACGCAGTTGTGCAGCATCAAAAAGATGGAACTTCATCCAATATCTTTAGCGGAGTTGCTATCTATGTCAACGGCTTTACAGGTAATTTTTTTCCTTCAGACTATTTAAAAGTTCTTTTAAGACTCAAGAGTGCTCCAGAATACTCTCCATAATTCTTTGCACATGGGCTTCTGTGACGTAATTTATTATGCATTTTCAGTTTACTATGGCAGCCAGCTAGAGCAGAAGCAAGTTAATCGTGAGTGATCAAATCAGAGATTATGCTAAATGTGTCATTAGAGTCTTCAGGCTTTTTAAAACATTAAATAGCTGAGAGGACAGGGGAGTAATTGGGATCATGGTGCATGGGAGTGTATAATGGTGCATGGGAGTGCTCGGCGTAAGCCGAGCGTGGGAGGCGGCCAGTGAGAGGCCAGACTGCAAAAGGATCCCATCTGGTATGTAGTTGTTCATGAAAGGTTGAACATATTGTTAAAAAAAAAAAAACATTGGGGGGGGGGTTTGGGAAAGCCTGCCCATATAAACCACCTTGGATTAAAGTCAGAGGAGAAATGGATTTTCATTGGGACTCCAGTGCAGAGAGAAGGGGGATAAATACCCTTTCCCTGTGTGCCGTGCTCCCAGTGGCTGCTATTTAACTTTAGGGGGAGAAATTGAATCTCTAATGACACATTTAGCATTATCAGTTTGACCCTTAGCGTTGTTCCAAAACACAAGTTAATGGGGTGTGCTCAGTTTGCACGTTTCCCTCCCACTGCAGTTCCAGGGCCCAGCTGGGGAACTGAAGAAGGAGAATGATTTGGTGTCTGAGGAGAGCACTCCTTTTCTCGCTCCTAACATAGGATTGCTGGTAGATAGATGAAGGGCTTTTCTCTCATTTGGTATTCAGGCCACTAATGATGAGATTTGATCAAAGAACTGATGCTGGAACACAGATTGGGCTCTTGATTGAGGAAAGTGTTTTCCACATATTCCTTTTCAGAAGTGACATATTGATTGCCCCAATTTTGATTGCTTTATTCAGGTGATAAATGGGTTGAGAGCAGCGTTCTGTTTAAGGCAGCGGTTCCCAAACTGTGAGTCGTGACCCAGTGTGCGGTGGGCCGCGATGATGGGCCCTCCCACCCACCCTTGCATCTGGTTGGCTCCAAATTGGAGTCTATTGGAAGCATGTGAAGGCCACTTCTGGGTCACAGCTCACCTGTACAAGCTGCTCCTGAATCGCATTGGGCCTGGAACGGCTTCCAGAGCCCTTTGCAGGCCTCAGAACGCCTCAACGTTTCCCATACTTGATTTCTGGTCCAGGAGGCGTTCTGAGGCCTGTCCCAGGCTTGGCACGACACAGAGACGGCTTGTACAGGCGAGTCACGACCTGGAAGTGGGATGGGCTGTGGCAGCGGTAGCTTTGCAAAAGTAGTTCATTATCTAAACTTTGTAATTGGTTGACTACTCTGCTTTAAATATACATTTAAAAAAAAACACATATTTTAGTCAAATTAATTTAGGAGAAGCTCTTAAAGTACTTTGCAAGGTTCCTAAAAGTACAATCCTATGTATTGTATTGTGCTCAGAAGGAAGTTCCATTGAATTTAGTGGGACTTATTCCCAGGTGCATGTGTATTGGATTGCTACCTAAATTCATGGCTTGTATAGTTTTAAAGTACTTTTCAATATTTTGCAAATATATTACAGATCCTTCAGCTGATGAACTAAGGAAGCTAATGATGTTGCATGGAGGGCAATATCATCTATATTATTCCCGTTCCAAAACAACGCACATTATTGCCACAAATCTTCCAAATGCCAAAATAAAAGAACTCAAAGGGGAAAAAGTAGTTCGACCAGAATGGATAATAGAAAGGTAAATATCAGAGATGTGACCAGGCTCATAATTGCATTGAAATGTTCCAGATGATAGTCATCTTCCTCTTACATTATCTCAAACAGATGTAGAATAAGAAGAAGGTTCTATGGCCATGTATAAGAAGTACAAAATACGAAGAACTCCAAAAACCACGTAAAAAATTCTTTCAAAAGCAGGCAATGAAAAAATTAAAAACGAAAGTCCAGGAAGTCCGGTATTTATATACAGACCGACATTTCAACCTCTAAGCCGAGGTCATTCTCAAGGTAAAAAACAGCAGGGCTGCCAAGATGACAATAACAGCTGCAACGGAAACCTGAGTTTAAAAGGAAGGGTTCCGTTTGAAAAAAACACGCTCAGTTCAACCGGGAGTCAAAAAGATGGTTGAGATCTAATTAAGACATGACCAGGTCATCATAATCCTGCAAGGAAACAAGGTTACTTACACAGTATTTTTAGCTGCCAATCTGTGTAGGATGGGGAACCATATTTTGTCCACAAATGATAACTCTTGCTGACGGTTCAATAAATTCTGAGATCTTCTTTTAGTGATTTTGATCGCTTCCAGATTCTGACGCGTTCTGTTTGAATCGTTCACTAAGCATCTGGTGCTCCCAAACAAAATATCATGGTTGGTTGCCAGCGAATGTTCAGCAAGGGCGGAAATGTCTTTATGATGCAAACGAACCGCTCTTTCATGTTCCAACATCCTTGTCGAAATCATTCTCCTCGTAGTTCCGATGTATTTCCGTCCACAGGTACAGGGTATGCTGTAAATTCCAGGATTAGACAATGGAGGTCTAGGATCCTCTGGATTCTGGAGCAATTGCTCTATTTTGATAGTGGGTTTAAAGATTGTTTAGATGTTAAAATGTCCAAAGGTCTGAGAGATTTTGTCTGTGACCCCTTTAATGAATGGCAGAATAATATCCCATTTGTTCTCTTCTTTAATTGTCTCCTCTTCCTGCTCCCTGGGTGGTCTTATAGTATTGATTTTCTTGTACTGTTTATCCCAATTCTTATCTATCTGTGTAGTAGTATAACCATTGGCTCTCAGGGAGCCCTGGATTATACGCCTCTCAGATTCTAAGGTTGAAACATCGGTCTGTATATAAATGGACTTCCTGGACTTTCGTTTTAAATTTTTTCATTGCCTGCTTTTATTAGTGGCTTCTTTGAAAGAATTTTTTACGTGGTTTTTGGAGTTCTTTGTATTTTGTACTTCTTATACATGGCTAATTTATACCCATACAACCTTCTTCTTGTAACATAGTAGCTGGCCATGATAGCTTTCGTGCCAAAAAGATATAGAATATTATTTCAGAATGCTATTTTGAATGTTCTCTGTTTTTAACATTTACAGTGCAATCCTAACCAACGTTCCAGTGCCTGTGTAGCTGTGCCAACAGGGCGCATACTGCATTTTATTTATTTATTTATTTATTTATTTTTTATTTCAGGAATTTGTAGCCCGCCTTTCTCCCGAAGGCATTCAAGGCGGCTTACAACATATTAAAATACATAACACATTAACACATTTTGCAGTGCAGGGGCGGTCATGGAGGCCTCCAAGGTGAGGGAACATTTGTTCCTTACCTCAGGGCTGCATTGCAGCTGCACCAGTGCTGGAAAGTTGGTTAGGATTGCACTGTGAATGATAATGTTCTTTTTAACTGCTTAACATGCTATAGCTCTGTGAAAGTACTGTACTCACCAACTCTAATGGGAACTGAGCTTAAAACATAAGCTTCAATTAATAAAACTGTTGGACAATTGAGTAAGAGGATTGCAGATTAAAGTTCACTATAAATGTAGAGCAGAGTGTATGTGATGCAAAATTATCAATCATATTTATAAGAACTAAAATTGCAAGTATTTTCTGAACTCACGATGGAGTGTTAATTTAGGACTGGAGATTAAAGGCAAAGATGAACCGTATTTCATCTTGCTGTAAATATTGTTGACTGAGCACTTTGTAATACACAGAATTTGAAGAAAATTGTTATAGAAATTAACGGTTTTAATAAAATATCCCTCTTGTGGAAAATTTAGAAATGATTTGTTAGATAATGTGAACAGTGAACTGCCCAAGAGAATACAACTGCCATATCACTGTTATTTACCTTTATATGTGTTTCAATTTTATTGAATTATTTGTATGCTTTAGAATGTAACAACTATTTTACTGAAATGTTATTTGAATTATACTGGACATATTACAAAACAAATGCAGTTGTGTCTATCCTCACTGTAACAGATCTAATTACATCATTTCCATAGAAACCTGACCACGTAAATGCTAACAAGTTTTTGTTTTTCTAATTGGGTAATATGATCTTACTGTAGTTTTTTTTAATTGCAGCACATATTGGCTTTTGATCTTTTGCCAAGCCTCTTGTTAGTGTTCAGATTGAAGCTAGATGGAAAATACACCATAAAGAATGATGCGTTAGTATTGGTACAATTTGCTAGCACATTTCCCTAGACCACGTGTGATTAAATTTCTCTTCTGCATAACAGGGACTTGGCTGCATAACACTTCAGGGAACACTCTGGTGATGCAAATGGGAGTTGTGGAAGAAGCCACAGCCCCCCAAATTTAACAGCCTAGGTCAGGCAGTAACATTCCACTTAAAAAATTCTCTAGGCGATTATAAGAATTGCAATAACTCTGACAGCGTACAAACATTTGTATAGATGGTGCATAGAAACAACAAACTAAGTTCAGGAGAGCCATTCATAAACAAAACTGTTAAACCTTGTAGTACACCTTGTAGGACTGAAGTTTAATTAGATTTAGCATTATTCAGGAATATAGTGGTTGCCTATTTTCCAAATAGAGTTTAAATAGATCCAAAGAACAGTTCAGTTAGTATCCTGTGCCCAAAGGGGTTTGGGGCTTGTGGTTTCAAACAGTGCCCCCACTATCACATGGTAAAACACTTTTTTGAAAATGAGGAGGCTTTTAAAAGTTGGTTACAATACGGCATGGGGGGGAGGCATTGGGGGGGCATACTTGCTGTTCAGTCTCTGCATGTCCAACCACTTGGGTGCTCCTAAAGTACCTCTTTGGTCCCCATCCTTAGATTTTTTTCATAATTTTCTAATATATTTGTAGTATAGGAACTATTGTTTCTTTACATAAAATCATTATTTGAAAGTTACCGTAAGTGATTGAAAGAAAAGAACCAAGTTCGCCATAGTAATGTACAATGCAATGAACAATACCTCCCACTCAATCTCTATTAGTGAAAGGATGTTCTTTTGAACTCAGGAAATATATCTACATAATGCTCTGAGAACAGGATACAATCTATATGTAAAGGCAATGTTTGTTCTAACACTCTTGGTTAATTGCATTCTTGCATTTTGTTGCAGTGTAAAAGCTGGACGTCTTCTTTCATACATTCCATATCAGCTTTATACAAAACAGTCAAGTATTCAAAGAGGCCTCTGTTTTAATACCATATGCAAACCTGATGATCCTGTCCCAGGCCCTAGCAATATCTCTGTGGAGCTCAACAGGGTGTAAGTAATTTATTTCAGTTTGCTAATTTGAATCAAGCTGGAGATTGATCACTTCAATCATTTTATGTTGGTAGTGTTTGCATAGCTCTTTGAAGACTTCAGAGCATGTCTCAGCTGGTACTCTAAAACTGTGTAGATTGACTCTATACATCAAGCATAGAAATTTGTCATTTAATCAGTTTTTCATTTGCACTCTTCCCCCCCCCAAAAAAAAAACAAAAGTACTGGTATCCCCCGCATAACGTTAGTTTGCTTATACGAGGGAGGTCCCCTGTAAAAAAGAGCAAAGGATTTAAAAAGACATGTCTTTCAGCTGTTTGGCCCTAGATAAGGGCTTGGATGTTTAGGGTCTTTAAGCTTCCAAGCCCTTATCTAAAGCACCGCATAACGACCGACCATTTCACTTCACATGGGGGGACACCTGTATATACAAATTGATTGACATAACAAAGAAACCATCTACAAGACTTGTGAACTAATCTTGTGGGTTGTGGTCTTTCCCACTATGAACAGAGTTTTTTATACTGCTTGTAACGTGTAAGTATCAAATGCTGAGAACCTGTACTTGGGCCTATAATAACTATTTATTATAATTATTTCTAACAAAGAAATAGAAATAATAATTATTTCTAACAGCATGAGTTCATGGTATAGGGCTGATATGTTATCCTAGATCTGCTAGTGACTCCTCTAAAATGCCAGGCGTTAGAATAAAACCATTAGACGAACGGTGGGGAACCTCCGGCCCACGGGCCAGATTCGGCCCGCTCGGGACCGGACCGGAGGCTCCGCCGCCGCTCGCCTCCTCCTTTTGAAAGCGGCCTTTCTGTACTTGCGCAGATCGCCGCTGAGGCAGAGAGGGCAATCTCTCGGCCTCAGCGGCGATCTGCGCAGGTACAGGAAGGCCGCTTTCAAAAGGAGGAGGCGCCGAACAGTTAATGAATCAAACAGTTAATGAATCAAACTTAATAAAGACTAATAAAGCAGCTTCACAATAAAAATGTCCTAGAAAGCTTCACTAAAACACACTGTCCAAACCCACTTAAATGCCTCTTTGATCTCCCTTGGTGAGTCTCCGGTGTGTAAGAAAAAAGTATCTAAAGTGCAAAGAAGAGATGGGGACTATTAAAAGGACCTACAAATAATTTTTTTTAACTTCTGAAGATGATTTAGATGAGGAAAAATGTCACTGTGCTGATTCAGAAATTATTCAGCAACTAAAGGAAAATTTTAAAACTACGAACAGAAGTAAAAAGCTCATGATTTTGATAGTTTTACCAAAAAGCTGATCCTGTAAAAGAATAGTGAATTCATTCTCTATAAATCTATCTCTATACGTCCTGTTATAAATTTTTGGATTCATTTCAGTTTACCACATAATTTTATCAATGTAAACTGTAGAAAAATGGACTTGAGGGTTTAATTCCTGGTCACTGCCAGCAAGAAAATTTAATTTTTGTATGATACCATTGAGATACCATCTTGACATTTTGACTGATTAGCTACAAGACATTAAGTGTGATTTTTTTTGAAAATTTTAAAAAAGTTCAATTTTCCAAAAGTTTAAAATTAATATTATTTGAATATTTTTGAATTTCTTGAAAATTTACAATTGGGTCATGTTGTATATAAAATGAAGGCCCTATTCATAAGCTTTAAAATGACACCTGTCACATGTCTGCAGCTTTCATTGTTATCATGTAAATGGCGTTTGAAGGTATGGTGACAAGTGAATTTTGGCATTTTTAGGCAATTTTGAACATTCAATATCTCAAACGGATGGACAAAAAAATCTGAATTTTTTTTTTAAAAAACATCTCATGGGAAGGTACAAATGTACCAAAAATGAACAAAATCCATGACATCAAGGTTTCATGCATTGGTTGATTTCACATGGAATGACCCAAATGGCTCCTTTTGCCCTTCTAAACAGTTCCTGAGGCTCGTGGTCTAAAACTGAAACCTCATTCTCGATCTGAAACGGAGGATATTGAGACTGCAGACAGCTCAGACTTTATGTAAAATTGAAACTACATAGGTCGAGGCTTACGTAAATTGGAGAGTGCCTGTATTCACAAGTATTAATTTAAAGATATACTTTAACTTTGACATAGGTCTAGGCCTTTGGGTGATATTGAAACCCAAGTCACTGAAAAGAACAACAGAAGAATATATATACAGGCGTTCTCCGGTTTTCAGTGATTCGCTCTTTCAACCCTTTTCTATTATAACCAGAACCTATGCAATCAATGCATGGTCTGCTCTTTCAACCTATGTCGTCATGTTTCCATGACCTTCCACACACTTCTGTGGCCACGCGCTGCTTTTTCTCTCAATCAACTCAGCGCCATCTTTTCATTCAGTCTGTGTGCTGTTTAAAGTAATCTGCAGTGCATCTCTTAGAAATTGTGCACAGTGCATCTCATATTTGTGCTTATAATACAGCATTCATACTTATATTTGTGCTTATAATAGTGTGTTATTTAGCTTTCACATGCATTCGCAAGTGTTATATAGTGTGCTATGTTTATCAGCAGCCAAAATGCATTTGAAAGCTAAAAAAAAGACTGGGTTCTGCATTTTGACGATTTCCAGTTTTTGACAGTGCTCTAGTCCCTAACCTGTCAAATATGCGGGGGACACCTGTATTATGCAATACTGAAAGTTGTAACGAGTCAAGTGTTTTACATGAGGCAAACTGTGCCCAAGAAGCAAATACCGTATTGTCCCGAGTATAAGACGCACCTGATTATAAGACGCACCCTTAAAGTTTGGTGCTATTTAAAAAAATTAATTAAATCACTGGCATTAAATTGCAAGAGCCTGATTATAAGACGCACCCCTAGTTTAAAAACTTAAATTAGGAGAAAAAAGTGAGTCTTATACTCAGACCAATACGGTATCTTCTTCCCTTTCCATATCTTAAACAAAAATGGACAGTATTAAGGGGAAGCTTAACAAAAAAGGGGGGGGAGCTAAGGTGTTTTTTTGTAATCACTCATTGTCTCTTTATTACAGAAGGATAGTAAAAAAAATCTTGTACAAAACGTTCTCTCCAAAGTGCCTACTAGAACACACATTTCGAAAATAGGAAGTTTTTAAAAATCAGAAATCGTAAACATTAGTTTGAAAAATCCTCACAAGTGTAGGTCATTAACTTTCAAATTCAAAATTTATGAAAATATTGAGAGTGGGGGGGGGGACTTTGTGACAGTGGGCATCTCCAGCCAAATTTAAGGACTTGAGTTCCATATTTTCAGGAAAAATTTAGGCACGTACTTAAGGACCAAACCATAGGTCTTGTTTGCAGACTTGAGTACGTCAGTGCATGTCTACTCCTAACTTCTGTGAAGTAGGAGGGAGCAATTTAAAGCACAAAAGGACAACTGTGGCAAGTTGAACCCCTCCTCTGTCTGCCAACCCACCCACCCCTTGCCTGTCCTCTTAGATCGGTTTTGGGGCACCTAAAGTCTGATCCAGGAAGCTAGCGCATCCTGGAGAAAAGTGATGAGGGCAGGCTGCCCGCCAATGCTTCAATGACTCGTAAAATGTAATAATTGTTCTAAAGGGTGTTTTTCTCAAAATGGATTTTAAATGCTGTTAGACTTTTTCTAATATATTTCTGTATTATGTTGTAATACATTTTCTTTGTTTTAGAAATTGTCTAGTAAAGAAACATGAAGCCGAGAATGAAATCAAAGCCAATGGAATGAGTAAATTGAACAGGGAAGATGATACTGATGATATAGGATTCTTGGAGTTGGAGCAAGTCTTTTCTGGGAACAAACAGAATGGAATTCATCATAGAGACAGCACTGCCATTTTTAATGGACACACTCCTAATTCTAACAGTGCCTTAAAGACGCAGGATAGCTTGGTGCACTCTGACAACAATTTTGCAAGCAGACTGCCTCCAGGTCCTGTGCAGGAGGAGGAAAGGAGAGAAATTGTTGACTTTAGAGACTGCCCTATGCAGCATTTGCAACAAAGCAGCAAAAATAAAGAACTTTTACGGGATGCACATAGGACTATAAGTAACTCATCATTGTTTTCATCTTTGCACAGTAATATTAAAATAAATGGTGCTCACCACTCTACTGTTCAGGGGCCTTCAAGCACAAAAAGCACTACTTCAGTACCTGCTCCTAGTAAGACAGATTCTTCACCTCTGTCCAAAACTTCTAATTGCAGCTTCATTTCTGACTTTTACTCTCGTTCAAGACTGCATCATATATCTACCTGGAAGTGTGAATTTACAGAATTTGTCAACACCCTACAAAAACAAAACAATAGTATCTTCCCAGGAAGGGAAAAGTTAAAAAAATTGAAAGCAGGGCAGTCTGCTCTTAATAAAGCTGACCCAGGTACTTGTTATATTTATTTTTAAAAAATGAATCTTAGATTAACAGGAACATTAAAACTTTTATTATGATGGATTTAAACTTTTGGTTTGTTTGTATCAGATAATGTATCCATCCTGAGTTCGACCAAACATCAGAGCTGTATAATTCATGTGGATATGGATTGCTTTTTTGTATCGGTGGGTATCCGAGAAAGGCCAGATCTGATAGGTGAGTACTTGTACCTCTTTAACAGCCCAATCATATTCTTTCTCTCCCCCCCCGCCAATGCAGAGATGCCAAAATGAATGTCTACCGATGATATACATGGTTAAATGAATGAAACGTCATGCTGTGTTTTTTAAATTAAATACATGTTTACTTATGACCTTTAATCCTGTGAAGATGATTCGTTCGTGTTACATTATTGCTGGTCATAACAGTTTTCGCTCCATTTGAAAGTACTGCTAAATCATGGGGGGGGGGCAGTTGCTGAGGGCGGCGTGACCCCTGGTAAGTCTAACGATACCCCTTTTGTCCCCAGTGGTGGCACAATCCTGGGATTGCTGCCACCACCATCACCCAGCCCCTGCAAGCACAAAATGTTCTCCCCTACTCACGGGGAGAACTTTGAGAAACTCTGTTTTAGGGGATCTTCTTAAACAAGGAGTTTTATTGTGTGGAGACACAGTGGTAGGGACACAATACCCTACTGCAGTGATTCCCAAACTGTGCTTCGTGATGCCTTAGGGCAGTGTTTCCCAAACTTTTTCGACCCAAGACTCCCTTGACCATTGACAACCATTGGCTGCAGCTCCCCATTACATTATGTTGATGCCTGCCAATTGGTATTACACTGTTTTCCAAGAGGATTCCATGGCACTCCGTGGCTCCCCTGGCTGGTTTCCACTGTTCCCCTGGGAGCCGCGCCTCCCAGTTTGGGGATCACTGCCTTAGGGCATCGTGGCACACTCAAGAGGGGCACACCCGGTGGCCCCTCCAATCTGCTCTCCCAGGCACCGCCATCTTGGATTATGCAAAATCTCACAAGATCCAAGATGGCAGCACCAAAATCTCATGAGATTTGGGCACTGCCATCTTGGATCTCATAATATCTCACGAGATTTGGGTGCCACCATCTTGGGTCTCTCAAGGTTTTGTGTGATCCAAGATGGCAGCGCCCAGGAGAGCTGGGAAGAAGAGGATGCAGGGGCTCCATGAGCCAGGTAAGTTTGGGAACCACTGCCCTACTTTGTCCCAAATTATCTAAGTGGCATGAACAAGGGTACATGGAACAAGGCTACATCTGTACACCTGAGAGTCCAGGGAGGTATATATCAAAGATAGTCCCAAAATCACAAGGTCATGCTGTTTAGGGATTTATGTACATTATATTACAAATTCAAAATGCAACCTAAAGGAGACGGAACGAATGGTAACCTTCAGTCCAAATTGTTAGCTTGGAGAACTGAAAATTGGACTATTTAGTTAGTAGTAGGACTACTAGCCAGTCGTGTCCGACCCTAAGGTGTGGTGCTCATCTCCATGTCTAAGGCCGAAGAGCCAGCGCTGTCCGAAGATGCTTCTGTGGTCATGTGGCTGGCATGACTAACGGAGCACTGTTACCTTCCCGCCGCCGTGGTACCTATTTATCTACTTGCAATTTCTTGCTTTCGAACTGCTAGGTTGGCAGGAGCTGGGACAGGAGATGGGAGCTCACTCTGTCACGCAGCACTCATGTCTCAAATTGCAGACCTATGGATCTTCCGGTCTGCAGTTCAGCATCTTAACCACTAAGCCACCGCATCCCCTTTAATAACTACATTACACAACACCAGTAAAGTGTTAAAGTCGACAATAAAAATGTTTTAGAAATTCTATCATCCCATAATGAGGTTTAGCACCTCAAGCTTTAGTTGCAAACTATGAGCAACTCTCTTAGGTTTCACCTGTTTTTTTCCACTTTTCCTGTGATTTTCTTCATCTTCCGTTCTGTAGGACCCATAATCACAGTAATTTGTAGAAACAGCACAAAAACAGATACATTGTAAAAGGGAGTATATAATGCACATGCTTTGAAAGTGTGGGGACGTGCTACCCATCAACCAGTGCATCTCACATGGAGGGCGCCTCTTCCCCAGCTGTGCTCGGTCCTCTGAGGGACATAAGAACGTAAGAAGAGCCCTGCTGGATCAGGCGAAAGGCCCATCTAGTCCAGCTTCCTGTATCACACAGTGGCCCCACCAGATGCCTCAGGGAGCACATAGCCAACAAGATAATCTTCAAAGATTTAGGAAATATGGGTAACATAGCCATGTAAAAATAAAAGACAACCAGACTTGAATAAAAACAGGCAAGTAGAACGAGACTAAGTACTAGAGAGGCTCTGCAAGGTTAACTGAGCCAGAGGCTCTGCAAGGAACAACAGAGTTGTTGGTTGTCTTTTATTTTTACATGGCTGTGTTACCCGTATTTCCTAAATCTTTGAAGATAATTGCTGGCCATGAAAGTTTTCGTGCAAAGACCAACAAGATAACCTGTTTCCTCCTGCCACTGCCCTGCACCTGGCACAGAGAGAACCTACTTCTAAAACCAGGAGTTTGCTTATGGCTTATAACCTGTGATTACAGCTTAAACCCCTTTTAAAGGCATCTAGGCCAGGTGCCATCACCACATCCTGTGGCAAGGAGTTCCACAGATTAATTACACACTGGGTAAAGAAATATTTTCTTTTATCCGTTCTAACTCTCCCTCCACTCAATTTTAGTGCATGTCCCCTGGTTCTGGTGTTGTGTGAGAGGGAGAAGAATTTCCCTCTATCCACTCTCTCCATCCCATACGTAATTTTATACGTCTCAATCATGTCCCCCCTCAGGCGCCTTTTTTCTAGACTGAAAAGCCCCAAACACTGTAGCCTTTCCTCATAAGGGAGGTGCTCCAGCCCACGAATCATTCTGGTCGCTCTTTTCTGCACCTTTTCCAATTCAACTATATCCTGAAGAGCACTTCCCCTAAAGCCTGCCAGGAGTACACCTGAGAAAGGGGGTCCTTGTGGACCTCTGTCCTACCAGGGAGAAAACCAAAGTTCAGTCTGGCCTCCTGGAACTCCTCCTTGGGCACATGAGGCAAATTCATCCCCTTCTCTGTCTCCAGAGCTCAAAGCGGAGGGGAGGTGTATCTGTTGGGTAAAATGACAGGTTGACCTTTCCTCTGCAAGAGACTGGTTGGCTACAAGACATATGGCTTTAAGTGTGATTTCCCCCACCATTGCCAGACCTTGTATTGAAAATCTTAGTATGGAGAAAGAGAATCTTAATATGAGCAGTGTGTATAAGTATGTATATGTATATTGTTTCACAGGGAAACCAGTGGCTGTTACAAGTAACAGAGGATCAGGAAAGGCATTGTTCCGCCCTGGTGCAAATCCGCAGCTGGAATGGCAGTATTACCAGAATAAATTATTGAATGGCAAAGCAGGTACAGATCTGCAATTTCTTGCAACTGTAAAAGAAAAAAATATGTATTTTTATGGGATTGTCACTTGTAACAATGTACGTGTACAGTGCTGTGATACTATCTTCACATGAAAAGTAAGATTTACAGCGCAATCCTAACCAACTTTCCAGCACCGGTGCAGCCGCAATGCAACCCTGAGGTAAGGGAACAAATGTTGAAGATGCTTCCATGACTGCCCCTGCACTGCAAAATGCAACGTGCGCGTGTTTAGCATAGCTACACTGCCACTGGAAAGTTGGTTAGGATTGCGCTGTTAATGTGTTATGTTTTTATATTATTTGTATATCCAGCAATTGTGAGTTCATATTTTTCCAGTTAGAAAAAATGTAGTAGGTATGGAAGTATTTAACTGAATGTCTATTAATGGAAATGTAGAAGATGCTTGTTTAGGTAGAAATTAAAGCGATGTTGTCTTCCAATGACAGCATAACAGCAATTGTCCAAACAAATACAAGGTGGGCCCCCATATCCACTGGGGATATGTTCCAGGCCCCTCCGTGGATACTTGAAACCATGGATAAGAGCGAACACCCCCTCCATGGTTTCCTGAGGGGCTCCCCCACCCTGCTTCCCCTGCAGGCAGGCATGCTTGCCCCCCCAGCTCTTATTTTTCTTTCAGCAAGCTTTGTTTCTTCCTTAAAACAAACAGAGAAGCAGCCTCCATTGCAGGCAAGTAGAACAAGACTAAGTCCTAGAGAGGCTCTGCAAGGTTTCTGTTAACCTTGCAGAGCCTCTCTAGTACTTAGTCTCGTTCTACTTGCCTGTAATAAACAGCCAGAGGCTGCTTCTCCTGTTTCTTTAAGGAAGAAATGAAGCTTACTGGGGGAAAAGTAAAAGCCTGGGGGGGGGTCCCCACGATCCGTGGATAACTGAAACCGTGTAGCGAATCAGTGGATGTGGGGGCCTACCTGTATCACAAACCATAATGTACCGGTATATGGCCTTCATTTAGCAGCAGTACACCGAGTTGTTCTGGCTGGTTAAAATTGTATAGATCAGGGGTTCCCAACCTGTGGTACTAGTACCACCAATGGTATTTCAGCCAACTACTGGTGGTACTAGGACCGCTGGAACCCCACTCTGACGCGGCGCTTTTGGTGGCACAGTTTTGCTCCTAAGAAACTCCTGCCTTTGGCCGAGCCTCTCAGGAACGCTGAGAAGGGCCCTCCCAGTTGCCCAGAGCCTCCTCCCTGCGTTTCCTGGCCTCTGAAAACCCAGAGGTAACTGGTGATTGTCATCACCAGTAACTTACGGTGGTACTCAGAAGGAGAATGGCGCTGGAGGTGGTACTCGGCCGGGAAGGGGTTGGTAACCCCTGGTATAGATAGAATTAGGTGAGGGGAAAGAATAGCTGTAAATAGAATAATGCCATACCAAGGGTTTGGATTGAGCTGCAGTAGCTCAAAGTGGAGAATTATACATACAGGATTATAATTTGTTATAAGGGAATGTGTGAGCATCTCCCTTATTCTCTCCAGAGTTTGTATAGATCAGGCAAGGATGAAAAGTGCTAAGTCTTTACTAAAATTAATGCTTTGCATATACTCTTACTTTGCTTTTGTCAATACTGAGATATTGTTCAGTAATAATAATGTTATAGTAATATACAATATTTATATACCACCTTTCTTCTTCTCTGACTTTAATCGAAGTACATGGGCAGGTTTTCCTAAAAAAAAACCCATGTTTTTTTTTTTAACAATATATAAATGTCCAATCTTTCATGAACAGCTACATTCCAGATGGTATCCTTTTGCAGTCTGGCCTCTCCACTGGCCGTCGCCTCCCACACGGCCGACGCAGCTGGCAACTTTTTTACTCTCCTCACAGAGGGTTTCACAGCTTTTTGTCGGCGGTGTGTCTCGAACTTGCCATTCACCGATCTTTGGGCTTACGGGGCAGCGGCTCTACCGACTGAGCCAGACCCCTCTGCCCCCATACAGGTATACCCTTTTTTTTAATGGAATAGCCATCCACGGACTTGTCTCAATGTGGATGGCTACCCCGGAAATAAAGTGCTGACTGGAGGCCAGACGCGTTGTCATAGTACCTTATTTTAGCAACATGCTGACCCGCTGCCAGCTCCTGGACTCCCACACCGGCTTCCAAGTACTTGAAACAGCTGTAAAGAGTTTTTTAAAAAAAGATTCACTGTGACTTCCGGTTTTGCGTTGCAACCAGAAGTTGCTGTGAATTGGGTTTTTTTAAATCTTTACTGCCATTTCAAGTACTTGGAAGTCGCGTGGGTGTCCAGGAGCGGGTGGCGGGCTGGTGTGTTGCTAAAATGTGATGCTGCCCAGCCCCCGCCTCATCTTCCCCCACAGCAGATATCATTTAAGACATTTTTTAAATCTGCTGAGGGTTCAGGAACCAAACCCCTGTGGATACAAAGGGCCAACTGTATCTTCACAAGTATTTTGCTCCTACGGTCCTTTCCTTTCTCTTCAAGTATGTTATGATTCAAGCTGTGGCTACCTAGAAGGAACTCTTTGGATTGTGGTGTGTACTTCTTTGAAAACATGAAGGCTAGGTTCAGGCATAACATGAAACCGTGGTTTGTGCTCTCCATATAAGAACCCAAACTATGATTGATTGTTGCTTGTCTGCTTTTATTTCCCATCCGCTCAGGACTCTGCTTCCTAAAGTCATTTCTGTTGCCATAGTGCAGCAGCCTCTAGAGGCAGATCAATAACTGTAACTATGGTTTAGTGTTAACTGTGGGTTTCAAACCATGGGTTCAGATCTTGGTTTGTTGCCCCAACCATGGTTTAGCCGAACATGTGTGAACCCAGCTCAGTATGTTGTGACAGTAAAAAGAAAATTCCAAGGATTACTACAAACGTGATTGAAAGCAACTGTTGGTATCACTGCTTCTGTATAAATCTATGGGGCAGTCGCATTTGAAATATTGCATTGTGTACAGTTCTTGTTGCCCCATCTCAAAAAGGTTATCTTACAGCTTGAGAAGGCACAGAAAACCAAAATGATCATGGGACTGGAGCATCTTCCCTGCAAGGAAAGGCTAAAGCAGTTGAAACTTTTTAGTGTAGAAAAAGGACTAAGGCAGTGGTGAATTATAAGATAAAGGCTTATAAAATTATGACTGATAAAGAGAAAAATGTTTTATCTTCTCGAATAAACTACAATTCAGAGTCACCTAATAAGTTTGACTGGCAGTAGATTTAGCATAGGCAAAAGGATGCACTTCTTTGTACAATATATAATTTATACTTGCATTATAATTTAAATTCTACTTTATACTACTGTCTAGTCAGTTTTCACAGTCAAATTCCTAGAGGGTAGGTCTGTTGATGGCAGTTAGCCATGATAGCTAAATGAAGCCTCTGTATTTAGAGGCAGTGTGCCTCTGAATACCAAACAGTAGGGACAAACAGAGGAGAGCTGTGGGCTTCTTGTAAGCATTTGACTGACCACGCTTGAGCAGGATGCTGAACTAGATGACTCTTGGTCTGATCTGACACTTATGCTCTTCTGTTCTAAGCCATGTGGTTCCAGTTCTTTTGTTGTCCTTTTTTCCCATTGGCCCACCAATCTTTTAATTACATTTCTTTATTGAGAAAGAAAGATAGTTTCCTGAATTTCTTTTTCTATTGTTACTCATTACAAGATCTTATCTAGTCTGAAATCTTATAGTTTCTTAATAGGTTGATTAGTTTTATAATACATTGAATGGGTTGAAAGTGTTACTATATCACTAAAAGCATTCTAGCATAAAAATGAAATAGCTATTTAAAAAAATGCATTTCTGGTATATGTTACACATTGAAATGGTAAGTATGGGATACTGGCAATAAAATTAATGCTTGTTTATCCTACTTATACCCGCTTTTCAGCCAAGAGTGACTCTCAGTGGCTTACAACAATTAAAATTAGATTAAAATAAGAGAGACTATGGGAGCTTATAACACCAGTTCCAGCAGAGACCAGCACTGGTCTGAGAGTTTCATTACCATGTTGTACTTTTCAAATGTGGTAAACTGCCCTGGGAGCCTCTTTGGAGAAGAAAGACAAGACATAAATACAGGAGCTAGATTTTTTTTAAAAAAAATCAGAGTTACAATATAAGATATTAGGGGTATATGAGTGTGAGAATATGGCAAACTTTTTTATCCCCTGGCAGTTGATGACATAGTCAAAGTGAGATGGGGCAGAAGGATCTTCAGGTGAATTCTGCTTCCCAAAGGCAACAATACCAACCCACAGAAACAGGCTGTCTGTTGCAGAGGCGTCGCTCCGGTAGGGGCGGGGCTGTAAGTATCGCTGCGGTCATAGTCTCTTTACCGAGCGAGGAGGAGGCAGCCCCGCCCCCTCACTGTCCGAGCCAGTCCCCTACGGAGAAAGCAGCAGGCAGGGTCTCTTGCCTGCCGGTTTCTCCGTAGGGGACTGGCTCGGACAGTGAGGGGGCGGGGCTGCCTCCTCCTCGCTCGGTAAAGAGACTATGACCGCAGCGATACTTACAGCCCCGCCCCTACCGGAGCGACGCTTCTGGTCTGTTGCTCTGCAGACTCTCCTGGTCCCTCTAATGATGTGATATTGCATCATTTAATTCTCACAGTTGCATTTATATCCAATATGATCCCTCTAAGCATTTTATGTCATTACAAATTCCATCAGCAGCAGTGTGTGTCAAATTAGATTTTTTTTCAAGATTTAGTCAGTATTTTTGAAGGTCAAATATTTAGCCATATTGGACTTTATCATAAATACTGCAGTTCATGGAGGGGAAAATAAAATCATATTCCCTTGTAAAGCAGTTCTGTATAGTCCTTATAATCCGACCCGTACTCTGAGGTCATCAGGGGGGCCCCTGTTAACCGTGCCGCCCATTGACGGAGGTGAGGAGGATGGCGGCGCGGAATAGGGCCTTCTCGGCTGTGGTGCCCCAATTATGGAATTCCCTCCCCTTGGAATTGAGAACGGCTCCCTCTTTAGAGACCTTTCGACGGGGCCTTAAGACATTTTTATTTAGGTTAGCTTTCGATGTCTGACATGGTGGCTTTTTAACAAATGGCTTTTAACAAATGTAAATACAGGTGACCCACTGGGGTTGTCTATTTTAATTGTCTTAATTATTTGTTTTTACTTATTTTATGTACATGTTTATTTTAATGTTGTAAGCCGCCTTGAGTGCCCTTGCTGGGAGAAAGGCAGGATAAAAATTCTTTAAATTTAAAAAGACCTGGAAGATCCAGGTTCAAATCCCCGCTCAGCCACGAAGCTTCCTGGGTGACCTTGGGCCAGTCACTATCTCTCAGCCCCACCTACCTCACAGGGTTGTTGTGAGGACAAAAAGGAGGGGAGGAAATATGTACACCACTCTGAGCTCCTTGGAGGAAGGGCGATATAAAAATGTGAAAAAAATAAAAAATAAATAAATAAATATAGCAGCAGTTATGCTTTTTTGCTTTTTATGTCAGTTCAGATTGTTCAGAAGTGTGTGGTATTTCATTCCTAGTACTATTTGTGATACTAGTTTTATTTCTGTGGCATTGTCTATGCATAGTATATCAGTGGCACAAACTTCAACACATCCTAGACCTATGTTTTTGAATCGGCTCTTTTGCAGAGGACACGAAAAGCACTTTTAGCTTCTCAAACATAAATAATATGGATGTTAAATCTACACTAGCTAGAACAAGCGTTCAGTTTTTAAATGACTTTCTTTTGCGTTAATAATTTGCAGTATTGTGTAGTAATTGATGAAAGTATAGTAGGCTTCCTTGAGAACCATAGAGACTTGTGTGGTTGTGCTGCCCCTCTTACAAGTGGATACACCCTGTCCACCTTTCTCAGTTACTTTACAGTCGTTCTTTGGAGTTTTGTTTGGGTATGTTTAGCCCTAGCTTACTATGTGATACTTGTTAGGTCAACCTATATTGCTCTAGGGTTTGGCACAATACAGTATCTCTGCCACTGTGCCGTAAAGTCTCAGTCTGCCGTGTAGCACCTCTTATTCTGTTCTCTCCATTGCCCATCTCGCTGACAACAAGAATGAACTCAGTCCATATGAGCCATATAATTTGTTTTATCTTGCATATGCAGGGATGCTGGAGTACTGTGCTTCTTGACTTAGCATGACACACTGTTAAGTGTGTGTTGAGGGGACTCCATTCGATACCATTGTGTCTTTATTGATGCAGTATAGTGCTGTCTTGTGAAGCATGCTGCTTTAAAATTTTACGGTCTTGTATGAGGTGCTCATTGTCATGAATGGAAGAGAGAAATATGCAACTGCAGAGTCTTTACCTTCCCATAGTGGAGAATAGGTGAGCTCTGATGTGTGAGTGGACCAGTTCTGCTGAATCTCACCCATTATCCCTTACTTCGGTTGGGTTTCTTGACGTACCTATGTGACTTTTAACTTTGCATCTACTTTACCTGTAGGTAGATTTTTCTGTCTTGTACCCAACTTAGTGCATAATTTTTTGTTTATGAATTCCCCAGTAACCTTTTTATCTACCTTTATTAAACTGTGGTTTGGCTTGCACCTTATTTGATCAACAAATATAATGAGTAACTTGCTGGCTCTTAGAGAGAGAGAGAGAGAGACAGAGACAGAGACAGAGAGAGAAACGTTAAGATTTACCATAACTTCTAATGTTTGTTTAAAGGGTGGCGTTCCCAGTTTTATAAGCTTCTGAAAGAAAACATGATGATCTCTTAATCATGAAATATCTTGGCACTATATGCTGCATGCCAATAATCCCATGATAGGCATTGGAACAAAAATAAAGCTTTAGATAGACATGCTGTATATGCAAATGTGTACAAAAATATTTAACATACTGTGAATTCTGTTCTAGTAATCATGTGCAAACTATAAAGCTCACACATTTGTGAATCTGAACCAAATCTAACCCCAATTTATTACATATTAATAATCATGCTCCGATGCAGAATAAACTCATTTGTTCAGTACCTCTCCATACTATTCTCTGTTCTTGGATTCTCTGCAGTCTGCTAGATACAGTTTTTTTAAGGATCTGTGAATCTCTTAGTTTGACCAGATGTAGGCACGTAACAGTGTCAGCTCCTTCTTTTTCAAATTGCTTGTTCACTGATGATGGTTCTTGCTTTTATTGTCTCTCTTGCTGGAAAAACATTTAGGAGCAGTTGAATCTTGGATCTCTTACAAAGCCAGCTTTTAATTTTTATTCATCCACAATTGTATTACTTTAAACATTTGCTGTCATTCTCATTCTGTATCTCCATTTTGGAGCATTTCCTTGAGAGCAGGTAATTATTGTTCTCCTGAGAGAACTTCTCCGAACCAGAGAGATCAGAAATTATACATATACAATGAATGGTTTTAGGGTCCTGTTCTCATCTGCCAGCATTCTCAAGATGTGAATATTTTTAGACTTCCTTTCCCTCAACCCCAATATCTTCAATTTTCAATCTAAAGAGCAACAATTTTGTATCACTTTAGATACAGATTTATTCTCAGCGATTTCTTTTTCACAGACTTGGGTCCTGGCCTCTGATTTCTCCATCCGTTGCTCCACATTCACCATGCGCCTGTCTAGTTTCCCAACTTTTGATGAGAGATTCTCTACCTTGCCTTCCAGTGAGGACAATGTGTCTTGCATTGCCCTGAAATTACATGAAGTGACTTCATCAGCTTATGGGGGGATCTGCTGTGCTGCACTGTGGAGGAGTCCTTCGAATTCATCAAGATAGACAAGATGACAACATGCCAGGGCAAAGGAAGAAATGGACTAAAGACACTGTTCTTGTTTCTTTTTATTTGGGGCGTGATTTGCTCCAACTTGCAGTCTCAGATGTGTTGGGTAACTTGAATGGAGCCCATCAGAATGACAACAGTAAACTGTCAAGATAGCCGCTCAAGTCCATGTTCTGTTTCTCACATCTTTCATCCATTACATTCTTTGTCCTGACATTCATCTATGTGAAGACTGCATTATGATTCATCTCAAATTGTTTTGTAACTTTGTAGCATCATTCTGCAGTATTGGAGAGCGCACTACTACAAATGCATAACTTTTTACCGTATATTACAGTAGACTGCAGGAATGAAAACCAATCCAAGTTGCTATACTCTTCCTTCAAAACAAGCATTAGCATGTTAGGGTAGGTCTCTAGTTTTTGGGTGTGTTTGCATCCATTGTATTTTTCTAACAAAATACTGTAATAAGTCTGTGCATGCTTCTGTTCAAATAATGTAGGGATATGCACAGTATAAGAATCTGCATAGAACAGATAATTGGCTTGGTCTTGTACACTGTAGTTCTATACCAGATGTTTTTGCTGGTACACATTTGATTAGGGATAATTTGCTAACAATTCTATCTTGACTAGAGTTAAATAGATTTTAGTTAAAGGCTTGTGTTGTTAATCTGAAGTAGCACTACTCCACATATTATGGAGTAGTAATGGCCAACAGAAACTTAGTAAATACAGCGTGCTATAAGTTGTTGAACATCATAAGAAAGTAACTAGAACAGGTTTATTTGTGTGTTTTAAGCTCTCTGTTTGTGAGATGCTTTTAGTATTGTATGCCCAAGTAATCTCTAGAAGTATGTATTGCATATTCAGTTGCCATATGTCTTTGTCTGCTTTTATTTTAATAAGTAACTCATACCCCAATCCTATTACCCGCCAGTCCATAGCATGTAGTGCCGCTGACAGAGTGCACATTGCATGTTATGGTGGGAGGGGTGACCAGACAGCTGGTCGAGATTAGTAAAAATATTTTTTACTTACCTCTCTGTAGTCCACCTGGCCGTCAGTGGGTCTCCATGGACCTATGCCAGCTAGCTGGTGTAAGTCTGAGGAGCCTTAGGGGGCAGTTCTGGGCCAGGAAAGGGGGATAGGATTCGGTGCGTGCTACTGCTGAGATCCACTTCCTCCCACCCCTGAACCTCCCCCTGTCCTCCTTGCTCTGAACCGTGCTCTCAGCCACCTTACCTGCTCCAGTGCGGCATCTGCCAGCCACTGCTGCGCATGCAGGGCCTTTGGCTGTCTGCACTGGCAGCCCGGACATGCAGGACAGCAGCGTGCCTTTTACAGGATGACATCAAGGGTTGGCCAGTTTGGGCACTTGATATGGGTCCACACCCAATCAGAGGAGTCACCTGTCCCAACTGACCCCTGAACCCCCAATACTTGTGACAGTGGTAGCTCCTAGTTTACCATCAGGGTCGACAGGTGGCACCAAGGGGCACCTGGTGCAGAGATTTGCCCCAGGGCCCCCTGCAATCTGACACTGGATATGCCAGTGAAATATAGAAGTGAAACATATGTTGGATGCTTTCAAAAGGTCCAGTTCTATTTGGATCTCACCAACGTGCAAGAGAGAAGCATTTGTGTAGCTCCATAATAAGTAGTAATAGCAATATTCTGCTGAAGGTCATTTTGCTTATGATCTTAATATTTGCAAGGATACTTGCTCTCAACGCACAGCTGTTGAACTTATTGTTGAACTACTTATAAGAAGGCATATATTTATGATATATGATAGAAAATGTTACTCTTTATTACTCTTGAAGTACACACCTAAAATATATTACAGTCGTTTCTCTTCCAGATTACACAATCTAATGTAATTATTTCATAAAATAAATTTGAATAATTTTTTGTGAATAAAGCAATTTTTAGCCATTAACAATAATACAAAATCCTTTTCAAACAGGAACTGGTAAACCTGACTCACTAGATGAGGATGATCTAGATTCAACACAAGTGAATGGAACTGACTTTGATACCTCTGTTTCATCAATGGCTGAAATTGCATCTTGCAGCTATGAAGCCAGGTAAGATCAAACTGTATTTCGTGTTCGATTAACATGAACATGAAAGTTGCAACTTTTTTTTCCTGTCCACTGCAAAGGTGTCCATCCCCAAATGCTCTCCCTCTTGCTACAATTCTTCAAGCAGCACTCCTGTTGCTCGTCTCAAACAATTTTACTCAAGGTTATAGCAATGCATGGTTTGAATCCTTCCTCTTAGCTTTTCACAGAATGAGACTCTAGCTAAAACTGGTACAGATCAACATCAAATTTAATTTGTTTGATGTGTTTTGCATTGGTAATCAAATATGAAGCATTTTAAATGAGCATTGGAACCTTTTATAGTAAGGGGGGGGGGGGGTAATAGCCAGGAAGTGATATGCAGTGATACTTCAGTCCAGGCTACTTGCAGGAAGATTTGTGTCTTCCTGTGTATAAATATCAGTGTGAAAAAAATGAAGTAATAATTAGTGGTAGTAAATTCCATGAATAGCTACTGGTCTCAACCGGTCACTTTGAAATCTAATTGTAGTCTTAACTTATTATTCTTTATTATCCCCTGAGGCAAGAGCAATATAAATGTCTGCTTTTTTATCCTACAGCTTCACTGATTCTGATACTTTGGATTTAAGTCAAGGATGTTTGTGTTTGCTTTTTAGACAAGTTGGTATAAAGAACGGAATGTTCTTTGGACAGGCAAAACAATTGTGTCCAAATCTTCAAGCTGTACCGTATGACTTTCAGGCATACAAAGAAGTTGCACAAACAATGTATGAAACTCTAGCAAGGTAAAACAATTATCTTCATATTAACTACAGAATAATTACAATGCAATCCTATGCATGTCTACCCCCATCTCCTGAATTTTACATGAGTAGGACAGAAAAATAATGAATAAAAACCTGTGAATACCCCCTTCACATCTAGAATATCCCTGTTTCTTAGGCTTTTTTTAGGTTTACAGTAAATGCTTAGCATACTATATACTTTCTTATCCAACTCTTGTTTATTAGCATAAAATTAGTCCTAGAAAAGAATATAGAATTACCTATAAATTGTCCAGTATCATAATTATATATTTAAATTTATGCAGCTTTATAGGAAAAACTTGTCCAGTATCATAATTATATATTTAAATTTATGCAGCTTTATAGGAAAAAACTTGTCCAGTATCATAATTATATATTTAAATTTATGCAGCTTTATAGGAAAAAACTATCAGGGGAAATGACTTCATAGTAGGAAACTGTACTTGATACATGTTTGTTTTTAACAGATGGTAAGCTGTTGCTGCTCTTTCACTTCCTTTTACTTTGTGTTGATAGCTATACTCATAACATTGAAGCAGTAAGTTGTGATGAAGCATTAGTAGATATCACTGAAATCCTTGCAGAGACAAGACTGACATCTGAAGAATTAGCAAACGCTATCCGTACTGAAATAAAAAGCAAGACCAAATGTCCTGCTTCCATTGGAATAGGTTGGTACTTTAAATAATGTAAAGTGAATTAAGGAAATATAAAATATTTGTATTGCACAAAATTAAAATATTTTTTAATATGAGGTAGATAGTATATGGGCTGTATCTATTTGATTTAAACATGCTTTCCCCTTCTCTCCTGGCACCTAGAAGATAGTGATTGTGGTGAAACTAAATTAACACACACACACTAGCTGGGACAAATAACGGCCCCAGGTGAATGTTGCTTTTTCTGAGGTTGGCAGGCAGCAGCTGCATTTTTGAAGAACTGAAGTTGCATGCGTAGTCCTCATATTGATGTAACTGCATAGCTGTGCACCTGCCCCAGCTGTATGACTCAGTACTGGCAAGCACATTCATCTTAGCACTTTTCACACATTGTGTTTAATGCATGGTAAGGGAAGCAAGATCTCATGTCCTGTCCCTGCCCCAACCTCTATGCATTCTGCTCATTGTGCACATAGATCCTATGCACATAGTAGGTCTCTTTATGTAACAAAGTTTCCAATAATACAGAAAGAACCCTACGTGCATACAGTTATATGTGCATAGAACACATGGGGGTGGGGGGCAGGGGCATTGGTGCAGTCCTGCCCTTCCCTCTCATTTGTTCAACATAATATGTGAAAAGCTATCTTCTTTGTTAGCTTGACACACATCCAGTAGCATAAATTGTATGGCATCTATTTGTAAAAAGTAACATCAGATGTAGCCCTGAAAATCATCCCTGGCTGACACCATAACCACCAATCCTAAATTGAAGTTCAACTTCAAGGCTGAGAGATGAGAATGGCTTTTGAGAAAGAACCTGTCTTTTCCTATGACCATGAGACTTGGGGCATAAATCTCTAATAGCCAGTTTTCTCTTCTTCTCTACGAAGATCGTGTGATTCAGAGAGAGTGAGACTGTTCCAAAATGTGAAATACTCTTTAATAGCAATACAGACTTCTTCCATCACAATCTATTATACTTGTATAGGTTCAAACATTTTGCTGGCCAGAATGGCAACTCGCAAAGCAAAGCCAGATGGACAATACCACTTAAAACCAGATGAAGTGGATGATTTTATCAGAAGTCAGCTAATTATCCATCTTCCAGGTAATTTTCTGTTAGTATGCTCTGTCCTGTTTTTGTAAAGGCACTGCCCCTTTCAAGTCTCTATCCTATGGAACATAAATTTGGCAGTGATTGATTTTAAATTGCTATAGATATTTTTGTCTATAGTAAAAGTTGTAGGGAAGAGCACATGATGCATTCCAATGCTTAAATTGTTATAAGATGTGTTCCACCCATATTAGATGGCCCCAGATCTTTGGTACTGGGCCTAAGATATTTCAGTGTTGAGCTCCTTCTCTCTTTCTTGTAAAATGTACAAAAAGTAAAAATTAAGTAAATAATTAAATAAGCTCTAAAAAGAATCTAGGCGTTTTCATTATTTTCTTTTCAGTCAATACAGTAGGGCCCCCCCGTATTCGTGGATCCGCTATCCGTGAATTCACTTATCCACTTCCTGTTTAACATTCTGGAGCCTCTCTAGTATTCACACTGCTTGCCTGCTCTGCGCTATAAGCCAGCACACTGGCTTATACCATTTTGGGAGAGAGAGAGAGAGAGAGAGAGAGAGAGAGAGACATGCTTGCTTGGTGCCAGTACTAGAAACAAACTAGAAACGAAGCTATTTCCCTCTCTAACAAAGGTAATGGACGCAGGAGGGGACTGTGTGGTTCGCTCTTTTCCGCAGTTTCAATTAACCACAGTGAGAGCTGGAGCCTGTGTCCCGTGGAGCACTACTGTACCTCAGTTTTAAGAGTTCAGAATTTGTTTTAATCAGGGTGTGATTAATATGTGCAGTTGTAGATAACACAATTTCTGGCCAAAATATGAAATACCATCTGTATTAATAGGCATTTAAATACTGTTACAGTACTTTCTAAATTAAGGATAATTATCAGTTATATTCAAACACAACGATGTTTTATTTTTCCTTACCAGGGGTTGGTAGGACAATGGAAGCTAAGTTGTCATCTTTGGGTGTAAAAACTTGTGGAGATTTACAGTGTGTCACTATGTCAAAACTCCAAAAAGAATTTGGTCCTAAAACAGGTCAGATGCTCTACAGATTCTGCCGTGGTTTGGATGATAGACCTGTTCGGCGTGAGAGAGAGAGAAAATCTATTTCAGCTGAGATCAACTATGGTATAAGATTTACCCAGGTAAAAAAGGCCTAGCTTTTATGCATCAAGAAGCCTTTTCCACTAAATAAGATGACAGCTCTTTACTCAGTTGTGAAGTTCCTGTGTTGTGGTGGTGGTAGTGTTCTCTATTAATACTAGAATATGTGATCTTTGTAGAGAGAACAAGAAAGTAACTTCGGTTGATAGGACTTGAATTTGAATAGTGTATCAGTGGTTCTCTCACTGTTCTGGGGAATCCTGGGATTTCTTAAGGGCTTTATTGGAGGCTTCTTAATGAGAAGATCAATAATGGCAGACAAGCTTTCTTGAAATACAGCTTACCCACCTCTAGTGATTGTCCCTGCAGTGTGCAGCTACAAAAGGAAAGCTGGATGCTTACAAAAGCATGCTCTTAGTTTGCACAAGATGATAGCTAGACCTGGCAGCAGGGGCGTCGACTGATACAGGGCGGTGGGCCCCAGGGCGCTGGGCCCCTGGGGGGGGGCGCAGGCCTCCGTAAAAGTTCCGTTTTTTCGGAGGGGTTCCGTTTTTTATCAATTTCTTGGGGGGTTTTCTCACTATCGCCCCCCCCACTGCAGCTGCTGCCCCCCCCAGGGCGTGTGTTTGCTTGTGGCCCACTTATCTTGCTTCGGAGGGGCGCAGGCTCCATTTTCCCTGGGCGCCGCCATCTTGGACTGAACAAGATGCATGCTGGGGATTGTAGTTTTTTCCCCCTTGCCTGGCAGCCTTGCCTTGCAGCCCAGGAGTCAAGTATCCTCTTGCTTCACCCACCCACCCCCTAGAGGGCATTAAGGGGCAATACACCACATGTTTGATGTTTGGAACACTTTCAAGTTTATTCTGCAGAGCAAAATTCACATCATTATGAATGCCTCATCATGTGTGCTGCTGGAAATGGAGACAGGAGGTACAAAGTGGACAAGGAGGCTTCCAAACTGAAATCAAAAATCCCAAAAATTTGTGGCGTGGCTGCGCCGTGGGGCGTAAAGGGTTACGGCCGCGCGTTTTTATGGGGGGGGCATCAAGGGTTTGGGCCCTGGATCAAAAATGGTCTGGCTTCTCCTCTGCCTGGCAGGTGTGACCCACACCCTACATGGGACTGAATACAGTGAAGCCCCACTTTACAATGGTAATCCATTCCAGAAAAACCATTATATTTTGAAAATATTGTAATGTTAACCCAGTAATGCATTATTTTTTGATAATTCATTCCCAAGACCTCAAAAGTTGAAGTTTCTGTCACAGAACTAAGCTATTTCCCTCTCTAAAAGGTGATTTAAAAGGTGCCTACTGCACGCTTTAGGGGTCATGGGTATGAGTTTAAACAATGTTGTAATTATAACACAAATTACAAGGCTGTATCCTTCCTGCAATACACACACCATGGTGTTAAAAATGCTGCTATTGGCTGAGATGCTACCAAACGCTTGCATTCACATCGCCAATTGGCTTATCACCCACGAAGTCCTGTTGACAGCAATTGTGAGCCCATTGTAAAGTGAATAAAGTGTTGTATAGTGAACCTTGTTTTACTCCAGAGAGCCCGTTATGAAGTGATTTGATTGTAAAGTGAACCCTGTTGTAAAGCAAGTTGTTACCAAAAGAGCTGGCAAGGGGGGTTGTTAATTTAATTTGATTACCTCCAGCGCAACGCCAGGGGAGGGCGCAACTCTCAGACCCCACCACCTAATGGCTGCCCTCGCGTTCAGCTCAGAACGCTCCAGCGGAACACGAGGGCTGCCGATTGTCTGCTGCATCCACACACTCGCAATTGTGAGGAGAAGGGGTCACGAGAGAAAGCAGCAGGCAAATGGCTGCCCTCACGTTTGGCTCGGAGCATTCCGAGGTGGTGGAGCCTGCAGGTTGCACCCTCCCCTGGCGTTGAGCCCGGGGCAGCTGCCCATCAGGCCCCACCCTTGTTACGCCCCTGTTTGCATGCTGCAGCGGTCCTAGACAGGATTGGGCTGCCTGTATCAGAGTCCATATTGTCCTTTTTATTATAATGTGAGGACATAACATAAGAACATAAGAAGAGCCTTGCTGGATCAGGCCAAAGGCCCATCTAGTTCAGCTTCCTGTATCTCACAGTGGCCACACCAGATGCCTCCAAGAGCACACAGCCAACAAGATAACCTGTTTCCTGTTGTCACTCCCTTGCAACTGGCACAGAGAGAACCTACTTCTGAAGCCAGGAGGTTGCTTATGGCTTGTAACCTGTGATCGTCTTTTCCTCCATGAATCTATCCAAATCCCTTTTAAAGGCATCTAGACCAGGTGTCATCACCGCATTCTATGGCAAGGAGTTCACGATGGGTGAAGAAATATTTTCTTTTGTCCGTTCTAACTCTCCCTCCACTCAGTTTTAGTGCATATCCCCTGGTTCTGGTGTTGTGCGAGAGGGAGAAGAATTTCCCTCTATCCACTCCGTCCCATGCATAATTTTATACGTCTCAATCATGTCTCCCCTCAACCGCTTTTTCTAGACTGAAGAGCCCCAAACGCTGTAGCCTTTCCTCATAAGGGAGATGCCCCAGCCCACGAATCATTTGGGTCGCTCTCTTCTGCACCTTTTCCAGTTCCACTATATCCTTTTTGAGATGCAGCGACCAGAACTGGATGCAATACTCCAGAGGCGGCCTTACCATCGATTTGTACAAGGGCATAATGATATTGGCCGTTTTATTCTCAATCCCTTTTTTAATGATCCTGAGCATGGAATTGGCCTCCTTCACAGCCTCCGCACACTGGGTTGACACTTTAATCGACCTGTCCACCAGCACTCCAAGATCTCTCCCCTGATCCATCACAGACAGCTCAGAACCCATTAGCGTATATGTGAAGTTTTAATTTCTTGCCCCAGTGTGCATCACTTTACACTTACTTACATTGAAGCGCATCTGCCATTTTGCTGCCCATTCTCCCAGTTTGGAGAGATCCTTCTGGAGCTCTTCACAATCCCTGCTGGTCTTCACCACCCGGAAAAGTTTAGTGTCATCTGCAAACTTGGCCACCTCGCTGCTTATCCCCAACTCCAGGTCATTTATGAACAAGTTGAAAAGCACTGGTCCCAAGACCAATCCTTGGGGCACACTGCTTTTCACCTCTCGCCATTGTGAAAATTGCCCATTGACTCCCACTCGCTGTTTCCTGGTCTTCAACCAGTTCCTAATCCATAAGAGGACCTGCCTTCTTATTCCCTGACTGTGGACTTTTCTCAGGAGCCTTTCATGAGGGACCGTGTCAAATGCCTTCTGAAAATCCAGATATATAATATCCATGGGTTCGCTCGCATCCACATGCTTGTTGACCTTTTCAAAAAATTCTAACAGGTTTGTGAGGCAAGACTTCCCCTTGCAGAAGCCATGCTGACTCTCCCTCAGCAAAGCCTATTCTTCTATGTGTTTTAAGGTTTTATCCTTTAATGAGACTTTCCACCATCTTCTCTGGAACAAATGTTAGCACAAGATGATAGCCTATAGTTTCCTAGGTCCCCCCCCCCCTCCTTCCTTGGCGTCACATTAGCTATCCTTCAATCCTCTTGCACAGTGGCCGTTTTAAGGGACAAGTTGTATATTTTGGTCAAGAGGTCAGCAACTTCATTCTTGAGTTCCTTAACCAGGAGTTAACATAACCAGAAATGGAAAGAAGGGAAAAAATGGGGAGGAGGGGGAAATGTGCCAAACAGGAAAAAAAAGAGGAGCAGGGAGATCCATCCATAACAGAGAGTCCACTGTATATACATTGCGAACCAGAATCTTCTACAACAGGGGTTCTCAATTGGCAGTACGCATACCACCAGTGGTACTTTTGGGTACCTCTGGTGGTAGTCAAACTGCTGGGGCCCCCTGAACCCCACCAGAACCCCTGTTCAGTCAGATCCTTCCTACCATCTTTGATGGATCAGGTAGTACAGGTTCTAACAGACAATTAACAGCCATAAATAAGGGGCATGGCATTGAAAACTCTGTGCACCATGGTGTGCGCAATTTGTGACTGATACATCCAACATCCCATCACCCCAATGGCTATTCATCTAGCTATGGTACCCAACAGTTAAACAGATGCCCTCAGCACAGCAGGAGATAAAAGGATTGCCCGTGAATGGAGGCTTGATATTGAGGACTTCCATTCTACAGTTCATTACTAGGATCACCCTGCTGTGGACCTGTTTGCAACCAGTCTCAACAACAACTGTCACAAATTTTGCAGCTGAGCTAGACATGATCCCTGCTTCATAGGGAACCTGTTTCTAATCCTTTAGGAAGGCACCCCGTTCTGTGCATTTCCCCTCTTCCTGCTAATTGCCAAAGTCATCAACAGGACATGCAAGTTCAACACGTACTGCATCCTGATAACACCATGATCACCGAGGCAAATATGGTCTGTGCCTCTGCTGAGGATGGCAAGGAATGAGTAGTTTCACCAGCGGCATTTCGCTGACTGCCCCACCCCACGCCGGAAGTGACGTAATGGCAGCAGCCGTTATGGACACTACCAAGGCGCAGGGTGGGAGGGAGGGCCAAACCTGCCGCTGCTGCTCCTCACTCCCACCAACGAACGGCGCACGTTGCACCACCGCCGCCTGCAGTATCGCTCCCTGCCCACCTCCTGCCTAGGACCAGATCTCGCCCACCCCCCGACAACACCTCTGAGTTTCACCTTGCCTCCGCCCAAACCTCTGGCCCCAGAATCAAGGCTATATACTACACCCCAAGCTCGAAACACTGAAGCTGTTGGTGTGTGGAGGATCCAACTTTAGCTGACATCAAAGAGGAGAGCTAGGGAACAACTTAGCCCACTCAAGAGAATCCTCAGTGTGCAAGACTTGTTCAGCAAGGTGTAAAGGTTTCTGTGCATACATGGTACCTAACAACTTTCAACCACTGGATGCTTCCATCCAGTACCTCCTACAGTAACAGTATCCATCTGAAATCTGCGGGTGTGTCTGACTCTCACTGAGAGTTCATTTTGCTGTTTTCCATTTAGCAATAGACAGTGCATCCAGTTTCTTATGTCTGTTGCTCAGATGGTTTTTCAAGCATCTATCTAACCTCTACTTAGCAATCAACCCCGTTTCCATCACAGAGTTTGTCCTTGGTCTTGTTCCAGCTTATGGGCATGCTCTTTTAACCTTTTGCTACAGTAGACATGTACCAATTCACATTCAAAATGGTGCTTCTGATAGCCATTACTTTGGCATGGAGAGCCAGTGAACTGTGTGCTCTGCCCTCTGCCTGAATTCATCAGATTTCTTCCAGACAAAGTGGTGTTGAGACCAGATCATTGCCTTCTTGGAGATCTCAGTGTTCCAAATTTAATCAAGTTTTGACACTCCCTTTTTTCTTCAGAACCCAGCTTAAGAAGGAAAGATCTCTGCATGCACATCCTAGAGATGAGGTCAAGAGCTGACAACTCATTTGGGCATGCTGTTCTAGACATCTATCAGGAGAACATCTCCTGATGGATCTCTCCGCTATGTATGTCTGTAGAGAGGCCATGGAGGAGGATAGGTATCTTACCTGTAACTATAGTTCTTCAAGTGGTCATCTGTGCAGACACATGACCATCTCTTCTGCAGGTCTGGCTCCAACAGTTGGATCTCTCTTCCAGTGCTACCATTTGTACTTAAGGGGTGGTCCTCAGTGGAAATGAGGAATTAGGTCTTCTTCCTGTCCTGACACATTGTGCACTGGGTTTCCCCACTTGAGAACAAGAGCAGAAGACATCCATAGAATTCCACTGTGTGTGTCTGCACAAATGACCAGTCAGAGAACTATAGTTACAGGTAGGCAATCTGTCCTTCCAGCACCACCACTTCACCTCAAAGTCTGAACAGCACTACAGAGCTCCTGTTCCAGGCTAGCTGCAGCTTTGAACAGGAGCACTTCTTTGAGGGCAGGGAACACGCTGCAGCATTTTGTTGCAGGTTCCACTTGTTTGGGTTATAACGTTGACCCTACCTTACATGTTTTGCTGCAGCATTGCTTGAAAGTATACTTGTAAAGTACTTTTGAGTACTCACTATATAATACTATATGGGATTCTTGGGATTGATTTTCTAGAAAAATTCAGTTCACACAGAAATAGAAAAAAAGAACTTCCAAGGACTGTGTGAATTAAAAATGAGACTATTCTTTCCTGCATGGGTACAACTTAGAGGAGTTGTTGTTTTTATTTTTAGCCAAAACAGGCAGACGCTTTCCTGTTGAGTCTTTCAGAAGAGATCCAACGTAGGCTGGAAGCTGCTGGTATGAAAGGCAAAAGATTAACTCTCAAAATCATGGTCAGAAAAGCTGGGGCCCCAGTAGAACCAGCAAAGTTTGGAGGTCATGGAATCTGTGATAATATTGCCAGGTAAACAATTTGTGAAATGAATGTGCCAGTATCTATGCACACATGGTTTTTCTGCTGGAAATCATCCTCTTCCAATGCTGTTTTTTCCTTAAATTTAGATATAAATTTGCATGTAACATTTAGTTCTGCCATTTGCTGTATATAGTTCAAGTCTAGCTTGTATTATTTATTTATTTAAAAAAATATATCCCGCCTTTCCTATGCCAAAGTATATGCCCAAGGCGGCTTACAACAGAAGTTAAAATACATAACTTAAAAAATACTTTTAAAAGTTTAAACAATACATAACTGTACATAAACAATTTTAAAAACAATAAAATCCACGGGGGGGGGGGGGACAGCATGGAGCAGATAAGCAGCATGGCAGAGCTTCCATGGCACAGTTTCTTCAAACAGGCAAGTGCAGGTCTTCCAGTTTGATTTACAAGGACCGTGCAAAAGGAGTACCTTTATTCAAACCAGAAGTCCTGCACTTCTGCAACTGAAGAAGGTCACTTTTGGGGAGGGGGTAATTGTGCAGAGGCAGTGGACCCAAGGCAGCCACAGGCAATGTTCCAGGTCTCACCACTATTGCCTGTAGATGAAATCCTGGTCCTCAATGGCAAATTCATATAATAAAGACTTCTTCTAGAAGTTTGTTCACCAAAGCCCAACTATTTTCCATAAACAGTGAGTTCTATTTGTGCCTCTTAATGACGCTCAACCATAATAGTCTGCAAGCATTGCAACCTTCTGCATGTCTACTCTGAGGTAAGCCCCACTGAGTTCAATGGGAACTACTCCCAGGCAAGCATGTATAGGATTGCCGCCTTAATACTATTCATAAAACAAATCATTTATTTATTTTGAAAATTTATACCCTGCCTTATCCTATGCCGAAGGCAAATGCCCAAGGCGGCTTACAACAAAAATTAAAATACATCATTTAAAATACATAAAATATGTTTAAACAATACATAACTAAATTTTAAAAAAATCCACTGGGGGGGGCGACAGTATGGAGCGGAGAAGCAGCATGGCAGAGCATCTTGAGACACAGGAGGCAGACCACAGCCCATCACCCAAACGCTAGACAAAACAAAAACGTTTTGAGTCCTCGCCGAAATGAGGGAGGGGGTAGTTCTCAGATCCCCTGGAAGGGAGTTCCACAGTTGTGGCGCCACAGCAGAGAAGGCTCGCCCATGTGTTGCCACTCCCCTAACTTGTGATACAGGTGGCACTCGCAGGAGAGCTCCCTCAGATGACTTAAGAGAGCGGGCCAGAATGTATGGGAGAAGGCGGTCCGTACCTGATTGTATGACATCAGGTGGGGTGTGTGTGTGTGTGTGTGTGTGTGTGTGTGTGTGTATGTATAGTCTGTTTTGGTAACAATACTGAGAATAAAGTTAAGATCTTGATGCAATGTTAAATGTGTATTCTTTGCAGGACTGTGTCTCTTGACCATGCAACAGATAGTGCCAAGGTGATTGGGAAAGAGATGCTAAATATGTTTCACACAATGAAATTGAATATATCTGATATGAGAGGGGTGAGTTTTCAATTACTGGAATGTCAAATCTCTTTCATGTGCTTTCTTTTCTACAAAAGTATCTACAGGCCCAGTTCACATAATAAGCCATGTTTTGTTGACCAGGCATGCAAGCTGAGCCACTGCGTTCCATCTCCCCCCACCCCACCCCTTTAGCTCTGTTGCAAAGACATGATGTTTCAGTCCTGGCTTGTTAAACCACAGTTTTAACTTGCTGTCACATCCTGTCTTAGACCACTGTAGCTAGTTTTAGACCACAGCTCCTGAATTCCCACAGTGTTGTTCGGTAACACACATGATGGGGAAGAGGGAGCATATGGGCTTTGCTTGCCTTCCCTGTTTGATAAGCCGTGGTCATGTGCCACATTCACAATTTTCTGTACAAACTGGATGATAAAATTTCAAGTTAACATATTTCACAGCAGGTCAGTTTTGATTTGTATAGAATGCATTCTAAGAATTTGAGGGGCTGGAGGCAAAAGACATTTTATGGCAAGAAATCTGATGATCTCAGGTAAGATCCTAAAGATACCTGCTGGAAAAAAAAGTCAGTATTTTCATTTTGAGATATTGAATTTTCTATGGTTATCTTTGGTTCCTTGTGGTCATCAGATACATAAAGGTTTACACGTAGGATTTATTACACTTCCATACACTATACAGTAGCAACCTTTAAGAGATAGCGTTGAATTGGATTTTGCTTGAATTGCCATCACATTTGCAGTTTGTTTCTCAAAACTTCGTATCTATCCTTCTGTAATCCAGATGACCTTTTTGTTGCTTTTTAGGTTGGAATTCAAGTACATCAGTTAGTTCCCATTAATAAAACAACTTCATCAATTTCCTCTCACTCATCAGTACAGTCAGGATTCTTGCCTGGTGGATCCAATTCCATTATTGATTTTCTACAAGTTCCAAAAGCCGTAAAGAATTCAGAAGAAGAATGCAAGGAAGGTCAGTAAAGTAAATACCAATTGTTCTTCCTTTACAGCCACAAATTCAATACAATATAATACTGAAATGATGAAAGTATAGACTATAGAAAATTCTTTTCAAATTCTTGGAGAAAAAACATTTTCCTTTTTTAAACATTCGTTATCACTTACTATGTATTGCATGAATAGCTTTACCTTTTGCAATAGAAGGTAATGAAACAGTAGTCTGATCATATTCATAGTATGAAAAATGTATTTTGAAATGTATTAAAATGTTTTTTGTCTTTTCTGCACTGATAGTATTTGTCGCTGCTGTGAATCTTGAAATATCTTCTGCATCAAAAGCTTGCACAGTGCTACCATCTCTCTCAACTCATCTACCATCTAATGTCAATCATGTGCCCAGTAAATCTGAGCCTGCAGTCACTTGGAATGGGTTACACACACCTATCAATATAAAATCAAGACTTAATTTAAGTATTGAGGTTCCATCACCTTCCCAGGTAAAACTTGCTTGTCTGGTATGAGGTATATAGAGAGAGGTCTGAATTTTTCTCTTTTGGGGAGGAACATAATGGATAAAGGAGGGGTCATTGTTTTTGTCTGTTCCCTTTCCACATCCCATTTCTTGATACTTTCCCTGAACTTTTGAAATTGTTCAGATGATACATGTGAATTACCGTATTTCTTCGAGTCTAAGGCGCCATCAATTCTAAGGCGCATCTTAATTTCAGGAACACCAGCAGAAAAACCCCAAAAACCATCGATTGCAAGACACACCTCCTTCCTTCAATTTGTCTGCTCAGCACCAATTCTCCCCAGCTTGCCTGCCACAGCGATCTGATTTTTACCACGCCATTTTGCCCCCTCTGCTCAGCGGCGAGCTCTCTCTTCCTGAACCTGAGAGCTCGCCCCAGCATGCCCCGTGCTGCAGCTAATGATCTCTTCACTGCCTTTGAGCAGTGCCTTTGCGGTCCGCCAGAAAATGCCATTTCCTTACTTACCGGGGCTTGGGGGAGCTTCAGGGAGGTCTGCGCGACCCTCTGCAGGCCTCCCCGATCTTCCGTTTGGTGAAAAACAGTGATTTTCGGCCATTTCCGGTTTTCGCATGTATTAGTACAAAGATTAAAACTTCTGAGAGTTGTATTTCCTTCTCTCTTGGTCCTGGTAGTTCCACATGTTGATACTTAAAGTTCCTATTTAAAATTACATCTTGATAGTCTGACTGACAGACATGATGACTTTGTGCTTATTGTGTTTAATACATGAAAGGAATGCCTTATACAAAACAAAGATAACAGTTGTAAGTTGTCTCTTTATTCAGGAAGCATGAACCATATATTGTAGCCTGCTTATAAACCAAATCTAATTTTTGGTTCTGGAGCTTCTTACCTATTTAAGCTGTCCTTCTATATCAGCAGCATAACAGTGCTAAGGACCTGTCAAGATAGCTTAAATGTTAAGGCTTTCAAGTGAGTGCTTTTGCAGGGCAGAAATCCATGCGGATGGGGTTAACAAATGCCACTTGTTTAGCAGTTGCAACAGGAGTAAGAAGCTCCACTATAGCACTGGCAATATGTCAGCATTGCATGTAGGTACACAAATTCAAATACTTACTATATAAGCATGTAACTTGTACCAAGAGGGGAAAAAAGTATCACCTTATGGTTTATCATTTTTGTACCTGTCTTACAGCACAATCGCAATGCAGCCCCGAGGTAAGGGAACAAATGTTTCCTCACCTTGAAGAGGCCTCCATGACTGCCCCTGTACTGCAAAATGCAGTGTGCGCACTTTTAGCATGGCTACACCGGCGCTGGAAAGTTGGAATTTTCTATTTTCTACTGAAACTAAAAAATATTTTTATTTGTAGCTGGATCCGTCTGTCTTGGAAGCACTCCCGCCCAGTCTTCGAGAACAAGTAGAAGAAGCGTATTCTCTTCAACAAGAAGAGACTTCTAAGAATAGCAAAAAGGAGCCAGTCAATGGATGCAATACTAGCTTTCCACAGCAGCCAGTTGGAGCTGTTCTCTTACAAATACCAGATCACCAAGAATCAAGCAATGATGCAGGGATTAATGTAATAGCACTGCCAGCATTTTCTCAGGTGAGTGATTTTAAATTTATTTGTTTAATTGCATACCAGTAGATCTTCACACGTTGCAGTAATTTACGGCGCAATCCTGCGTAACTTGAGTGGTGGAGCGCACGCTCCACCGCTCTAAAGTGTTGCAAAAGTGTCGTAAGACCGTGAGACTTACCTGTGGCGGCTGGAGTTGGGTAAGTTACACGGTGGTGTGAGCAATGCCGGCCTCTGTGCCGGAGCCACTTGCACCCGTCTTCGAAAAAGTGCCTTTTTCAAAGACGGGTGCAAGTGGTGCCGGCGCAGAGGCTGGCATTGCTCACACCACCGTGTAACTTACCCAACTCCAGCCGCCCCTGGTAAGTCCCACGCCGGTCAGTGGGAGGATGGGACGGGGTGACGAGGGACAGGGGCCATTAGCCAGCCCAGGCTGGGAGGGGTCGTGGATATCGGCGCCAATATCCTAGGCCCCTTCCCGGCCTATGCCACCCTGCCCACCACCTCCACGAATGTATACCAGGTCTGGACCTGGCGTGCGTTCGAGGAGGCCCATAGGCTTACACGAACTTCCCCTTTTCCCAAGGTGCGGCCTAGCAGCCCTGGGGCAGGCCGCAATCTGGATAGGATACAGGTGCCGGCCCTTTAGGTCAGCCCACTTACACAGGATTGCGCTGCCCATTAATGTGCTCAGCATCTACTGCAAGAAAAACGTCTTTCTATTTCCTTACAACTTTGAAGACATTTGTATTCTATAAAGCTAGAAGCAGCAGAAGGCCTTCTGTATTTTAAACTGATGTACAGTTCTTAGCACTGAAGATAAGTCATTTCTGACAATGGAAACAAAAATCACAAAAAATGAACCTCAAATGTTATACCAGTAGCATAACCACAAATGGATGTTTCATTGCTCAGGTGGACCCTGAAGTATTTGCTGCGCTACCTTCAGAGCTGCAGGAGGAGCTCAGGCAGGCATATGATCAAAGGCAAAAACACATAGAGACTATTTTTCAGCAGACAACAAATACCACTGGTAAGTCTGTAGCTGCAGTCCTGTCGTTAGGCTTGTCGGCAACTATACCAATATTTTAGTTATATTAGAAATGGCTGGTTGGAGGGATACTTTTTGTCATCACTTGCTGGATAATGTTTATTATCACTCTGTTTTCCCCAGTATCAAAGAATCCTTTTCTGAACTTGAAACCAGTTATGAAATATAAGAAAAAAAGTAGGAAAAAATCAGAAGCCAGTCCAGTAAAAAAGAGCCACAGTCCTTTGAAAAACAAGCTTTTTGGAAGCCCTGCAAAAAACATGGTTATTTCAGGCGGAAGCCCACAGAAATTAATTGATGGCTACTTAAAACAAGAAGGAGCAACCACTGACAGCTTTCAGGTAACGTTGTCACAAGTAAATATTCGGCTCCTTTTCTGTCTTCGGTGTTTGGTTTGCATTTCAGAAGATATGGAAGAAAAACTTCAAATAAGCATACCGTTTATGTTGTTTTTCTGAACAGGTGGATTTAGTGCAAACAATTGCAAATACTCCAAGCTCATCCATTTCACAGCCACAATTGTCTGTTCCTACTAGACCTCAGGCCCCTAATCTAGCTGGAGCTATTGAATTCAATGATGTAAAGGCCTTGCTCAAAGAATGGATTACAACTATATCAGGTAAATTTGTAGTTGTACTATGGTTTTAATGGAAATGTTGCACAGTTTTTATGTAAGCAAATCTTTTCCAGTCAGAGGGAAAGGGCAGGAAAAAGATATCCAAGCAATGACACATTGCTCAGTTGTATGCCACCAGTCTCCCAATATAACTGAAAGCATTGCATTCTAGGGCCTTTTCTTTTTGAATAGAAGGTAGGTTCCTTCCTTATATAGAAAGAAGATCATGCTTTAGAAGTACAAAACCTGTTTCTTTGGATTGCTGGCAAAAGATGGACTCCCATTTTAGTTCACGGTCTTTTCTATAAAGTTCACTAGGCATTCACTTGCCTTCAGCAGTCATATAGGAACGTGTTCCCTGGTAGAGTCAGGGGGCATTCCTAACTGAATGGGAATGCCCTCGCGCCAGCTCGAGGTAGGGTCAGCTGTTTAACGGCTTCTCCGCGCAGAGGGCTGACCGTTACCCCAGTTTGGCCCTACCTCACTCAGGTAGTGGACGTCAGCTGTGTGTGTGGAGCACAAAGCTTCAGTATTTTCTCCTCCGTCTTTCTATTTCAAAATAGAATAGGCATTCGGGTACTCCAGTAGGCAATAGTAACCTCGAGAGAGAGAGGTTTCGGCACCAACCTTGAGGGCAACTGCTACAGTGGAAGAGGTTGGAAACACACAGAGGGACAACTAAGTTTAGCCGCAACGCCTAAGTCTGTCCAACAGTAGTAGCGGAAGATTTTGAGGCTCACTCAGCTGCACTCTCATTGCCTTCACCGACAAGAAGAGGCACGCTACACCCAGGAGGGCAAGCTTTATCCATGCCCAGTACAGTGACGGTGGCGAAGAGCAAAGGAGCTGCCGGGCCAGAGTCCTGTTAGGACCTACACTTGTGTCACCAATGCATCAAGAACAGTATCAAAGACTGCAGCAAGGCCTAGCAGCTGCATTGTTCCCTGCTGATGTCTAGGATGCGAATGAGCCCATTCACATTGGGCGGTGGCTTGGGGCCTGAGCATAGGCATGGCAAACAGACACCCAGCACTGCCCCCCCCCCACACACACACACACTGCACCGTCATGGACTGAGCCAGCCTCCTTCCTGGCCCCTTCCTCCATGTCACTCTTGAATAAAGCAGGGAATGCAGGGTGCACTCCCAACATGCCCTACATTGCCTACTTTGTGTAAAGAGACCGTGTGGAGCCCATATGTTCTGATTCTTGGTGCAGAGCCATATGACTTGTTCACCTTCCTCTACCAGGTTAAAAGAGCCCGGGGGGGGGGGGAGTAAGATCACTGTGCAGGCTCTTTAAACAAAGTAGAAATGTAGAGTACTCCGAGTGCAATCCAAGCATATGTCACATTTCCTGCTTTGATTCAAGAGTCCGCACAAAAGGACTCAGATTAAGGGGGTGGGGTGGCAGAGCTGGGAGGGGGGTAGAGGAGCTATGTGCTGCCTCGGGCAACCTAATAGCTTCAGCCAGCCCTGGCTTAGGTTAAGAGCATTGTTCATGAGACTGACGAAATCTCACTCGGTCAACAACCTTTTCTAGGAATGGAAGGATTCAAACAGAACTATATATAGTTGGGGGAAAAGAGATGTTTTTTCTCTAGCCACATCCAAAATTACAGATTTAAAGCTTTTTAGCACTCTAGCCTTTCTGAATGAGGCATTTAATAATCCTACTTGTCCACATGATTTCACAGATCCTATGGAGGAAGACATCCTACAAGTTGTGAAGTATTGTACTGATCTGATAGAAGAAAAGGATTTGGAAAAGTTGGATCTAGTTATAAAATATATGAAAAGGTAACTTTATTTTGGGACTTACAACTTCACATTTTTTGGTTTAAAAAACATCTAGCCCACTAGGTAGTTATGCAAGCTTACCTAAAGAAAAAAAAGTGAAAAATTTCTCCCTTTGTGATGACGACACAAAGTTGCATGTTTTTTATTCCCTGCCCTCCTTAGTGCTTTTGAATGCTTTTTCTCACATCTTTTCACACAACAGCTACAGCTCTTGATCACTACTTCCATAGTGACCTCATTTCTTCCCTCAAAGTAGCGCTTGGGTGAGGTGGTTATATTTTTCTACCCCTCAACCTACCTTTGCAGAGGTGTTCACCTGAATGCCACCAATGCCTTGTCATTTCTAAACCTTCGTATTACATTTTTTTTACTTGTAAACTATGACACATACATCTGACTCTGATCCACTAAAATTAATGTTTGAAGCCAGCTGACTTAGTTTACCTGCACCCCATTTATGGAAATTCCACTTCCCTCCCTGCCACCCCCAACGCCCTGTCTCTGAGCGTTCTCTGCCTCCTAGAAGAAGTTGTGGGGAGGGGCTCTTAGGATAGGAGAAAGCAGGGAGGTTCATTTCCACAAACTTCTTTTTGCCCTCAGTTGGTAGGCTGCAACACAATGAGACTACTGTAGTTAGGTGTGACTGAAGTCTTGTTGCTTTTAATGGGGGTTAGCCACAACTAACTTTGGATGGGATCAGAAAATCTTGTTTGCACGTCATCTGTCTACTATTGTGAAATTAAATTTCAGTATCTTATTCCATACGTTCAACTTAATAGCAGCATAAAAAAATGTGTAGCCAAGAACAAAATTGTCAGTGCACTTGCTGATGTCTCATGTCCTATAGCAAAATCATTTGTTTTAGGAATATTGCTCTTCCCAAAGCAGGAAAATAAGCCTTTCCAAAGATGTAATTGCCTGCTCAACATCTCCACTGTAGAAAACTTCTGAAAAATATGTGGTTACAATTGGTTATGCCTGGTTTTAAGCACAGCTCATTTTCTTTCCTACAGGCTGATGCAGCAATCTGTGGAATCGGTTTGGAACATGGCATTTGACTTCATTCTTGACAATGTTCAAGTGGTTTTGCAACAAACTTATGGAAGCACATTAAAAGTTATCTGAGCTGATCTTGTAGAAAAGGGTGGGGTGAGAGCCTGGAGCTCTCTGGTAGCTGTGCCATAAGTGCTTGTGAGGTATTTGCAAAGTGCATGATAGTAAAGCTAAGTTTTTTATAAGTTGAAATTTTTTTTAAAGGAGAAAGTGTTTTGTACATTTCCTTTCAAGAAAGTGCCAAATTTGTCAGTATTGCATGTAAATAATTGTGTTAATTCTTTTATTGTAGTATAGAATCTATTTACAAAATGTTTGTTTATAAAGGTTTTATGGATTTTTACAGTGAAGTGTTTACAGTTGTTTAATAAAGAACTGTATGTAATTTGTACAGATTCTGTTGTTGGTGTTCCAGTTCTGTTATAGGCAACTGATTAATGCTACAGCTTTGAGAAATTAGCCAAGTACTATACATGTTAACTCTCTCTTGGGGATGCTATGGTTGTATTTTTATTCAATTAAAACATTGCCTAATGCATTCAAGGGAACATATGAGCACTATACAATGGGACATGTATCAGTAACTGTTTAAAGTGGTCTAAATTGACTTAAATTCAAATTGTCCAATCACATGCCAAGTATCCATGCCAGCTGTGCAGAATTTTCACATGGTCAGATAACTCGGGGCACAAGAAATATTTAAATGTTACTGCTTCTGGGGGAAATAGTGTCTTGGGCCAAGGACAATGCGCTCACAGCTAAGCAGATTTAGCAATTCAGTATCCTGACAATCTCAAGTTGCTTCCGTTGAAATAGTTTGCTTTTTGAACCTAATGAAAGGGGGCTAGGAAGAGAGAATTGGGATTCTAGCAGGTTGGAGTAGTCAATGCACTGCCCTAGCTTACTGCTCTTTTCTGTTGCTACTAGAAAGTGAGAGGGACCTATAACGAATTGAATGTAATTGGTAAGCCTTCTTCCTGTTCTCTGATAGAGAAGGGAGCATTTCTACACCCTTCAGGATAGCCCTTCCTGCTTACGGGAGGCAGGGCCAGTCGTAAGACAAGGTCTCCTCCTCATGAGGAGGGCATCCCACCCCGAGACCGGCCCTGCCTCTCTTGGAGTCTGTTGCAGTCGTCAAAGCTCTGCAATTTTTGTCAGTTTTCTTCAGGTCTTCTCTGGCCTCCCTACTGTAGTTAGGGCTTGGGCCCCTCAAGGCACGGGAGGGAGATGCAGCAGGGTTTGCAGTGGCTCTCACATTCAGCAGGGCAAGCCCAATCAGTTATCGCACCAGAGTGTGATTGAAGGCACACATCTACATGCCACGGTGCCAGTGGCAGCATACGCACAGCCCCATTAAGCTCTGCCACCACTCGGCTCTTTGCTATATTCAGCCTTTGGCAGGCACGATCTACTGCCCCCACCACACGCAGCAGTTTGATCAAACGGAGCTCAGACTCGCCTAGCCTCGGCTATCGCCTGCATTACCAGATGATAGGAGGCCCTTTTTCTATTTGCGCGCAAGGACCATTTTGTAGCTCTCCAGAGCTAATTTTCCTGCTTTTTTTCCTCAGTGCAGGACTCGTCTCAGCCCTTGGCTCAGGTATGGAGCTCTCTGAATGGGTTTCATCGGGGGGGGGGGGGGGGGAGGGGGGAAACCTCACAGGGTGTTACTCCAACCTGCTAGGGCAGAGGCCCTAGCTCAATTGCAGACCCAGTCCCAGGTTAGAGCTTAGGTTCAAGGCTTAGTTGAGGCGGTGACAGCCTCCATACCCAGCAAGGTTAAAGGGGGTAAGGCCAAACAAAAGCAGGTCAGATCCCCAAGCCCAATCTCAGCATCTGACTTTGTCCTCAGAGTCTGACATCATAAAGATGTCTTTGTCCTCTAGGCCAGGTGTTCCTAACCTGTGGTACGTGTACCCCTAGGCTGGGGGTACTGTCCCTTATCGGCTGCTGTGATCAGCAGCTAAGGGATAGCTGCAAAAGGGGATTTTTTTCCGGTTGTGGTGCAGGCAGGCCCTCCCACTCTTGCCGCAACCTGGAGGGAAAAGGTATGCTGGGGGGGGTACATGGGTACAGGGACCTCCAAAGGTCTGGGGTACATGGGCCAGCTGGAGACCCGCATAGGGGGTACATGGGCCTCTGAGGATTGGGAAACCCTGCTCTAGGCATCACAAACCTTCCAGGTCCTGGAGAAAGCTGGGTTCCTCCGAGTCTTCCTGCTCTAGGGGCCCAAATTAATCAAATTTTAAAATACGTATTACGCTACTTACCCCATACTACTTAAGCAGTTTTACAGTTTAGCCAACTTCAGTGAAATTTGCACTCACTAGTACAGCTTGCAGAATTCTGCTTTCCTTGATGTAGAAACAGGTAACAATTATTGCCTGTGGAACAGTAGTAATGGCTGTTTGGCTTTGGTGGTACTGTTGTCAGGGGCCCCTGTACATGTATACCGTATTGTCCCGAGTATAAGACACACCTGATTATAAGTCACACCCTTAAAGTTTGGTGCTATTAAAAAACTTTAAATCACTGGCATTAAATATGCCAGTGATTTAAACAGTGCAATCCTGTGCATGTCTACTCAGAAGCAAGTCCCACTGTTCTCAATGGAGCTTACTCTTAGGAAAGTGTGCACAGGATTGCAGCCTAACCATTGCCTGGGGGGGGGGGGTGAATGTGTATGTGATCTTGCTTTACAAGAGGATACAAAACCCCGCAGAGCAGAGAATGAAAATTAACAACGTATTGCAGCCTAAAAAGGGTAACAGCCTGTACACGGGAGAGGTGTGTGTGTGCACGTGCTTGTTTTTACCAAAAAAAGTAATCCCTGTAGGGCAGAGAAGGAGCCCAGCAATAGATAATCACCCAATAATCACTTCAATTAGCTGCTTTGAAGACAAATTTTTTTTATTTTTGCAATGGTGCGAGTATACAATGCACCCCTAGTTAAAAAAGTTAAATCAGGGGGGAGTGTGTTTTATACGGTACGGTACTCGCTTACAAGGCAAGAAAGTTAGGCCAACAAAAAGGACGCTGAAAAGCAGCTTTGTCTTCATATGGGGTCAATGCAAGTTCTCCTTTCACAAGTTCTCCTTTCACAAAATTTCACTAACCCCACCACCCCATTACCTTTGTTTTAATTCAAGCCTGTGTCTTGCTTTTACAAAACAGCTGCTTCTGTGCTTTAAAGATAACTATGGTAGCTCAAAAGCAAACAAGCCGACTATTATTTATTACCGAATGTCGGTATTAGCCACCTAATAGAGGCCTCTCTATTACCTTTCTAATAGAGGTAGCAATTAACAGGAAGTAGTTCCAGTTCCTGCTTGGGCTGAGCCTCAGCCCTCGAGTCAGCTTGTCTGCTTCCCTGCTAGTTAAAGCATAGAAGCAGATGTTTTGTAAAAGCAAGACGCAGGCTTGACTTAACACAAAAAAGGTAATAGAGGGGTCACAGGAGAATTCTTCAAAGCGCTAATGCATGTGTGTTGCTGGAGGGGAGCTGTGTGTGTGTGTGTGTGTTTCTGGCTTATTGCTGGTTTGAGAGGCATGGATATCTTTTCTTTTTTTAAGGGAGATGTTCATGCATGTATGTGTGTGACAGAGGGAGGATCTTTAAAATGTAGGTCCCAGGGTGATCTTTGCAAATGGCAGCTCCTCCACACACGCTGAGGCATCATGAATCTTTAAAATACAGTGGCTGTGATTAGACTAAGTGGCATGAGCTGTGTAAGAACTCATGCTTTGCTTGCACCAAACTAAGGTACACTAGAAGAGTGCTTCTCAAAGTGTCTGTTGTAGGGGATCAGTGTTTTGTATTGGGTGTTTTTTTGCTATGGCACAGACCAGTACTATCGACACGTAGCACATCAGCTTACCTCATCTCTCCCACTTCCTCCTTTTCCCACTGTCTCATAGCCTCTCAGGAGGCTTGGCACATGGTCACGTCCTGTGGCCAGGCTTGGGAGATGCAGAGAAGCAGGATGCCACAGGAGGTATGCTGCAGACTGGTAGCCAATGGTTCACGGACCACAGTTTGAGTAGCACAGCACTAGATCATCAGCCATCTTGACAGACCATAGGGTTCACATCTGTGGAGTTCTACAGTAGTGCTGCTTTTACGTCGGCACCGCTTTTTCTGCGTGAGATATAGCATCACAAACCTCCACCTATATGTTGCACTGAACTGCTGCTGCTGCTTTCTATGCTGAGCACTAGTAGGGGGAGAAATGAGGTCTCACTGTAAACTTTTATTGGGTAGTTAAACATGTCTGTGCTGTACTGCCTTTATCAAGAATTAAATGTAACAGACAATGTCCATTTCTTTTATTTGCAGCTCAGCATTTACGACTACAGTTTGTCAAATTTCATAAACTGTACAAGCAATAAAAGGCAGCCAACTATGCTTTACATCATTGTTTCACACAAAGCGAATACAGTAACCTAATTTTTCTATCTTAAAAAAATTTCTATAGGCACAAAGCAAAAGAATGTTGAAAAATCAAAGGGGAAAAAGAGGTATACATAAATAAACATTTCTTACATCAAAAGAAGTCCAAGAATCGCAAAATCTGCAGGAGTTTGGTTAGCCAAATACTGCAGTACTGATCTTACCAGTATAAAAGTGAGAGCTGAGTTTTGTAATAAAAATTTTTACTTTTTTATTTTGGGGATGTGAGCTGGGAAGGGCAAACTTTAAAACAGTAGCCAGTATAAAGGGAAGGACAGTGGGGAAGGTGCACAGGCACATTGGAACCACAGGGACATGTAAATTGACCACTGTCAAACCAGTGTAAGTTACTTGGTTTCTCATGGAAAACATTTTATCCACATATTTTCCCCAGTTGTTAATTAAATCCAACAGTGTATTCATTATAAACTGTTGGTGATTTTTGTAATAGGAATTGTGGATTTATGCCAGCCTGCCCATTGCTTAAGAGAACTTAGATGATTTCAAATACTTTCTTTAGCTCCACAATAAGCTGCCAGTCAGTCTTTTGCATTTCGTCTCTGAACCAGTCCTTCAGGGCATCAATGGACTGACGACTAATCTGCAGATAGAACACATATAAGATATATTTAGACACAAAATGTATTGATAAATAATAAGCCACTTCACTGTCCATTCAGCCACTGTCAGCCAATAGTCCCCGTGGGTCCACACCAGTGTACGTATCTCTTCTGCTGCATGGCATTGATGTCATGCTTCACCACAGCAAAGCACTTACCTTGCTGACAAGCATATCTGTTGCTTCAAAATGTCGACCAAACATTTTAGGTGCCTCCCCAGGAATAGGTTCTATTTTCACACAGACTTCTTGGCCTTTTTTTGCAACATCCACTTGTTTGTGATTTATTTCAATACTTGTAACTATTCCAATATCAATGAACTGCAACAGAAAGACAGGGCATTCTTTAAAGCATACTTTACTTATTGTTAGGAACCCATCTACTTGCTCAAGCACAGAACTGTGAGGATGAGAGCAGGCAAAGGCAAGAAAAAAGTTTAGACTTTCAGCAATAACAGCAATGCTGCTCTTCCCATGCTACCAGATTACACGAGAAGACCAGGATCATGTAGGAAGAACCCATACTATGGCTCTGCCCTACACTAGCATTATTTTCCGAAGGTCTGATACTGGCACTGAGAGGAATCAGAACATAGGCTCCTGCTATATAATCCTGGGCTTCTCAGTATCAAGAGAAGGAGTTGTGCTGCAACATCTCCCACCCTGCCAGAGTAATGAGATATTCCTGTTAAAAAAAAAAGAGTAAGAACTCCTGTCAAATAAATCCTTTAAGGAAACAAATACTCACATTTTTACTAGGTACACACATGGGAGTTCCTTGTTTTACTTGACCGGCTTCCACAAGGACTCCCATCACTATTGGATCTCGAGAATTAAAAATGAACTGAGGGAGTATTTTCATTTTGCAAGGGAATACTGCTATATGCCTAAAAGGGAAAATAAAGAGGAATTATTCCACATATGATTAGAAAAACCACTTGCAAATTAACATACATGTTCAAATATCTGTAATGTTGGATGTGCTCAACTGAAACACCTACAGAAAAAGAAACTACTCAGAACTGTTATCTGTAGTTAAACTGTCCAATATCCAGAAAATCTCCAGTATTGCAAACTATTGAAAACAACCATTTATTAAGCAGTTACTTACCATGGTGACCTTGTAACCACTCAATAAGCATTTCTTCTGAACCCATAAAGGACACGTTTGAACATATCTGTACCTGATGTGTATTAAAAGCCACCTTATCACTTAGCAGGTTGATATTAAACAATTCCCCCCCCCCCCCCAAGTAAGAGAGCATGGTCTACTTTGGTTGGCTGTATGAGTTCTCCAATAGTCTGCCCAGCGGTAAAAAGAATTTTACAATATACTGAATGCTGATATCTGGCAAAATGTTTGTTTACATAGATTTTACAGACCAACCACTGCTTGTTTAAGTTTATTCTAACAGTTGCCCCTATTCCAATGAGAGAGATCAACAGAGAAATCAGAACATGTGTCCAATTTGCAGTGTGTCAAAGGATTAAGGTGGTCCCTCTGATTTTCAAAAGCAGCTTTTCGGTTGGCACAGTTGTACAAGGAAGTAGAGGCCTTTCAAGCACTGGTAGGTGTGCAAAAATTTCCTGCATGGAGCTGTGATCCTGACATATATTACGATACAGTTATTTCAGGTGATCCTGAAATGGCACTCAAATTCCTCACAAGTTTGCATGCAAACAAACCCTTCTCATGATTTTCACTATTTGATTATGAACACTAAAAAAGTTTAAGCTCATTTGAAGGCAACAATATGAGAATACTACTTACTTGAATTCTTCTTGCTTCTGCTTTTTGTAATCCTGCCTGTATTTTGTGAAGGCATCAAATAAGTGATAGATAATTTCTGCACTAAAGACTCTAACTCCTAAACTATCAGCCATTTCCTGGGCATCCCGTTCTACTCGAACATCAAATGCCAAGATTACTGCATACCTAGAACATAAAAATAAGGTTATATACCATACCATAGGTACGAGCCCAAGAATCAGCGAGAAAAAACACAGGAACTTGATTACACAAAATAGTACCAGTAGCATAATTGTAAAAGTTACTCACTGAGGATCATGCTCCAACATAACTGATGCCTTCATAACATCCTTTTTATGGACAGGACCTATATTAATTCCAGCATACTGTCAGGAGAGAAAGGGGAAAGCCGCCTATGACAAATCATGTTTTCAGTTACAGTAAAATACTATATTTTATTTATGGGTTCAGCAATTTATGAAAGTAAAGTGGAAAATTCAGTACTTACTGGCACTTCTGATGTTTTCAGAAATTCAAGCAATGCCTCCAAAGAGCCCAGAGTAGATGCCTGGACATAAACACCTTTCTCTTCTAATTTTATGGCATTTAGTGTTTGCTTCAATTCATGTATTAATTCATCCTTGTAATATTAAAAAAGTATATTTCATAGATCTGTTATATCATAGCCTGCAAAGTTTCAAATTTCACCTGATTTTATCAGTGGAATTCCAACACTTCCAGTAGCAGAATGTAGCACTACGTACAACACTTCATGGATACCTGTATCTTAGAGACAACTAAGCCTCATATCTGTGGGTCACAGTGCTGGAAGTTTAAGCTATGAAGAGTGCTTTGAGCTAGTAGTAGCACAGGGCAAAACCTACCACATCACTTTAAAGTCACCAAAAGCCAAGATCTAGAGGCCAAACTACATATAATGTTAGTCATATAATGAGCCCTAACACACTTGCTTTTTCTGATGCAAATCGCACGGGTAGAGTGTAATTCAGATTAGGATCATAATCCTTGGTTGGTTGGTTTCCTGATCTGGATCATGCACCCCCCTTGCACAAGGAAAAAAGCTTTCATTTGACCCAACAGGAACATTTTTTCCTTGTGTAAATAGCATATGCAGGAGACATGATCCCAATCAGAACTACAGCCCCACTCACTATAGTCACAATCTGGACAAGCAGGCAGTAGCACACAGGGCCAACCTGTACAGTTGTGCAGGTTATGCACTGCAAAATAGCACCATTCATATAGGTAGGGAGGAGGAATACTGGCAGAACATCACTTCCGGCGAGGAGGAAGGGGCCCCCTTTTTCTACTGGCACAAACGTGCTTTTTCTAGGAGTAGCCCTGGTAGCACATGTAGTTTGGCCCCAAGTCACCACTCTCAAAGCAATTCTAGCAGCCTCTTCATTGCCAACACTCAGCTATCACTGTGGCCCAGGAGAAGACGGTCAGAAACAACTCTTAACTGCATAAACGAATTCAGGTAGCCTCTTTCATTTTCCCCACAAAGACTTGACACTTATAACTTCTAAAGCAGAGAAGTCTAAACATATTTTATATACAAAATGTCTTGCTCGGTTTATGGCCTTAGCTTACCAACCATACAGAAGAAGCATGGGTACATCAAATAATGCATAGCAAAAGGTAAGCCAATTCTATGATGATGACTGGTACAGGTTGGCTTTCATACAGACACATGCTGCACTAAGGCCTCAGCAGTGATTTTAGCTTAAAATTCAAATTTTACACGGTTCTGAATGATGCTTAATCAAATTTTAAAATCATTTATGTAACAGAAATGCGTGAACATTACTTAAAGGGCACAGCAAGTATACGCATGCAAGCCAAGAATAATGAATATACGGGGGGCGGTATCCGCAGGGGATCTGTTGCAGGCCCTCCCGTGGATACCAGGGACCACAGCCCTCCGCGGCCCCCGCACACACACCCAGTCATTCTCTTACCTTAATTAGCTGTCCCGTGTCTTCATTAGAACAGACGCTATAAATGCTGCTTATAGCACAGAAGCTGAGTGATAGAGAGGCTCAGCTGAAGAACAGGAAGGACATGCTTATAGCATGGTACTGCTTATAGCGTCTGTTGCAAGGAAGACATGGAGCAGCTTATGAAGGTAAGAGATTGCCGGGGGGGGCATTATTTTACCTTAATTACCTGCTCCGTGTCTTCCTTTAAACGGACACTATAAGCAACATGCTGCTGCTTATAGCATCTGTTTAAAGGAAGACACTGAGCCCCTAATTTAGGTAAAATGCCGCCCGGTGGGGCATGTGGGGGGGCATCCTCTATCCATGGATAAGAGAATCCACGGATAGTGGGGGGGGGGCCAGTATGCCTTCCTACAATCCATTACTGAAACACTGATATGAAAACTATTTCAGAATAGTCACTCCTCTAACAAGGCAGATCCAGGCCAACAAGTTTAAAAGACAAGAATGCTGAAAGCTAAGACCTGTTACAGTCAGCCTGCATTTTAAGCAGGGGAACAGTAGTTCCTTTTCAGGCTTGCTCTGGGGCATATACTGAGTAAGCAGGCAGAATCACCAGCACTATTTACATTTTTTCTGTCTGGGGGTGGGGTATACTTGAATCCATATATTCAAGTATATTTATTTATTTACAATATTTCTATCCCGCCTTTCTCCCCGAAGGGACCCTTCAAGTAAACTGCACAAAAGATGTGAGCTTTATTTTTAAAAACAGTTTGAAGCACAAAATATAATTTTCAAGCTGGAAATAAAAGCATGTTACAACAAAGTAATAAGTTGAAGGGAACATCAACTACTCCTCTTGAAAAGTTCTTCCATTGAAAAATGTCAGCAAACAATTCAATCCTGATTGCAGCAATGCAGTCATTCAGACAGATTTTCTATTGCTATTCTGATGGGGATCATATATGCTTTACCTTAAGTACTGGAATTTCATCTTCTTTGTATGCTACAAGCAGGGGTAAGCCAGCCAACGTTTTCTCCAAGTCCTTTCCAAGAATCTTTACTCCTTGGGCAGTACTAACTTCTTTGTGTTTTTCATACTGGTTCTAATGAGAGGAAAACATGCATTTAAAAGCTTGCCAAGTTAATTTTAGTAATTTTTCATCACCTATCTGTTATTCTAGTCTAGGAATCCTTAGCATTTTATCTCTACAAGTAACACAAGACTAAAATACAGTTGATCCGAGACTGATCAGCAGCAATAAATATTTAACTGATCAGTCACCTCTTCTGCAAATGAGCCCACAGTTGACTACTGACAATGAGATGAGGAGGTTCCCACTCCTACTTGTGCAGCACCATATCCTTACCTTCACTCGCAGTTCTTTCATGGGAGGAGGTAACAGAAGACCTCGTATCTGTGTGACTATAGGACCTTCTACTCCAGGGACTATGATGGTATCTCCTTCTCTCAGACGTCCATTAATCAGAATGACATCTATTGTAGTACCCATACCAGGAAGTGCTTTCACCTAAGAGATGGAAGATACAATTAGAATGCTTCATCTCTATCTAGTTTGTTAGCCAAAAGATTTGCTACGCACACAAATCATAATATCAGATAGATTACCTCCATAACTTGAGCTCTCAGCTCTTCACAGTGTGCCAGTCTCTTATTCAACATGGTTTGTGTCAAGTCTACGAGAAGAGCTATCAGACTTCCCATGCCATCTCCAGTATGAGCAGAGGTAGGTACCAGAGAAACAAATGTGCGGGGATCCTTGTTCTCATAGTACAAGGCAGCATTCAGGCCCTAAAGTCACAAATTACAGCATTACTGAAATTGGCAAAAATGCAGAAAAACACAACATATATCTAATGCCTAATACTCAAAGTCATCATTATATCTTTGTTTTCGGAATAAAGGGAGTCCATATCATATGAGAGAGCCTACAAAGATTATACAAGTTAGCCACCAATACATATAAACATCTAGAATTCCCTCCCAGAACACTTACACAATGCCATTTCGGTTGCTTTAAATCTCTTCTCAAACTCCATATTTTTAATGCTGCCCTTCCTTAGCCCTCAAGTCTTCCCCAACCACAATCTACATATCCATAACAGCATTTTCACATCTACCCTTCTTCAGAACAAATGGGCAAAAACCCACATGAAAATCAGTATTCAGAAAGGGGGAAACTCTCACTCCTTTCAGGAGGCAAATGCTGCTGGGATACATGCAGACACAGGAAGAAAATACAGTGCAGTATAATACAAAAAAACAGTTGCGTTTTAAAACAGTAAAAACAATTAACGAAAATTAATAAAAACAGTATCTAAAAATCAGTTTTAAAAGATTACAATTAAAACAAGTACATAAAAACAGCAGCACCCCACCTGTACCAGCAAGATGTTAAAAAGGCAAGGGCTACCATGGATGGCTTTAAAAGGGAACTGAAGAAATTCATGAAGGACAGGTCTATCAATGGCTACTAGATACAATGGTTATAAGCTACCTCCAGGTTCAGCAGCATTATATCTCTGAATACCAGTTGCAAGAGAGCAATGGCAGGAGAAATACATCTTTCTCTCCTTTCTCTCCTCTTGTGGGCTTCCCAGAGGCATCTGGTAAGCCACTGTGAGATACAAGATGCTGGACTAGATGGGCTTTTGACCTGATCCAGCAGGGCTTTTCTTATGTTCTGCTATCTTCCCATTACCAAACATTGTTTAAAAAACTCACTAGGAAAACATTCCAAGGAAGGGACTTTTTTCCTTTTTTTTTTTTTAAAGATTCATGTACAGTACATCGATGGCATTCTAGTAGTAGTAAATTACAGCAGCAAACAATAATCCATTTTTTAAAACCTCATGTCCTTTCCTGGCTATACTGATATAGTGCCAAGTGATCTTGTGTCTGAAGACCCAAGGAAGAGAAAGATTTTTCTATTTTAGACATTCAAAAAACAAATACTTTTTTGTAAGTACCTTTAGATGTTGCAATACAACATTACAAGTTTCCTGTTAATCCAACTTTTGAAAGCCACAAAATGGCTACGTTTAGCAGCTATTAGTGGGCCAATAATAACTGACCTGCTGTGCAAACTCCACTATGATAGCTTTTGCACGCTCCTCAAATTCATCTTTTGTGTTTTTTTTCTGTTTCTTCAAAGTGGCAGCTACATCTGTATCAGGACTTTTTTTCCAGTCATATAACCTATCAATCTTGGAAAAGGTAGAACGAAAGACATTCATACAATTTAATACTGCATTACTTGGTGAGATCAAAGGAATCACAACATTTATAAGGGATAAACCAGCAATTCAAAAAGTACATAGTATTCCTCATACTCGTTAAGTATCTGTCAGTTATGCCAGTCCAGAAAGCCATCCTTGCACACACGTGCACACTCATCCTTCCATTCTTTTCAGTGAAGGGAGCTGATCTCTTTAAGCAAAGGAATGCTAATATGAATCTGCTTTCTCCACTGAAATTAAGCGAAATATCATTTGAGATGGGAAATCTCACTAAAGCCCTCTTGCCCAGAAATGATTACGGTCAGGGCAATATACAACCCAGCTGCAAAATTTGAAGGGTCCCCTTCCTATCTGGACTGCCAAGGGACAAGACTCTTTCACAGTTTTGCTGTTCTAAAGGGACGGGCCCTAAACATACTAATTCAAAAAAGAATTCTATTGAGCTGAATTACACAATTCTAAAGAAATATCCTTTGAAGTAGAATGCCAGAGTACTACCCTTCTGAAGTCATTAACAGCTTTCATATACAGACTGCACCAATATAAGAATTGAACTTAGTAAGAATTGAACTTAGTATCTTCCAAGAGACTAACCTTTTATGTAAATAGGAGTTAAGTGTTCCTATTTACATAAAAAGGTTTGTACACACCTTATTACATTAATGAAATGTATAATACAGTTATAAAATACAGTTATGAAATCATAAACGTTTATCTTAACAAGTAAAACAGAATTTTAAACAAATCTAAAATGCAGAAGGAATATTATTTGTTAACATGAATCTTGAAAATGAGTAAGAGGAATGAAGAACAAAATCTCTTTCCTTCAGTTCAAGGTTTTTCTGCAAAGCAAATTGAACTTAAAGGATTTGCTTTATAGAACCATCTACAAATTATATATCAATAATAATTTAAATAAGGTTGATGTAAATATGTACAAGTTGAAACATTCTGAGTCTTAAGATGTTGCAATCAATGTACATTTTTTCTTTACTTATACATTAAATACTTTCAACAACATGTATGTGTTGTTAAAAAGGATTTGCTCTAGAACAGGGGTTCTCAACCTTTGGAGGCCCGGGTACCCCCTAACACAGTCCAATTTTCTGAAGTATCCCCTGCTAATTAATTGAACAATTAATTAATTGAACAATTAATTAGGTAATTGTTAAATAAAAAGTACTAACACAATTTTAAATGTGAAAAAATGTCTTATTTAACTTGCGTGTGTGCGTGCATCAGAGAGAGAGAGAAAACAAGGGTTCTCAACCCCTTCCCAGCCGAGTACCACCTCCGGCAATGCTCTCCTGCTGAGTACCAACAGAAATGACTGGTGATGACATCATCACCAGTTACGTCTGGGTTTTCAGAGGTAAGAAAACGCAGGTAGGAGGCTCTGGTGGGTGGGAGGGCCCTTCTCAGCATTCTGAGAGGCTCGGTCAAAGGTAGGAGCCTCTTGGGAGTGAAAACGTGCCGCCAAAAGTGCTGCATCAGAGTGGGGTCCTGGTGGTCTGGCAGTCCGAGTACCATTAGCAGTCGGCCAAAGTACCACTGATGGTACTAATACCACTGGTTGAGAACCCGTTCTAGAATACTGAACACAGGTTGCTTGGTAGAAAATGTGCTTTAGCACTTGACTGAATCCCAATGTTATTTTTTTAAGATACAATAAGAAAGATCCACCACTGAATGCATTTGGCAAAGTGAATAAAGACAAAAAAAAGGTCATCATGGTTGTCTCACCTTGTTGAGTGCAACCACAAAAGGACATTTTTTAGACTTCAGCAGGTTTATAGATTCAATCGTCTGCGGTTCCAAACCATGCATGATGTCAACTACAAGAATTGCAATGTCACATAGTGAGCTTCCTCGATTTCGGAGATTGCTGCAATGTTGGAGAAAAGGTTACACTTAATACATATGAAGGGAACAGATGGTCAGAGAGGTGGGATCAATGATTTGACAAGGGTAGGCAGTCCCTTCGGAAGAAAATTGTATCACGCAGGAAAGCTGATATGTTTGGCGAGGCAATTAGAAACAAAAACATAAGGCACTCACCTCTTATAATTTCTACTCCTTCAGAGGATTTTTAAAATTATGTGGTACAAAATGAATCTCCCAGACATAAAAGTAGAAGTTACCTGAAAGACTCGTGTCCTGGAGTATCAATGATCAGCATTCCTGGAATCTTGACAGTATCTCTGTCAAACTAATGTGGTTAAGAGTTAGCAAATGAAACTTTTGGTCAGAGTGCACATCTTCAGTAATACTTATTTCAAACTTTGCTCTCTTTAAAAAAAGTACCTAATTACAGTATTTGCCACCTGGTTGCTATCTCCCCTACAATCAGTCCTCCTCCCCTACACATCATCAACCCATCTCTCTTCTCAGGCTCCTCCCCCTACATTCAAAGACAACACCATCTCCCCTATCTTTGAAAAACCATCTCTCAATCCATCCTCCTTCTCCAACAACCACCATTCGCCTCTAAACTCCTTGCTGCTTAGTTCCACTGCCTCCACTTTCACCCCTCCAATTCTGCTCTCAATCCCCTCCAGTTTGGATCTGCCCACTGCAATCGATCATCATAAAAATAACACCGTGTAACAAAATTCAAATAATTCCATGTTTAGCTGAGTATTTTGATGTATCTTTTGGTGCGAGGATTTCAAAAATGCTGCTATTTTGGGCATAGCATCAATAGTTCAGCCACAACTTACACTACATTGGGGAGAGCTTACAACCTCTTGTTGTGGCCATGGTGTAAAGGCAAACTACTTCTATGAAATATAGGGCACCACGTCCTAATCCTCTTTCCACACAGTAACCAAGCTTTCAGTTTGTGCAACTGAAATACAGTAACTGCATATGATTCCCCCTACCTTCACCCCCTTCCTTCCCTCTGTTGTCTCCTTTGTGTCAATATCTAGACCAGGGGTCCTCAAACTACGGCCCATGGGCCGGATCCGAACAGCCAAGGTCTTTTGCCCGGCCCGCTGGCCCGCCCACAGGCCAAGGCACCCTCTGAGGTAGTCGCCGCCGACTCCGCGCATCACCCCCGAGGCCGGGAGAGGACCTCGGCGTGTCCTCTTCAGCCGGCGGTTAAGCCTCTTCTGACAAGGCCCTCGTTGGCATTTTCGCACATGCGCACAACGCCGCTGAGGGCAAGAGGCCCTTGTCAGAAGAAGCCAAACCGCCGGCCGAGGAGGACACACTGAGGCCCTCTCCCAGCCTCAGGGGGCGACGCGCGGAGCCGGCTGGGGCCTTGGAGAAGCCCCATAGGGTGCCGCGTGGAGCCTCCGGAGATCCGGTGGGCAACACGCGCGCTGGCAGGGGGGGGTGATGGCGCCGGGGGGGACTATAGTCCCGCCCCCAAAGTCCGGCCCCCCAGCAGCTTGAGGGGCTGTGAACTGGTCCCCTGCTAAAAAAAAGTTTGAGGACCCCTGATCTAGACTGTAAGCACCTCATCAAGGCAGGGACCTGTTTTTTCATTCTATGTAAAGTTCTATGTACACGGATGGTGTTAAATACACACACACTTTTAATACAGCATAACTTCAAGGTAGGACAAATAAATTCTAGTTCAAACACATCTACCTGTATTAGGGATGAATGGTTTTTGCACGAAAGCTTTCATGGCCAGCAATTATTTCCAAAGATTTAATTCTTACGGGTATCATAGCCATGTATAGTAAAACGGACTTGAATAAAAACAAATATAAAATCCACTTGCGTCTTTCGTTTCTTTCTGAATCAACAAGACAGACAAAATCTATTAAAATCCAAAGTCCAGTGTTTTAAAATTCCAACGTTGGAATTTTAAAACACTGGACTTTGGATTTTAATAGATTTTGTCTGTCTTGTTGATTCAGAAAGAAACGAAAGACGCAAGTGGATTTTATATTTGTTTTTATTTCAAGTCTGTTTTTACTATACATGGCTATGATACCCGTAAGAATTAAATCTTTGGAGATGAATGGTTTACTAAAAGTAGTTGTTAGTTCCTTTTTGGAAGCATACATGTAAAGTCCAGAGAATGCTCTTACTTACATTCTTCACCATCTTTGTTTGTTCATTGATGGCTTCGAGGGGAACATTAGTTGCCCCAATCTGCTGAGTGATACCACCTGCTTCACTGTCTTGCACATGAGTATGACGGAGCTATTTGAAACAAAAAGCGGGATCACAGGTGGAGAGACTGATGACCTTCCAGAGAGCCAATAATACCCTCATCAATTCCACATCACATAATTTAAAAAGAGTCCCCCAGTACTATATCTTTTCCATTTACGTAGAAGCAGACAGTTAATTTGTTAGCATTCTATGCTAATATAAACAGCTTGTGATTTTGTGACACTTACCTTATCTAGGATTTTTGTTTTTCCTGTATCTACATGTCCAAGTACACAGATAACAGGTGCTCTTAACTTCTCAGCATTTATATTTTTATTGTTTTCAGCACGACGTTTCTAGGATTAAGGACAACATGTTTAAATAATCAGAAAAAAAAGCAATTACAAAGATCAATAACTCAGATTTGAGAGTTCAAAATGCTCCTGCAAAGCAGTATAACATTCATGGAGTCTGTTGGAGAGACCTTATTCTTCTCCCAACCACAATAAGTCAGAGGTCACTTGGTAAATTGGATTTGTAACTAATTACCTCAGATTTCCAACAGAACTAAAACCATGCCAAAGCATACCATAAATTAGCAGCCACCTTACTCCAGACCCCAAAGGGATAATGAAGTCTTAATAAATGGCTAAAAAGATAAAAGTATTAATAAAAGGTGAGATGGTCTAGTTAAAACCTCCAGCCCTCATCCAGACCAAAACACACAGTTTTAATTTAACCAAGAAGTTAGGCTTATTATTTAACACAAAAGAACAAATTCCAGCTAGAAAAATAAAACTTTTTTTAGTTTAATATTATTTCTTATTAAGAATATACCACTTTTCAACAAAAAGTAGCTCACAAAATGGTTAACACAGCAAAATAAATTATTCCCTGTTCCCAAAGGGCTCACAATCTAAAAAAAAAAAAAAAAAGATGCAAAAGATATCAGCAACAGCCACTAGAAAAGAAGCCACACTAGGGTGAAGAGGGACAGTTGCTCCCCCCGCTAATAAATAAAATAAAATAAAAAATAAAATAGTAGAAGAAGAAGAAGAAGAAGAGGAAGAAGAAGAAACAGTATTTATATACCGCAAGCGGTTTACAGACAAAATCAAATGATTAAATGGCTCCCTGTCCCAAAAGGACTCAAAATCTAAAACAGATGCAGAAGAACACCAGCAGACAGCCACCAGAAAAGACACTGTGCTGGGATGAAAGGGGGCAGTTACTCTCCCCTTGCTAAATATAAGAGGAGCACCAATTGAAGAAGTGCCTCTTGCCCAGTTAGCAGGGGATATAAAAGATGCTTTTATATTTAGCCACTCACTTTAAAAGATGCCTCTCTGTCCAATTAAGCAGGATATTATTATTATTATTATTATTATTATTATTATTATTATTGTCACAGGTGTTGTAGCTTACTTGGTTATAGAAGACCTATTGCAAGAGGCAATAGTTTCTAGGGTGAAATGCAGGATCCTTTCTACCACCTGACCAAAGAGGCACAGCATGGATGATAGCTCCATGACTAAAGAGTAAAGTCCCTCAAAATACAAGGTTTTTCAAAAAGGATGGTGCAAAAGTAAAGCTAATTTATTATTAAATGAACTGACATACCACAACCATCATGACATGAAAAGACAGAAAACTGTCCAAGTTTCACATGCACATTAGAAATGTGCGATGTGAGCACCATTGGTGACACGGTAGATTTCAAGATGGTAGTTCAGTTCTATCCAGACATGTCCAAGCATATCCTTGGATATTGATTCCACTGCATCGGAGATGCGTTGTTTCAGGTCGTCCAGTTGTGGTGGCAATGGGGGTAGATACACAGCGTCCTTGTTGAATTCACACAAAAAGAAGTTGCAGGGTGTTAAAGCTGGTGATCGTGGAGGCCAGGGCTCCATTGGCAAATTCTCATTTCCAGCACAGCCAATCCAATGTCCCAGTAGGGTGTCATCGATATCCGAGGATATGCGGGGACGCATTTGTAATGTGCATGTGAAACTTGGACAGTTTTTCTGCCTTTTCATGTCATGACTGTTGTGGTATGTCAGTTCATTTAAGAATAAATCAGCTTTACTTTTGCACCATCCTTTTTGAAAAACCTTGTATTTTGAGGGACTTCACTCTTTAGTCATGGAGCTATCATCCATGCTGTGCCTCTTGAATAACCCTGTAGCTTTTGTTACATACTAATAGAAAAACTTGGCTGTGAACCTAGCCCTAGTGTACAAGAGAGCACAATAATCCAACAGACTAGGGCCAATTCAGACTTGTGTTCTCTCAGGCAATATACATCTGGATGTTGTGATAGTGCTCAGTTAACAGAAACTAAGGCTAGAAGCAAGCAGCACAGTCTGACCCATTAGAAATTGAAAAAACTTCAGTCAATGCAGAAACAAATAACTGAAGATTATATTCATACTGAGACAACTTCCAATTCCTAAATCTTTCTGACAAACAGTATAACTTATTCAGAATAGAGGTTCACTCTGGAAACTCATTAGAACCTACAACATTTTGGGGGGAAAATGAAACATCAGCTTTCTGCAGTCAATGCTTCCTTTCAATATTTTTTTTACAAAAATAAGGAGAGATATCGAAAAAGGCTTTGAGAGATTGATGTAAGCCAAGACTTTTTTTTTTTAAGAGACAGACCAAAAGATGTAGTATTTTAAATCAGTTATTTGTTCAGACAATCTCCATAAACTGTCTGGAAAAAACCACATACCTCAATTCGCCGTTTAGCTTTGTCATAAGAACGTTCTTCTCTAGTGCGATCATCATCCGAATCATATTCAGAGTCTGAGCTTATTTCTTTGTTTAGCTTTTTCTCTACGTATGGTTTTCCAGCAGTTTGAGACTCTACTTCCTTTTCATCTGAAGTCTTCTCATCTTCATCATCACTTCCCTCACTTTCTCCATCTTCATACTCTTCACTCTCTTCCTCGTCCTCATCTTCCTCATCTTCATCCTCATCCTCTTCATTTTGTTCCTTGACTTCAATATGGACAGTTTTTCTCTTCTCTAATAAGAGGAGATACAAAACTAAATGGTATGAAGTAGCGTTGTAATTTTACACAGCTAGCTAAACGTAACAGCCCCACATTTCAACAGGATTTGGACACTGAAATTCTGCACTGTCTCACTTCCCTTGATCCAGCACACTAAAGAAAAAGACATAGTGCACCAAGAAGCAAAGATATATTTCAGTCCATTCTTCTCCACCTCTTTACATTGTATAAGTTCTCTTTCACGAAGAAAGAAAGTAGTATGCATTTCAATCCAACTTGGCCCAAAAGTAAGAAATCTTTCTTGTCCACAATCGTATTGCTAACAAGTTCAATGAAATTCTCAGAATGATCGTTTTAGCCTTCTTACTGGCTGACTGCAAGGTCCCATGCATTTAATATTTTTTTTCTGTGTAGGACTCTAGACACTACTGGAATAGGAAATGTAAAACCTGTAAACACAACCATCAACTTCCTGAGGACACAGAAATTCAGTCATACTGAAACACCCTTTGGCTCACAAGCTACACTGCTTACTTACACTATTTTCACCACTAGGAAAACAACCCAATTTTTGACTAAGAAAGAAGCAGAAGTCTCAGACCACTATATCATTCTATTCTTTTTCAAGCAGACACTCACCCTTCCCCTTCTCTTCATCACTGGCCATAGCTTCCCAATCATCTAGTCCTGTGTCCTCGGGTTCTTCTTCCGCCTTTTCTTCTGAAACTAATAAGTAATATGGACAGGTTTTATGTAAATAAACATTCAGTTTATTAGGTAATATCAACATGATTAGAGAAGTGGTAAGGGGAAAGTGTACAGCCAAGGGGAAGTGAAGTTCCCAAACCTTTCCTACAGCAGGAGCAGTGACATCATCATTGGTAGCTCTCAGGTGCTGCCTGAAATTTTTTTCAAAGAACCTCAGCTGAAAAGAAGCATCAGCAGTGGCGTAGCTAGCCATTGTGTTACCCGGGGCCTTCTTCCATGTGACGCCCCCGGAAGGGACGTCACACAGCCCACACTTTTAAAATGTATTTTTAACCCGGCTGGGTTTTAAAAGAACTCTAAGCTAGTGCCAAACAGCGGTTCCGCTACAGTTGTGGCCACTCTGTAGCAGCCCAAGCAGCCCATCAAAGCTGGGCTCCCACAGCGGGAACTGTTCTCAAGCAGCCTAGAAAGGAAGCTCTTGGCGCTGATCAGACCTCAAGGCTCAAGTAATCCATAAACTTCTGAAGTGCCACAAGCGTTTGGCCATGTTGAAAGCCTGCCAACATCTCCTAAATGATGGCAGGATACATTCAACCCCAGCTAGCCTCAAGAGAGAGAAACATCCATTCCTAAAAGTCCCCTGCAGAAGCCTGAACAAGCTCCTCCCTCACAGTTGATCCCAATTGGGCCGTCTGATTTAGAAGGGGATTCGTTGGGCAAGGCGTGCTTCCCTGGTTGTGTTCAAGTAGGATGCTGGCCAAGGGGGAGCAAGACAGAGTGAATCCAGGTGCCCGGAGAAACACACATACACCCTTTGCAAATACAGGCTCCGAGCACTGCAGCTGCTCTCCAGGTGGCGCCCAGCTCAGCCATCCATGCAGAGCACGCAGAAGCAGCCGCGTTTCCCCAGGCTGAGTTCGCCACTTAGTTCAGAGGGCTGCGCCAGCTCTCGGCTCCGTGGACAGGTCCAGGCTCCCTGTGGCTCCGCAGCCCCCTCTCTGGAGTAGCAGCAGCTTCGCTTGGAGTTTACCGCCAAGGAGATATGCTGCAGTTACTGGCTCTGGTGGAGGAGCCGGGTTATAAAGATTTAAAAGGATGCTTATCTAGCACCAAACAGCAATTGTATAGCGCCAATCAGCTGATCGCCGCTTTGAAGTTAAGGGGCTGGGGCAGCTGGGGGGCGACTGGGGAGGGGGCTGAAGTTGGGGGCACCCCTCAGAGGGTTGGCACACACACACACACACACACACACACACACCCGTCCTCCCCTTAGCTACACCATTAAGCATCAGGCTCAGCGGGAAGCAAACTGAGAAATTTGCCCAGGAGCATGTGTTAATGTTAAGATACCTAATTGTCTTTCCAAAGGGCCGTCTGAGAGACAATCTATAGCTCATGTATGTTACATTAAGGCTACATCCTATGCAAATTGATCTGGGAGTACATCCCACTAAACACATGGCTTTGGGGGGGGGGTGGCTATGGAAGGAATGTCATGTCAAGCTCCTGCATTTCAAATTTTACCACTATGACACAGGTAAGGGGATGGGCAGAAAACTGAAGTCAACCACAGGTTCGTTACTGACTTTAACATAAGATGGATCCAAAAGTTGTTCTCAATGACTTCGTAATTTTAGGATATGTGAAATAAAAAAAAAGATCTTCAGAGAGCCAGCACTCTATGATTTAGATAATGCAACACAGAATGCTTTTTTACTACTGACCTGGTTCAGCTGGGAGAGCAATCTCCTCTTTTACTGGTATAACTGATTCTATAGTTTCTTCAGCTGGGGAAGTCAACTCCATAATTTCTAAAATTCCAAGAGAAATCAATTACTACAGGGGATCTCTGTTATAAGTCTCTTCATTATATATTTCCCCACTTAAGTCCTCAACCTTTTCAGGAACTACAGATAATATTCCCCGCACTTAAGTATTTTACTGCTTTTAGTATTTTAGTGCCACCTGCATATCTTCTTTCTCTGCCAAGCTCTTAAAAGGGATATCCCCAATATTTAGAGTTTGCAGCTGCTGGGCCTGCATGTTCTTCTCGCTCTTCCTCACACCCTCAAAGTTCTTAAAGGGACATCATTATTTAGTAGAGTACTGTCAGTGTTGTTGTTGTCGTCGTCGTCGTCATTAACTGGAAATAACGGAGTAACCCTGCCCACTGGCATCCCTCCACTGACCATTACAGGAGGAAACAGTAGCAGCAATGCTGAATACCGAGAGAGTCTTGCAAGCTAGACTATGAGAAGAGGATGGAGCCAGTCTAGACTCCATGGAGGAAACTGGCTGGGGGAGGCGGCAGATGGACATGGGGTGCCCTTCCAATTCATCACTTCCCCCAATTCATTGTCTGACAAGAAATTCTCAATTCACATCATGGATGAACTGCTCCTGCAGGGAGAGTATTAGTTTATACATGTTCAGGACTTCATGTCACTCTCTATAGTCCCCATCTTAGAATAAAGTATTTTCATGGGAGAAAGTCCCCCTCTTTAAAACCAGGAACATGGATATTTTCACACTCACACTCACACTCACACTCACACTCACACTCACACTCACACTCACACTCACACTCACACTCACACTCACACTCACACTCACACTCACACTCACACTCACACTCACACTCACACTCACACTCACACTCACACTGTTCCAGTCCCTAATCTCAAAATTATAAAGGGGACTCTGTGTATAGTTCTGTCTGAAAAATATATGAAAGAGAAGCCAGCATATTTAAGAGAGAAGCCAGAACAAAGCTACCACGATCATTAAGGTTGATCTACACCCACTCCTGTTGCGTTGTGCTTGTGTTGGGAGGCGCGCAAGCGTAGGGGACAGGACGCCCTGCCCAAAACGCTGCCCTGGGCTCCACCAGTTTCTTCTACGCGCTTGACCCTCCTGATTGTCCCGCCTTGTAATAAAGCTCAACGCTGAATGGCTGAAACACGTTCGCTCCGATTGGCTGAAAACCCCCTCTCATCCCATTGGTCAAACAATTTGCTCCACATCCCACCCTCTCTAAATCATGAGCATGGTTCATAGCCGATCACAATGGAACTCGGGAGAGTGCAGCTCTCCTATGTTTCATGGCGATCAGTTAAAAAAGAAGCCACACCACTCCGCACGTGCCCGGGACGCACCGGGAGAAGTGCGGTGTAGATCAGCCTTTAATGTTCTAGCAAAACCGTGATTTCTCCCAGTAGAAAGGCATGGCAAATAAAACACTTTTGATCACAACTTCCTGATCACAACATGCCTCCCAGTCCTCAATGTATATGACATACTGGCAGAGAAATAACCAGCAACCACTTCATTATTTAGCCTTCCTAAATGCCTCAGATACGTTTTTTGCTTTTCACAGCCCACATACACACATGCATAACTATTTAAATCTACAGAAGAAACACAAAAGGGCTGAAGTAATTTTTTACTTTAAAAGTGCAATCCTTTCAGCATGTTTACTCAGAAGCAAGTTACACTGAATCAGGAGTAGTTACTTTCTAGTAACTGTGCTTAAGATTGTGCTGTTCATAGTGCTTTTTCACTTAATATGAAACAATCCAAAAGTTTTGCAGAAATAATATCCTCACCTTCTTTGTTCTCCTGTTGTTGCTGCTGCTTCTTTTTCTTTTTGTCTTCATATATTGGCCTTTTCTTTGGCACAGAATCTTTGGATGGCACCTCAACACCTGCCAAGTAGTAACCAGAGCACATTCAAAACTGAACTGAAGTGGCCCAAATTTAGTGACCAGAGAATGAATTGAAAAAATTAATGAGACAGGATAAGGTTTAAACTTGAGGCCAAATAGTATTATCTGAACAAGTCCCTTCACTACGTGGACAATGGCTAACTTAACTTCACTGAGAACTTTCAAGCCTTAAAATGTTTATGCTGGGCAAGAATCTGACCATGGGGAAGCAAGCAAAGCAGCAGATATCTCATATACTACTACATCAATGACACCACAGAATGGAGGAGCCTCAAAGTTTCAAAACAAACCACTCACCAATTCTGACCCTAAGCCCTAAACGGCAACCTCTCATGATATGCACAAAATACTCTGTAGAATGAACGTGGACCCAGTATCAAATAAACACCGTTTGTAAAGAGTGCTCTCTTTCTGCAATTCACCTCCATTCAGGGTCTGCTGGCACCTATTACAAGGATCACTTTTATTTTTTTCTTTAGTTTTAGAAACACTGATATTGAAGTAGGTTGAATTCACAGGCATTTTCTGTTATATGTGATTCATAGACTTTGGTAATAATTATATTATATGAATGTTTTCATTCTTGTATGTAAAAGTAGGAATGCCTAGAACTAATGGTTGTTGGTTTTTTACTTTTCAAAATTTAAATTAAAAAAAAACTATTGCCCTCTTCTGCTCCCTTCCCCAAGTACTGAAAGCAATTTCAAAGAAGATACCATTGCACATTATAGTTTGTCCTCAGCTACCAAACACTGAAAAAGAATTCAGAGCATTTTAGTCCAAATAAGAAACACAAAAGTCAACAAGCACATTTTGCATACAAAAGCGATCCTTACCCTGAGCTTGTAGTAATTTAAGAGTAGCTTCTGCTCTGGCTCTAGCTTCTCTCTGAGATTTAGTTAAAAGCTTTCCCTCCTTCTTCAAACGTTCTTTCCTCTCTTTTTCTTTCTGTTTCTTCCTTTCCTTCCTTTCCTGTTCCAAGCGTTCCTACAAAAAGCAAGGGTACATTTGTTAAGGGGAGCAACTCAGTAGAGGGAAACATGCTTTGCATGCAATTGGTCCCAAGTTCAATTCCCCACATCTCCATCTAAAACAATCAGACAGCATTGGGTAGCATCTGGAGTTTTAGCACAGTGGTGCCCCATAAGTGAACAGAAGAAAGGTCCCACTTAAGTGTGCAGGTAGAACTCTTCTTCCATTCATGAAAGATGCTTCCACCAACAGCACACTGCTGCACCAAAACTCTAGATGCTACCCATGGTTGGATCCTAACATGCAGTAATTACCACTCAAGGGTATGCTCCCCTGTGGTTAATTATACCATTAACACTCCAACACGGTAACAGTTATAGAAAGGAGTAACCAGACCTATCACAAATGTCTAAAACTGCCGATCTGATCTTCTCTCTCCATCCCACCCCCTGCACATGCACCTCATGGAAACAAGAACAAGCAAGGCTGGTGCTTACTGGCAATACAATTCTGAATATACAATACAATCCCTCCCTTCAAAATCCAAACTATAGATGCGAGCCTGCCTTATCCCTAACCGTTCCTATATGAATATACATAGTACCTCCTCTTTGCGCTTGGCTTCCATCTCCTCAAGTCGTTTTATCCGCTCCTCTTCCTCCCGCTTTGCTCTTTCCTCCTCCTCTTTCAGCTTAGCCAAGGCTTCTTGCATGGCTTTAACAGTGGCTTTGCTGGGACCTTTTTTCTTCTCTTTTTCTTTCTCTTCCTTTTCCCCTTTCTTCTTCTTTTTATCTTTCTCTTTCTTCTTTTTCTCTCCTTCATTATCGTCAGCTAAGTGAGAAAGTCAGTTACTTATTTCCAAACGAAAACACCCAAAATTCAAAGAACCCCTTTAGGGAAATGCAAGGTCTTGTGTATGCACGTGAGATTTCTCAGTCTTTTCCCCACCCAACTACAGCTTCTCACGCAGCATGTGAGGTGACTTCTGAATTGTGAGGTCCCCCTGAATTGTGGGACCAACTCATCCTGCAACATGGGGGCTTCTTCCTGAAAGAGCCCCACTCAGAAGCTCTGCTGCATGCATGCAATTCATCACGTGGGCATCTGGATCAGTGCACATGCAAATTATATCCACTTGAAGCATTTTTATAATTCAAATAAACTAGCGAGTAACCTAAATGCCTACAAAACATCTCTAAATAAATTCAGATGATTAATTTTTCCCACTACAAAGTGTTTATTTTTTTCCACTTTCTGCTTTATTGGTTTTTAAAAAAAAAATACAAACAAAAAGATAGGAACTTATGACTTCTCCAACCCCCGTTGCTTACTCTTTGAAAGCTAAAATTTCCATCTTAGTCAATATAACGTACATACACATAACAGATGTATATGCTTAATACTGTATAAACATATAGTTTTATATTTGTTCTTCAGTTTATCCTAGTTCCCAGTAAGGTGGTAATCATTGGTCACCAATCTTCAGTGAAGTGGTGTACCTTCTCCCTCCCTTGCTGGGTTCAGATCTGCTATGTTAACTTGTCCATTATCGGCAGATCCAAAACTCTGAGCATCCAGTCCCTTTCTGTCAGTGAATCATGATATTTCCATTTGTATGCTATGGCTAGGTGCACAGCTGTCAAGAGATTACAAATTTTCTTACAAAAAATGGCTTGAGTTCAAAGTTTATTAAGCATCAATTCATAAGATCAAGATGGTGAACTTATGAATTGGAAAGGGTCCAAATGGCTAATGGTTCAGGTGCTGTTGACTTACATCAAGCTGCATTCTAAAACTACAAAAGCCACAAAGATTAGGCTTACCAGATCTCCAACCGGGACAGAGTGTTAGACCTTTAGGAGAAGGAATGTGGGCAGGTGTAGCTTGTTAAACCCTTAGAGAACAATCTTGGGCATGTCTACTCAGAAGCAAGCCCCATTGTGTTCAGTGGAGCTTGCTTCTGAGTAGACATGCCTAGGATTGTGCTCTAGGACTTAACAAGCTACACCTGCCCACATTCCTTCTCCTAAAGGTCTGGCACTCTGTCCCGGTTGGAGATCTGGTAAGCCTAACAAAGATGAGTATAAAATGCTTCAGATTAAATAATTTACTCTGGAACCTAATGATGGAGCAATTGTTTAAAAAAAAGTATGGAATCCACTTTCAGATGTATAATGTGAAATGTTCTAGTACCTGAATGACAGAAAAATTAATTAGCATCATATGGCAACATCTCACTGCATGCTAACTACCGCATGATTAAAAAAAAATCTTGAACATATTCCTTCTTTCAGATCACAGGATGTGCCTTTCTTTACCGTTTTTTGCCAGTTTTCTGAAAAATATTTTCTCCCAAAACTTCATTTCTCATATTTTCTCCCAAATTTTACTCACCTTCTGCTACAACAGAAGCCTCTCCCTTTTCTGCAGTGGTGGAAGCTGGCACCAAGTCAGGAGCAGCTCCTTTTTCATCTTTCTTTGGCACCTCCTTCTGCTTTGTCTGTTCTTTATTGGATTCCAGATCTTCTTTTTCCTTCTGTTTCCTCAGTTTGGCTTTTTCCTCCTCCCGCTTTTTCTTCTCTCGCTCTTTTTTCTCTGCCTTCTTCTGAGCTACCGTTTTTATTTTGAATGACGATTCCTCCTCCTCATCACCACTTTCAGCCTCAGGCACTGTCTTTGCCTTTTGATTTTTCTTTTGCACTTTTTTGGACTCTGGGCCTTCATCAAATTCATCACCACTCTCGCCAGAGGATGCTGCTTGTGTTCGCTCTCTCTTAATGAAAATATCATCTTCGGAAAGGTCCTGCTTTTTATTTGATTTTTGAGCTTTTCCTTTCTTTTTCTTAACTGATGCATCAAAGTCATCGTTGTCATCATCACTGCCAGAGAGAGCTTCCTTTTTAGCTTTTGAGGGCTTTTTAGATTTTGTTTCTTTGTCCTCCATTTCTTCACTGTCATCATCATCGTCCAAGTTGGACTTTTTGTTCTTTCCTTTCTTTTTTTTGTCTTGTTTTGAAAGGTTGCTTTCTTCACTGTCATTCTCAATCTAATAAATCAAGAATTAATTTTTTTTTTTTTACAGAAACAGTGGAAAATAAAACTCATATCTGAAACTATAGTCATAACAGAATTCTCTGGAAGTGAACTAAACAACACTGTCCACAATAACACAGCTGAGAAACCTATTTCTAAGCACGGTATTTTTTTCTAATATTTACCATTCTGTCAAGTGCTTTCAGACATTACCTTCACTGTCTACAGTCAATTCTGAAAGCTTGTGAGGGGTTCAGAAAAAGGTAGGAGCTCACCAATGCAATTCCTACTGCAAAATCTGCTCTTCACTAGAGCATTTGGATGAAGACGTTGCACCTTCCATATTTGTGCCTTTTAAACAGACTTGGCAACCACAGATTGCTTTCTACACATAGAGAACATTTTCTCTGAATATCACCAAATTCCTCTTTCCCCCTTAGGGCAGGGCTTCTCAAACTGTGAGTCACAACCCACTTGGTGGGTTGCAGCCTGATACCAAGGTGGGTTGTCAGTTGGGCCCATTGCCCACCCTTGCCTCCGTTTGGTTCCAAACTGGAGCCAAATGGAAGCAACCAGAGGTTATTTCCAGGTTGCGACTCACCTTCTGCAGCTGCTTCCCTGTTGCGGCAAGCCCGGGACGGCCTCCAGGGGCCTCCATGGACCTCGGAAGGCCTCTGGAAGTGACTTCTGGGTCACTTCTGGTTTCGCCAACACGACTTCTGGTCGTGTCGGGAGGCCTTTCTGAGGCCCCCGGAGGCCATCCTGGTGGGTCACAACAGGGGAACAGCTTCAGAAGGTGAGTCGCAGCGGCGGGGACTTTGAGAACCGCTGCCTTAGGAGATTCCACAATCCATTGTGGCCAGAGCTTTCAATTGCAGTGCAGCACTCTTAGTATTTTTACTCTGTAACACTTACCTTTATTACAGATGCCTCTTTTTCAACTCTTCCTCCTTGTGTCTCTAGAGATAACTCTTCCAACTCTTTCAAGATATCATCTTCACTACAATAAGAACAGTTGCACATGTCTTAGGTATTGCATACATGCAAATAAACTAAGTATCAATAACCAGCTCAATTCAACAATTAGAGGTACTTTGGCCTCTGCTCTCTTTTGTAGTTTGTCTTTTTCTAAAGGCCAAATGATGAGGATGCTTCTGGAAGCGCTTCTTTCCTCCTTTAAAAACAGCCACAAGGGGCAGCAATTACAATTAGAACCGGAGCACATGGGGCTGCTTTTAAGGAAAAAGGAGGCACTTCTGGTTGGATATATATTTGGCACTAGCTGTAAATTCTCTTCAATCTGAAGGAATCAAAACAAGGCTGGATGAAATAGCATTTGTGTGTGCGCACACATACCTTTCTGTCCCTCTTTTCCTCCCCCAGCCCCACACACTCACGTCCTTTTTGCAAGGGAAGTGGTTCAAGACGTTAACTAGGGGATTGTGCAACTCACAAAAGGACTGCCCACCCTTCTCTTGCCGCCCTCTCCCTATCCCTAATGTATTTCATCTAATACAGATGGGATAAGGCAAATGGGATAGGGCAAGAGTAAAGGGCAGGAAGCAGTGCCTCAACTTGCCAGCAAGCGAATGAAGGGCACAGGGCAGTTTGGGTTGCCAGTAAAACTACTAGCCAAATAGGCAAGCCCATGCAAAGCTCGAATATAAAAAGCTGCCTTATACAGTCAGCCTACTGGTCTGTCTAGCTCAGTAGTGTCTACACTGACTGGTAGCGGCTCTCCAGGGTTTCAGACAAGAGTCTTTTCCCATTCTACCTGGAGATGCCGGGGAATGAACTTGAGACATTCTTCATGCAAAGCAGGCGCTCTGCCACTGAGCTACAGCCCCATCCCACATGCATATCAGCCTGCTACTTTGCACACATTTCCAAGGCTAGAAAAGTCCCATCCATAAGGCAGGCCCATGAGTAAGAGTGACAATAATCCACTCAGCACTTGGGGGGTGGGGGGGTGAGTGAAAGCTGGATTCAGTTTCCTTCAACCAAATGATAGTTCCTACCACTGACAAACTCATTGCACAGTCTCAGTTCTCAATGAACCTTTTTTTTCAACACTGGAAAAGGAGGATGCACATTCACAGAACTCATTGGTCAAATGGCCCTTCATTCAGCTTTGGGATGTACAGTACACACATTTCCATACATGTATGGCTTTACCTGGATCCGGGTCACAAGGTATGAGTGTACTTACTCATATTCGTGTTTTTTCTTTTCTTTTTTCTTTTTGCCTTTAGACTTCTGAGGCTCTAGTTCTTTAGCAGCACCTGCACCTTCTATTTCAGCAGCAAGAGCATCAAGGTCAAGGTCATCCTTGGCACTGGAATTAAAAATACATATACAGTAGTACTTTCTTTTGAAAACTAAATTATTTAAGAGCCACCTAAGCACATTTGATATTGGCTGGACTAGCAACAGTGACCATTTACCAAACAGTTCATTCCAATACCCTAATTCAGTGGTTCCCAAACTGGGTGATGCAACAGCCCAGCCGGGAACAATAAGTCGCTAACTCCCTTAAGAGGAGTGGCGACCCATGGTGATGGCGACGGTGCTTTCGGGATCACGCCGCCACCAGGGGAACATAGGGTTTTTTTAGCCCTACCTGGGGGTCTTGCCGGGCCTCCGAGGGGTGCGGGGAGCCTGAAGACCCCTCTGCAGGCCTCCCCACACCTCAAAACAGCTCCAGATTGCGATCGCGACCTACTTCCGTTTTTGTCATAATATGATGTTTGAAGCGAAATTATTTGCATATTTTAGCTTCATGAAATCAAAGTCTTTAACAAGGCGGGGGACAATGACGACACCAGACTACAACTGAAAGATTTCTATTTATAGCATCTCATGAACATGAAAAAATTATATCAAATTAAGAAAATTAAAAAGCTAGAAAAATGAGACCCGTACCTTTGTTTCCACACCAACTTATATTGACAACCATAAGACACATATTTCTTCTCTTTTTTTGTGCATAAAACCTGAGAGCCTCAACATTTTAACAAGAGTGCACAGGCAGTGTTCCTGGTACAGATGATCCAAACATTAAAATCATTAGAACATATTATAGTTCAGTTCAGTTGGTGGACAGGTCGATGAAAGTGTCGACCCAGTGTGCGGCGGCTGTGAAGAAGGCCAATTCCATGCTCGGGATCATTAAAAAGGGGATTGAGAATAAAACGGCCAATATCATTATGCCTTTGTACAAATCGATGGTAAGGCCACATCTGGAGTATTGTGTCCAGTTCTGGTCACCATACCTCAAAAAGGATATAGTTGAATTGGAAAAGGTGCAGAAAAGAGCGACCAGAATGATTCGTGGGCTGGAGCACCTCCCTTACGAGGAAAGGCTACAGCGTCTGGGGCTTTTCAGCCTAGAAAAAAGGCGCCTGAGGGGGGACATGATTGAGACTTATAAAATTATGCATGGGATGGAGAGAGTGGATAGAGGGAAATTCTTCTCCCTCTCGCACAACACCAGAACTAGGGGACACGCACTAAAATTGAGTGGAGGGAGAGTTAGAACAGACAAAAGAAAATATTTCTTTACCCAGCGTGTAATTCATCTGTGGAACTCCTTGCCACAGGATGTGGTGATGGCACCTGGCCTAGATGCCTTTAAAAGGGGTTTGGACAGATTCATGGAGGAAAAGACCATCACAGGTTACAAGCCATAAGCAACCTCCTGGTTTTTTAGAAGTGGGTTTTCTCTGTGCCAGGTGCAAGGGAGTGGCGACTGGACACAGGTATCTTGTTGTCTCGTGTGCTCCCTGAGGCATCTGGTGGGGCCACTGTGTGACACAGGAAGCTGGACTAGATGGGCTTTTGGCCTGATCCAGCAGGGCTCTTCTTATGTTCTTATGTTCTTTAAAAATGTATCAGTTATGCTGCAATTCATCCCTCAGTTCAGCAGTAGTGACATTTTGAATGCTGAGAAAATTGTGTCCACCCGACAGCTGTGCAACCTTAAATTTGAGGAAAGCAACTCTACTCATAGTAAGAGATACATTCTACTAAATTTAAATAAATTCAACAAGCTTCAAGTAGTAATTTGGACTGTTTGATGAGATTATAGGATAGTAAGTGCACCATAAAACATCTACTTCTATTGTATAAGCAACTTTGGTGCTTGCTTTAAAAAAATTGCTAAGATTGTCAGTCTGAAATGAAATTAGTTATTCAGAAATGAAGTTAGTTCCACAAGAATTCCAACAAATCATTCAAAAACACAATACAGGTTGACCATTTGTCATACTTAGGCTGAAATCCTACTTACCTGAGAGCAAGTCCCATTAAACACAGTAAGACATTGTTCTGAGTAAACATATACTGTATAGGGTTATGCTGAATCACGTTTACAACACCATCATGAACACCTATTATCAAAAACTAAATTTTAAGAAGCTCTCAGATTAGCACTAAACTGCATTATCTGAAGCATTTCACACAAAATAAGAACAGCTACAACACCTACCTCTACTCAGTTGGAATTTCAAGAGCCAGTAGCATTCCTGCTTTGTAACAACCATGCTATTGCAAGTTATTGAGTCAGAAAACTGGAAACCCCCTTTTTGGCACAAGTATTTGACCTGGGGAAGTCTACGCTGTTATGGCACAGCCTACAAGGCTATATGGCAGAGCAAATAAGGAAAAAAAAACAGATGCAAGAAAGTCTTAGCTTTTGTATCTTTGTTCTACTAAATCAATAGTCTGAAAAAATATAAATGTGTGTGAATGTATACCGGTAATTAAGAACTGGTTTGTTTGTTTTTACTGTTTAATGGTTTTAGCTTTTAACAAACATCAGGCTAAAAGAATTTCAACAAAGGAATATATCAGCAAATTTCTTGTCTGATGCAACCTTCTGCAACTAACGTATTCTTTTAATACAGTTAACAGGAGCATTTGTCAACAGCCAACAAGATGGTCAGAAAACTTTGAAGACATACTATATCTCGTTTTTTAATTCACTCAGATTTACTTGCATTTCATTTCAAGATCATTTTTCTCACTTTTGTACAGTTTGTTTTTAAAAGCACCTGCACAAAGTTCTACATACTTGGTATCACATTTACAGCGCAATCCTGCGCAAATATAGACTGGCAGAGTGAGCACTCTGCTGGTCTAGGGTATTGCAAAAGTGCCATAAGGCACTTTCGCGGCACCTAGGGAGTAAGCGGTGCTGGCACCTAGGCTGGCACCGCTCATTCTGGCAGCAGCCACAGCCTGGGCCACCAGACGCAGATAAGTGCTGGGAAGGGAGGGGCTGGGGGGAGGGGGCAATTGGCCAGCCAGGCCAGTGGGGGCACAGATATCGGAGACACGCTCCCAGAGGCGTCGTTAGGGGGCGGGGCAACATGCGCTGGGAGGTTGCACTTGCTGCCGAATTCGGCAATTCGGCGGCAATTTGGTGGAGGCACACTGAAAATGCACACACCCCGGCATTTTTCCAGCTGCTTCCGGTGATGGGATTAGCCCTCCCACCTGGGCCGCTTTCAGCCTAAAAGCAGCCAAAACACGCCGGAGGTGCATTTTCGGCGTTCCGTCGCCAAAAGGGGTGGGGCTTGTGACATCATGCCCCGGGGTGGGGCTTATGATGTCACAGGGGTGTCACGGCAACCGCCACCCTGGGGGGTGTAGCAACGCCACTTCACGCTCCGCCAATATTCTAACCCCCTTCTCGGGCCTGGCCAGCCTTACATGACTTCCCCGGATATGCGCTAGCAAAATAGCTGGTGCACATCCGAGGAGGCCCATTGGGGCCACTGGGGCTTACACCGGGGGAAAGGGACAAACATCCCTTTCCCCTGAGGTGTGCCCCAGCTCTGCCAGCACGGCCCTGATCCTGCTTAGGTTCTTAGGCAGGATTGAGCTGTTAAACTGGATCATGATGTCTGCAATATTACCACATGATCATCATGTGCTTCTGGTGACACATTCTTGATTTCATAATATTGCATACACAAGTGAGGGCACCCAGTTTAAATGTGAGGCAAAGCACATGGAACTCTACATGGGTGACATCCTTTTAACATATCTGACATCGTATTTTAACCAGGCCACAATCAATACTTACTTGCAAATTTACATCTTCCCAGCAGCGCAATCCTGCGCAAGCCAGATTTTGCAAGCCACAAAATGAACTCATCACACATGAATTCAGAGACATATTCAAAAACTGGTTTCAGTAAAATCAAGGAAGCTTTGCAAGACATTTAACATGAACAAACAAATTGCTTATCAACATCTCCTTGCTTATCTTGTTTTCATATGCATAGTTTATATGCATATTACTGGCTGCCTCAAAAAAAGGTGTAAAATCTACAGTTTGTGTACATTTTGAAGTGCAATACTTTTTTATATCTTACTTGTATAATACTTACAGAATGTTCCAACAAATTCATCACTTTTTAAGGTAATCAAGACCTTGCTGTGCCATCTCCAGAGAACAATTTTGTTCACACATATCCCCCCTTCCACAGAGAATAAGATGCAAAGAGTCCACATGTGCAAGAAAGAAGTAGCTACAAGGAGGCAATAGGTTGAGTTGGCCTACCTGCCCCCCTTCCACGATTTGCCACACAGCAACCGTTAGTCCAATGGTGAGGAATACACGCAAACATGGGCCACTGTCATTGAAAAGTCAGAAAGGGAAAGACCCAGCCTACCTGCTTCTGCTCGCTAGACACCCTGCTTACTGACTTCCATACAATGAGGGGCTCATGCCTCGCTGCACTTAAAGCTTACTTTTGGGTTCTGGAGGAAGTAGCCAGCACACACCGGCCTTATCACTGCTTGTTCCAGTGGGCCAATCTGAGAGTCTCCAGTTGCTATTCTGTGACCCAACATGCTAACACAGAAGAAACCTACACACACACACACACACACACACACACACACACACACACACACACACACACACACACACACCCCTCCATGGGGTGGAAGAGCAAACTCAGAGACGAAACTAGGGCGGAGTGGGCGGAGCACCCGCTCCGGGCGCCATCGCCCGAAGGGCGCCCCGCCCGCAAGTCCAAGTTGGACTCGGAGACTCGTATCAAAATTCCCATAATGTTTTATTAGCATTCTATCTTAGAACTGAATATAGTTTAGTAAAATAGCTTTTTGATACTCTATAGCTGTATGTGCCAGACTTCTTTCATCATCACTTTTTAACCATGTAATTTCAAGAAAATAAGCTTTTCCCTTCCTCCCCTAGAAGATGTGAAAGGTCAAGAAAAGAAGGGGGAAAACAAGTTTCAGAGAAGGAGGGAAGAAACAGGTTTTGTCTATTTTTTTTTCCTTCTGAGGCCCAGTATGGGAAAAAAATTAAACTTTATGATATAGAAGTATTTTAAAATGCTCCAGAATACTGAACATTTGAAAGTCAGTGTTTGGGCAAGGAGTGCAATCAAGCACATTGTTCCTGCACTTAGGCCTTGACACTATTGTCGCAACACAACTTCTGATTCAGCTTACTCCTTGCCCACTCAGAGTCTTCCATCTTTTGTACCATATACAGTACAAGAAAGTGTCTCATGACTGGCAGCACACACGTAATTTTAAATCATTAACACACAAGAAAGTTTAACCCTTTTATCAATATGTGCAGATCTTCAATTTTCTTAAGTTCAAAGACCTAAACTTTGTTCTTTGTGGATTTCATAAAAAGAAGAGCTGCACAAACGGAAAGCTCTAAATATTTAGAATAGGAGCTACGATTAAAAATTAGAACTGTGCTACTATATTCAAGAACAAAAGATATTTAGATTATTAGCTTCGAAATCACATTTACCTAATTAAAACATGGAAATTCTGCTTTTTCCCCAACTTTAGAAAAAAGGTCCACAAAGCAGTAAAAATATCAGCAAAGCAACAAAAACAAAACTGAAAATAATAAAGCAGTAAACAAAAAGATATACAGCAAGTACCCAAGATCAAAATCAGCTATGGTTCTCCCTCAAATGTTAAACAACAAAGGATATGGTCTTTTGACCAATCTCCTAAGCCAACCTAGTCAAAAAGCCGGATAGGTTTATCTAGGGTTGGAGTTCTAAAGTCTAGGCACCACCAGTGAGAAGACCCTGTCTCTCAAAACACCCATGTCACTTATGATAGTGAGAGGACACAGCTAGGTCTCCAATGATGAACTGAGTTGTCAGCCAGATCCATACAGGCATAGGTGGTCACCGAGATATCATAGCCCCAGATAGGACTTTAAAGTTCACTTCAAATTGGGCCCAGAAACCAACTGAGAAACAGTACAGCTGTTGAGATAACAGAATATGCTCCATATGGCGCACCCCAGTGAAAACCCTTGTCATCACATTCTGGACCATCTGTAATTTCTGAACAATTTTCAAAGGCAGCTTCAAATAGAGAGCATTACAGTTATCTAATTTGAAAGTTACCAGGGCATCAATGACTGTGGCCCAATCTCTTCTTTCCAGGAGAGAATGCAGCTGGCATACCAGTCTAACAGTCCGATCCTGCGTAAGGATACGCGACCGGCCACTAGGGCCGGCCACAGTATCCTGCGTCCTTCCTGGGTCGCGTTGGTGCGGCCCAGGAACACCTCAGGAGGAGACATTCGTCCCCTTCCTGAGGTGTAGGGCTGCCCAGCCCCGATGGGCCTCCAGCCTCCTCAAATGTATGTTGACTCTGGAGCCAACGTACATCCGAGGCAGGGGGGTAAGGGCAGCCCAGGCCGGGAACGCGTGTGGGATATTGGTGGAGCTCATCGCCAATATCCCCTCCCCCTCCTGTCCTGGGCCAGCCAACGGCCACCCTCCCTCACCACCCGGCCCGCACTCCCTCCACCGCTGCACCAACCAGTGCAGGACTTACCTGCAACGGCTGCAGGCTCCGGGGGGAGGCAGAGTAAGGGTTGCCGGCCTCCGCACCAGCGGCCTTTACTCTCCGGATGCCGTAAACACGCTTTATGGCGCATTTACGACATCCACTGCCTGTAGAGCGTGAGCTCCACAGGCGGCACATTGCGTAATAAGTTGGTAAAAAGCACTCCTGGCTGCAGTCATCACCACCTAAGTATTCAGGAGCAAGGCCAGTTCCAGGGGCATTTCCAAGCTGCAAACCTGATCCTTAGGTATATGTACACACACATCTGAAACAGGACTTCCCAATACCATCCAATCTATCAATATCTCCATCTTGCCTAGATAAAGCTTCACTGTATCTGCCTACTTCAAGTCTTCCCCATTTACTTAGTCATCTATAATTTCTCCCTACAGTTCACACTTCTCCCCCATCAATTGTATTTGCACACACACCATATGGGGGAACACGACTCCATTATGGACTGTGACAACCCTGACAAAAAACAAGAAAAAATGCAATTATTGAGCCATTAGTCTTATAGTAACAGTCACTGCATTTTAATCAGTTCTGTTTTTCTTATTGCTGTGCCATCTCCAGTAGCAAGAGTACAATCTTTCCAGTAACCAATCATGCTGCTCTTCCCATTGGCTTCACCCAATTGTTGCAATTCATATAGATATGCAATCCATAGAGAAAACAGCCACTGGGCAAGGGGCTAAGACAGAACATGGAAATGTGCTGGCACAGTGGCACTTGCCTCCCAACATGTGAGTGTCGTTAAGGTTCAAAGAACAAGGAGGAAAGGGCTGAGCATGCTCAGTTTTGCAAAATAATCTTGACAAAGCCTGAACAGGATACTAGTGAACAACTACTGGATTTTTTCTCCCCCACTTCTGGGACTGATATCTTTGGATGCCGTCTGTGCTTGAGAGATCTGGAACTGCCAGATCCTCATTACCTATAATTATATATTATTATTTCTAGAGAGTGGAAGGTGATTGTAGCCGAGTATACTAGTGGTTTTTTGCAGGAGGAGAGAATGATGTCTTTCTTTGTATTGCCACACTTTTTTGCTGGTCCTATTTCCATACTACCCAAATTCTTCTCTTGGATTCCCCTAAACATGGCTGTTACAGTTACATAGTGATTAAAGAAAGGCACTTCACTCATGTTCACAAGTTAGACTCCTGTGGCTGAGCCATGGCATTCTAATTAGGTTCTGGTTCTAAACCCTGGTGAGCCCCGATTCAAATCAACCCTTTTCTTAGCTAAAAATACTAATACTAGAGACAGAATCTGTAGTTTCGTATTTCCAGAGTGAGATTCTCAGAGCACACTTACCTAGAAATAAGTACAGTACTACTAAAATTCATGGGACTTATTTTTGAACAGACATGTACAGGATATGTTCAATTTGCTTTTCTGGCCCAGCATACATTAGTACAAATAAAGATTGTACTGTTTTCTAATTTTACTGTATTATTGACCTCTTATATAAACAGTTTCCAGAAGCTGCCCTGACAAAAATGATCTATAGAATATTTTTTAAATACATAAATAAGGCACAATTCTTAACTAGTCTGCAGTAACTTTTTCTACTATCATCTTAAAAGTAAAAGACTGCAGAAGTCTGGGTTAAATGCAATGCTCTCTTCCAGAAGCATCTATTCTCCCTTTTTAATTGCATCCAGTGTGAGAAAAAGAGTTTTGTGCAATTCAAAAGTTCACATACCACACCATGAACTTTCATCCTGATAAAGCTAGACTTGTACTTTTGTTGTTCAAATGCATGACACGTTCAAGTTTCGGCCTAGCTGTTTTACTATTTCACTACCTTTTTCAACATATACTGGTAGTTAGGAAATTTTAAAAGAGAGTGGATTATTCTATTCATTCAGAAAAGCTTATAGGACTGCTACTCTGTGTTTCAGTAGATTTCAAGTTGTGGGGAACCAGCTGGCTTGGTTATTCAACAGTGAGGGAAATTAACTCTGCATGTATTCAGAGGCACTTTCCTGCCTGACAATTCCCAGATAATGGTATTGCAGCTATTGATTTGGTAGATCTCTCTCTTGGACAGGGATGGCTGTGATCATTCACTGGGTGGAGACTGGAGTGTCCAAAAGCATGCACAGGCACAAAAAAGTGCACAGATGTACTGAAGCAGTACATGCATAACACATGCAAATAATACAGGACATGGCCCGTGTTCCAGCCGCATGCTACGCGCTGCGGCAAGGAGAGTCATGCCGGCCACATGACCACGGAGGCGTCTTCGGACAACGCTGGCTCTTCGGCTTTGAAATGGGGATGAGCACTACACCCTAGAGTCGGACACGACTGGACTTAATTGTCAGGGGTCACCTTTACCTTTATCTCCAATTTACAGCCCCAGTAACCACTTCACCATATCCATCCCTTTCAGCAGCTGTCAGATCGCACTCCAATACAGAATACTGACACCCAGGACATCTACCTCACTTGACTGCTCATCAGGAAATCCAGAAGGTTTATAATTATAGTCAAGTTTTTTATAACTCAGAAAGTAAAAGCTTTAGCAGACTATCACTTTGTTTACATATTCTATTTCAGTTCATAATAAGTAAATATTTAATCTCTACCATGCCACATATAACCCCTAATTTGCAAAACTTACATTTTACAAAGTCAGTGGCTTCTACCTAATGAACAGTCAGGGGTTAAGAATCACCATATAGGAAAATAATGTAAAGTGTTTCTGCCAGGAACTATCATAGCATAAATATACTGTAACATGTCGACACTCAAGAAACACAATATGATATGAGGTTTCTCTGGAGGTAAATCCAAATTTACTTTTGACAACATGTGTGAACAGACCACTAGGAATTATGCAATTGTGCTTAACATGCATATGAAAAGACTCAATATAGCACATTTTCTGGAAGGCCAAGTTCTTGATTCAAATCATCAATCTCTTTGCAAACCAGGGCCTTTGCTCTCTTTGCAGAAAACGAGGACTGTCGATTTGGCAGGGTAATTAAATGCCTTTGGTCCTCTTAACTGGAAAAGCAGCTCGACCGAGATGCCATATTTAAAGGACAGGTACGGGGCACGCACACGCCTTAAAATAATTGCAAGAACTCTAATTACTAACAGCGCTTCTCAGTGAACCAGCCAGGGTCTGACAACATGGGGCTGTCAACACCCAAGACGCAGGAGCAAACATCGACAAAGATATTCCGCCTGCAGCCAGTCCACAGAGGTCAACGTGACAGCACTCAGGACGGCTCCCTCTCCTCGGCCCCTCAACGAGCACATATGATATGGGGAGAAGGGGACAAGCCCTCAAGAGAGCGAGCAGAGTCTACAATTGGGGTTGCCACGTGCAGTGCTCCAAAGGACTCGGGCTGAGGAAGTCAGTACCTCAAATTCCTCCGCCGGGAAAAGAGGAGAGGGGGAAGCCTGACTCAGCTTAAGGGAAGAAAAAGAGGAGGTGGAGACGGCGGCGGCGGCGGCAGCCCACAGCCTCCCATGATGACCGGCTTCTGCTTCCTCATGGCTGCGTAGCCAATTCTCCCCCCGAGCCCAACACTGCGCCTACCTGTCCTCGCTCTTGTTTTTCTGCTTCTTGCCCATGACTACCCTCGCAACCGCCTCTCAGTCGTCGCCGCCGCACTCTCTCCCCTTGCGCAGGGCCAGACCAGCCACATCCACACGCGCCTGGGCACATATGGTGAGAGAGGCCAATAAGATACACCTCTAGCAGCCGCCGTCGATGCGCGCAGGCGCGTCACCTCTCCCACCAGGCGCGCAGTGGGCATAGACTCCGAGCGCGAGGGAAAGAGGAGGCCTCCCTGTACAGAACGCTCTGAAGCGTGTTGCTCATGCGATCGCCTCCTCTGGCTGGAGGGAGAACAACAGCGCCAGGGCCAGACTGGTCTGAAGAGATGTAGCAACCTTGGAAGACAACTCGGGCTGCAATCCTATATACGCTTACATGGGAGTAAGCCCCCCATTGAACTCAATGGGCTTACTTCTGAGTAGACAACCATAGGCTTGCAGTGTAGAGAACCCTGCAGGCAAGGCCTTGAGCTCTATGGAAGAAAGGTGAAAAGTAAGCCCGTAATAAATAACAGCAGACATATACTGTGCAGCAAAGTGAAATGGGGGAGGGGAAGACTACTGAAATAAATTGGAAGGAATCTTTCTGCGATTTCCTCTTTATTTGGTGCTTGCTAACCAAAGCATAAGATAAACACAGAAGGAGAGAATGCTAGATGACTTTAGCTTTAGCAACGCTGAGCCTCAGATTCAGATTTCATAAAGTGCTAGACCAGGGTGTGAATATTTATTTAACATATTTATATCCTGTCTTCCGCCCCATCAGAAGGTGACCAAGGTGGCTTACATTATTTTAAATCTACGTATTAGCAGAATACGTATTAGCAGAATAAAGTATTTATATACAACTTTTCAACAAAAAGTAGTTCACAAAGCAGTTTACGTAATAAAACAATAAATGGTCCCTGTCCCCCCAAAGGACTCAAAGTCTAAAAAGAGGTGCAAAACATACACTAGCACAGTCACTGGAAAAGAGGCCGAAGAGGGTAGGTAAAGGTGAGGGTATGCCTCTGGCCATTGCTGCTTCTCCTAATGGAGTAGTCTCTATGAAGGGCACAGCTGTTAATTGCCCTGAAAACAGCTGAGCTCCTGCAGTTTGCAACCTTGTGTAAATATAAGGAAATAAATGTTGTTTGAGCATCTTTTTATCTGGTGCAGTTTTTTTCCAAGTTCATCAATGACAGGTAGTGGGAGCAGGTGAAGGCTGGGTCACATAACTAAACTAAGCCCCTCAAGCCTTGAGGCTATTCATTAGGGTTGCTTCTGGTTTCCTAAGGGGAGGATGCACAGGGGAGAACCCACCAGCAGAGGAAGAGTTAAGCATCCCCCTCCCAACTACCAATTCTGCTCTGCAAGTTCCTGCTGCTCCCACCATAGCATCATAAGAGAAACATGGTGTTTGTCAATGGAATGTGACCATGCCTGATACATAGAGGTAGAAAAAGTTCAAAGACAAATATCTCATGGTCTGTCTCTCTATAAACTATTTGAGAAGCAATTTTTAAATTTTAGAATGGAAGCTTTCATGGCTGGTTATAATAGTAGATCGTGATGCACTCAGAGACAATGCCAGAGATCCAGTTCACAATGGAGGTTGAAAAAGAAGGAGTCTTGCCCTTCCTAGATGTGCGTGTCTCAAGGAAACTGGACTTAACGTTTGGACATGCAATTTATAGGAAACCTACCCATATGGGTAGGTACTTACAACAAGCATCAAATCACCACCCTTCTCAAAAGAACTCCCTCATAAATTCATTGATTTATAGAGCAATTCATGTCTGTGATCCACTATCTCTGCCTGAAGAAAAGAGTACCATCATGAATACTTTAAAAGCAAACGGGTATAAAGGACACCAAATAGAAGGATGTTGGAAGAGACAATTGGCAAAGAGCCAGCGGTTAATGAGACCTGGGGAAAGGGAACAACAAACCCAGGAGACGAAAGATCAAGTCTGGCTGTCACTTCCATACGTGCCAGGGGTCACAGATAAAATAGCACGCATCTTCAGACAATACAACATCAAAACTCGTTTTTCTCCCACTCTCAAAATTGAACAACTACTGCGCAACCAAAAGGATAAAAGACCCCACCTGTCCAATCCAGGAGTTTATGAGATTGGATGTATGGACTGCGCCAGAACGTATGTGGGGAATACGATGCGCCCGATAAGGACGCGCATCTTGGAACACCAGAGAGCCACCAGGCTGAATCAAGAGGACAAATCTGCTGTTGCAGCACATGTGGCACAGACTGGACACCGCCCAGAGAAGAAAGATGAACCCGCTGAACCGTCAACAGGAATTGATTTATGTAAATAAGATTTGGCACCCTTTTCTTAGTAAAACAGGAGCACAAACATCAAGGCAAAAGTTGCCTGCGGGCACGGAGGAAACTGACAGCTCTGGTCTCTAGTAAAACACAGTACGAACATTGGGGCAAAGGCTGCCTGCAGTTACGGAGGAAACTGACAGTTCCGGTCCCAATCAGGGGCGTCGCTGGAGCGTGGCGGGGGGGCGGGGTGCCCCCGGGTGACGCGCACCACGGGGTGACGCGCGCACCCCGCGCGCACCACCTCCGTGACACCTCCTCCGGGAGCCAGCCTCGGAGCGTCCGACCCCGTCGGCACTCCAGGGCCATCTGAAAGAAGGCCCAGCAAAAAGCCCTCAAAACGGGTCTGCGCATGCGCAAAAATCCGGGAAATACCCGGATGGACGCGCTGCCTGGGCCTTCTTTCAGAAGGCCCTGGAGCGCCGACGGGGTCGGACGCTCCAAGGCCGGCTCCCGTGCTGGCCTCAGAGCGTCCGGAGGGCGATGCGGGGGGGAGCCGGGTCCCCCCCCGCGCCGATATTGTAGCGTCACTAGGGTGACACGCGCCCCCTGCCCCAGGGTGACGCGCGTCCTAGTGACGCTACTGGTCCCAATTAAGCAATTAAGTTTCCCGCGCTTTTGTAGCGCGTCCCGGTTTAAATCTTGCCTACTCTCTCTAACAGGTATTGGAACACCACTGGCTACGGCCAGTTTGCTTGAAAAAACCCCAGGAGCGGGGAGAAACGTCGCAAGAAGACTGTGGAATTTATTTTATTTTTCTTTTTGTATGCCGGTTAATCCTTATGCGCCCTTCTTCTTCAGTTTGCTGAAGTCTTTGCGTTAAAGGAATTTCATCAGACATTTGGTAATAAGTAAATTTATTTGTCTCTTCAACAAAAATTTTACATGGCCTCCTTACCCATACTTCCGATCTCGCTACAATAGGTGTTGCTTGCAGAATTTCTTTCCCCAGTTTGATCGCGATGCATTAGGAGGCAATAGGTGCTACTTGCAAAATTGCTCGGTGCATCACGATCGTGCTGGGGAGGTTAACTACATTCATGACCCATTAACACCACTGAAGGCTTTCCCCGGAGTTCCATTTGATCTGTGCACGCTGTCAACGGCTTTTAACTGCATTTCACAGAGATTCCGATCTATCTTCAGTACCATCCTTGCAGCCTTGCTGTAACCACCTTGACAAAGACCTCGGCTAGGAGGTCTCTGACAAATAATACATGGCTTTCAAACCCATAATACCTGTGTCCTCTACAATTTTTAAATGTCCAACGGGGGACGTGAGGCCCACAGAAAGAGATGGGGAACTCCAGGATTTGGCATAGCTATGATTGGGCACCAGCTTTTCCACACAGAAACATAAGGCATCAGCAAAGGCAGGCGTGCATGCTCTTTCTAATTCAGATATTATTTCTTGAGAAAAAATAATATTTTTTCATTAATTCCAATTTGATTGTTGACTAAAGTTCAACTAGTACGTCACTCTAGCCATATTCTACCTCTACGACCTAATGTTCCTGTGTCACGCGTGCGTAATAAAGGCGACTGATCTCTGACGCTTAACGTTCGCGTCGTTAACTGTAGAATATCTTCCGGGTGCGTCACACTATCTGAGACGCAGACGGCAGTGCTTGGCTGCTGTGGTAATTGTTGAGTCCACCGGCTTGGCCTGCAACTGAGGGGAGTGGGAGAGAAGCTGCGGCGGCGACGACAGCGGCCACTGCTCAAGGGGCGTCTCCCGCATATTTTTCGATTCCTTTGCAGTGAGTACCTTGCGGGCTTCTCGTCCGCTGCCTTGGGCTCAGTTAGTTAGTACCCCTGCGCTCAGTTGTGTTTACACCCATACATAGTCGGGTTCGATTAATGCGGTTCTCGTCCCGTACACACTCCAAATGGGAGGCTTGTGTTGTCTCTCTGTTGGCCTTTTTGGGAGGAGGTCCTACCCTTGCTATGGTTATGTTATTCCCCCCCAAGGCTTCTGTGCTTCAAGCGGTGAGGTGAGCAGAAATTCGGTAGACACCACGTATGATGTAACTGCGTCTCTGTGCGAAGAAAAGCGGCTGCTGTTCAGGGTAGTAGGGTAGCAGAACTTGGGTCAGGAAGTAAAACGTAGGCGCTCCACATGTCACTGATATGGCGGTTGCAAGATCTGTTACGAGTGTGCATTTCCACGATGGCTAAATGCTGCCGCCCCCTTTTAATTCAAGGTTTCCAAGAAAATAATCAATGTAGCATGTATAACATCAACACAACACCAGGTTCAATGCAAATACAGTAATAGCAAAAGTGATTAGTGCATTTTAAAGATCTCACTGTAACTACAGTATTCACAAAATCGGTACAGGTATGTACAATCAGTGAGGTTAAATAAGGATTGAATAGGGTTTGCCAAACATTTATATTATTCATGTATTTGGTTTTTATAGCAACCTAAAATCATTGCCCTTTTACAACAAGAAAAACTCAAGGTAATTAACAAAAGAAATACTAGAAACAAACTTGAGAAAACTGTAGTAAGCTTTTTGACATGTCAAGATGAAGTTGGCCATTTTTTAATGATAAAAGCTTCATTGTAGGCTGCTGGGATCTCTTCATCACTGACCTTTGAAGATTTTAGTTGCAACAAATATTGTCTAAAAGCTTTCTGTGCTTATAGATGTTATCTTAGCTATAAAAGTAATAAGACAGGATTGTGATTAATGTAGCAATTCATTATCTTGGTATGTGTCCTAACAACTTGTTGCTTAAAACATTAAATCTATATACAGTGGATCGTTGCTATCTGCGGATCCGGGATCTGCAGATTTTCCTTACCACAGATCCTGAACCCACAACGGTCCATTTAAAAAATGTTTTCAAAAGTGAAAAAAGCCCCAAAACTGCTGTTCCTACCTTCTTTCAGTTTGAAAAAGACCTTCAGAGCCTTGGAAACTGTGCTGTATGCCTGTGCAAGGAATGGCGATTTGGGGGCTTTTTCCAGTTTTGAAAACCTTTTTTAAGTGAGCCCCGGTATCCATGGAGTCTCGTTATCCTGGTGTGTGTGTGTGTGTGTGTGTGTGTGTGTGTGTGTGTGTGTGTGTGTATAACTTAACACTGCAGATATAGAGGTTCCTCTCTGTCTGTCTGTAATATATATACATACGCATGCACTCGCAGACCCCAACATGTCTCACTTAGTCTTCAACCCTTCCAACAATTGAACAATAGTAAATCATTACAAAAGAAAAGGGGGGAAAGAGATGGCTGGCTCGCTTTTTATTTCCTTCCCAGAGGCCATTGCACCAGCAAGCGGAGGTGGTGATGCTGGTTCTCTGCCTTGCTAGCATTTTTATTTATGTATTTATTTTTATTTATTTTTCACATTTTTATACCGCCCTTCCTCCAAGGAGCTCAGAGTGGTGTTCATATTTCCTCCCCTCCTTTTTGTTTAAGTAGTTGGATTAATCAATTAAGATTTTTAGTCAATTAAAAGTTGCCCTCAAATAGGGCAAGCACAAATTTAAATAAATATATAAAATTTTAAATTCATATTGTTAATCAGATACACACCCACTTAGTTTTAATAAAGCTGTGGCATTGCTGCAGATTGCAGCGTGACATTCCCAAATCGTACACTTTTACAATTGCTTTTTTACAATTTTTCGCTTTTTTAAAATTGCATACAACAATAGTAGATAGAAGGTATCATTTTAGAAGAGACTTCCCTTCTGTCCTACAGCAGAGAATGCCTCTTCAAAGGTGGTACCCACTGCAGCATGTGCCTGCATAATCTAAAAACAAAGTATACTTTTCTATTTCAGAAGTGTGTTTTGTGTGCAAGATTTATGCAGAATTATTGATTAAAACCATGCAAACTATACAATCAACTAAGGCTAACTTTATTAGGTTATAGCCCTAGTGACGTTAAGAGTGGAAGCGAATTATTCATTCAGGATCTGTGTGGTCTAATTTTATGTACGTGACTTAGAAATCATGCATGTTTACTTGTCTTATGCAATGCACAATTTAAGGGGAGCATTGAATGCACTCTTGCTTTACAGCAAGCCTCGCTAATTGAACTGAGTGTACGCTAGAATCCTGTGTAGGGCTTTTGCAGCAGACAGATTAATATTAAACAGCTTCTCTAACAGCACGAGCCTATGCATGCCTGCTCAGAATTAAGTGTGTTCAGTGGGGCTTACTCCCAGGAAAGCATGCATAGAATTGCAGTCTTAGACTTGGAAATTTGAACTCCCCTGCAGCAGCCATTTCTTCATGTTACAAAGTACAGATCAGTGTCTTATTTCATATGTCCTCCAACAAAGGCTAAATTGTAGATTAGAAAAAAGTACTCTTAGACACAGTTGCAGCCTGACTCTCTAATGACAAGAACATACACACACCCAACCCCCACCTGAGCACCTGCTGGTTCATCAGCAACCAACATCAGTTGAATGGCCACCATGCTTCCAGAAGAGACTGATATAAACGCATCTCCAAATTAGATACAGTCCTCATTATCCGTTAGGGTTTCCTGGAAACCTAGTGGAGACCAAATCATTGTATACTGTATTTTTTCAGGTTTAATGTGCTTGCTGCTTATATAGAAAAAATGGCTGATACTTCTGAAGTATTTTCAAAAGTCCTGGAGGCTCAAATGCTTCAGACAACAAAGATTGTAGAAGAACAACTTGATGCAGAGATACAAAAACTGGACAAGATGGATGATTATGAACTGGAACTGGTAAAGCAAAGAAGACTTGAAGCACTAAAGAAAGCCCAGCAACAGAAACAGGTAACTTTTCTGTAGTGTTAATAATAATACAGGAAGTCCCCAACTTATGTCCTGGTTCCATACCGGACATTTGTCTGGAAGTCTGAACTGACGTAAGTCTGAACAGTGCTATCACGCACGCATGAAAGCCCAAGGTTGGATGGTCTGTACTTGAGCAAAAGCAGCAATGCAGCTGTCCATAAGTTGGGACATCTGTAAGTCGAATGTCTGTAACTCTGGGACTAACTGTATGTTTAAGTGTCCAAGGTACTTTACATGCGTTGTCTTGGTAATCTTTGCAACAGCCTTGGCAATCTTTGCAACAGCCTTGGCAATGGAAACGGAAGCTGACAGAGTACTTCTTGCCTTGGGGTTATTTAGTGAAAGGCAGGTAAATAAGACTACAGTGAATCTTGTAACTTAAGTGAGAATTGAAAATAGGAACTTTCTGACTTGCACTTGTGCAGCCTAGTCTGGTCCTATGCATGCTTACCCAGATGTAAGCCCCACTTTTACAGTTGTCCTTTGTCTTATGTGAGTAACATTCTGGAGTCAGCATGTATAGCTAAAAACACATATACTCAAAATTACATTTAAAATCCCTTGCATCCGAAAAATAGGTACTGTCTCTTTTTAAAAAATTACAAGAAGCAGGCAGGACCTGAGGGAATAGCAGATTCATTCTCTGATCTCAGGCTTACTTTCAGGCATGTACTGTATTTTGTAAGTGGAATCGCCTTCACTATTTAAGCTGTTGTGTGTTTCTGTGTTTTTTTTCTACCAAGCATGTATAGTTGAATTAATGCAACTCAACTTTGCCTAAGACAAGAGGCGACTGTTTAAGAATTCCTTGAGATATAACATCATCAAATTCAGGGATGCTTTGCCTCTCAAGCATCATAATAATACCTAGAAATGTCATGCTATCATTTCTTTTCAAAATCAGGAATGGCTTTCGAAAGGACATGGGGAATACAAGGAAATCCCCAGTGAGAGAGATTTTTTTCAAGAAGTGAAAGAAAGTAAAAATGTGGTATGTCACTTCTACAGAGATACAACTTTCAGGTATGGTAAATTTAATGGCATTTTGTAGTGCAAAAAATGTTTTAAAAACAAATCAACTATGAAATAATTGAAGACTTGAGTTGAGAGACTCCATCTTCTTTGGTCTTCTGCATCTTTTTTGGTCTTCTGAATCTAATTATCTGACCTAGAGTACCTCTTGTTAGTAATAAACACCCAGCTGTTTTCACATTTGTGAATGGAAAGAGCCCTGTTTGCTGATAAATATTTCCCTCATTCAATGAGAACACAGCACAATTGCAGTCTCCTAGATTACAAGCAGTGTCTGTAGTCTTAGGTCTAATTACCGTATTTTTTTCGCTCCATAAGACGCACCCCCCCAAAAAATAGGGTGAAATGTCTGTGCATCTTATGGAGCGAATATTGCAAAAAATCCAGTCCTTTTAACAGTTTTCCGGCCGCTTACCGCGTTGTTTAGCACCTCCAATCTTCGTCCCATATTGCCGGCTGCATTGCGGCCCCGCCGGGACTGTCCCCAGTCAGCAGCTCCAAGATGCGAGCCTCCCCGACGCTGGACGCGACAAGAAAGCTCTCTGCAAACATCCTAGTAGCTCTGATGTTGTGAACTGCGCGAAGTTCCTAGACGCTGGACGCAACTTGAAAGCTCTCCACAAACATCTGAGTTATTCCGATGTTTCCAGAGAACTTGCAGTCGCGTCCAGCATCTGGGAACTTCGCGCAGTTGATAACAACGCTGTAAGCGGCCGGAAAACTAGTTAAAGTAAGATATTTTTTACCCCATTTTTAGCTCCAAAATACACGTGCGTCTTAAGGTCCCGTGCGTGTTATAGAGTGAAAAATACACTAGATATACTTAATCAAGTGATATATATCCAAAGTGCATATATTCAGAAAAAAACCCCATTTAATTCCATGTAGGCTTACCTCCTAAGCAAGTGCAAGTTTATGGTCTTAGTTAATTCATTCAATACTTAAGCTTGCAAAATTAAGTACAGTATCTTAGTCATGATTGTTAAACTTAGTATCTCGGGGACAGTTGGCTTTATAGTAATATGTGAAATATTGCTTGTAACCTTGTCATGGCTGAGTTTTAGAGTCAGCAGTGTCCTTCAGAGTGTTGAGTGTTTTACCACATCAGATCCCTAGGGTCAAGGGGAAAGGAAAATAGAGGACTTAGGAAATCACCTTTTAAATTAAATGGTTCAGATCCTCCTATTGTAACTTAAAATGGTCATGATTTCAGCAATCCATCTGTATGCTGATTTTAATATTTGTTCATTCTTGGGGTAAAACAAATTCCCTGCCATATAAAATATAAATTTCATAATGATCAAAAATTGGAGCTAGGAAATGAGATGAAATTTACCATCTACATTATTACTGTGAAACGTCTGAATTGTTTTTCTTTCCTCAGATGCTTAATAATGGACAAGCACTTAACATTATTGGCAAAAAAACACATTGAGACCAAGTTCATCAAATTAAATGCTGAAAAATCTCCATTCCTGTGTGAGAGACTTCGCATCAAAGTAATCCCCACACTGGCCCTTGTAAAAGATGGGAAAACACAAGATTATGTGGTTGGTTTTACTGATCTTGGTAACACAGATGACTTTTCCACAGAGACCTTAGAATGGAGACTAGGTTGTGCAAATATTATCAACTACAGGTAATTAGTTTTATATATAAAACTATCACAATAATTTTAAAGTAAAACTACTAAAATTAAAATAAGGATGCTTAAAAATGCAGAAAATAAAAGAAGGAATGTTCTTTCTAGCAAGGTAATAAATAAATGCAAGACACTGGGTGGTGGTTCCAAGACAGTCACTTCAGGGTACCTTCGTTACATTTAGTTAAAAAAAAAAAATCTTACCGGCTGCATTCAGCTTGAACTTGCATGCTCCCTTCTCTGTGTGTAATGGGAGAAGATTAGAAATTTCCGTTCCTGGTTTGTTACAAACCAGAAACAAAAGCTTCTTCTCCTCCCATTGTTTGCAGAAGGAGAGAAGGGAATGCTTATGCCTAGCCTTACCAAATCCCCCCCCGACGCGGGGGGGGGGGCGGAAGCTATCATGGCAGGGATTGGATGCGTGGCCGGGGGCTGGGACGAAACTACACGACGAGGCTGTAAGCTCCCCGAAGCGGCCCGAGTGAACTCGGGCCGTTACGGAGACCTTGCAGCGTAGTCGCACGAAGCTGGAAGCTCTCTGAAACAACCCTAGTTCACTCGGGCCATTTCAGAGAACTTGCAGCCTCGTGCACATCGCGCAGCTGCGCAATGCTGGAAAAAGATGGGGGCAAGTCCCAGCTGGTCGGGACAATGACGGAGCCCAGCCGGGAGCCCGGGTTGGACTCCCGAACAGTGATTGTCCCAGCCAGAACCGGGACTATGGTAAGGCTACTCATGCCTACTCATTGTCATAATGCCAAACCGTAGCTTAGTATTATGTCTGAATGAAGTTACTCTATATATTCCTCAGTTTGGTCTAAGGAAATGTCCTTGCGAGAAAGGGCTGCTGCTGCTTTTTTTTTTTTTTTTTTGTAGAAATGCAAGGCACAGGGAGGGGTATTCCTAAAAGAGAAAGATGTGTCCCTTCTGCTGTAAAGATGAATGCTTGGCTTTTCTACCTCAGGCAGACCTGCTCCAAGAGAACATGTTGGAATGTATTATGCCTGCTTTCCTTAATTTCAGTTGCTGCTTTTTGTGATTTCTAACTTGCCTGGAATTGTGGTTTTGTTTCCTAAGAGGTGCCAACTGTTCCAAAACCTTCTGTGCTCCCTAGAAAGCTATTCTTGAGGGTTGGGTGACCCTCCAGAGTGGGATTCTGTGGATCACAGACAGCTCCAGGGTTAAGGATCCCTTCCCCTCTTGCATGAACAGAAGTGCCTTCTAGAGGGTTAGGATGCATCTCCCTGTGTTAACCACCTTGGCACTGCCTAAATAATGAAAAGCAGGGATTGAACCATCTTCCAATCCTTGAGATTGTTACCTCGAAAAAGTTCGTAGTGTGGAACGAAACGTTGGCTTTTGCAACATCTTGAACTTCGGATTTTTAACGTAATTTTCAGTCCTGATTGCAGCCTTTTGAACTTTGAGAGCTGCGCTTCAGGAGTGTGGAAATTGTTCTTAATTATTCTTAGCTTCTAAAAAAAAACTACATGGCATCTTTACCTGTATACCCTATTTCTCACAAGAAAAGCAGAGATAAGTAAAATATAGGTAATTTGTGGTTTTGCCAGACTTGCAGCACATTCCAAGTAATTACTTAGAGGTATGTACTGTCTTCTGTTGGGCTTACACTCAGAAAATTGTGCATAAATTACTTCAGGGAGTTGCTGCCTCAAATGTGTTACTGTATATCAGGTATACACATTTAACTCCTGTTGCATATATACACCCTTGGGTAAAAATGCCTTCATATTTTTTTTCTTTTCCCAGTGGCAACCTGATGGACCCACCCGTCCAGAACCAAAAGAAGTTTGTAACAAGTTTCACAAAGCTGGATAAGAAAATGATCAGAGGAAAGAACTATGATTCAGATTCTGAAGATGACTAGGTGTTACCATGACAAATATTTGTATATCATCTTTTCTTTTAAGCTTAATCCATTTTTAGGAATGTTTTTATAAAGCTCTTTGTTTTCAGTACATTTGCACATAATACTCATTTTCTAAACAGTTTTATATAACTCATGAGAAGAAATCTTGCATATTTTTTCCTCTGGGGAGATCCATTTCTTGGCTGAAAAAAATCTGAGCCCTTCTGAACAAAGTCACCTGAGACATTAATTTCAGCATTTAAATTTAACAGTAAAACTTGAAATGGTGTTTCAGTACTTTAATACCATTTGCAAGTGAAACATTAATGAAGGACATATATCAACAATTGTTATAAATATATTACAGAAGCTGTGTTGCTTGTATGATAGTGTCCCAAGTCTATCATTGTCTAATCTACAGCAATATCTTGCACTTTCATCTGGTTAGGGACCAGAGCATGGATGAAAGTCAAAAATGGATGAATGTCAAAGCATTGCATTATTTAGCTTGCAAATCTATTTTGGCTGTGGGGATAACAAACTATAACATGTGAATGCGTGCAAAACCTAAATAAAACAGAAATAAAAGAAAAATAAACATAATAACATAGATGAATATTGTGGAAAGTTGGATGAAATCAAGCAAAAAGAAGGTAAACTGACAAAATTTGAAATGTGGTTATAATTGAAAATGGTTGAAAGAGCAAAGCAATGAAAGTCAAGGTATTGCTGCAATTACATTGTATTGCATATTATGAAACACCATCTTACAGTACAATCGTTTGGATGTTTACTGAGGAGTAAGTTCCACTGCTTTCAGTGAGGCTGATTTCTAAGTAAGTCTGCATAGGATTGCAGCCTTAGTGTCTCTTTAAAAAAACCCAAGGCTGCAATCTTATGCACATTTATATGGGACTACCATATACACTTGTGTATCAGTTGATCTCATGGATAAATCATGGGCAAGTTTAAAGCCAAAAGTCATGGAATTGGCTATGACCCATGGATAAGTCAAGGGTAAAATTTAGGAGTACTGTATTTTCCGGCGTACAAGACGACTTTTTAAGCCAGGAAAATCCTCTCAAAAGTCGGGGGTCGTCTTATACGCCCAGTCGTCTTGTACGCCCCCCACTGATGATTTCGCTCGCGCGCTCACTGACAGCCTCGCTGCTGCTGCCGCCTCCGCCTCCTGCTCGTCTCCATGACAACCCAGGCAAGGCTAAGCAGCTTTCCTCAGGCCTGGGCCTGCACCCGGCCTCTGTCGTCCACTCCCAATCAACCTGAGCTACAGCAGCCACAATCAAAGCCAGAGAGAGAAGCAAGCGGGCAGAGAGAGGCGACTCTTCTCCCCACCCTACTCTCCAGTCCGAGCCGGTGTTTCGAGCAAAGCGGTCGCTGTAATCAGTGCTCCGGAGCTCGTGGGCTTGGGCCGGGGGGGGGGGAATAATTAGTGGTTTTGGAGATTGCCAGGGCGATCGCATTCCAGCGGTGTCGGCTTTTGGTGGAAGCATCAGAAGAAGGAACAGACCAGCTGGCGGGCTCTTTCTACAGCGCGGAGCTCGCCTCGGCCTGCAGGCAGCAGGGATCTTTTGTTCGTTAACGTTTGTTTGGCCAGGCGTTTCATTTCCTCAAGATAGCAGTTAAGGCCCATTCACACTAGCCCTTTCCGTGCGCGTTTTGGCTTCTTTTCATCTGTACGTGCGTCTAGCAGTTCTCTGAACGTTTGCCCGCCTTCTTGAAGAAAGCGCAGCTGTGATTGGGTGAAGAGAAATGCGCTTCTCTGATTGGTGAGCTGCCTAGTACCGGGAGCATAAACGCGAGCTTAAACACGAGCGCTTCAAAAAGATAAACCGAAACCATCTCTCCTGGACACGTCGTGAGCTCATGCTGCGTCAGACGCAAGCATGAAAAACGCACGAAAAGAAGCCAAAACGCGCACGGAAAGGGCTAGTGTGAATGGGCCTTTAGGCTCTTGGGAGCTGACGCTCCTGTTGCTAGCCCCTCCTTTACAGCCTTTGGCACGTTGATTTCTCTGCACAGCCTTGGGCTCCTCGCAGGCTACACTCTTGCTATCCCCTCCCCCGTTCTTGGCCACGAACTGCATTCTGCCTAACTGCCATTTAGCTAACTCAGAATGCAGAGCTATTAAGCTGTTTGAGTAGGATCTTTGGGCTTAATTCCTTTCAGTCCGCTCTTGTCACTTGTGCTTTGCGTTTAACTACACTTAGCCAGGGATCTATACATACTTGCTTTGTATAACCCTTCCTTTCTGGCTGTTGTGCTGCATTTTACTTTTATCCCTTCTGATCATTAGGGACTACATATTTACTTCAGTTTAAACCCTTCTTTTCTTGGCCTTTGTGCTGTTTTGCTTTTGCCCCTTTTGATAGTTGGGGGTCGTCTTATACGCCCAGTCGTCTTGTACGTCTTGTACCCCAAGTCTTCCTGTTTGGAGAACAGCTCCGTTTCTGTGCTGCCCCGTGTGTCCCTTCTCAGCCTGGTCTTCCCCTACCAATCAGCTGTTAAAAGACCCGTATATACGTCGACCCAGGTTTCCAGGGTCAGTTTTAAGACAAACGTTTTTGACTTATACACAAGTATATACAGTAAGTTCAATTGAACTCAGTGGGGCTTACTGCTGAGTAGAAATGAATAGGATTACACTGTAAGTCTAACAGTTGTGTGTGCTGCATGTTAAAGCTAAAGCAGCAGGTACATGGCAACAATTATACTGAAATATACTTTGCTAGCAGGATTATTATAATTCTGTGGTTCAGAGAACAGATTAGATAAAGGCAAGAGAAATGCTGATGCTTGCTTTCTCTTTATGATAGTATGAATGCAATTTAACACAATTCCTTGCACTTGATTCTTCAGTAATAGGCATATATTTCAGGTGAATCCCTACATTCCTGGAACATTAAAGACCCCTGGGGATCTGACAGAAACTGGTGTGTGGATGAGCTTCTGTTCATAAATGCCAACTTGTTGCCAAGTAGTCAAAGACGGCTACCTTGCGCTTGGGGGAATTAAGCATCTAAGCCCCTACAGAGACCCTATTGAACGCGTAAAGTTGAGACACATAGGGATGATTCACTTGAGGCAAATGTGGAGCCAAACCCACTTAAGAAAACCTAAAGCATAATCCAACCAAGCAAACTGAGCTCTGTCTTTCATCCCATAGTTCCCCTTGTAATATCAGATGCAGGGGCGAAGTAAGCAAGCTGGAGCATGCCATTGAGCCAAAGTGAAAGAACTAGTGCTAAGTACTGTAGATTACTGTTGTCTCCAAATAACTCCTTGATAGCTTTCTCTTTCCCCTTTTTGTTTTGAAGGATGTGAGGAAACTGCCTAAGTCAGTGGTCCCCAAATTCCTTCCATGGTGCATCAAGAGTCAGTGCTCCAGGGTGCGGCATCTCGGAGCCTCTGGAGGCCCCTCCTGGGCCACGCCAGGTCTGGGATGCACTCCATTGGGCTCTGCTGGCCTCAGAAAGCCTCTCGGGAGTGACCAGAAGTGACCAACACAAAACCAGAAGTCGCTTCCGGTTGTTCCCAGGGGGCGTTCTGAGGCTCGTGGAGGCCAATGGAGTGCATCCTGGGCACAGGCCAGGAGCGGCCTCCAATTACGTCAGGAGGACTCCAATTTGGGCGGGTGGGCTCAACCTCATGACCCCACTGCCAATCAGGCCACGACGTACCAAGTAGGTCTCTAGCCACAGTTTGAGATGCACTGGACTGAATAATAGACCAAGCCTATCCTCCTCCCCCACTTGTGAAGCCAGTGGCGAGGCCAGAATGGGAGGCTTTGGAAGGGAAAGGGGATTTAAATCCCCTTTCCCTTCCAAAGCCTCCCATTCTGCCCTCCCCCACTGGCTTCACAAGTGGGGGAGAAGGATAGGATTGTGCTGCAAATGTCAGGAGCAGTTGTATCTCCTCTCTTGGCTCAACAGTGCACATAGCTGTGCCTCGGCTAGCTTGCTTTTCCTCCAGATAAAAGTAGCCATGAGCTGGAAACTTCCAAGAAGTATAAAGAGGGAGGATTTTAAGAGATTTGAACATTCGAGAGGGTGGAGTTGAAGGGCAGAGGGCGAAGAATGGGGACAATGGAGGAAAGTAACTAAAAGATGTTTTGAGGGCAGGGAAAAGGGTTTCAGAGTGTCTACTGGGGTCTACTGGGTAAGCATAGTTAGTAGGCAGAGCTTCCATCAAATTTTGGGGTGCCAGCTGTCATAGGAGGTGCAAAACCATCTGACTCTTTAGTACAGTAGATCAGCAATACTTTCTCCTTAACTATGGTTTTTTATGTTGATGGAAATTGGAATAAAATTATTTGAATTCAAATGCAAAGGCATTCATGTTTCTTCAAAGATGATTGCATTTTACTCAATCTTTATTCTCTAGCATTTCTGGAATATGGTGAGTGACATTAACATGCCACAAAAGGGGCCAAAGTGTGGCTTGGAAAAAGTAGACCATTACATTGGAGACATCCACCACTCTGTGGCCCTTTGAGCAGGAAGGCCCCATAAAGTATTGATGCAGCCCTTTCTCTGATACTTGAACAGTGCCACACAGTTCCTGTGTGAATAAGGAATAAGGCACATGAATATGGGCGCATGGTGGCTTCCTGAAGCAGCTTACAGTTAACAGGTGCAAAGAAATCCCAGCTGCCTCCCCCAAAAACCATTGTCCGTGAGCCCATCCCACGTGCCCCTGACTGAAGGGACAAAAAGCAGGGTGGGGTTCTAGAGGAAAGTGTGCAGGAGCATCCCGAGGTGTCCCCAGCGGCCTCTTCCCAGCTCTCCTGCACGCCACCATCTTGGATCATGTGAAAACTCGCAATCCAAGATGGTGGCACCCGGCAGAGCCAGGAAGAAGAAGCAGTCGGGAACATTCTGACAGGGCACTGCAGAAGGGGATTGCATTTTGGGAACCACCTACCGTGGTTCCCAAACCACGGTAGGTTTGGGAACCACTGGGCTAGTTTATTGCACACTGGGAGTTTAATGGATGGGAACCTTCAAGTACTGTATATGAATCATGCCACGCTGCTTGAAATTATACAGTCCAGAATTTTGCTTCATTATGTGTGCAATGGCTCAAACCTTTTGGAGGAACAGTTATGAATTTCATTTTACCAGCCACTCAAGCCTCTATTTTTATCCTTTTTGCTATGGTGAGGGGGACCACCAGAGGTGTAGCTGGGTCTTGTGCTTGGGCAGTGACTTGTGTTGCCCCCCCCCCCCCAGTGTGCCAGAAGACCCGGACGTAATTGGTGATGATGATGTCACCACCAATTACTTCTGGGTTGCAAGCCTGACCACTTTTTTCTCTCTTTTTTGGCTGCGGCGAAAAGGGTAGGTCACCTCAGCTCCAGCCGCACTCCCCTGCTCTTCAGAGCCTCCTCGTCACTGCCCGGGTTGCGAACTGCTCTGAGTGGCTGACTCCTTTTTTCTCTTTTTTTCCTTTACTGCGGAGAAAAAAGGGGTCGGCCAATCAGAGCGGCTCATAACCCGAGCGGTGGCAAGGAGGCAAAAAGTGTAGGTTGATTCAGCCCCCCCCCCCGTTGTCCCCCCAGCTCCAGCCACCCCTAGTGGGTTCTGATAAAAAATTGCGTGCACACAGACACCCCTTGGTGTAGTACTCGGGGCAGATGCTTTTCAGGCTCTGCCCTTGTTACACTTCTGGTGACTGCCTTATGGAGCATTTGTTGAGCTCCATGTTCATTGGATTGGGACCATTCTGGTGCCCTTGTGTTCCCCTTCACCTGGCCTTTGCTAAGAGCTGAGGCATGTTTACCTACTCATGAGTAAACAAGCATGTGTGGCTCAGTTTCGCTTTCCAAAAGGCTCTGCAGTTTCCTTGTCAGCTTGGAGGATGGGCTTCTTCCTCGAGAGTGTGTTGGGGCCTGCATTCATCGGATCAGGACCATTCTGGTGGCTTCGAAACGGACCAAGGCATGTTTACCTACTCAAACATGTACTCAAACTGAGTAAATATGCACATGCTGCTCCATTTTGGTTTCCGTAGGGCTCGATACATTTTCCTTGTCAACTATCAGCTTGTTAGTTTTGCGACCCACTAAAAATTGGGTCACAACCCACAGTTTGAGAAACGCTGCTCTAACCTATATCCAATATAGTAGAAAACAATACTTAAGTATATAGTACTCCCCCCATATCCGCTGGGGATATGTTCCAGGCCCCTCCGTGAATACTTGAAACCGTGGATAAGAGCGAACCCCCCCTTCCATGGTTTCCTGAGGGCCCCCCTCCGCCCTGCCTCCCCTGCGGGCCGGCGTGCGTGCCCCCCCCCAGCTCTTGTTTTTCTTTCAGCAAGCTTTGTTTCTTCCTTAAAACAAACAGAGAAGCAGCCTCCATTACAGGCAAGTAGTACGAGACTAAGTCCTAGAGAGGCTCTGCAAGGTTTCTGTTAACCTTGCAGAGCCTCTCTAGGACTTAGTCTCATTCTACATTCCTGCAATAAGCAACCAGAATCTGCTTCTCCTGTTTCTTTAAGGAAGAAACGATGCTTACTGGGAAAAAAGTAAAAGCCTGGGGGGGGGGGTCCCTGCGATCCGTGGATAGCGAATCTGTGGATATGGGGGCCCACCTGTATACAGTACCAAAATGCAATCTGCAATTTATTAATATGAGTATCAACAATAACTTGGGTAAACAAAATCTGTAAGGACTCGTATATAGTATTCACACTGGAGTGATGCTGCAGTAGTGTGATGGAGACATGTCATGTTAATATATTTTATTTTTCGACTGCTTTTTAGTAAAAGGCTACCACTATGGTGACCAAATATGGTATTAAAAACATAGGATAAGCAAATTTTAAAAAACCAATTTATGATAGCATAAGCAGCAATATCATTTTTTTAAGAATAGCCAGTACACACAAAGTGGGAGAAAAAAATCAGCCACCATTAAAAAAAAAAGTGATGACAGACCTTGCCACCTGCCAAAACAACAAGGAATGGGCCAGATATACTGTAGCTCCTAGGTAGAAAGTGTGAGAGCAAAAGCAATGTGTCCTATACACTCATCAGTCTCACTTCAGAGAATGGTGAGATATAGAACAGAACTGCCTTTGAGGATCTTAATGGGCAGACTGAATTATGTGGGAGCATAGAGTTCTTCAGATGCATCTGTCTTCCACTGCAGGTAGCACATTGTGTGAATTGCCCCTCCTGCATGAATGCTCCATACCACAAAGTCTTGGTTTGCACAATTTCTCTCCCTCAAAAAGGAATAAAACCTCACATTAACTGGGTCTTTTCATGTCTGGATGCTTACACAGACGGGCAGGCTCACATTTGGTGCTGTCTGTGTAGTGAATAGGAAAGACTTGCACCATACCTCTACCCTGCTATTGCAATGCTGCCCTGAGTGACTGTATGAACCCAGGGCATAAGCCTGTAAATTTACTCTGTTTCATGTTTGATTTTCCACAGAGTTAATTGATGAACATCATGATCTAACCTATGATAGTACTGTATCTACTTCCTGTAACATTGACTACAATGAAGGCATTGGTATTGTCATATTGGGTAGTTGCCCAACATGTCCTTGATTAGACACGCCTTTAATTACTAGGGCTGCAAGGTGTTATATCGGTAGTCTAATAAACAGAAGCTTTGGATTATAATTGCTGGGGCTTGGACTAAAATTGTAAGTAACATGTTATATTATTTGCATCATGTACGTTCTTCCTCTACCTCTTAAATCAAAAGCATCCTTCCACAAGTAGAGGAGCAGGGAATTAAAAGACGCTTACTCCTTGGAAGGAAAGCTATGGCAAACTTAGACAGCATAATAAAAAGCAGAGATATCACCATGCCAACAAAAGTTCGCATAGTCAGGGCGATGGTGTTCCCAGTAGCAATGTATGGTTGCGAGAGTTGGACCATAAGGAAGGCTGAGCGCCGAAGAATAGATGCTTTCGAACTGTGGTGCTGGAGAAGACTCCTGAGAGTCCCTTGGACTGCTAGGAGATCAAATTAGTCAATCCTAAACGAAATCAACCCTGACTGTTCCCTGGAAGGACAGGTACTGAGGCTGAAACTCAAATATTTTGGCCACCTAATGCGAAGAGAGGACTCTCTGGAGAAGACTCTGATGCTGGGAAAGATTGAAGGCAAAAGGAGAAGGGGAAGGCAAAGGATGAGATGGTTAGACAGCATCACCATGCAACGAACATGAAAATGAGCCAACTCAGGAAGATAGTGGAGGACAGGAAGGCCTGGCGGGATATGGTTTATGGGATCACGAAGGGTCGGACACGACTTAACGACTGAACAACAACAATTCTGCTGCTCCATCCCCTTCCCTGGCCTTGTCCTCCTCTTGTGTCGGGGGCAAGATCCTGCCTGCACACGGAGGGCTCAGGGGTGAGATCCTGCCAGCACTCGGAAGGTTTGGGGGTGAGATCCTGCCTGCATTTGGAGGGCTCAGGCAGAGCTCAGCAGGGGGTAGTGGTGGTGGTTTTGGCCGTGCTGGGGGCTGTGCAGCCCTGGAGCAGGGACAACGTGGGGTGACGGTGCCAGTGGTGACGAGGTCCTGGAGAGGCGTGGCGGAGTTGAGTCAGGGCGACGGATCCCTGACAAACTTATAAAAATTACTGTGCATGCAATAAAAATGTTTACAAATAAGCAATGAAAGTTAAAGTATAGTAGCACTTTTGATGAAGATTTTAGAATGGATTTATGAATCTGTGCAGTTAAAAGGACACAGAAGTAATAACTGTGTGCAAATAATAAATTCAGTGTAAATGATATGAAAATACTGTACTAAAATGTCATGCTTGGTCTTGTAATTTATTTTATAGCATATCTTGTTGCAATTCAAGAAGTTAATTAGTCACTGGCATATATACAATTAGATGACAAATTGTCCTAAATAGACAGGAGCATGCTCAATTTTTTAAAAATAAAATGGCACAGGAAAGACAAGTGACATGTACTGTGAATGATAAATAAATATTACGCTTTATTCTTCTCTTTCAAAAGGTATCTATAAAAAGGCCATGCAATCACCGCTGTAATTACTAGGGCGGTACTTATAATTAAAGAAATTTCATTACAGCCCAATCATAACTAGGGCTGAGCTGCCCTTTCCTACTTTAGCATTCCAGTCTCCTGTGATGTAAAGGACATCTTTTTTGGGTGCTAGTTCTAGAAGGTGTTGTAGGTCTTCATAGAACCAGTCAACTTCATCTTCTTCGGCATCAGTGGTTGGGGCATACACTTGGATTACTGTAATGTTGAATGGTTTGCCTTGGATTCGAACTGAAATCATTCTGTCGTTTTTGAGGTTGCACCCCAGTACTGCCTTTCCCACTCTTTTATTGACTATGAGGGCTACTCCATTTCTTCTAAGGGATTCATGCCCACAGTAGTAGATATGATGGTCACCTGACTTAAATTCGCCCATGCCCGTCCATTTTAGTTTGCTGATTCCCAAGATGTCAATGTTCAATCTTATCATCTCATTTTTGACCACATCCAGCTTGCCTTGATTCATAGACCTCACATTCCATGTTCCTAAGCAGTATTGCTCCTTGCAGCATTGGATTTTCCTTTCAACCTCAGACACATCCACAGCTGAACGTCCTATTGGATTTAGCCCAGCCGCTTCATCCTTTCTGGGGCTATTTGGAATAGTCCTCCGCTCTTCCTCAGTAGCATATTGGACACCTTCCGACCTGAGGGTCTCATCTTCCGGCGTCATATCTTTTAGCCTTTTGGTGCTGTTCATGGGATTTTCTTGGCAAGGTTACTGGAGTGGGTTGCCATTTCCTTCTCCAGTGGATCACTTTTAGTCAGAACTCTCTGCTACGACCTGTCTGTCTTGGGTGTCCCTGCACGGCATAGCTCATGGCTTCATTGAGTTACGCAAGCCCCTTCGCCACGACAAGGCAATGATCCATGAAGGGGCAGCAGAATTAGGCACCCTTAAAAGGGGTCATGGGAAGCTGGCCTGGAGGGAGATGGGGGGCGGCTGCCATCCCCGCCCCCATGCCAACTTGGCCAATGGCCCCCCTCCCTTGCCACCTGGACCGCCCCCGTGCCCGCCGGAGCTGGACTTACCTCCCCTGCGCCAGCCGCCCTTACTCCCAAGTCATCGCGAACGTGCTTTACTGCACGTTTGCGACGGCTTCCGTCAGCGGAGCGCTTGCTCTGCCGCCAGAAGTCTCCAGTGGATTGCACTCTAAATCTATGCCGAACTAGTGACTGCAGCCATCAAGTTCCTTTGTGTGGTGAGGCTTTTTCCTTGTTCACTGAGATTTTTCCCCTATGTTCAGCCTATCAAATGAACTGATTCAGATATTTTCACACCATCAGTTATCCAGAGGTGAAAGGAAATACCCTGATTATTGTGCACAGGAGTTCTTTTCCACACTTGTACCTTTCTTCTGCTTTGACTAGATTACTTAAATAATGTGCCAGCATATCCAAGGCTAAGACAAATGAATGAGGCTCTTTGTTCCGAAAAAATCATTGCACAAAAAAGGCAGAGCATCTCCAGATGGGATGGATTCACCAAAGGAAAAGGAAATCCACAGCTTCACTCAATTACATATTCTATGAAATGTGTAAATACAAACTCAATCCATGATCCTTACTGGCTCATGTAGAGGCGTTGTATGTCTATAAATGCCTTTTGAGTTACCTATAATTTAACATTTGTACTCAGTAGCGTGAAAAATATGCCTGTCTCTGATGATACAGGACTTGATGCCCATAAAATCAATAATATTTGTAGTCTATTACTGTCAATAGATTGTATGTATATGCACATGAATGAACAATACCTGGTTACACCTACTGACATGCTAGCTACCAATAGGAACAAGTGGCAAGCAATACTATTATAGCACATCAAGCATTAAGATCAAATATCTTTCTATAAGGAATTCTTCAAATGTAATTGCAAATTACATTTCACAATAGTATCAAATAAGGGCGCAGCTTTGTACATGAAACCAATCAATGAAACATGCATGGACACATGCATAATTGTTAAACTATTTCCATTTGTAATATAGGGCCCCAGTTTCCCTGCAGTAATTTTGGTCCTTTCAACTGACAGCATTGCAGGGTGGCTCTGACCCACTTTACTTCCTTAACCTGATGATGTGGTTGCAGCATTGCAAATTATATTGGATCAGGTTGCTGGACTGTGGTCAGCAAAGGTACTCATTGGACAGTAACCCTGGAGGAGTCACAGTGTACTTGGCAGGTTGTGGTTTGTGGTCCCCATGCTCTGCGCTGCTGCTGCTTAACGATGCACAGCTGAGGGCCGGAGTGCATAAAACTGCCATCACATGCAGCCCCTTTCAGTGGCTCCCTGGGATAACCCTGGGATAACCACAGCAAGCTATTCATGGGCAGGGGTTAACCTCGTGAGTTAGGAGATTTTCTCCATGTCGTGTAAAAGCTGATCTCCTTGTACAAACTGACCTCTGTGGCAAAGCAGGTGGCTAACACATGATGAACCATCTGTCTGCCTACTTGCCTCTGTGGCCATCAGATGGCTCATCCTTTTAGACTTGTGAGCCCTTTTGGGACAGGGAGCCATTTAGTTATTTGATTTTCTCTGTAAACCGCTTTGTGAACTTTTTGGGGTTGAAAAGCAGAATATAAATATTAATATTAATAATAATATATTTGGCTCCACCTTGACCCTTTCAGAGCTTTGTGATATATACTATAATGCGTCATGGTGTAGTAGGATCCAAACAACAAAAGGATACACAAGTTTGTTTGTTTTTTATCTTCAATGATCATTTGCATCACCAAGCACTGTTTTACCATGTGAATGACACCAGTTTGCCTAGACTTGTGCTGCTACCCACCGTGAACCATGACTAGAAATGTAAAATAAGGAAACAATAGTAATAGCGATGAACTAAAAAATGTGTTGTCATAGTTGGTGACCTCATGGTTACCCAGCGCCTCAGATGCTGCAATGAAAGCATTTATATAGACATTACTGCTTTACTACATTGCTGTTACTATCATTATAGTTTTTTTTTTAAAACCCTCAATAAATGCCTTTTGCACTGGAAGGAGCTTGAGCATTCCTCAGAGTAAAGGGTGTGGCTTGTATAGAATATAAATTGTCCCTGAAGATCTCTCTTGTAGGGTGAGGCAAGGAAGACTGGTGAGTTAAAACTCTTACATTTTGGGGGAGCAGAGGAAAATCTTCCATGTGGTTACAGTACACAGTAATTATGAAGGTGGAAACTAGGAACTGTTACTGTCTGTCTGTATCTGGTTAAGGATAGTGAAGCATCTACTTGGCACTCGGAAATGTTGTCTATATTTTGCAGGTGTTGCGAGTATACATTTTGGTAGTGTGTGGCAGGAGATTCTAGACTGAGAATTTCTAAAGTGTGCTCTCTATGCAGTGGTTTTGGTATTCAGAGGGAGTCCCATACATACATATGAATGCATGTTTAGAATGCAAATGTAACATGGCAAAAGTAACAGCCACTGAATAGCAGCCCCAGCATCAGAGTACATCTGAAGTTGCTTGGAGAGAAGAGTCGAAAATATACAAATGGAGAAATTAATCCAGGAATTGAACCAGGTCCATGCAGAAATTATTCTGCTGAGTATGATCTGAGCTCTAGAAAATCCACAGCCACAGGTGTCTTTTTTAACCTTTAAGCCAGCATTGCGTACTATACAACTTTAATAGACTGTTATAATGTGTGCATTTTTGCATCGTGAAAAATAGGCTGAGAAAGCAGAGAAGCTCAAAGCCCCTTACATGGAAGAGCTTCAGCAAGCAAGACATCATGGCTTGCTGCTAATTTGAATGTGGGTCGTTTGCCACCAACTTCAACACACTGTCTACTGCATCACACACTGCCCACATTGGTAGTTGGTAGAGTTTTCACTCTCTGTCCTCAGTTGACTCTACTGTTCTAAGCCCTCTCTATAGGTCCCCAATGGTATAAAATGCTTTAAGGATCAGATTGTCCATAAACATGAAGTTATTGGTCAATATTAGATTATTTTTAATATAAGCTTGTGGTTTCTGGAACATATACTTTCCCAAAAGATTGACTTACAGCGCAATCCTATCCAACTTACACCACTGGTGTAACCAGCAGGGCAGGGCAGGGCGGAAGGCTTTGGAGGGGAGGGGAGATTTGAATCCCCTTTCCGTTCTGGGGCCTCCCGTTCTCGCTGCACCGCTGGTTACACCGTGTAAGTGTAAGTGTAAGTTGTATAGTATTACGCTGTTACTTGCATATATAAGTTGTATAGTATTACGCTGTTACTTGCATATATTTCTGTGAAATACAGTCATTTTGTGCAATTTCCCATATAATATTAGGAACCTTTGCTATATTGAACTGCTTATTTTTCATGTTTTCAGACCCTTGGGTGCTTCACTGAATCTCACTTCACCAGGCACATGATGTTGCTTACGCTGCTGGTGCTGAGTTTTGCTGCCCTTGTTGGTGAGTAGTGATGTAGCTTTTATAGCCCTAGCTACTATGTAGAGCTGCCAACTCTGACTCAAGCCAACTCTGACTCAATCTCTATTCCTGGAGGTTTGTTTTTCCGATGTGATGCAATGTTTAAAATTCCTGACGGTCCTTTTAAAATCTCCAGTATTGCTTTCATTTAGTCTCCTGGAGATGGATACTGATTCCTGGAGATCATGGGCCATATTGTGGAGGGTTGTTATCAGTCCTGCTAACTACACTACAAGCTTATATTGGCTTTATTCCACCTTAACGGTTATGGCATCACCAAACAATTCTTGGAACTGTACTTGGATGAGGTAGCCCTCCCCCACCCCAGAGTGCAAGTCCTCGAGTTCTCTGGGAAGGGGTCATCATGACCATTCTGTAATGCAGTTTACTGTTGAGCCTTCAAGAGAGAAGAATGTTTGGGGTTTTGTGAAAAGGGAGATAATTTTACCATAATGGACTTTTCTTGTATTGAAAGTTGTAATAAATATAACTAGGATGCTTCTTGCTCATCCACTGTAGCTATAACTTATTTCAGGCTATATACAGGCTCCACTCCACATGAGTTTAAACTGCTTCAGCTTGGCAGGTTACCATGCTCAATTTGGAGTTCTAGCATTGCCCAGAAAGTTCAGACAAGGGACATGGTTTAGGTATTTGGGACTCAGCCAGGGCTGTAAACCCACTGACATGAGAAAAAAAAACCTGAAGCTGGATTGTTGTCCATGTTTGAGGAATATTATGCAAATTTACTTTCCCATTTTTACACAGGCTGTCCAGTCCCTTTAACGTCTTGTGACATTTGCTGGAGCCAGTCAGAAGCAGTGTTAGAGCAGAACAGGCAATACTCTGAACCGTGAGTGGCTGGTCCAGGCTCTTCTTTAGAACAGTGAGAGATTGTGGGCTGCTTTGGATAATACTTGTTCAACTACCCCTGCCCAAAGTTATACAGGACAGGAATGAGCACATCCTGCTTCCCATTTCAGTGTGCCTTCCACTTTTTGTAATCATGGGCAATGACAGGGCATCCAAATTGCCCCCTCACATCTGATTGAAATACTATTTCCGACAGTATGTGAGGGGGCAGCAGTTTGGATGAACTAACCTCCCAGTGCAATTACTGTACTAACACTGGAAGGCATGCCAGAAGGGGAAGCAGAATATGCCCGTTAACATCCCGCATCATCACATGTGGGTAGGGCCAGTCAGAAGGAGCATCCAACCCAGCCCTGTGTACAGGGAACATTGTTTGGGGGACAAAGAGAAGTGTGTCACTGAACTACAAGTCTGGGAGTTCCTTAGTGATATTTACAAAAGTAACTGCAACTAATTATCAGTAGATTGTGCATAATTTTTTCACTCTGCCAGGGACTGGTGGAAGCTGAACGACGTTTAAGCCACATAGCATCAAAAAGGCAGACATCCTACTAGGACACAAGAAAGCCTATGTTGCTTTATTGTTTTGTCTATTAAGTGTGAACTTGCAAGATAAATTTGACTTTAGTGAAGTTATTTACTTTGCAATGGAAAAAGTCCAGAAAAATTAAGCTGTAACATGATAGTCACTATCATGTTACAGCTTTATTTTTCTGGACTTTTTCCATCAGATAGTCTATATGTCATTTCAAAAATACCGTATTGGCCCGAGTATAAGACTCATTTTTTCCCTAAGGCAAGTCTTACAAGTAGGGGTGTGGCCTGCAATCAAAGCCTAGCATTTTCTGCCTAGTGTTTTCTGCATAGCGCTTTCAAGCCAAGCCTCTCCGAATCTCTTTTCAAAGTAAAAGGGGGCTTTTTTTCCTCTCTCTTTTTTTAAACTGCAAAGTGCTGTGTTTTCAAGCAGCTCCTAATCACTTGCTAAATGGCCGAATACAATGATCTCTCAGCAGCCTCTAGCCTCTGGAAGCATTTGAAAAAATTAACCCTTAAGTTCCAGCCCCAGGACTCTGTGGAAATTAAGATATTTATTGATCTTGCAGTTTAAAAATTGAGAGTGCAGTTTGAAAGTTGAGAGCAAGAGCTCCTGCATAGGCTTACCATATCCAAAGGGGGACAGAGTGCCTACCTTTTAGCTGTAATTCTATGCACACTTTCCTGGGAGTAAGCCCCACTGAATGCAATGGGACTTACTTCTGAGTAGACATGCATAGGATTGTGCTGTTAACCATTGAAATTTGGGCAGGTGCAGCTCATCATCATGGAAGGGTGCAACAAGGGTGCAACAAGCTGCACCTGCCCAAATTCCAAAGGTTAAAGGTAGGCACTTTGTCCCCCTTTGGATCTGGGAAGGCTACTAATACTAGAGTGCCCAGATTCAATAAGGGACATGGTGCCTATGCCTTTAACTGTACTAAAGCTGTACTGTTCTACTAATGTGTATATTTAAGTTAAAAAAAGTTTAAAATTTATTTTTTAAAAAATAGCACCAAACTTTAAGGGTGCGGCTTATAATCAGGAGTGTCCTATACTCGGGACAATACGGTAGATTTTTTTATTTGATAACTCATCATGATATTGTATTTATGGAATGCAATCAGGAGAGGGAGCCCATTTTATACATTTGTACCAGGTCTGAAGAAATTATGAGTAGATACTGAATACTGAAAACATCTCTGGAATAGGAATTTACCTTCTCTTCCAACCTATGAAAGAGAATAAGTTCAATTTGAAATCACAGGTTTGAAAGTGGCAGAAATTATCATAATAGACCAGGCATATGTCAAGTGAAAAGATGCATGGATCTGTGCTGCAGATCTGAACATAACTTTCTGAACATAACATTTCACTCAAGGTTATAGTTGTGTGAGTCATTTTGTCTGAGGTGATATGTAAAATATGTCTTGCATATTTAGAACCCTATAGGAATTATGGCTGCTACGGTGACTTAAGAACTATTGATATTCCTGTGATTACTTGCGGAAATGCAATACAGACAACCAACTGTGGTAAGTGTGAACAAATGTTCCTCAAATGAACATTCAATGGATCATGACTTCATATCAATGGCAAATTTTCTAAGCATTTCAATTACATTGTGGTTCAGGGCTTATAAAACATTTTTTCTTGGTCTGAAGAAGGCCTCTAGTCCTGAAATATATCATTTGGAAAATGTAAGGCTACGTTTGGTGATCCAGGCAAGCATGTAGATGATTTACATCAACTTGCAAAATAAATAAATACATAATAATAATAATAATAACAACAACAACAACAACAACATGAAGCTTTCCCTACATTGACAGTTGCCAACTTGTGTTTTAAACAATATTTGGTCAGTGGGCAAAGGTAGGAGCAGGTTTTTGTAGCTCAAGAAGTAGAACCTTGTGTTTTAAAAGCAGTCTGGAGGTGGGAGTCTGGCAGGATTAGGCTGGGGCATGCTAGTGGAGGGTCCTTGATGGGTTAGGGAGAGATGTTTTCCGCATTGACTGCTTCCGCATTGACTGAACAAGGGTTAGCGCCAAGGGTTATGTTCAGTCAATGCGGAAGCAGTCTCTTTGCTTCCGATTATCCAATTAAGCCGTTCCCGCGCATTTTCTGGACCTCTCTCTTGTTAAAAAGGTAGCAGTGCTCTCGAAGTTCAGGTCCAGCTACCAGCATGCCGCTGAGTGTTCTTTTAGCTTTTGATAAGGTCCCAAGTTGGGATGAAACGTAAAGCAGATCTTAAAGAAGTATTTGTGCTTGACTGTTTTGGACAATCCTGAGAAGCGGTTACTATAACATCTTTGAACCGAGTTTGAAAGGAATCTTTCCAGGCAAGTTTTAGTATTTGTATTTCTTTATTTTTAATCTTCTACTTCAACATGACTGAAAATCCCATAAATTCAATGTCTACCATTCCAAAAACCTTTGAGAGAAGCTCTAATTGAAAAACAAATGGTACTTCATATTTGTTTTTATTCTCTGTCCTACTACTTTTCCTGTATGTGTACATTAAACAATAGTTAATAATTTTTGACGATAGTCACCTTGCTATCCTTGCATTTAGGTGTTCCTGCAATACAAAGAATGGCTCAAACAGACCTTGTCTATTTGAGGAGATATGAAGTCCCAATCAGAAATGTTGCAAGAAATCTTTGTGTGGAACCTGCCATGATTGCAGCACTGATCAGTGGAGAGAGCCGGGCTGGGAGTATCCTAGTGGATGGCTGGAACCGTGGACGAAGCAGATATGGTTTGATGCAGGTATAGAGGGACCGCAGGAAAATCTTTTCAATATTCAAGTGCTAGCTGCAGGTCATATACAAGTGCTAGCTGCAACTCAGCCTTCTTGGCTGGATTTGACACTATTGAACATAGGAAGCTGCCTTATACTGAGCCAGACCATCCGTCTGCCTTCCTCAGTATTGTCTTCATTGACTGGCAGTGGCTCTCCAGGGACTCAGTCTTTCCCATCCCTGCCTGGAAGCACTAGGAACTGAACTTGGGACTTCCTGCATGTAATGCAGCATGTTCTCTTCCAATAAACTACAGCTCTCCCTTATTGCATTGTCCCATTCAGGGTGCAATCCTGACCTAAAATAGGGCGGCGGAACGAGCGTTCCACCGCCCTAAGCCGTCGCGAAAGTGCCGTAAAGCACTTTTGCAACGACTTGTGAGCAGGGAAGGCCGGTGCAAGGCCGGCCTGCCCTGCTCCGCCGCCTGGACTGTTGCCTGCCCGCCGCCCGAATCAGGTGAGGATCTAGCAGAGGGGGCACGGTCCGGGAGCAAACGGCAGGGGCTGATAGGTCCAGCTGATCGGGGAGGGGGCGAGGATTGGCCTCAGCCAAATCCTGACCCCAGCCGATCGGCTGAGCCGTTACACGGCCTCCTCCAACTTCCACCAGCAAAATAGCTGGCGGAAACCTAAGGAGGCCTATCAGCCCCAGCCGCAGTTATACTCGGGGAAGGGGACGAGCGTCCCCTTCCCCGAGTAGACTTTCTGCCACGGGCTGCCTGCTGAAGGCTGCCTGTGGCGGAGATCAGGAGCTGGCGGGCGGCCTCAGCCGCCCAGCGGATCTTTAGAGCAGGATTGGACTGTCAACCACTTTCACCCTGTGCTACCATCGCACATGTCTCCATCTAACTTCAGGAAAAAAAAAACTGTTTAGAAGCCTCACACTAGAACATAGGATCCCTGTACCCTAATTCTGATGCATAGAAATAGCTATGGTAATGCAGTGTTGAGGGAATTTCACTCCACATATACATCCTATGCATCAGTATCTGCATCCTGTTTAGGATTCTTACTGTCAATCTCTTGTACTGATTTATTGGAATAAACAGAAATTTAAATTGCCCTTAAGCAAGAAAAAAACCCGAGTGGTACCTTCTCCCCTACCAAAGAAACAACTGTGTAATATGAAATAAGACTGCAGTCCTAAGCACACTGCCTAGTGACTTTCATTGAGCTCAGTGCAGCTTACTTCTTAATAAACATGGATCGGATCAGATGCACATCAAATCCATTGTTTTCTGAGCCTCGTTGAACTAATTGTACTTAGCCATTCAAATTGTGTATTGCTTCCCCCATCTCTCTCTCTCTCTCTCTCTCTCTCACACACACACACACACACACACACACACACACACACACACACACACAGTACCCCATACTAGTGTAATCCTATATGAATATATAATTCCTTTATTCTAAATTAGTAATTACATTAATGTTTTGCCTTTGGGAAGACGTTATGTTGCCAGAATGCCCTTGAGTAACCACTATTTTCAGTTTCCTTACTCAACCCTTCCAGAAGCAATCCTAAAAATTTCAGTCCCGGGAAATGGAGAAAAAACACTATTATCAACTTTCTTTTCTGCAACTGTCATTTGATGAAATCCATGGCATGTCCTCTGTGTAACATTTGTAAATAAGCTTGTCTATTTAGCCAAGCATCTGATTAGACAAATATGATGAGACGTGTTCATTAGGTGATTCTGATGAATGAAGTCATACTTCCGTCCCAACTGGGCCAACTTCAGAGCTGCAAGCAGGATGCATCTATCTTGGCCTAGGACAGGATTTAAAAAATACGTGTCTCCATTTTCCAGATTCACAGCCGCTACTATCCTATTATGGGTGCCTGGAATAGCGAAGAAAATATAAATCAAGGGATGACTATTCTAACTACAAATATTAGATTATTACGAAGAAGATTTCCTAACTGGACTTGGCAACAATATTGGCGAGGTACAGTACAATGATGTGGGGTATATTGGCCAGAAGTCAAAATCCTTGTTGGATACTTTAAGCTCTGATACTTAGACGTGTGTGCTTCTGGGGGAGTTTTCTCAGTCATGTGTGCATGGGAGGATGTGGTTCAGCTGAACGTGCTCTAAATGTGCTGTTGCCATAAAAATCAGATTAGCAGCACATGCAGCAGGGAAGTTAGAACACATTGCCTTCCTATGCCATTAGGGAAACTAGCCCAGAATTGAGGCGAGAGAACAAGACATGGGCATGCTATGAGCACGCATGTCTTTTATTGCGCGGGGCTGATTCAGAATTTGAAATATTGTCCAAACTAGCCCTCTTGAGCAACATTGGGTTCCAAAGCACTTATAAATGTCAAAAAGTGTTGGTGGGCCAAGTGGTGTGGCCAAGTGGTATCACACCAAGTGGCCAACTGGTGTGATAGAATAGAGTAGAATTTAATAAACTTGCATTCTAACAGAGACGTAGAGTAGGTAGAACAGTTATCCAACCCATAATTTACTTGGGGTTATCTAACAGCAGCAGCGTTCTGCCTAGTGTCTCTGCCATCAGGAGCTTCCTCTGTAGACAGGCGCTCCTTCCGCTTCCAGGAGGAACTCCCAACAGCAGAAACGCTAGCTGGGATGCTACCCTCGGTACACTCCCCCTGTGATACAAATAAGTGAGAAACATTTTTGTTAGACATATTGCAGAACTCCCATTTAATTTCAGAAGCAAGGATCACTGAAATAGGATGAAGAAGGGAATCAAGGAAAATCAAGCTTGCTAGTTCATTTCTGAGCTCCTTTCCCCCCAGTGTTTATTAATAGCAGCCTCTGGCAATTTTGGCTGGAAAAACAATACGGGGGGGGGGGGAAATGCTATCGTCCCCACTCTCAGCGGTGCCGCTTCTCTGATCACTTAAAAAGCTACATGAGATATTTTTAGCCCTGGCGTGTCTGCTTTTCTTCCCTGTAAATAGTAAATATGAGGTGGTAGGGAGGGGGGTGCAACCCAGCTTGGAACTGTGGCAGGAGATGGAAGGACTTTAACCTAATCTTCCATGGTCTCAATTCAAAGTGAGTGGGTCCCCCATGCAAGGCAAGCTATTTGTCTTGGGTGAAAAAAAAGCTTCCATTGGAGCTTTTCCCCCAGGTCCCCAAACAGCACAAGCAGCAGGGACCCCTAATTTCGATTGGAGCCATGTCAGGGGTTAGAGTTCATGCACCCCATCCCTCCATCTTCCCAATCTAGGATGCCCTCCCCCTTGTCATCCATACTGTTTACAGAGGGGGGGAAACCAAGCACATCAGAACCAATAATGTGATTAAAGTCATGTCTAGTTTGGCTGTATGCTATAATGTGTTCCTCACCAGGGAACACAAACGTCTTGTGTTGCCCAGCAAAACATCAGGACAGTTTTTAACTTGTTCTTTTAACAAACGACCAGTGAATCTGGAAAATGTTATTTTTAACTCTAAGATTTGTACCGGTCATGAGAATCTAAGGACTTACACAAACTTCTTGCGTTTTGCTATCTGCAAAAGCAAGACACGCCATGTTCAGCTTTGTGGGTCCCAAGTAGTGCTGCACTGTGTGTCCCCCCCCCAAAAAAAAATCTATATTAACTCTTCTGTTTCATTGTAGGCGGGATCTGTGCCTATCACCAAGGCATTACAAACATTCTGAGCTATCCTAGAATGGACTTCTGTGGTACAAACCGACGCTTTGCTGATTCAGTGCTTGTCACAGCCAGATATTATTATAATTCAAACTTGTTTCTGTAAAGAGCCTTTAAGTGCACTGCTGACCAACTGGTAAAGCTAAATGCAAAAGAAAACAGAAGATATGGGGAATTTGAAGTACTGTCGTTGTAATCAAGTCATGATTGTAAACTCACGATACACTGAGTCTAACTTTTATTAGTATTAGTAGGATCTGGGAACTCCCAGATTCCCATCACCGAAAAGCATGTGTCCTCCATTTTGTCTTCTTTGTTTTATGGGAATAAAAAATGCTTAACTTTGAACAAATTTTGCCCAGACAATTCTGTACAGAAGAGAGTGAAAAAGCAAGATGGCTACCATAAAAACAATGTGGTAAGCCATATTTTCACAGTAGTCACAAAGAGGGCATGTTTGGTTTTCGTAGCTTGGAAAGATGGTGTTTGAAAAGCTGGAGAAATGTGTTTTCACTTATAACAGATACTCCACACCCAGAATCTACTTCCATCTTGCAATCGTGACCATTGATTCGTACAGTTGCAAATCTGAACTGTGGTTCTCCACCACATGGACATGCTGCACTGACTGAGTACAATTTCTTTACCTCTTCCTTAGGGAAACTTATGGGTAGGTTGGGGATGAGTATTTCCCCCTCCAGCCTCTCTGTTTCCTGTGGTTAATTGTCCTGAACTGAAACACTTTCTTGATGATGTGACACTTCTTCTTACAGGCATAACACTCAGTATTCCTAAGTCTGCACTCACTGTTGTGTCCAGTCCCATCCCGTCCCCCCCGCATGTAGGCATGCAATGGGCATAATTGGCTGATGAGTGGCTGCTGATGGTGATGTGAATCTCTGTTTCTTGAGTCTGGTTGAGCTTGCAGCCATTAGTGGGGTGCACATGGCAAATTTCTCTTAAGTTGTATGAGGCTGCTTCAGCAGCTATTGCATGCTGCTGTGATGTAGCAAAAATCAGGATTGATTCAGACAGAAGGCAGCGCTTAGTTGCCTTGTTTGAATTCCACAGGGGTCACAAATTCACAATATTCAACAAGGTGGTGCAGCTTTTCCACATACCGTACTCTGCTATGTTTCACTGGTTTGCTGATCACACTTGAAAATATTAAATCTTTGTAGGGTAACAGATGGCCTTGGACAGAAATGGGCCTTTAGCAGAGCAACCAGGTCAGCAGAGGATTTAATACTTGGTGATGCTGGTGGTGCTGTAAGGGAACAGACTATTGCAAAGGTCAGTCAGGAGGATTGCACACTTCTGCCTTGCATCTTTTGTCTTATTGGCTTCCAGATACTAAGACGGCCTTTCAACATAAGAGTCCTGAGATTCTGGTTCACTCAACATTCAATTCTTTAATGTGGCCCAGTGCAACCATTTCATTTGTAGCAACAAAAGGATTGAGAGGGAAAATGAGGAAGTGAAGACAGTGGCCAAAGAGCTGTTCTCAGAATTTCAGGATGAGTCTGCCCCAGAGTATCCCATCCTTGTGGCCAAAATAATAGGTTTATTCATGAAAGAGGTGCTGCATGTCAGGCTTCCACAATAACTGTTTATTGCAGTGGTTCCCAAACCTTTTACTAGCACCGGGACCCACTTTTAAAAATGACACTCTATCGGGACCCACCTAGCTTTACGAGACTTTAAAAAAGAAGAGATCTAGAAAGAAAGAAATATGTTTATATATTTACAAAAAGCTCGAGACATTTCTCATAATGAGGCAGCCCTAATGAACTTTAATGAGCAGTGGTGTAGCTAGACTGGGGTGGAAGCAAGTAGTTCTGCAAGACTCCGTTACACCAGAGTCAGTGGTCCCCCTCCCCCTCGCTGTCAGGGCCATTCTAGCAAAAACGACGTGTATACAGAGAGAGCTAAACATATCTCTACGAAAATATTAATTCTATAGTGCATGTGGGCTGCATGATCAAAGATCATGCTTTTTAGACTGGATTAAAGGGTCTCTTAGTGCACTATACAAATGTTAAGTATTTGCTGCAAAAAGCCACTTCAGGGCCATATCACTGCTCAATAGTAGTGTAGCATAGCTGGCAGGGGGGCAGACCACCACTTTGGTGGTTTTCCACAGTATCTGTGTGGAGGTACACACCCAACTTTAAAACGGCAGAGGTACACGCAGTGTTTGCCACTTGAAGCGGCAAGCACTGCGAAATGGGACGTCCCGCCCACTCTCATCTCTGTTTGGCTCGAAATCAAGCCATTTCGGAAGGGGGGGTGATGCACAAGTGTGTGTGTGTGGGGGGTGACATCGTAGTGTGGGGATGACACCTTTGTCACTGCTTGAGGGGTCAATTTTCAGAAAGAATATGGTATGAAGGAAAAGATTAGGTTTTTTAAAAAATAATTCTCTCTCTCTCTCTTTCTCTCTCTCTCTCTCTCTCTCTCTCTCTCTCACACACACACACACACACACACAGAGACTAATTTGGTCCTTAGAAAACAACTAAGGATGGTGTAGTGGTTTGGGAGTCGGACTTAGACCTGGAAGATCCAGGTTCATATTCCCGCTCAGCCACGAAGCTTCCTAGGTGACCTTGGGCCAGTCACTATCTCTCAGCCCCACCTACCTCACAGGGTTGTTGTGAGGACAAAAAGGAGGGGAGGAAATATGTACACCACTCTGAGCTCCTTGGAGGAAGGGCGGTATAAAAATGTGAAAAATAAATAAATAAACTTTCAGGTGGGTAACTTTGTTAGGCTGCAATCCTATATGCTTCTCTGGGAGTAACCTCCACTGAGCTCAATGTGACTTAAGTAAATGTGACTTAAGTAAACGTGCATAGGACTGTGCTGTTAGTCTATTGCTGCAAAAGCAATAAAGAATCTTGTGGCACCTTATAGACTATCACATTTACTGTAGCATAAACAGTTTGTGGACTAGAATCCACTTCAGCTGATCAGATGCACTGGCGTTGCTAGAGGTGGGGCGGAACGGTAAGTCTTGCACAGCGGTTACTGCTCTGTTCCATGGTGGCCCCGCCCACTTGCCGTCGGAACCAGTCCGAGCAGCAAAGGCAATGCGCAGGGAGTCTCCTGCGCATTGCCTTCGCCGCTCGACTGGTTCTGAAGGTGAGTGGGCGGGCCCCCATGGAACGGAGCGGTTACCTCTGTGCAAGACCTACCGTTCCGCCCCACCTCTAGCAACACCCGTGATCAGATGCATCTTGGCTTGGCAGGTGTATGTAAGTATACAGGTATATGCATACACATAGGAAAAGGAAAATTAAAGCCCAACCCCCACATTCACTGAGGGCGCAATCCCGCCCAAGTTTAAAATGGTGGAGTGAGCGCTCCGCCGTTCTAAGTCGTCGCAAACGTGCCACAAAGCACGTTCACACCGACTTTAGAGTAAGGATCGTCCATGCGGCCACTGGAGAAGGTAAGTGCAGCTCTGGCAGGCATGGGGGCGGTCCAGGTGGCGAGGGAGGCCGGCTGTTGGCCGAACCGGCTGAGGGGGGGCAGGGATGGTGGCCGCCATATCCCCATCTCCTTCCTGGGCTGGATCCGCCATTACATGGTCTCCTCTGACTTCCACCAGCAAAATAGCTGGCGGAAATCCGAGGAGACCCATTGGGGCCTCCCCACACTACACCTGGGGAAGGGGACAAACGTCCCCTTCCCCCGAGGTGACAGAGTAGACCTCGGGGAATGGGGATAGGCCTGGGCTGCCTGCCGGATACTTAGGCAGGACTGAGCTGTGAGAATAGGACCATGCATCTGTTGAAGTGAGCTCAAAGTTCACAAAAGCTTATGCTGAAATAAATGTGTGCTTGTTTTTGGGATGCCTCAGTGAACATCAAGGGTGACTGCATAATATTAAGGGCCTTGTGTATGAAACAAGTATGCCAATAATTGAGTTCATGATATTTCATAGTTCATTTCCCATTATGTTGGGTTGGTTCATATATCCTTCATATACAAATTATTTAGGGAAGTAATTCATTAAGTAGGTAAAAGCTCCTGAACTTAGAAATCACTATTTTTATTGGACTTAAATGTTTCTGAGGCCAACAGTTCCTAAGACACTAAAATACACATCAATACAGCCACTTCTCAGTTTATGTAGGGTTCTCGAAAATCAGTGCATATCTCAAAAATGCATAAATAAAAATATTTTCACTATAGACACTTATGTAAATGGTACAGGTTAGGGGTAAAATCATATAACACATTGGCGACATGCGACTTCTGCTTGCCCAAGATGGCATAGGGGGAAGGTTGAAGAGGGAGGCTCCTGGGAGTGGGAGTGGCTAAAGATGTCAATGGCTGAGAAAGCAACGATGAAAGCAAAGATGCTGCGTAAGGAATTATTTAATAATTCCTGTTGCCTATTAAGAAGACCCTGCGATTTCCTCTTGCTGATCTCCACAGCTTCCAAATTCTGTCTTGTTCTGTTGTTGGCATCGTTCATTAAACTTTTAGTATTATCAAACAAAATTCTGTGTCCTGTGGTCATGGCTTGTTCCGCAAGAGCCGATTATCTTTATGTTCCCAACGGATCACTCTTTCATGTTCCGCTAACCTAGCTTTTATTGCACGTCTAGTTGTGCCTATAACATTTACCACAGGTACACGGAATACTGTAGACTCCAGGATCGGAAAGATGGGGTCTTGGATCCTTCGGATTGCGGAGTAACTGTTCCAGTTTCAATGTAGGTTTAAAAATAGTCTTTATGTTAAAATGTCCAAAGGTCCGTGATATTTTGTCTATAACTCCTTTAATAAAGGGTAAAATAACCCACTTATTCTCTTTTTATAGTTGTCTCTGTATTATTAATTACTTCCTGTTTGTTATTTATTTTATTATACTGTTTAGTCCAGTTATTGTTGATCTGTGATGCCGTATAGCTATTGGCTTTTAAGGAGTCATGAATCACACATCTTTCACTTTCTGATGAGGATTCGTCACAAACTTTAAGAACATATTTGTATACATTACAGCCATATCATAGTGGCCTGGATTTTTTTAATCACAATCATGGCATGTTTATTTCATTAAAAAATCTAAAATGTATGAACTGGAGCAAGTACTTGGCTATCTTGTATGAACTGTAGACATGGTTTAAAAACTGCTTGAAAGCCCCAAGTTCAAGCTAGCATTACCAGGCATACTCTAAGACACACATAACACACGCTCTCAAGGGAAATGAGGAGGAAGGTGAAGATATGGGTGCAACGGTACATAGCTTTTATTGTGGGGATAAAAATATCTGTGACCCAGCTTTTTATAGCCAAAATCCCCATAGGGAAACAGAGGTTCTTGTATGACAAGCTAATCAAGACCATTTCTTTGTGACATAATGGCCCATCCCCAGTTCAAGAGCAGTGCCCTCTCTTGTCTTTGTCTCTGAGGAGAGTGCGGCGGGGAACTTCTTGATTACTCCAGAGGCCTGTGCCTCAATTACAACTCCTGCTATAATTTACAATGAAATTGGTGAGGGACACCAAGGTTGAAAGCACTGCTTTTGTGATCACCAATGATCTCGTTTACCCTGCAGTAAGAAGACTCCCAGGATGTGGCCTTGTTTACAGGTTTAAGGCATTTTTGCCCAAGGGTGTATATATGCATATGGAGTTAAACATGTATCCGAGGCGTCATGGGGGGGCGCAGGGGCCCCCCAGGTGTGGGTGGTGCAACTGCCTCTGGATTCGGCAGCAACGTAGCAAAAAAGCACCCCCTGGTGGTTTTTCGGCCGCTTGCAGCAACAGGATTCACCCATGCTGCAAATGGCCTAAATGTGGCCAAAAACACACCAGGGGTGCTTTTTCGTCACGCCGCCACCAAATTGCTGCCGAATTCAGTGCGGGGGCAGGGTTTGTGACATCACACCCCCAGGGACAGGGCTTGTGACATCACGTGGGGGGTGTCACAGTGACTGCCCCCTGGGGGGGGGTATAGCTACGCCTCTGACACATACACCTGTGGGCTGGGCGGAAATGGGTAACTTGCTGACCAGGCAAGTTTAAATGGAATTTTCCAAAAGGCAAGCCTTCCTACCTAACTAGAGGGTGTATGTGTTTTACTCTGACAAACCAAAGTTTGGCCTTTTCCCTAAAGGCCTGTGGCTTCCTTACCATCAGAGCATGCAAATCATCATGAGAACGATATACTGTAGGTCATACTCACCTGGTGTGCACCCAGCACCATGTTCACTTATGAACAAAATGTCAGGCCACACTAGCAGCATATTAGTTTAATCACTACAGAGGGCCGTTTGGAAGCGTAGGGAGGCCCACAGAGTGGTCCCGCAGGCCCCCCACACCCTCCAGAAGGCAGCGCAACCGCAGTTAAGTTTCTAATAAACCCTTTTGTCCCCGGTGATGGCGCAATCCTGGCGCAATCCTGGGGTTGCTGCTGTCGCCATCGCCTCACTCCCAGAAATACTCCCTACTTCTGGGGAGAACCGCTGCTTTAGAATGTTCAAAGCACAAAATGACACAGAAAAACTGTGAATGTAGTGTGATATTACTGTCCCAATATTGCATGGGGGGGGGGGAGACCTAGGCCAAGACATTATTGCCTTGCCCAAGGCCAACCTAGTGAATTAATGACAAAGGCAGGATTTAAACTAGGCATTTCTTTTAGCCAGCACATCACACTAACACTTTAAACTTTTTTAAAAATTATGACTAAGGCCCACTTTTGGTTTTTGTCGGAAAATTGGAAGTGGGCCTTAATGGCTACACTGGCCTGTTCGGAAGCGCAGGGAGGCCCACAGAGGGGTCCGCAGACCCCCCCCCCCCCGCACCCTCCAGAGGGCAGCATGACCCCAGATAAGTGTCTAACCAACACTTTTGTCCCCGGTGGTGGCACGATCCCGGGATTGCTGCCGCTACCATCGTACGTCGCCACTCCCCTTAAGGGGATAGCAACCTGCTGCTTCTCTAAGGTGGTGAGTTGCGACCCACCACTTTGAGAACCACTGCTCTAAAGCACTATATAAAATGCTAAGTATTAAGATTATTTACCACTTTCCAACAGTATTTCTACTGACATCTATTAAATTTGCATTTCATTGTATGCTATATCAAAATAGTATTCAAGAAGGATACTCATCAAGTGAATGTGGGCAACTTTTCTTATTTCTAACATATTAGGCAAACTGTTCAAGGGAACCCTAGCATTTCAAAAGCTTTTAATTTCTCAATGAGAAAATAATTCCACACAAACTCCCCCCAAAAGGCAGCTTATCGACAAGCACAGATCCTTCCCTGTACTAGCATGTACTCTTCATTAACAAAGGGCAACAATGAGTCCCCCACATGAGCCAATGACCTCTGTGAATCTAGTATGCAACTTCCAATATGCCCCAGAATCTTCTTGAGGACACAGGGGTTCTTCAGCAGACAAGTTAGCAAGGAAAGGGCACCCTAGAGGCAGAGTGTGAGAATTACTGTTGCTCTCAATAGAGGATTCAATGCATGAATTCAGATAATTGCGTTAAAATTATTTTCTCAATCTTGATTCTGGCCATGTTTGATGATTAAACAGTTGAACAAGAACTTGAAAGGTTACTCCAGTGGATGTGCAGATTAGATACCCAAGGGTAATCAAAACTGTAACACAACTTTCAGTTGTAAGCACATTTATTGTATAAAAATGTACTACATGTTACGAAGAATCAATTGTTTTCTGTTCTACTGGTTTTAGCTGACGGCGAATTATTAGTTCACCTGTGCTCATGTTAATGTAGGTATCAGACATTTCCTCTTCAGATGGAATTCCATGGGGTAGCTTTAATGGTTTTATGCTACACAGAATGAAGGGAGGGAAAAAAGGAATTTTAGAAGACTGTTCTACAAAAGCGATTACTGTAAAATAATAGAAAAAAATTACAAACCTTATTAGATGTTTAATGACTTTGAGTTTTAAATTCACAGAAGGGATGTTTTTGTGCACTCTTGGCTCATGTCTCTGTAGATAAATATTTAAAAAAAAAAGATTCATTTTGAAAAACATGGACATACGCACTTAATATTAACCTTTCAAAAATAACTATTTGTGGTGAATTTGCTGTTCTTAATATGACAGAAATGGCTAAGTAATATGGTCAATAAAAGCTACCACTTTGAATAAAAATCAAGACCAAAGCATGCAGAAAGAATTAACAGTTAACTGCAAACATAGCAAAAATAAATATGAACCATTATTGTTAATCCTCCACGTTTCTATAGCACAACACAGATTTCAGCAAAGTTAAATACAAGTGATATTAAAATTCATGAAATCTTTCACATATGCCAACATTTTAGTTCATCATGACCAAACTGTCACTAAATAGTAACCCTTTAGTTAAAGGTGTTGACAGACTTGTTAAGTGATTTACTAAAGTTCTCTGTTGAATATCTGTGTCCCAGTCCAGTAATAAAGGGAAGCCACAGAAAGACAACGCAAAGATGCCCTTGCTCAATCAGAAACACCACAAACAGTTGTGTAGCTGCACTGGGATACATATTTAGATGCAAAGCATCTGAGGAAATCCCCATCTGCAAAGTGTGAGTGCAATTCCTATGCTTTGCAATGCACGTGTGAACATGCATCCTTGTATGCTGTCAGGTATGCTACCAGTCACACACAAACATTGCGTGCAAGAATTTCTAGACTGAGTCCCTGGCTCTTTTACTGCTACCTACTGAGGGATCCACATAAACGGAAAAGGAAAGGACTACCATGCAAAGAAGGATTTTCTTCTAAATATCAAGACTGTTTCTTCAAGAAAATGTAGTTTATCTCAGAAACTACTGCACAGAAATCTTGAACTTTCCTTTACCTTCTATTCAAAAAGGCAGAAATATTTAAAACAAGAAACCCAGAGGGAAAACACACCCAAAACACACTCACTTGGATCATACCAGAAGAATTAGAGTCCAGTACTGTACTTCCCAAAATGGCAAACCATACATTACCAGCAGCAATTCCAATTTAATCTGCTCTTGCATTAAATCCCCAAAGTGGTTTTTTAAACTTCGGGAATGCTCCTTTGGACGATAACCCAGGGCTGGGAAAAATATGTCCAATTCCTAGGTTCTTATATAAGAAAATCTTTGCTGGATCAGGTCAAAGGCTATCTAGTCCAGCATCCCTGTTTCCCACAGTGGCCCACCAGCTGCCTGTGGGAAGCTCACAGGTAGGAGAGAAGGCAAACGTCTTTTGCACCACTGCAATATTTCTATTCAGAGAAATACTGCTACTGGACCTGGAAGCAGCTTCTAGTCACCATGACTAATGGCCATTGAGAGACATGTCCTCCATGAATTTGTCCAGTCTCCTATTAAAGCCATCCAAGCTTGTGGCCATCACCACCTCTTATGGCAACTAATTCCTGATTATGTGCAAAAGCACCTCGTTTTGTTCATCCTAAATAATTAAATTTTAAATGCCCAGATGCTAGAAATATTTCCAGGTAAAAACTAAAACAAACATTTCCATTTAGAGCTCAAACCAGCTTATAACTATTTACGTATAATCTATGGCTTCCACTGGACTCAGTGGATCCTTGCCCTTAGAGAGGTCATTCTATACCTAAAGCATCTTCAGTATGCCTGTCCTGATCTCTGAAACTACTATCTTCTTCGCAAGTAGCTTAAAAATGCAGTCCTGGGCACATTTACTTGGGAGTAATTTAGCTAATTTAATGAGATTTATTTATGAACAAATACATAAAATTGGGCTGTGAATCGAACATACAAAAAAAAATCCTGGTTTTCCCTGGAACAAGGTAAAAGGAAAAACAAGGTTGTCAATGGGTTAGATACTTTTTCCAATCCAAGTGCTTTGATCAATTTCTTTTCCCAATAAGGACGCCTTTTCCCACTTCTGATCCTGGTGACAAGGTGAAGTTTATGAGGTTGCTGTGGATCACCTCCATATTTTTCATGATCACCAGGTCGTGGTTGAAATACCTAAGGTTTAAGAAAAAAACAGGCTTATGTTATACAGTACTGTCATTACTAGCCAACACAAAACACAGTAGTATTAATTAAAAATGTGATATTCTTTTTAAATCAAAGATGTCAGGGTTGGTAAGAAACAGATAAATACGTTTTAAGAGAACAGATCTGTATAAAAGTTTCCTTTCACAAATTACAATGAAGGCAAACTTCCATCTCATAATACTGCTTCAGTTCTAAGATGGTCTCAGATTTCAGAAGATACAGAACTAGCCATCTTCTAATAAAGACTCAACTTCAAGTTCAAAACAGATGTTTATAGTAGTGATGTGTGGCAAATTTAGACTGCAGTCCCATTTATATTCACTTGGAAGTAAGCCTTGTTGAACAGATCGACTTACTTCTGAGTAAACATTTTAATGTACATAGCACCATATAGTGCTTTACACCAAATGAGGTGACAAGACCCTACACCAGGGGCTTACGATCTAGATACAAGAAAAACAGTGGAAGGCGAATGAAATAAAAAAAGAGGGAAATGTGTGTTTCAGTTACACATGCTTAGTTACAGTCGAGGATGACGACTAAGGTGCTGTGCCAAAGGCAAATTTTAAGCCAGGATTTGAAATAAGTTCACCGATGCAACAAACATGAAAATGAGCGAACTCAGGAAGATAGTGGAGGACAGGAAGGCCTGGCGGGATATGGTTCATGGGATCACGAAGGGTCGGACACGACTTAACGACTGAACAACAACAACAAAACAGGAAAAATCACACAGGCATTTCAGTGAGTAGACAGTGCATAGGATTGCACTGTAAATAGCAAACAAACAAAAGGAACAGACATTTTTTTTATTTTTACACACAGCAGGTTGACTATGTAAATTTAAATAACAAAACACTCATACTGGACATTTTCATTTATAACCCAAGTACTGTATTATCCTCAGAAGACCTACTGAGAAATGTGAAAGTAAAATAAGTTCTCCGACACAAGACTTACCGATTCAGGAACTCTTGCTTTTGTGAATTTCTGCCTAAACCATGTCCTCCAAGTGACTGGCTCTACTTTGTTTCTTGTAAGATTCTGGACCATGAAAAAAAAGAGAGAGAGAGAGAGAGAGAGAATAATGTTTCAAAGCCTTAATTTACAGGCTCCTGTCAAAAACTGATTCACCATTTGATTGCTTGGGCTAGCTACAAGTTCAGTTACACAAATTAGTCAAGCATTTACTGAAGTAACTTAAAACAGAATCAGTGCACTCAAGTGTTTCAGGCACCAATACTAATTCTAAGCATATTCAGGATTACAGACTTCATTAAAAAATATCTAATATTCAATATTCCAAGACCCTGTAATAATGCTCATTTCATTGCCTCATTCCTCCAAAGAGCTCAGGGTGGTGCACCCATTGTTCTTCCCCCATCTATTCTTACAACAACCCTGTAAGGGAGGTTGGCCTGAGGAATAGTGCCTGGTCCAAAGGCACCCAGGGAAACACATGTCTGAGTGGGGAAATGAGCCCAACAGTATGATCCTATGCATGTCTACTCAAAAGTCTCACTGAATTCAATAGGATTATTTTGCAGTAATTGTGTTTAGGATTGCAGTAGCTCCAACACTCTGATCAAGGCAGCATGTTACTAATTACACCGACCCTTTTATTCTTTAAAAGGCAAAGTAACGGGGGGGGGGGGGGGAGAGAATGTAAAGCAGCCAAGAATTACACAGAAAATGTTTACTGAACCTAGGTCATTGTACAGTAGCAGACCAGGTTAACAGTTAAATCATAAAAAACGAGAGGTGCAAGGACCCCAGTCAGTTTAAAGTTGCATCCTCTCGGATAAAAGGCTTTTCTTAAACTTCACGAATTGAGTAACTGGGCTATGGTCGCCCAAGGACGAAGAAAGGCATTCCACAAACCCTGAGGACCACCGATTACACCACAGATTCCAGAACTGAGGCTGCCATCCTATACTGTACACTTTCCTGGGAGAAAGTCCCACCATTGAACACAACGGGGGATACTTCTGAGTAACCATGCATAGGATTGGGCCCTGAGCCCTGCCACTAAAACCAGGTTGTTTGGTTGTCTAAGACCACCAAACAAGTACAAGAGAATACAGAATTTTGAAGAGCAGGTTTCTATCCTAGGCGCAAGCAGAGCCTTCTGACTCTCCAACTCAGTTAGTTTTTTTCTCTTCCTCGCACAGCCACTCACCTGCCAGATAAAAGAAGAATCTCCCAAGGCAACCCTGCACAGCAGCGCTCCAAACCCGGCCATCTTAAACCCGCCCCTCCACTAGAGCGCCCTACAAGCATGACAGGAACCACGCTCGCCTCGTCCAATCACAGATCGCGTCCTCAGCTACTTCCGCCCTCCAGGAGAGTCTTGGAAGAAACATAGGAGAACGAGATCTGGGCATTTCATAACGTCCATATTATAGTCTCGTTTCTACAGGAGAGAGTTTCAGTTTCCAGTTCTTCGAAATCACGTGATTTCGCAGTTTGCGCCTTTGGGCAGCTGCAATTGGTTTCCTAGAGGTCCCGGAAGTTGTCGGTGCTTGGCATGGGGTGAATCGTGGTACTGTGGCAACAGTGGCGCCTGATCCTCGTCCGAAAAGGATTCTCAGATAGTTCCAATGCTGGTGTTGTTTTCTGAGGGCGATGGAGGATCCAGCGGTGTCGATACTGAAGCGAGCGGTGGAGCTGGACTCTGCGTCTCGCTTCCAAGAGTCGCTCGTTTGCTACCAAGAAGGGATTGACCTGCTGCTGCGGGTGCTTAAAGGTGAGGCTTTATCGTAGTAGACTCCAGCTGAATCGATAACACTGTCACTTCCTGTTCTTTTTAAGTGTCTCCAATCTTAGGATCGCCACCTCTGGTTGCAGCTATTCCTGGAGATGTTGTTTGTTCCCCCGACATGGTGTATTGCTCGAAATTGCTGGATTGCAGTTAAAATCTCCCGGATTGCTCTTAGTCGTCTCTTGGAAACTGACGCTGTTTCGTGGAGGGTTGGAAACCGTGTTTTAAAGCTGCAGACTGTAGTAGTCCTATAGACTTCAATAAGAACCCTCTTGCTGAAATGGAGCAAAGGTCCATCTAGCTCAGCATTCTGTTTCCACACAGCAGTCAGATTTGCTAGATTTGATAAATTTATAAACCTGTTTTTCCACCTCTGATTTATACCTACGAGAAGAGACGCACAAGGCAAGCTTACCTCTAAAATAAAGCAATTAAAAATCATAGCCCAGTTGATAACCTCCGAGAAATTAACAAACAGGTTATTATGACGGAACCACCTTCCCTGTTGTCTGTTCTCAGCAGGTGATTTTCACAGGTGTGCTGCTTCGCGCTATATAAAGGTTGAGGTTCTATTTAGACTTGATTCTCACTAAAGCAGTAAGCCTGTGTCTGGGATTTGCTACTTCAGCCTGGGGCTCGCATGATTGAATGTTAATCTGTGGCATAAAATCTGCAAGTAGAAACTAGATGTCCTGGAAAAGGCTAGGCTCGAAAAGGCTAGGCTCCCTATCATCTGTAGACGGTAGTTTTCTGCATGGAGGGAATATTTTGTGTGGAGGAACATTCCATCATGTGAGCTGCCACCTAGTGGTACAACCCAGACATAGGTTACTCCCGGAATAATACGTAGCTCTGAGTTATCAATTGATAGTTCTATAGCACAATCCTGAGCATATCAGAAATAAGTCTGAGTAGTGTTCAGTGAGGCTTATTTCTAAGTAGACATGCCTAGGATTGTGCTCTGTTTAACAAGCTACACCTGCCCACATTCCTTCTCCTAAAGGTCTAGGCATTCTGTCCAGGTTTGGATCTGGTAAGGCTACCTTTGCTGTTTCTCCAGCAATAGTAATCTTTTGTTCTAAACTGAAAGCTTCAAACACTTTCCTTTTATGGAAGGTACTCCAGCCCTTTGGTCATTTTAGTTGCTCTTTTCTATACCTTTTACAGCTGTTATATCTTTTTGTAATGGAGTGAAATTAGCAGTGTTCCAAATGTGAAGTTTAAGTACTCATGGAGTGAGCAACATATGTATTCTGCTGTCTTTCTTAGACAGCAGGTAATGAGGGTCCCAGTTGAGACGATGATTGCATTGCACTAACCTCTCCGAGGATTTCCAAGGACTAACCTCTCCTAGCTGTCATGTCTAATCTTATAGCTGGAATTCCATCTCCAAAGAATCCCAAAACACACAATTCTTGTGATGCTGCATTGTTCTCAGTTGTTATGATTTTCAACAAAATACCCTCATAGGAGTCCAGGGAAAACTCAGAAGCCTGATGGGTTTCTGCTGACATCATTGCTGCTGCAGAAGAGCTCAGGGATGTGTGGTGTGGGGGAGGCAGGTGAAGTAGAACCGCCCTGCCGGAGTTCTCAGATCTGCACAGCCTAACAAGGCGATCATGCGCCACCCGCTTGTACCTGAGTAAGCGTGCAGAATGCATTTGCAATCGCTGGTTTAGGCTGCAGCGATTTTCCAGGGACTCCAGCAAGGTGGTTCTGCCTCACCTGCCGCCCCAGCACCGCACATCCCTGCAAGAGCTAGATACCGTGTTTAGTATAGACTAGGCACTACTTGTGCCTTTGCATCATAGATGGAACCCTTGCTGTGTCCCTGCAGCTCATATATTTTAAACAGAAAGGGGAAAATGGGCTAATTAAAAGGAACTGCGTTCCTCCCCCCTATCATTCTTCATGTATTGTGCCTTGTTTTTGCAGCTACAAAGGATGACAAGAAAAAGGTTCATTACAGAGAAAAAATATCAAGTTACATGAACAGAGCTGAAGATATTAAAAAATATCTTGAGAAAGAGAAAGAAGGTATGAAGCTGTAACGTAAGTCTCTTCAGTATGGTCATGAAATACTACAACGGAATTTTTAAAAAGAAGATGTAGTAAGAGCCTTTTAATAAAAAGAAGCTTTTTTGTTTTTAGATGGGAAATACCACAAGCAAATTAAAATTGAAGAAAATACAAAAGGCTTCAGCTATGAAAAGCTGTTTCAAGAATATCTTAATGAGACTGTTACAGAGGTTTGGGTTGAGGACCCTTATATTAGGCAAGTTCATCAGGTAAGACTTGGTTCATCCACAGTTAAAACATTTGTCCTTTTCCAAATCACAAATTAATCTTATTTAATTGTTTACAGTTATACAACTTCTTAAGATTCTGTGAAATGCTTGTTAAAGGACCATGCAAAGTGAAAACTATCCACCTTCTTACCTCTTATGATGAAGTAAGTATTTACACTATAGGCTGTGGTTCTGGATAGTTATATTTACTAAGTGAAACCACTATTGTTATCACTATGACAATTTTTTTTAATGAATTGACTTTTGTGTCAGAGGGTTTTTCAATGAATAACTGTTAGCTCTAATAAAATATTGCTGATTTCTAGGTGGAAATGGTCCTGAAATAAAGATGCTACCTTTGTTACTGTAAAGTATGTTTTACTTCTATCACGTCTGCTGTAAGAAAAATCAGTTTATAAAAAATCTAAAAGTGAGAGTAGCAAGATGATAAAGAAGACTTTCTGCCATTCCTTTGCTCTTAAAAATAGATCGTTCAGTGGTAAGAGCAGGCATGTAATAGCCACTTGCCTAGACATTTGTAGCAAGTAAGATTTACTTCTAAGTGGCTAGGCTATGAAGTTTTTGTAACATAGATGAGAGTTGGTTCTTATTTCTTTTAGGCCATTAATAGGTTACAAATGACTTAGGCTACAATCCTATACCCACACCCAAAAGTGAATCCACTGAATCCAACGGGACTTGAGTCTAATGCGTGATGATTGTGCTGTTAAGTGTTGTGGGGCTAGTAACTTTTGGACTTACTTGCAAGGCTAGATTAGAGTCCACCATTGGGACTGGGCAGACATGGGGCTGTGTTCAGTATCTGATGATTTATCTTTTGCCCCTCAACAAAGCATCTCATTTCAGTGCTTCTCACTCAGCCTACAAAAAGCAGAACACACACACTCCCAAGGTGCTTTGAGGATGCTGGCAGGATGCTTTTAATATTCCATTGAATGTTTGTATTAATAAAAGTAAAAATGGTAAATTGGCCACTGAATGAATCGTCCTGCGTCAATAACTTGAATTTGTCACATATTGATTTTTAATCCTTTTTTTAGTACACATTTTTAAACAAAGCGTGTATCACTAGGGCAGTGGAAAGAATCAGCAGATGAGTGTCCTAGAAGAAATACAAGAGTCCCTGAAGAATTATGGCATAGCACTGGATGTATCATACTCTTCTTCTATACATGATCGAGAGATTAGGTTGGTGACATGTGAAGACAATAACTACTAGTACTCATCACTGATCCCTACGAAATATATTACTGATATCTTAAGTATGTCTCTTAACTTCATAGGGTATTGGGGTGCCGGTTCTGGGAACTATAACTAGCTTTAAGAGGTAGCTACCACTACAGTATACTCAAGATTGTCTATTTGTCCACCCTTTGTGCCTGCTGTAGGGTAAAACTGGAGCTCTTCTTATTACAGCAGGTGCTCAGGATGGGAAAAGCAGGCAAATGATCTATTTGAACAGCAGCATCTCCAGCACCTAGTTCTGCATACTAGGGCAAGGTAACATTTCATATGACAAGGACATGCCACCCAGAGACCCATAAAACCTAACTTGCAAGATCTCCTCCTCCTTCCTCTTTGGACATCAACAGAGCATCTGCTTCACATAAATTCTTATCCACATGGGGAAAGAGAGGAGCTTCTACCATTCATCCACCTTGTGAATTGAGAGCATGCCTGTGTAAGCATATGGGCATAGTGCCTAACTTCACCAAATGCTTAAAGCTACAGATATCTGTAGAGACAGAAATTGGCAATGTTATCCACTGTCTAGACATCTGAGAGTCACAAATCAAATACAGCAAGTCCTCAAAGTTGTTTCGTTTTTAAAGTTGTTGAGAAAAAAAAGATTCCCAGCCGATGTGTGGAGTTGGAATGTTCTCCCCGTGTCTACGTGGGTCTTCTCTGGCCCGGAAAGCTCACATTTATTTCAAAGTTTAATATTAGAAGTGTTTTGGGTCTTTATTTAGAAGTTTGGTGATGTTTCTGTGACCAGAAGTCAGAAGCGTCGCTCCGGTAGGGGCGGGGCTGTAAGTATCGCTGCGGTTACAGTCGCTTTACCGAGCGAGGAGGAGGCAGCCCCGCCCCCTCACTGTCCGAGCCAGTCCCCTACGGAGAAACCGGCAGGCAAGAGACCCTGCCTGCTGCTTTCTCCGTAGGGGACTGGCTCGGACAGTGAGGGGGCGGGGCTGCCTCCTCCTCGCTCGGTAAAGCGACTGTAACCGCAGCGATACTTACAGCCCCGCCCCTACCGGAGCGACGCCTCTGCCAGAAGTATGCCATGAACTCTTGCTTACGTATATCAATTAGCCTACGGTAAAATTGGTTTCATTGTAAGTCATTTAAAAGTTGCAGTTTCTAAGTACCCATCCACAACTTTAAGTGAGGACTTGCTGTAATAATAATGATCAAATAATTTTCTAGCACTTCTTATTTATCTTGTTGATGTTAACAACAGCCCTGTTTATATGCATTTATTGTTCCAGTTTTCCAGAAGAGAGACAGGTCAAAACAGTGACTTGGCCAAGGCAGTGCTCATAGCTTAACTGGGGTTTGAGTGCATGTCTCCCAAATCAAGTTCTAGAGTTCTGCTCACCAGGACACCAGAAGTAGCTTATTTTAATATTTCAAATTTGTTGAAAGACATAGCAACAATTTAAGTAGTAATCAGAATTTCTCAGTGCAATAAATGCAACTTTTGAAATATCTCTTAACCCTTCCATATCATACATGTGTAAGATGAGAATTTTTATCCTTTGTAGCATATCTACGCTTTGAATATTTGTGAATGGTAACATATCCTTCTTGTGTTTTTAAAATAAGATTTAACAATGGATGGATGATTAAGATTGGAAGAGGCCTTGATTACTTTAAAAAACCACAGGTGAGGCCTCTCATAATCTGTTTCATTTTCAAACACATTTGGGCTTCAGAATTTTTTGTTTTTTAAAAAAAAATTGTTTTCCACAGGGTCGCTTTTGCCTTGGATACTGTGACTTAGATTTGAGACCATGTCATGAAACTACCGTGGACATCTTTCATACTAAGTATACAAAGAAAACATGACTCTAAATACCCACTTCAAGTACTCTTACTGTTTTCACATTGTAAAAAACTATCATTTCCCTATTTTACCCAACTATGTATGTGTGCTTTTTATAAAATAAACTAAATTCTGTTTCTTTAAAGAATTACCGTATATCAGTCTGATGGATCTAAATGAAAAAGGTATGAGTTTACTTCAGGATTTCATATTCTCTAAGGGCCTGATTCTTATCCAGTGAGGGCCGCTGGTGCAGCATCCACTTAATCCAGTGTGCCATCTGGAGACCAGACTGGTCAGGAGAGGTAAGAAGTGAAAAACATACTTACCTTCCTGGCCACCGCATGGTCTCCGATGAGACTCCTCAGATCTACACCAGCTCTTTTGCAGACATAGCTCTGAGGAGCCTGCTGGGGATATGTCTGGCTGAGGATGGAGGTTTGGGATGCGGCAGAGGCTGCTACGATCCACCCTGATCCCCATCCCTCTGCCAGCAGAACCCCCACTAGAGACTGGTTTGTGCTGCGCTGTTGGCAGCACGCAGATTTCCGGGTGCTGTGCTGGTGGCCATGCATCTACCACTGGTGAGAGGGCCCTTGTGATGCCAGCATACCTGTGGCATTCTGAGGGCATAGAACTGGGCCGTAAATGAGCTAATTCAGTGGTTTTAAACTCTTAGTAAAGACCATTATTCTGGTGTGCTTGTTCATGGTTGATCATCTGTTATCCACCTTTCATTGGTGTAAGTAAGGTGGCCATGTGGATCACGTTACAAAGGATGCTTAAACTCCTGAACTAAAACTTTGCTACTGTAGTTTTCTTCTGTGGTTGCAAGCTAACAAAAGTTTAATGATTAGAGGCTCATACATACAGCTGTAAGTTTTTTTTTCAGTGCAGCAATTTCCACTTCAGTTTAAAACTTAAACTGAAGAGTACTTTGCCCTTGCAACATATGGTGGAAAGTTTAAAGCCTCTGATGACATTTTCCCATTCTTTTCATTAAGATCTCGGGAGCCCACCTGAAAGTACAGTATATATAGGTTGCATACAAAGGTGCTCTATGCTGCGTCAGATCATTGGTTCATCTAGCTATTGTATACTCTGACTGGCCAGCAGCTCTCCAGGGTTTCAGATGGGTCCTTCCTAGCTCTAGCTGGAGAGGCCAGAGATTGAACCTGGGACTTTTCTGCACCCAAAGCATACGGTATTCTGCCACTAAGCTATAGTCCCAAGTGGTTCATGGACCACAGCTAAAGAATAATAAAATAGAAAAATATTTCCAACTTGCATAATTTAAAGATAAAAGACTGAAAAGGCAACTAACTTAAATACTTGAGAACACAACTGCTATCTCCCATCTGAGCAATCTGGGGATTGCCAACACTTTGGAGAACAGGAACAAACGGCCCAATCCTATCCTCAGCTGGCCTATAGTGTGCAGCAGCGCCAGCATGGCCTCTGCTGCATGCTACGGGCTGACAAGAGACCATGGCACGGCAGTGGTAAAATGTAAGGGGGCATGTCGAGGCCAAAAAGGGGGCATACCAGCGGGGCCGCCACTGCCAATATCTGCTCCCTGCCCTCCCCGACATGTCCCCTGCTGGCCCTGATCCTTGCTTCAATCCTTCTCCTCCTGCCAAGGCCCCCCCCCCAACTTACTGGCATCGGTAATGAACTGGATTCTCCAGTGCGCCTGTACAATCGCCAACCATTCATGCTGGCTGCACTGTTGCTGCAACTGCTGTGCCAGCAGCCTGGGCCTTCCATCAACTGAAGGCCTGGATAGGATTGGACCGTTACTGAAGCACAGCTTCCTTCAACCAAGAACCTATGCAGTTTGACTAGACCTTCAGCCAACCTATAAGCAATGGAAGACCATTCATGTGGACTTCTATATAAATCAGCTGTTAAGTTATCTCTAAAAGAGAGAAGCCCCAAACTTAGGAGTTACCTCAAGAGGTCTCCTCTTCCAATAAAATAAGAGGAAGATATACGTATTAAGAAATCAAGTCAAATTAATTTCAGCAGAACTTTCTTCCAAGTAAATGGGAACGTGACCCTTATCACAATGTAAAGTCTAATCCAGTACGTCAGAAAAAAGTAGCATGTTGCAGGACATCTATATTTCATACCTTGTTAGAACCGGGGATTCAAAAGGCACCTATCACTCATCTTAAAATCTTTGCTCTTTTGAATGTCCCTTGATCCATGTGCCTTGTGTTTCTACTTGTATTTCATTCTAAAAGTAAACTGTTGTGAGAATCCATGGGATGTAACTGTTGTTAAAAATGTTATATAATTGTTAGAAATAAATATAGACTTGTTAATACTTGTAAATATAAGTAATGATGATAAACATACCATGTTAAGTTGAATAGAGATATGTAACTAGCCAATATGAGAACTGAACTCTTTCCACAGTGGTATAGTAAGGACTAGTAGAAAAAGCTTAAAGCGAAGTATTCACAATTTTTATAAATTTGCTTATTTAATTTTAAATTTTATTTTAAATCAATACACCACTATTATAACTTTCATGTTCAGTCAAATCTTTAGAACCCTGCAGCAGAACAAGCTTATATTAGCACTGTGGTGATGATCAGGAATTGGCAGGTCATGAAAGTCACATTAGTGTTACCAATTTCATACATAAGAGATCCAGTTTGCTGTATAATGTGTAATCTGTGCACATTCTCAGCAAGGCCGTCATTGTTGCTGCAGCTTCACTGGGACAGAATTTGCTGCCAATAAGGTTGTTCTTCAGTTCATCACACATGGCTGGTGGCAGCCAATACTGAGGCACGTCAAGGTTGCAAGTCTCAATTCTTCCATTCTTTACATCCATATTTACCTTAATTTCAAGGCAAGATTGTTCATCAGTTATGGTGAAGCATGTGTTAATACTGAACTTTGGTGTTTTGCCATAAAGCCAATCCCACGCTTGTAGTTCTCTAGTTTTATTACTAATTCCAGGGAATTCTGTTTCATTAGCTGGATTTATTATGATGATCTGTCTATCAGTTTGATGGTGTGTAGCGTACTCTTCAGCAATAGCATCCATTAGCATCTCACAAGTTAAAGTAGGGTCCTCTTCAAAGAGATTTTTCACTAAGGCAGGAACACTGGGAGTAGCATTGCTTTTTATTCCAGTGTAAGGACTCTTCAGCACAGACGATAAAATAAATTTATCAGCATTGCATAGCAAGGTGCAGTGATGGTAAGCAGCAGTCCTTCCTAGTTTTGCAGCAGTTCCTGATATTTTAAAAATTCCATTTAACAACAGATCATACCTCTCAGTAGCCTGCACATCTAACTGGGGGCGCAGGGTTTTTAATGCCCTAACCACCCGTTTTAAATTTTCCATTCTTTCATACTTTTTCCTAGTTGTAAAGAAGGTCAGATTGATGTTGCCTTGATCATGGTAAACTGTTCCTCCTCCACTTCTTCTTCGAGCTAGTTTTATACCATTCTGTCTCATGGCTCTAAGGTTACATTCCTGCCAAGGATTCTGATGTCTACCAATCACTACAGTGGAAGAATTTCTCCACATAAAAAGAATAGATCTGTTTTCTAAATTCATGTTATCATGGATCCAGTCTTCGAAAGCCAAATTCTGGTAAACATCCTGAGAAACAGACTGCAGGATCAGCCCTCCTTTTGTTGCACTTTGGAAACCAGCACTTGGAATCTTGTGAACACAGTACAATTGTAAACATTTCTTCAGAGGTGACCGGATTATCATATTTTAGGGTGATAAAATGATCAAACATCAAGTGTTGTTGATAGAGGTTCTGCATAGTCAACTCTCTTTTAGTACAAATGTAACCCTTCAAATAACCATGTCCATGCAGTGCTTTTCCTGTTCAAACGTTTTGAAAACAATTCTTTTAAATCAGATGCTCCTCCCTGATGAGTAGATATAATTGAATTTTACAAGCTTCTAATGATGCAGGAATTGCTTTTTTCACTTATGTGTACTGCTGATAGCCTAAAGAAAAAAATACAGTATTCATTGATTATTCCCAAATAATTCAAAATACATACTATAAGATGTTTGCTTGGAAATTTGCAGCTTGATGTCAATCAATTTAGTATTTTACTATGTAACCACAGATTACTAGTTCTTAACATATTGATATCTTACACTATCAAACACACATGTAACCCTTTACCCACATGTATTAAATCAGCTATAGCACATGCTTCTTTTAAAGCCTAGCCCTAAATGACAATGAGGCATTAAACTCCCAGTGCTATTGCAAGAGGATACAGAGGATACTGTCCTGTACTGGGACAGCTACTGCGGCTGGCACTGAGAAGATACTTCAACAGAGCAAGGAAAAGAGGGTGATTTTCTTATAAGTGTGTATTGTTAAAACCAAAATTTGTAATGTACATTTACCCAGTAGTATACGATGGGCAGGGTGGAGTGTGGTCGACCCTGGGTGTCAAGTACACGGGGGGGGGGGGTGTCAAACGTACCACTGAGTGACCAGTAGACGGGCAGTGCAATCCTCCGTAGATTTCCACCACCGGATGCCGTCACAAACGGAAGTCGTCGTGACAACTCAGGAGTAAGGCCAGCTGCCCTCACTCTGCCGCCAGGACATTCATGCAGCCGCAGGTTGAAGGTAAGCAATCCCCCGGCGGTCCAGGCAGCAAGGGAGGGGTGCTGAACGGTGGGGATGGCGTCCGCCATATTCCTGTTTCCCGCTGGGCCGGCTCGACCATTACACGGCCTCCTCTGACTTCCGCCAGCTTTTTAGCTGGCCTTCCCCGGTTTACACTGGGGGAAGGGGACAAATGTCCCCTTTCCCCAAGTAGACCTCCGGGCCGCTGCAGAGCGGCCTGGAGTGAGCACGAGATCCAGCGGGTAGCCCAGGGCTGCCCGCTGGATACCTACGTAGGATTATGCTCTTAGCCTCCCCAAGGGCTCTTGAGGTGGAGGCCAGGTCTACCCTTTGCTTTGAGCAACTGCTCGAAGGGTGGACCTGGCTTCTGCCTTGAGATCCCCTTGTGGAGTCCAGGTCTACCAGCCACTTGAAGCAAAGGGTGGACCTGACCACAAACGGCGGATGGGGATCTTGAGGCAGCCACTGGGTCTCCCCATGGCTTTGAGCAGCCTGCCCTGGGTGTCCAATACCTTAGGTACACCATTGACAGCCCATTCCAACCCAAGTGCTAAGCAGCCCAAGTCAGTCCTAAAGTCAGCCTAACAGCCCATTCCAACCCAAGTGCTAAGCAGCCCAAGTCAGACCTAAAGTCAGCCTAAGTCGTTTAGGTCGAAGTTAGGTCTGGAATGCAACCATTTAGGGCGAAGTTAGGTCAAAGTTAGGTCGAAGTTACGACCAACGGACTAAGAACAGCCCATTCCAACCCAAGGGCTAAGCAGCACAAGTCAGACCTAAAGTTGACCTAAAAGTGGGCGGAACATGGGCGGACCGTGGGTGTAACGGGGGCGGCAACCAATTAACGTTGGATTCCAGACCCTGGCAAGCACAGACACGCCCCCTCCAACACAAATGCTGACACAAAATTTAGGTCGACCAAAAAGGTGGACCCAAATTCGAGGAGACCCATAGGAGCCATTTTACCTTACCTAAGCCAGCCCTCTCCTGAAAATTTCTAACACCCTACTCCTGAGTTAGGTCAGAGTTAGGACGGAGTTGGGCCTGCTAGGTCTGGAAACCGACAGAGTTATGCTTAAGATAGGGAGCCTATCAGCACCCAGCCCCACCCAGCCTCATTCCCACAAAAGCCCAGCCCCAGACCTCCAGTCACTCTCTCTCTCTGAGCACGTGGCGTGGGGTTCTGGTCCTCACAGCCACAAAGTGAGACTTTGTCGGTGGAGGGCAAAATTCACAAACACCCCACTTCTCTCTTTTCCTCTCTGCCTCCCTCTAGGGCAGAGAGGGCTATTCTGGCTGTGGCCAACCTGTTTACAGCTGTGCCTGGGCAGCTGCCTCCATGCAAGTGTTTGCTAACCCATGCCTTTCTCCCAGGCCCTCTCCCCCCCCCCCCCACAGGCAACAATACCAGCAGGTAAGAGCAGGGTTTGTGCTGACATGTGGTCTGACTGCTGCCTCTTTGCATTTAGAAATATAGGAAGGATACATGCCTCTTTACCAGTGTGTTGTCTCATAGCTGTCTGCATAGCCTGCCATGACATGCCTCTCTACCAATGTGTTGTCTCATAGCTGCCTGCATAGCCTGCCATGATATGCCTCTCTACCAATGTCTTGTCTCATAGCTGCCTGCATAGCCTGCCATGACATGCCTCTTTACCAATGTCTTGTCTCATAGCTGCCTGCAATGCCTGCTATGATATATAGGATACATGCCTCTTTACCACTGTTGTGTCTGATTGCTGCCTGTAGTCATGTGAGCAGACAATGCCACAAGTGTGGAACTGTTAGCCTTATGTAGACACCAGCTGTTCCCCCCCCCCTTTTCTCTACAGGGTCTACTGACAGGTCAGTTTGCCATGGTAGTGACCCCCAAGTTGTGTTGTTGTCTCTCTCTTTGACCCTTTCCCCTTACAGGATCATGCTCTCCTTACACCCAGGTAAGCAGCTCAGACCATGCTATGTGTGTCACACCTCTCAGCTGTGTTTTATTTCTCTCCTTGCAGGCTTTTGCAACCGACACACTGGCTTGTCTTCAGTGGTGACTGCTTCCACATACCAGCTGACATGTAACTCCCCCTTGTTTTTTGTCTCCCCAGGAACGTCCACTATCACCTACCTTCCTGGGAGCACCCCTGGGGCTGCAGTCTGGTTGCCCCACTGTCATCTGCCTCGATGCTGCCAGAGGTCAGGGAGCCAGCCCTGCAACCCTCTGCAGCTGCCGGTGCTGCTGCTGCTCCACCTCCCTGGCTGTTGTTCTTGCTGCCCCTCCCCTTTCTATGGAGCAGGCTGTGGTTCCACAGGGGAAGAGCCTGCATGTCCAGTTCCATGGCGCAGGTGTGCTGCTGCTGCTTTCTGATTGGCTGCTGTGACTACCCCTGGCAGCCTCGCCTGGCTATCTCTGCTAACGTTCCAGAACAATAAAGATGCCCCTTGGGCAGAGCCCCAATGAAACATATGTGCCCAGTGTTTACACAAGCATTGCCCCACACACAGAGACAGCCCCTACCACTGAAGCCCCTACATGAGTCCCATCCAGGGACTGCCACGGCCTTCCCTGGGAGAACCCAGCAGGGGCGCTGCGAGACCCCCATGGCACAGAGGGGAGGGGGGAGTCAGGGGGGCCTCTCAGACAGGCAAACAGTGACAGCCAGGGCATCTGCCCGTAATGCAGGCGCCTCCGTCGAAGGTCTGCCCGTAATGCAGGCGCTTCCGTCGAAGGTCTGCCCGTAATGCAGGCGCCTCCGTCGAAGGTCTGCCCGTAATGAAGGCGCTTCCGTCGAAAGTCCGCCCGTAATGCAGGCGCCTCCGTCGAAGATCCGCCCGTAATGCAGCCACTTCCGTCCAAAGTCTGTCTGCATAAGAAGCGCCTGTTTATGCATCACCTTCATCTACGGAGCGCCCCCTGTGTCCCTATCGGTCTCTGCAGACCCCTCTCTCGGAATCTGTCTCCCACCAGCCTTGTTGTCTGTCTGTCTGTCTGTCTCTGACCCACCCATGCCCCTCCCCAGCTCCCCCTGTCTGCCTGCCTGTGTGTCTGCCTCCCCTCCCACTCCCTGATGATGGCTGCTGGCCACCCCCCACCCTGCCAGAGCGCCTGCCACGAGGCGCCGTCGTCGCCCCATCTGGGGGTGTGATGAGCTGCGTGAGCCCTTCACGCTTGCAGCAGACAAGCCCAAGGCATCTCTCAGTCTTGGCCGGGGCACAGAGCAGCAGGCACGCCGGGATGCCTTCTTTGTGGGCGTTGCCCCGGCCCTGGAGGTCCAGGGCTTCAGGCAGCGCACGGGCGAGTCATGTCAGAGGCAGTTCCAGTCCTCATGAGACCCCCCTTGTGTGTGACGTTCCCACCCCCTCCCCTTCCCTTCCCTCCCCAGCTCACCCCCCAGTGCAGCCTCAACGTGGCTTGGGGATGGCATCGCCTTCTGCAGGAGGGAGGGGATGGCCACTCTCCCCTGCAGCAGGTGGCTGATGCACAGGGTGCCCTGTGGCGGCTGGGCTCAGGCACCTCGCTCACCTGTCACCTGCCCTGCGCTCACCACATGACTGGCGCAACCCCCCTGCCTGCGGTCAGCCCCTTTGCGACCGGGCTGCAACATACCCTGCGGCAGCTGCCATGGATGGACGCTGACACATGCAGACAGAGGCCTGCACATGCCCGAGCCAGACACGGAGCCTGGAGAAGAGCCTGCCTGCCTGGGAGGTAAGTGTTGCCTGGATCCTGGGGTGGTGCTGGGCCACAGAAACTGCAGCCTGCCTAACTCAGGCATAACTCTGACCTACCTCAGGCATAACTTCTGCCTAACTTAGGCTGCACTTAGGCCACACTTATGCCTGACTTGGAGAGGAGTTGGGTTGGAATGGGCTGTAAGTCGTTTAGGTCGAAGTTAGGTCTGGAATGCAACCATTTAGGGCGAAGTTAGGTCAAAGTTACGACCAACGGACAAAGAACAGCCCATTCCAACCCAAGGGCTAAGCAGCACAAGTCAGACCTAAAGTTGACCTAAAAGTGGGCGGAACATGGGCGGACCGTGGGTGTAACGGGGGCGGCAACCAATTAACGTTGGATTCCAGACCCTGGGAAGCACAGACACGCCCCCTCCAACACAAATGCTGACACAAATTTTAGGTCGACCAAAAAGGTGGACCCAAATTCGAGGAGACCCATAGGAGCCATTTTACCTTACCTAAGCCAGCCCTCTCCTGAAAATTTCTAACACCCTACTCCTGAGTTAGGTCAGAGTTAGGACAGAGTTGGGCCTGCTAGGTCTGGAAACCGACAGAGTTATGCCTAAGATAGGGAGCCTATCAGCACCCAGCCCCACCCAGCCTCATTCCCACAAAAGCCCAGCCCCAGACCTCCAGTCACCCTCTCTCTCTCTCTGAGCACATGGTGTGGGGTTCTGTCCCCCACAGCCACAAAGTGAGACTTTGTCGGTGGAGGGCAAAATTCACAAACACCCCACTTCTCTCTTCTCCTCTCTGCCTCCCTCTAGGGCAGAGAGGGCTGTTCTGGCTGTGGCCAACCTGTTTACAGCTGTGCCTGGGCAGCTGCCTCCATGCAAGTGTTTGCTAACTCATGTCTTTCTCCGAGACCCTCTTTCCCCCCCCCCCACAGGCAACAACACCAGCAGGTAAGAGCAGGGTTTGTGCTGACATGTGGTCTGACTGCTGCCTCTTTGCATTTAGAAATATAGGAAGGATACATGCCTCTTTACCAATGTGTTGTCTCATAGCTGTCTGCATAGCCTGCCATGACATGCCTCTCTACCAATGTGTTGTCTCATAGCTGTCTGCATAGCCTGCCATGATATGCCTCTCTACCAATGTCTTGTCTCATAGCTGCCTGCATAGCCTGCCATGACATGCCTCTCTACCAATGTGTTGTCTCATAGCTGCCTGCTTTGCCTGCTATGATATATAGGATACATGCCTCTTTACCACTGTTGTGTCTGATTGCTGCCTGTAGTCATGTGAGCAGACAATGCCACAAGTGTGGAACTGTTAGCCTTATGTAGACACCAGCTGTTCCCCCCCCCCTTTTCTCCACAGGGTCTACTGACAGGTCAGTATTGCTAGGTTTGCCATGGTTGTGACCCCCAAGTTGTGTTGTTGTCTCTCTCTGTGACCCTTTCCCCTTACAGGATCATGCTCTCCTTACACCCAGGTAAGCAGCTCAGACCATGCTATGTGTGTCACACCTATCAGCTGTGTTTTATTTCTCTCCCTGCAGGCTTTTGCAACCGACACACTGGCTTGTCGTCAATGGTGACTGCTTCCACATACCAGCTGACATGTAACTCCCCCTTGTTTTTTGTCTCCCCAGGAACGTCCACTATCACCTACCTTCCTGGGAGCACCCCTGGGCCTGCAGTCTGGTTGCCCCACTGTCGTCTACCTCGATGCTGCCAGAGGTCAGGGAGCCAGCCCTGCAACCCTCCTCAGCTGACGGCGCTGCTGCTGCTCCACCTCCCTGGCTGTCCTACTTGCTGCCCCTCCCCTTTCTATGGAGCAGGCTGTGGTTCCACAGGAGAAGAGCCTGCATGTCCAGGTCCATGGGGCAGGTGTGCTGCTGCTGCTTTCTGATTGGCTGCTGTGACTACCCCTGGCAGCCTTGCCTGGCCATCTCTGCTAACGTTCCAGAACAATAAAGATGCCCCTCGGGCAGAGCCCCAGTGAAACATATGTGCCCAGTGTTTACACAAGCATTGCCCCACACACACACACACACAGACAGCCCCCAGCACTGAAGCCCCTACATGAGTCCCATCCAGGGACTGCCCCGGCCTTCCCTGGGAGAACCCAGCAGGGGTGCTGCGAGACCCCCATGCCACAGAGGGGAGGGGGGAGTCAGGGGGGCCTCTCAGGCAGGCAAACAGTGACAGCCAGGGCGTCCGCCCTTAAAGCAGGCGCCTCCCTCGAAGGTCCGCCCGTAATGCAGGCGCTTCCGTCGAAGGTCTGCCCGTAATGAAGGTGCTTCCGTCGAAGGTCCGCCTGTAATGCAGGCGCCTCCGTCGAAGGTCTGCCCGTAATGAAGGCGCTTCCGTTGAAGGTCCGCCCGTAATGCAGGCGCCTCCGTCAAAGGTCCGCCCGTAATGCAGCCACTTCCGCCCAAAGTCTATCTGCATAAGAGGCGCCTGTTTATGCATCACCTTCATCTGCGGTGCGCCCCCTGTGTCCCTATCGGTCTCTGCAGACCCCTCTCTCAGAATCTGTCTCCCACCAGCCTTGTTGTCTGTCTGTCTGTCTGTCTCTGACCCACCCATGCCCCTCCCCAGCACCCCCTGTCTGCCTGCCTGTGTGTCTGCCTCTCCTCCCACTCCCTGATGATGGCTGCTGGCCACCCCCCAACCTGCTAGAGCGCCTGCCGTGAGGCGCCGTCGTTGCCCCATCTGGGGGTGTGATGAGCTGTGTGAGCCCTTCACGCTCGCAGCAGACAAGCCCAAGGCATCTCTTGGTCGTGGCCGGGGCACAGAGCAGCAGGCACGCCGGGATGCCTTCCTTGTGAGCATTGCCCCGGCCTTGGAGGCCCAGGGCTTCAGGCAGCGCACGGGCGAGTCATGTCAGAGGCAGTTCCAGTCCTCATGAGACCCCCCTTGTGTGTGACGTTCCCACCCCCGTCCCCTTCCCTTCCCTCCCCCGCTCACCCCCCAGTGCAGCCTCAAAGTGGCTTGGGGGTGGCATCGCCTTCTGCAGGAGGGAGGGGACGGCCACTCTCCCCTGCAGCAGGTGGCTGATGCACAGGGTGCCCTGTGGCGGCTGGGCTCAGGCACCTCGCTCACCTGTCACCTGCCCTGCGCCCACCACATGACTGGCACAACCCCCATGCCTGCGGTCAGCCCCTTTGCGACCGGGCTGCGACAGACCCTGTGGCAGCTGCCATGGATGGACGCTGACACATGCAGACAGAGGCCTGCACATGCCTGAGCCAGACACTGAGCCTGGAGAAGAGCCTGCCTGCCTGGGAGGTAAGTGTTGCCTGGATCCTGGGGTGGTGCTGGGCCACAGAAACTGCAGCCTGCCTAACTCAGGCATAACTCTGACCTACCTCAGGCATAACTTCTGCCTAACTTAGGCTGCACTTAGGCCACACTTATGCCTGACTTGGAGAGGAGTTGGGTTGGAATGGGCTGTGAGTCTGCCAACTTAATTTCTGAGGCTTAGGACCACTGTACAGTAATGTTTGGTGTCAATGGGAAAGCTCTTGGAATTACTTCCAGGGTATGCACATGTTAGAACCTTTGCTTGCTCACAGAAGTAACCATGACTGGATTTTTGGTTAGTTGTGGCTCACAACGAAATTGTGTGAATAATTTGGTTCAACAAACATTTTAAATAGCATGCCCCATCCTGATCATTCTAGCAACCATGCTCTGGCTCTACAAAATATCAAAACCGATCTAAAGGGCCAAAATGGGACCATCTTCTGGGAGGCGATGATGACAGGCATCATTCATTCGGAAGATATCATGGCACACAAAAGCTGCCCCCCAAAGTACTCAAGTTAATATGCTCTATGGGTCAGGGCAAAATAAGAGCCCACGCAGCTCAGGACTCTAACAGCGTAATCCTATGCATGTTTACTCAGAAGTTCCATTGTATTCAATGGAGCTTACTCCCAAGAAAGTGTGCATAGCGTTGCAGCCCCTAACATAATGAAGGGCAGGTGGATCCTTCTTTCAAGGACACCCGTGTGCCCTCCTTCAGCCGCTGCTCCAGCAACACAACACAGCAAATGGGAGCGAGAAGAGAGACACTGAAATATTATCACCTTCTCTCGGCGTCCCTGGTATCTGTTGCTATGGTTACCGGGATTCGATTTCCTTTACCCGCGCGGGACGTACTCTGGCCTCCAGCCTCCGGTCAGTTTATTAGACTACTCGCTTTTCCGCGGCTGTAACTCGTAGCAGAGCATCCAAAACGCCCTCCGTGCCCGCACAACGGAACTAGTGTTTGAGTTCCTCCTTAGAGCACTCCCGCGGGGGCCAGCATAAAAGGTGACACCATATCTTTTTCGCGCTGACAGCTTCTGCTCACAGAGATAGGAAAAAACTAAACTCACAGTTCAACAGTGTGTGGACAGCAATTCCTGGTTCCCATTCGGATTTGTTTTCTTCTCTCTAGGGCAGACGTGAAAACTGTCCTTGGAAAACAATAGAAAAATCCAGGAGGAGGACTAGCGTAGTTTGTTGGTCAGAACGCAGGATTCCAATGCATTTGAATAATAAGTTGGAAGGGAAGTACATTTCTTGGTCATTTGGATATAGACTTTAAAAACCAATTAGTAAGCAACTAATTCCAGTAGTCAGGAACCAGTTATTTCAATGGGCATTAATATCCCCCATCTTCTTATTGCCCAGTGTTCTTCTTATTGCTGAATTGCAGCTATTCATGCATCCCCATTTCAATCTGCAAAAGTGGCAGTAAAACTACCTTAACCCATAATAAGCAGCTAATGAGATCCAAATTTGGAAACACTAAGCTGGACAGCACCTCAACAAGTCTAATATGCTGATGCAGAGTATTCCAAGGGATGGCATTGTGTTGTATGGTGCTACAAAAGAAATAATTAATTCCACAAACTGTTAAACTTACTATTTTTTCATTCTTTATTTTATTACAATACAACATAAATGATTATTAGGTTAGCAATACAAGTACTACAACTATTAAATACAACAATAGTTGATACATATACAGGTAGTCCTCTACTTAAGTACAGGCTAGGCTTCGGAGGTCTGTACTTAAGTTGAAGCATACATACATACATTTATACGATGTAAACAAATTGTGAACAACTTTCTGTATTGGTTGAAAAACAGTATAGAAATATTTATTTCTGTAAATAAATTATTATTTATAAAATAGATAATTCACTCCCTAGTGAAAACCTAGTGAATTCACTCCCTAGGGTTTGTGGTAAACCCTGCTTTTTTTGTTGTGTAATGTACAAAATGGGTCTTGGAGCAGCTTAGATGGGGGGGCTGCATTTGTATTAGCTGCATTTTACATCTTACAACAAGTTTCTATTTGCATTTGTTGGAGAGGAACACAAGTACAGTTCTTTACTGTACTGCTCTCCTTTACCTACCACTTCTATGTCTCCAAAATGCAGTGTCTCTCTCCCTCTCAAAAACACAGCTTTTCTCCCTGTCCCTAAAACGAGTCTCTCACTTTCTCCAAAACCAGAGCTATTGCGCCTGCATGAAAACATTGGAGTTGGACTGCACCTACGCGAACGTGCGATGTGGCTGTCTTAAGTTGGGACAACTGTAAGTTGGATGTCCTTAAGTAGGGGACTACCTGTATTGTTTTCATCTGTAATGAGGTAAGAAAAAAAATCAATATAGAGCTATGTAAATGCTATGATTGTGTACAAGGGATGGATTTGGGAATCTGGAGGACCAAAGGGTTCCTTTTTCCAGGTTGGTGATCAAGGAAGCCAAATAAGGAGAAAGTCAGGATATCCCCATTACACTGTTGTTTAATCTGAGATACAATCTTTTTTCATTATTGAAACATCTCAGCTGTAATCCCACTACAATGAATGCTTTCCAATCATATTTACCGTAATTTTTTAATTGACTTGATAACTTTAAATAACAGTGCAATCCTCTGCATGTATAGTTAGAAGTAAGTCTCATTGCATCGATGGTGCTTACTCTCAAGTAAGTGTGTATCGGATTTCAGTCCTATGGCCCAATCCTATGGGCCTTTTACAACAGCAGATCTATAAAGCCGCTGTTGTAAATAGTGCAAATGCTGTTGAAAATAGTGCAGATAGTCCCTACAATAGTGCAAATGTTGCACTGTCATCACATATTATGGAGCCGCTGGTGGAAACAGCACCCACCAGACTTGCCCAGACGTTCTGCCGGCCCAGGTAAGGTGGCGGAGAGGGCAGTTCAGGGGAGGTTCAGACAGGGGGCAGGGAGCGGGCTGGAAAGGGTGGATTTCAGCGGCAAAACACACACAGGATCCTATCTCTGATTTTCCAACCCACCCTGACCCTGCCCAATTCCTCTCCTTCAACAAAATAGCTGATGTGGGTCCAAGGAGACTCATAGGCAATCAGGTAGCCTACCAGGAGGTAAGTTAAAAAGTTTTTGACTTACCGCTTGTAGGCCGTCTGATTGCTCCCTCATCATAGTATGCAGTGTGCGTTCTGGCAGCACGGCTGCATGATGGTACATGGTGGGGGACAGGATTGGGCTCCTAGGGTAGTATCTAGTTCCCAAGGTGTCTAGTTAGTAGAGTTTATTTGATATAGTTTAATAAAATAAATCGGAGATGTGCCAAAACGTTTTGTCCCTGTAAAATCTGTAAAATTTACAGGTTGAGATTGTACATATATACACTGCCCTCATGTGTTTCCTGAGTGCCATATCACTTTCAGTATTAGATGCTGGCTTGCTCCATACGGAAATTAAGGAGGAGAAAAGGAAGGGGAAAAAAAACCCACCAGAAGAAAAACTGTATAATGAACAACAGCCAGGCCATTTCCTATCTCCATGCAATTATATGGTCTCTAATGCAAAGTGTACAGAACATGGGGCTGTACAATTGATCAAACTTGTATTCTGAAGTCATGAGTAAACAAACACCACATTCTAACATGTTTCAATGGATTAAAAACACAAAAGTGAGTAAACAAAAGACAGCAATTTCAGAGGAAAAGGCTGGAGTGGAAACATCCAGCATAATTTTTTTTTCTCATGTTTTGTAGTAAGCTTCATCTTTGAACAGGTCTGTATCATGAAAGCACATATTAAAGTTTCAAGAACTACTATCTATACTAGGGTCTTGAGTGTACATTTGCAAAAGGGCATAGGAGAAATTTTGGAAATTACTACCACTGTTTTTATCTAAAAAACCGTTTTGATTGACATATTTTCGTTCTAAGTTGTTTCAAAATTTTAGAATTCAAAACAAACGTTCTGCCGGGAAACTCCGTCATATAATATAATTTTATCATTATAATTAGATGGTTAAAACTTTACTTTTCGCCTCCAACATTGAAGGCATCCTCAGAAGTATCATGGCTACCACTGCGACTACCAATAAATACATTCTTCTACTAACCCGGATGTTTGTATTAATTAATTTTATTAGTTAATTGTAATACAAACATCCGGGTTAGTAGAAGAATGTATTTATTGGTAGTCGCAGTGGTAACCATGATACTTCTGAGGATGCCTTCAATGCTGGAAGCGAAACGTAAAGTTTTAACCATCTAATTATAATAATAAAATTATATTATATGACGAAGTTTCCCGGCAGAACGTTTGTTTTGAATTATAAAATCTGGACACGTCGTGAGAATCTAAGATTGTTTCAAAATATTTCAAGTTATATAGTAAAACACCTGTATATAATTGAGTATACTGTAAGTCAATCTCATGGATAAGTCAAGGACAATTTTTCAGCCAAAAATCATGGAATTTGCTATGACCCATGGATACGTCGAGGGTAAAACTTAGGGCTGTATGAAATTCTTTGAATTCTTGAAAATGACCAGTGATTGTTCTGAGGCAGCAACAGAATTTCTCCAAACAGGAAGAAAGCAGTGGCATCACTGGAGGTGGGGCGGAACGCTAAGTTCCGCACCGCGCTGACCTCCGTTACTCACCGGCACGAGGCGGCCCCGCCCCCTCACCTTCGGAGCCATTCAGTGGGGCAAAGGCAACGCGCAGGGAGTCTCCTGCGCATTGCCTTCAGTGGGGCGAAGATTATGAAGATTCACAAAGATTACAACTCCATAAGCTCCTTCACCTTTCCTGTTTGAAGAATAGCTCCGTTTCTATGCTGCTTCAAAACAAGCTAAATAGCTGGTTTTTTTTTACCAACTCCCATGTGTCCTGCTTCTCAGCCCAGTTCCCCCCCCCCAAGCAGCTGTTCTTAGATGCCCCATGTATAAGTTGACCCAGGTTTTCAGGGTCAATTTGAAGGCATATTTAGACTTATACATGAGTACATAGGGTATTTTACAGACACCTGGTGCATGGAGAGATACTGCACTCTCTGGAAGATGGCATTTTTTCTTTTTCAAAGACATGATGTTCCAAGAATATGTGTATACATACTGTAAAATGTGAGTACTCAAAATAGAATGGGTCTTGAAACTGATACTAGATTATCCCATTTGATTTGATTCTTAAATATTATTTTGGTTTATTTTACTAAGACGTAGAAAGTGCTGATACCATATTTTGGCAGGATAATGTTTCTGTATAATTTTAACAAACATTATTGAACATCAGTCATTTCCAAACCATCATCTTCTTTAACAAAGTTCTGAGAGCCCACTGCATTATTAGAGTAAGCTTCTGGGAGTGTTTCTGAATTATTTCCCATCTCTTCTGGTTTCTTTTGGAAAAAGTTAGTCATAGCTCCTAGCCTGACTTCCTCAGTGTTTTGTATGTGGTCATTTATAACAGTATTGGCATCATCCTGTAGTATAGATACCTGAGTACTTGTTTTACTGCAAAAGTTGCCCATTGTGTAGTTGCCATGCAGATACTAGAAACTGTGCCAGCTTATCTTGAAATGCAGCCAGTTAAGTTGTTTTTCAGTGAGATTGTTATAAAAACCCTATGCAAAAAAAAGTATCAGAATAACAGAAGGAACTTAGTTATCTTGAATTTGATCTGAACAACCATCTACTGTACGGAATAATAAAGTGCGCAAAACATACTATTTTTATTCTATTAAAACAAAAATGCAGTGGGTGTATTGCAAGCAATATCACATGTATTACTACCGGTATGAATATTATTATTAGCTATGTTTTGTCATGGGGTAGGAAATGGGCGGATCAGGCTTGGGATTGGCAGCGACACATCCTATTCCCGCTCTCAGGTCTGATCTGCCAACACGAATCCACCCAGACCTGCGCCAGCCATATGACTCACCCAAGTAGACCTGTTGCGTGGGCTGGGGCTTTCCCTGGGGCAAGGGGACAATAGTCCACTTACCCTGTGGAGACCTCCAGCCTGCATTGCTGCGCGATAACTTAGGTAAGATTGGGCTGTGACAGTTGTTGCAGATGAAAAGAAGTAAATTAGAAATTCCATCTATTGAAAGGGATTGTGGTGAAGAAGGAGATTCCATGAGGAACCTTTCCACTAGGAAGGAGACTCAAATCTTGGTAGGATAGATGAAGAAGGAACATAAGGCTCAGGAGCTCTAAGATCCAATGGAAGGAAACAGAGGAAGGAAACTCCATTTTAATATTTGCCTGCTGTAACATGGCAGAATTTACCCTTGATATCATGTGCCTCTGTTATGCCTGCTCTGTGCTTCTGACATGTTATCATTTGGAGTAATCCATTAGAGGTTTAGAGCCCAATCCTAGGCATGTCTACTCAGAAGTAAGTCCCACTATCATCAGTGGGGCTTCCTCCCAGGTAAGTGTGGATAGGATTGCAGCCTTAGGCAATATCCATGGTTGGATGGATGTACAGTCAATTCTCGCTACCCACGGGAGTTAGGTTCCTAGAAACCCTCACAGGTCGCAAATTCGCAGATACGGAACCATTGATGGGGTTCTGTGCAGGGCGTTGGGGGAGGCCTTACCTGCTGCCTCCACAGGGTCCCTGCTGACCATTGGTGCCATTTTGAATGTCCCTGCAGCATTCAGCGTGGAGCGCTTTGAAGTGGCTGGGAGAAGTCTCAGACGCTTTCCCGGCCATTTCAAAGTGCTATGCGCTGATTGCGGGCGCCATTTAAACAATCCCTGCTGCCTAAGGAAAGTTTCTGCAGGCTTCCTTAGGCAGCAGGGATCGCGGAAAGTGAGACATACCTCATGAATGATATGAGGTGGTCTCACTTCTGTTGCTCGCAGATACACGAATTCGCGTATAGTGACAATTGACCGGCCGTTGCATACTGAACAGGTTGCGGACCACACCAGCACAGCCCGGGTTCACCTCAGGGTAAAGGGACGTTTGTCCCCTTCCCTAATGTGAGCGCCAGAGGCCCGGTGCATGTCTGAGGGGCGTTGGATATTGATGCAACCAAGTGCCGATATTTCTGACCCCTCCCATGCCGGCCTGGCCAATTACACCCTCCCTTGCCACCCCAGCCCGCTCTCTCCATGCCCTCCCGCTGATCGGTTGACCGGCACAGGTCCTGGGCGACGGCAAAGTGAGTGGCTCCGGCCTCCACTGCTTACTCCTGAGGAGCTGCAAAAGTGCTTTACGGTACTTTAGGTTCGCTCTGCCGGCCTAAAGTTAGGCAGGATCGGGCTGTCAGTCTTTTCTGAATTAAGCCATGTATAAATGCTACACACTGCGGCAAGGAGAGTCATGCCGGCCACATGACCACGGAGGCGTCTTCGGAGAACGCTGGCTCTTCGGCTTTGAAATGGGGATGAGCACCACACCCTAGAGTCGGACACAACTGGACTTAATTGTCAGGGGTCACCTTTACCTTTACCTATAAATGAATATATTCATTGTGAAATATACTGTGTATTATTAGTATTCTTCCTGTTAGCTCATTTGGGGTCATTTTCAACTTTTGTGTAACTGACCTCTTGATTTGCAAGTTTTTCAAGGTATTGGTCAGCCAGTTATTAGACTCTGGTTAAACCTCTGGTTACGCCACTCTTTTTGAAGCTCTTCCAAAAGGAGGAACAGTAGAATCTCTAGTGTAAACTTTGACAGTTCAGCTGATGCCTTTTATGTATCAAGGCTATTGCTATTATCCTGTACATCTTCAAAAACTGAACTGCTCTATAAATGCAAAGAAGCCTTTGGTGATCTGAGTGTATGCACAGTCACTACTGATTTGATATTAGTATTTACATCAGCCTGTACAAGTGGCTGCATATATTGCATGTTAAGAATAAGACTATGCTCACAGTACTGATGTATAGTGTCCCTAGAAATTACAATATTATACGAGGTAGAATGTTAAGTATAGAATGAACCATCATTACATAATCCAGCACGAGTTAATAAGACAAATGACAAAGTAGCTTATTCTTTTTCTTTCATTTGGCAGTAATAAAATGTATTACTAACCTGTCAGAAATCAGCATAAAAATGCAAGACCATTCTTGATGGGAACTAGTGGGCTCCAAATGTAGCTGTTTTCCTTCCTCCATTCTCTGCAAGAGATTGCTCTTGGCACACAATCCCCACCAGAGTGTGAGCTCTCTAAATATAGTTCTGTTTATATGAAATGCTTTGTGTTGGCTGATAGCAGTTTGCCAAGCACAGTCTCCTGGAAACAAATTCCCTCTGCTAAAACATACAGGATGTGGAAAGGCTTGAAGTATCTTTCTTCAGTCAATTGGACCCTAAAACAGCTTTATGGAAGGATTTTATTGTCTTTACAGGAAAAAAAACAGATGATAAAATTGGGCACCCCATTATTAATATTAACTAACAATACCTCTGGGATATGGATTGAAAACAGGACTTTAATCTTGTTCAAGGATTCCTACCACACTGTTTGCTTCCCAGTCCATTGCCTGTGACTTGAAGGTTCCATTTTATCTATCATGAGTGGTTTCAGTGGCTAAAACACAAAAGTTGATCCACTTAAGCATAAGCTAGCTTTTACAGGGGGAAAAGGTACTCTAAAGATTTCAGGAAATTATTTACATTGAACCCCCACTTTATGATGGTACAGGTTGAGTATCCCTTATCTGGAACGCTTGGGACCGGAAGTGTTCCGGATTTTGGATTTTTCCGGATTTCGAAATATTTGCATATTAAATACAGACAGGGTAGAAGAGATTTATTTATTTATTTAAAGAATTTATACCCTACCTTTCTCGCAACAAGGGCAATCAAGAGCCAAAGATGGCTCTCTTTGGGACTGGCAGGTCCTCCCAATCCCACTCGGACTGTAGGTAGTGTACTGGGATGTTTGGATTCCCTTCCTTTGGTCGGAGCGCATTTCAGCAGATGCTCTGTCCACCCTCCTTCCAAGGAATGGGAGCATGCATGAAATGCATCTGATCTCTGGATGGGGGAAGCCGGGGGTACGTGAAGCCTACTTGCCAAGCCTAGGCATTTCACCCACCTCTCTCTGTAGAATTGCTTCTCCTGCCGCCTCTTCCGAATGAAGGCCATGGAGCCCACCCACCTGGCAGCACTTCTGCAGCGCTTCTGTTTTGCAGCAAGCAGGCACTCACCAGCAGGCAGAGACCTTGCTCACTGCCACCTCCTCCAGTAGTTCCAGATTTTGGATGTCCAGGTAAAGTGCACAAAAATCCCTGCCAGCTTGCTGGGTCACACTGAGCCTGTGCAAAATTCAAACAGGAGTCCTGCCGGCTTAGTGCTGACCCCATAATGCATCATGCTGTGGCCAGGCGCCTGAAAAACCCCTTCCTTGCTGGGTTGCACTGAGCTTGCAAAATACAGGAAGAGATACAGGAAGCTGGACTAGATGGGCCCTTGGCCTGATCCAGCAAGGCTCTTATGTTCTTATGGCTCCAGGTTTCTTTAAACAAAAGAAGCAAAGAATGGTCGTATACCTCCTCCCATATTTTGGAAATATAAAGTCAAAGTTAATCAGTAGGTGTCCGGGAACGGGCACCCGGCGAGCCGAGCGGGGGGAAGGGGCGGGGCACCAAGCCGCTCCCCCAGCTGGGCCCGGGGCTCCCGTTCCCGTACTACGGCCTGAGGAGCGGATCGCCCGGCAGGACGGGACCCCGCGGGAGGCGCAAACCCCAGAGGGCACCCCAGGCCGGGGGCAGGCCTCTTGGGCAAGCCGCGGTGCGGCACCAACCCCAGCGGGCCCGACGGCAGGCTGAGCCGTGGACGCCGCCCCTGTCACTCACCCAGCGCCATCCGGAGGGGCCGAAGCCAACGGCCGATCAGACGCGGCCAGGACCAACAGCGACGGCGGCCACAGAGGAACCAACAGCGGCAGGCCCGAGTAAGGGCGGGGCTAGGCGTCTAAGGTGGTGGGAGTGGCTGTCAGGGAGGAAGGAGGGCACAGACAGGGTGGAGGGGGAGACGGGGACGGCATATAAGGAGCAAAACAAGGCCAGTGAGGAGGCGGCTGCCGACCACGCTGGAACCCTGGAGCGACAGCCGAGCGGAGGTCAGGCAAGCCGGGCAAGGGCTGGGAACCGGGTGAGGCCGTTGTAATCCACCGTCTCCTGGGTCCGGGACGTCGAAAGCCCCGCAGAGCTGGAGGTGGACCCGATCTCCCCGGAGCAAGTGGGGGCAGAGGCACCCTTGGCGACCCCACTGCCCGGGTCCCCCATGAGCGGCCCCTTACAGCAGGTATCTCCGACTGGCAAAGAGGGGAATTCCTGGTGTAGACTCCTGTTGGGAAAACCAATGGCATGGAATGATTTTAATGCACACTTTAAAATCATTGTTCCTTTTTGGAATGAAGCGTTTTGGTATGTTAATTTGGTTATTAATGCAGTGAGTAATTGCTTCTTCGGATGCAGTAAATTTGGTTCTATTCCAGTAGTTTGGGCTTAGGAGAGCTTTTACAGTTGCCAGATGAATCAGGTTTTATTATTTAAAATTCCGTAACCAGTTGGTCCATTCATGGCTGGCAAAATTCCACCGACTGTGTGGTTGTTAAAGATAACTGTAACCTTGCAAAAAACAGGTTCCTAGAGTTCCTAAACTCTATTCCTAGAGTGTTTTGGTAATAACGAATGCAGTTTCTTACATTTCCAAGCAGATGGTTGATTTCTGCTGTGCTGAAGCAAGAGTGAACTATAAAGAAACTGATCCATCCGATGGTTTTATAGTATGGCAAGGGAAGTTACTCAGACTTAGATTCCCGTGGTTTTATAATACTGGGTGGGGAAATAGGCAAGATAACCAGAGACATTCTGTAGTTACTTTTCACAATCGATTGTAGCCAGCTTGACTTGTCACGGAGTTGACAGGAATGTGGCTCAGTCATCTTTGACTTTCATAACTAATTCCATTTATTTATTTAAGCGACGACAATCTGGAGCTTGTCTGCCTCAAACTAGTTATCAAAACTCTCTGATAAATGTCTAGTCTAGTCTTGGAACGGCTTCTCGTGGCCAAGTTCTCACCATTTTTGAGATTCAGACAGAACGAAAATTATATTTTTGAGTCTCGCCTTTAATTTCCCTCTCCAGTCTCCACTACTTAAAGATCAGAATCCTGACCCAGAGAAGACTACTAAAAGTTGAAAACCTGAAGGGTCTCTTGAAAGAAAAGAAAAACCCCAGGCCAAAGCGCCTCATGTAAACCTCGTGGTGGTGGGACAATCGAGGCTCACTCGGAACGCGACGATTCTGCGCCCCTCTGCCCAAGAACGGACGGCCTGAAGAGACAGCAACAGCTGGCGCGCCCGCAATAGGGAGAATTTCGGCGGGGGCGCGCGTAGGATATTACACTACTGAGGTCACGGCGTGGTATTTGATCGACAACGGCGGTTGGAGCAGTGGGAGTGCGCCGCGCGCGCCAATGCTGGGGAGGGGGAGGGGTCAGAGGAGGCGCAGCATCTGCCGTGAGGGGGCTCAACCTAACAGGTTGGTAATGAGAGCCAATGGAGAGGGGAGGGGGGTTACCAGGAGACGCGGAGGAGCGCGCGAAGGGACATAATTGTGGCAACCCTTAGGGGGCAGCACTCTCAATAAAGCGAGAGGCGTCCTAAGGAGAATAAACACCAAGAACGCCACTGACAGTGAGAGCCCCATCCCCTTTCATCATTGGGGGCAGGACTGGTGGGTCGGAGGGACGGAGTGAGGAACCCTCTCCACCTTACTAGAGGTGGATTTGCTGTTTTCTTGGCCCGCCCGACCTTGCCTAGCCGTTGTGAGGGGGGGGGGGGCGACAGGGATTATTGCCTGTGAGCTGTCGCCATCTGCTCTAGTTGCTCATTGGGCTGCCCGGTTTGAGAGGGAAAAGGAGACGAAGTAGCGGGTAAGGCTGAGGAAGTGAGTCGAGGAGCCTAGGAAAGAAAGACATTTTTCTGCAGCGGACAGCTTAGCTGCCATCATGAACTCTACAAAGTATTCTGGGCGCAGGAAGAAAAGAACAGAAGTTCACTCAAAGGTACAGGCAGCAGCAGTCACTATGGACGTAAGGATAAGAAGGCACCCACTGACTTGCCAGGCAGGCAGCAGAGGAATTAAGAGCTTTGGAGTACTGTACTGTTATTAAGCAAGATGACGGAGTTGCAGCAATATCCACTTGTCCGTGCTGAAAAGGGGGGGGGGGTGTCTTTTAGTTTCACTGACCTAAGGTACATGGGATTTGCAGCCCCGAAAACACCATTCTGAAGAGTACTGTAGTTCTAATTTATGTTCTCCCAAAAAGTTGAAGGCAAAGATGGAAGAAGAAGATCCATACATAATACAATACGAATACGGGCGTTTCCTTAACATTATGTTTGGGAAATACACATCAACTATTGTATTCTCAGCCCCCCTCCCATTAGATTTTTAAATTTAAATTTTAAAATCGTTGAATTTTACACGTTTTAAGGGCTTCTCTTTAGCTTTTGCCTCTGAGATCGCCAAGCAGTTACCGGTAAATTCTCAAGCAAAACAAACTACTGCCATGGTGACTTACAGCCTACATTTGGCTAGTAGGCATTGCATGACCCTTTAACTACTGTAGGTGTGTTGAGAAATCCTGTTAATATTTGCACAAAATTAATCCAAATAGCCAATTCCATTCAATACAACTACTGTACACATAATTTTATAGTTACAAATACAATAAGAAAAGTATTCTCACTTTTTTTAAAACAAGCACTTCCTTTACATAACCTCGTCTTACTATGTTGAGAATATAAAAGAGTGATTTGGTTTCTGTCAGGTATGTTTCAAATATTCCAAGAACAAAAATTAGAATTCCAGCTTTGCCTTTTCAAAGTAATGTGTAGTCAAAAGTTTATATTTTACTATGTGTCAGTAGGAACAGTCTAAAGCTGTGTTCAAGTTCATTTTTAAGTTGTTGTAAATATAAAAAAAATAATTACTACCATATTTAAGAGCAAGATAACAAAGGCAGTAGCATAAACTCCCCAACAATGCTATGTAAAGTACACTCATACGCATGAAATAGATATAAGGTATCCTTATTACAGAGAGTATTGATACTTGAAATTATTGACCAACATAATTATTAAAAACAAAATCAGTTTATTATCTGAAATAGGAATAAGCTAAAAAGTAACATATTTCCTTTTTTTATTTTCCTGATCCTAAATGTGCATGTGGGAGTCAGTGTCATGTGTTCCATATCCCGCTTACTTGGGAGCTGAATTCAGAATTACTAAGGTCCAAGTAAGCATGTGTAAGATCAGACTGCATTAGTTATAACCAATTAAAAAAATAGAATGTGTTAGTCATTAATCATAATTATTGAGTACTGGAAACTTTAAGTAATATTTTTACCCATTTTTTAAAAAAATTGATAATCTTTCTACTACTGAATCAGTTTTCCAATGAGCATTTGTGCAACAGTGTTTCTGTTTAAAGCAGTGGTTCTCAAACTTTTTAGCACCGGGATCCACTTTTTAAAATGACGCTCTATCGGGACCCAGCTAGATTTACGAGACTTTAAAAAAGTGATCTAGAAAGAAATAATATATTTATTTATTTACAAGTAATATTTTATTTATTTAGTTGCAAAAAAACTCAATCCATTTCTCGTAATGAGGCAGTCCTAATGAATACCCTCAAGGCTTGAGGGTCTTGGTTATGTGACCCAGCCTTCACCTGAGTCCATTACCTGTCATTGATGGACTTGGAAAAAAAACCAGAAAAAAGATGCTCAAACATTTATCTCCCAATATTTACACAAGCTTGCAAATTGCAGAAGCTCAGCTCCTTGCAAACTGCAGGAGCTCAGCTCTTTGAAGGGCAATTAGCAACTATCTTATTTTTGAATAGCCTCAGGACTTGAGGCAATTACTTATCTAATATTTCTATCACCCAGGACCCACCAGAAATCAAGTCGCGACCCACCAAGTGGGTCCCGACCCACAGTTTGAGAAACACTGGTTCCCCCTCCGTACGTCTATCTTCTGCAGTTAATATGGTAGAACTTATTTCTAACTACTTGTTAAACTGAAGTATAAGGACATTTTTGTTTCCAAAAGGATTTATGAAGGTTGTTAAATGTGCTTAGGAGTAATTCTGATGGGTGACAACTAAATTGATACTGTAGTGTAAATAATACTGTACAGTATAATGTACCAGTTTTACTGAAAGTAATATTTTCTACTTTTAAAAACCATGTGTATCAATAGAAGAGTATAGCAGCTTAATATGATTCATGTTTACTCAGGAGTAAAGTTCAATGGAGCTTACAAATAAGTAAGTAAGCAAAGAAAAAATTGTAGCTTTTCAGTGCAATCTTATGCATATTTTCTCAGAATTCCCATTTTGGGGGCTTACTTTCCCGAAAGGGTGGGATTGCAGCCAGGCAGCCCAATCCTGCCTAAGATGCAATGGCCGACCTAAAGGGCCGGCCACTGCATCCTAGGCCCATTGCAGGACGCAGCGGCGGAGCCCGGGCTCACCTTGAGAAGGGGACGTTCATTCCCTTCCCCCAGTGTAAGAGGCACGGGCCCCAATGGGCCTCTTTGCATGGCAGCTCTGGTGCTGGCATGTGTCTGGGGAGGCCATGTAAGGCCAGCCTGGGCTGCGACGGGGCAAAGGAAATCGGCACAACTCAGCGCTGATATCCCCACCCCCTTCCAGCCCGGGCTGGCCAATGACCCTTCCCTCACTGCCCCTGCCCGCTCTCCCTCAGCCCCTGCGCTGACCAGCGTGGGACTTACCTGCGGTGGCCAGCACAAGTCCAGGTCCGCGGCTGAGTGAGTGGTGTCAGCCTCTGTGCCGACGCCGCTTACTTGCAAGGAGCCACAAAGTGCTTTACAGCACATTTGCGACTCCAGCTGGCGAAGTGTGTGCTCCGCTGACCCAAAGTTGCGCTGGATTGGACTGTCAGCGTATTACTTCCTAGCAGTTACTGTCTGTGAAGCTAGAGATCATAATCTTGGGATTTAGCATTATGGCAGTTTACCAAACTAACCAGGTTATCTTTCAAAAAAATGTTAGTATAAAAGCATATTTTCATTATTTTGAATTCTTTTGTGTATTATGAATGATGTCATCTTTAGGCACAGATGAAATAATTCAATAGCAATCAAATATTTGGCTGTAATCCTATGAACACTTATCTTGGAGTAAGCCCCTCTGAGCACAGGAAATTTCACTTCCAAGTAAACATGAATCAAATTGGCAAAGATACCTTAAGTATAGATGCCTTCTGGCAGTGTCAATCATTTTTTTCTTCTTTCAGGTGAATGTACAAACAGAATATCACAAAACAGGACTTCTCTCTAAGCTGTTGGTTGTTTTCCCAGAAGGTGTCAACAAAAGAAGAACTTGTGTTAGGAGATCCATTTTCTGACAGTGATAGAACGTTGAAATCGGAAGACAACATTAAGAGCAAAGACAAAATCATCCAAAAGCTGCAATCAGAGGTTGGGTCATATTTTTCTGCTATTTTAGCCATTTGTAACAACTGAAGCTATGTAATAAACACAATATGACATCATTTATTTAGGTAGATTTCTCAGCTATAAGAAGTTAGTTTTGTTCCAGTAGAGATGTAGGGACAAAATCGTGGCATAAAATCAATGATCACAATGTAATGATTGTATAATTGCATTTAATGAATTTATGATGACATTTTATCATTATGACTTAATATCTCTGTCTACTAATGGGTCTTCCCAATACAAACCATCATAACTTCAGTACATTTGTTTACTGATAGCATGGGGAGCAGTTACAGTATCTAGATGTCTCAGTACTTGGCTTTTGTCAGTCTGGATTCAGACCTGACAGTATAACATCCTTGTCTAGGTTGGTGGATCCTTTAGAAATGGATGAAGATTGTGTTTGCCTCTGATGAAGTAAGATATTATAGAATCAAATTTGACATAGTTTTATTTGATCACAGGACTGCTCATTCACTTGAAGGCTACAGTAGTAGCTCTAGTATCTACTATAGGTAGGCTTACCAGATCTCCAACCAGGACAGAGTGCTAGACCTTAATAATAATAATAATAATAATAATAATAATATACAGTATTTATATACCGCCTTTCTTGGTCATTGGATTTCTCCTCCGACTTTAATCCAAGGCGGTGTACATGGGCAGGCTGTCCTAACCCCCCTTGGGTTTTTTTACAATATATACATGTCCAATCTTTCATGAACGGCTACATTCCAGAAGGTATCCTTTTGCAGCCTGGCTTTTTTCTGCTGGCTGGCGCCTCCCACACTCGACCAACACAGCTGGGAGCTCTTATCTCTCCTCCCGGAGGCTTTTACAGCTTTATGTCGGCGGCGTGTCTCGAACTTGTCAAGTTCACCAGTCTTCAGGCGTACAAGACGGCAGCTCTTCCGACTGAGTCAGACTCGTCTGCCCACAGTGGGGCTTGCTTTTGAGTAGACATGCCTAGGATTGTGCTCTAAGGGTTTAACAAGCTACACCTGCCCACTTTCCTTCTCCTAAAGGTCTAGCCAAATCGGCAGGGCTGTAGCTTTACCCTCCGGGTTGTGGCGTGAGCGGGAGAACCTGCCCGGCCGCGCCGCAGCCCAGGAAAAACGGGGGAAAGAAACACTTGGGGGGTGCTCTTTTTGGGGGGTCTGGGGGTACGCGGACTTTGGGGGCCCGCATAGGGGGTACGCGGGCCCCCAAAGGTTGAGGAACCATGGTCTAGCACTCTGTCCCGGTTGGAGATCTGGTAAGCCTAATATCAAGGAAGATGTGCAGGCAATGTAAACTACAATTTGGCTTGGAATGGGATACTGAATCCTTTCTTTGTCTGGTCTTCCCTCCCCCAAAGAAGTCCTAGCTATTTTTTTCCTGGTAGTGTTGCTTCCAGTCTCAGAGCCCCACCAAGAGATAAACAGATGAGGCAAAGTAGTGGAAGAAAGGTTCAGTTCAGTTTCCCTCTCTTACCTGCTTAGCCAGTACTTTAAAACATCCGCAGCTGTCCACTTTAGATTAAACTAGTAGTGATCCAGCTTTTACAGATGGGTCTATTGTCGGCACTCACAGTTAGGCCCTAAGAATCCCCCCTTACTAGATTTTCTGAAGAGTTTAGCATAGCTTGGTAGAAATTCTGCACTTTAGAAATAGGTCTCAGGCACTAGTCCTTTTTAGTCCTTACCTGAGGGCATTATCACACATGAACATTTTCCTAAATTGTTGTAGAATAAAAATATGCATATCTAATCTGCGTACAAATTGTGCAAAGATCTATTCAACATTTTGAATACACTGAGCATGTTCAAGAGTAGTCAGTCTTTGAAGCTGACTCACATAAAAAGTGATCCTGTCAGTGACTTGGTTCATTGAGGCACCTCCCAGAGACCTGTGACAGGGATAATAAACAGAGATAGTCTTGATCTTGAAGTTCTGGAGGACCTGTGGTCCATTTTTGTCATGAGTACTCTCAGCCAGACTGTTCATCTGGAAGAAAACGGTGCTCTCAAGTTAAATAGCATGATTCTGAATAGATTTGGGCCCTATTAGTACAGCTTAATTTTAGCCTGGCAAACCAAAACTAGAATAGAACACTATATCTTAATTAACCAAGGACCCAATCCTATCCAACTTTCCAGCACTGATGCAGACATGCCAACAGTGGGGTGTGTGCTGCATCCTGCAGTGGGGGGGCAGTCACGGAGACCTCCTCAAGGTAAAGGAATGTTCGTTCACTTACTTTGGGGCTGCATTGCGGCTGCATCGGTGCTAAAATGTTGGATAGGATTTGGCCTGAAGGCCACTAGTGGTGCAATCCTACCTAACTATCCAGTGGGCAGCCCAGGGCTGCCCGCCAGATCCTATTCCCGTTCCGGACCGCTCTGCAGCGGCCCGGAGGCCTACTCGGGAGAAGGGGATGTTCATCCCCTTCCCCCGGTGTAAACTGGGGAAGGCTCGATGGGCCTCCTCGGATTTCCGCCAGCTATCTAGCTGGCGGAAGTTGGAGGAGGCTGTGTAATGGCCGTGCTGGCCAGCTGAGGACGGGGATATGGCAGATGCAATCCCTGCCCCCTCCCAGGCCGGCATGGCCAATGGCCCCCCCTCCCTCACCGCCCGGACCGCCCATGCGGCTGCCGGGAGATCCCTTACCATCTTCCGGCGGCCGCATGGACTTCCGACGGCAGAGTAAGGGCTGCCAGTCTAGCGCCAGCGGCCCTTACCATAGAGTCATTGCACGTTTGCAACAACTTACGGCACGTTTGCAACAACTTAGGGCGACGGAGCGCTTGCTCCGCTGCCCTATAGTTGGGCACAATTGCGCTGTAGTTCTTGTAAGATTCTTTCAACTTTCACTGTTGATGAATCCACTTTTTTTCGAACATGCCTTGCCCAGTTGTGATCAAACACTGAAAATTCTAAGGCATACACAAGGGAAACCTTGTTGTGCTTGTTTATTACTTATTTTATACATGATGTAAATAAATGTTTAGTTTTGCAGACTTAAGTGGGAAACAGTGAAACAGTTTTTTGTTTTTTAAACCGACTAGGTTGAACATCTGAAAACAAAAAATCTTGATTTGGAGAAACATGTAATGAAACTACTTGATTGTAAAGCGGAGGTAACAACTCAGGTGGACAATTTGGCCAGTAAGAATGAATATCTGTGTAAAGAACTCGCTCAGGTAGACAAGTTAGCTGCACAGCTGGAAAAAGAAAAAGAATTTGCATTGGATAGTGTTGACAAGGAACTTGCAGAAACCCAGGTACTTGAATGTTTTCTACATGTAGTGCTTTTATAGTCTGTTATTTTTCAGAATTGGGTAAGTAGGATAAGTTGGAGGAAAGTATATGTTAATAAGAATGCCTGGCTTTGTTGGATGTTCTGTGTAGATTTCACAACTAATTGTAAGTGCAGGGTTCAGATGATTTTGCAACATTTTTGGTGGGAATTATTTGAAACATTTTAAGAAATGCTGATATCATTAAAAATTTCAGTGATAGTGGGTTAAATTCGGACTTGTATTAATGGAATGTAGCTTACATAAGGGATCTTAAGTGCCTCCTCTTTCCCACTGCATCTCTTTGAGAAAGTGTTCCTGAATGTCAGGACTGGGAGACACTTGGCAATAGTGTGGGATGTGGTGTGGGGGCTGCAGTGCGAGGAAGGAATTCCCAGAAATCAGGCAGAAGTAGGCTTACCAGATCTCCAACCGGGACAGAGTGCTGGACCTTTAGGAGAAGGAATGTGGGCAGGTGTAGCTTGTTAAACCCTTAGAACACAATCCTATACACACTTTCCTGGGAGCAAGCCTCACTGAACACAATGGGGCTTGCTTCTGAGTAGACATGCCTAGGATTGTGCTCTAAGGTTTAACAAGCTACACCTGCCTACATTCCTTCTCCTAAAGGTCTTGCACTCTGGCCCGGTTGGAGATCTGGTAAGCCTAAGCAGAAGCATCTTCTGAGAACAGAGCTTCACTCATTGCCTGTGTCCATTTTCCAGGGATTGTTTCCCTCCTCCCACTGTAGCACTCTGCTTGCTGAGATGCAAGCTCTGGAGCTAGGAAAGAGTTAACTCGTAGGAAGATATTTCTCTTTGTGCCAGGATGCTGCTGCAATTGTGAGTGGATGCTTTAAGTCAGGGAAGTCTTAGTTAGATTCTGTTTTTACCTTATTTTGGAACTTTGCCTCAGCCTCTTGATCTCAAGTTTTTGATTTGATTGTCTTTTTCCTTATTTGATTTTAATCCTCACTAAATCTTTAATTTGATTAAAATGAACCTGCCTAGTGCTTTAAGGAAGCCATAGGGCAATTGGCCTTTCATGTTTGACACTTTGCACGCTACACAGAGAAGACTTGAGTGTGTGATTGTATGGAAATGTGTGGAGGGAGAGAAGTGAAGCAGGGAATTTGGTCAAGAAGCTTCTCATCTTAGCCTCCTCCTCAGAAGCTCCTCCTCATAGTCAGAAGCTCCTCCTCCTCCTTAGGAAACTTAGGGGGCTGTCAGATGACAGACAGACCCTCAAGGCCGATCTACACTGCACTGCATTGGGTGCTTTGCGGGCGCTTTGCGTAGTCTTGCGTAGCATTTGCGTGCTCCCGATGCTACGCCATGTGCACGGCGTAAAAAATGGTTCCGACCATGTTTTGAGGGGTAGCTTCGCCGAACGCTATGCATTCACCAATCGGATGAGAGGGGGGGGAGGAGAGTGCCAATCACAGCTGCACTTTACACAGGAAGGCGGGACTACAGGAGGGACAACAGGCAGGAAGACACTCCTCCACCCGCTCGGCCGAGGCAGGACGCAAGATGACTCCACGCTCCACGCAGTGCTGTGTGGATCGGCCTTCAGCTGGGTCAGGGGGTGGAAATGTCCTGTGTTTCTAGGTGTAGTGGAAATCTACCCTCATGTGCAGCCAGGGCATGAACATACATGTGATTTCGATGTGATCTCATTGAAATGAGATCAGTATATTTCAGCATCAGTATATTTCAGCATATCTTGAGAAGTACTGTAGTCCAGATGCATTGTTTTATCATGAAAAGTATTTGATGAAGGCTCTATTGTCATTTGACTAACTGTAAATAATATATTTTTTCTTCTTTTTATTTTTAGTCTCAAATTAAATGCCAACAAAATACTATACGGAGACTGGAACATACAATCAACAATCTTAGATCTGTAAATTATTTATCTCTCTCTTTTTTAACTACAAAAAATGGATGTTATTTGTATATTGCAAAAAGCATTTCAAACTACTACAACTTCATACTTTTTTTCAATGAGGAAGTTATATTGCCTGGTTGAAAACATACATGTGTGTAGAAAACATGTGTAGAAAACATACATGGCTCCATACCCTTTATTCTGCATTCCATAAGTCTCTTCCATCTTTCCATCAAAATGCATATTATTTTGATCTATCTGTATGCATGTAATTCAGAAAAGCATGGGCTTTCTCATGTTTATGTACAGTATTTATTTAAGAAATTTTTATCCCTCTCTTCTGTCCCCCCCTGCGGTCACTAGAATGGTTCACAACAGATATAGAATCATTTATAAAACAGTCAAGCAAGTCATTAATACAATAATTCCAGGTCTGCCCTCTTCTCATTATGGGCTTCCCCATCAACTCCTACTGCTGCAGAGCCCATTCCCTACCACCTGCTAGAAGAACCAGGCAACAGTTTTTATTATTACAACAAATATCTATATACTGCTTTTCAACAAAAAAGAAGTTCACAAAGTGTTTTACACAGCAAAAACACTTGACCCCTCAGTTGCCTAGAGGCAACAAGGTGAAGAGCAAATGACACCTATTGCAATAGAACTTTGAAGTAGGCCATGAAAGGGCATGGGATTTGAGGTGCTTGATCTATCATTCCCCATTCACTTTTCAGCTCTAAAAAATGGGGTTCCAGACACTGTTTCACATTCAGGTAGAGAGGGTTTTGTTACTACACTTAAATGTAATTTTGGTGCATCCCTGATTACAGGACATTGAGCCATACCTCAGTGGTAAGCCAGAGGGCCCCAAGTTCAATCCCTGACATTTTCAAGTAGGGCTGAGAAATACCTCTTTATGGATTTGTTTTACTCAGTAGAGGGCAGCTTCATATACAGTATTCATTTATTTATGTTCTCCGGCTCTTTTCCAACCCTTACTGTGGGAAAAGCTTTACCCAGCCAACCTTCTCAGTGTCTTCATAAAAACAGTTTTACCTCTCTTTAGTTTTTATAACAGGCCAACTCCTGGCTTTTGAGTAAATAAAATATATAGACTCTTGTGCAGTAATTTTTCCTAGAAAAATGTGGAAATAAATGTTAGTATTAGTTGTAAAATTGTATGTATAATAATACTTCTTTACTTTGGCACTTAAAAGGGTGCCTTGGATACTGAAAAATCACAAGAGAAGTATCCCTCAGGGCTTGATGAGTTTATAAAGACACTGGAAGAAGACAGAGATCACTATAAAACTGAAGCTGAACATTTGAAGAAGATGCTTCGAAATACATGTTCAAGTCGTAGGCGCAGCCCCACTCATTTGAGTTCAAAGGTTTTTCTGCATTTAGCTATATCTTTAATTTTCTTTAAAATAGAATTTGTATATTTATTTAAGTTAATTTCTTGATGACTTGGTATTTTAAAAAATACATATATAAGAAAAAGATACTGCAATTCCACACACAGGCTGCTTAAGTCCCACTGAATTCAATAAGATTTAAGGAGCCTAACACATGCAAAATCCAGGAATGTTTCCCAGTGCGTCTGCTCAGTGTTTGTGATACACCATTGTCTCATGTAGGGCAGAGGCTGGAATACATGATGATAGTATTATTATTTCTATCTTACTGGCATTAGGTTGCTAGAGGCCCAGGGGCAAAGCTCTGCATTACGCCCCTCATGGCAGCATCCCAACTCCTCTGATGGCACATTGGACACTGGTACTGAGGGTTCAGGGGTAAGCCTGGCAAGGCGAACTCTCTGATGAACAGGGGGCCCTTGGCCAATGCCAAATTGGGCCAACCCCATCATTACTCCTAACCTTTAGATATGTACTTGTCATACTATCTCCAAGATACCTGTCTATTTGAATAGTTGCTTAGCCTCATTATGATAGAATTTGTAACATTCTAAACTAACTACAAAATGTTTCAGAGTAGTTTAGCTAATTGTGTTGAGAACAATATGAACTGAATGTATAGGCTTCATAGAGAATTTAAAATCATATAATCCAAGACTTCTCAAAGTGTGGGTTGCAAAGTGGGTCACCAAGGTGGGTTGCCAGTTGGGCACACCCGTCCGCCAAATTGGAGCCAAACGGAAGCAACTGGAGGCCACTTCCGAGTCAACTCGCCTTCTGCAGCTGCTTCCCCATTGCACCTGGACGGGATAGCCTCCAGAGGCCTCCACAAGCCTCCAAAGGTCTTTCAGGTCACTTCTGGTTTCGCCAATGCGACTTCCAGTTGAGTCTGGAGGCCTTTCTGGGGTCTGCAGAGGCCGTCCCGGTGGGTCGTGACCTGGGAGCAGCTGCAGACGGTGAGTTGCGGTGGTGGGGACTTTGGGAACCGCTGATATAATCAAATCAAATGGCTACGTTATCTCAGAAGCGTCGCGGGGGTGTGTGTGCGGTGGGCCCCAGGGCGTAGGACTTGCCTGCCGTTCTTCTGTCGCTGTCTCTGCCACTTTCGCCATGTGGAGGTTGGGCCCTCCCGCCCGCCCTGGCACCGAACGACTCTGAAATGGCCTGGAAAATGGCACGGGGGGCGTGGTCGGGGCCGCATGATGTCACGCCCGGTGTCACGTGGGTGCGTAGCGTTAGCAGCCCCTCCCACGTGGGGGCGCAGCATCGGCTCTGCGTTATCTGTTAATGTTTAAAGCATTCAACATTTTTGAATCAAAAATGAGGTTAATTTCTCTTCATCTAACTTTTAGGGAAGTAATTCAGATCCAGAATTTCTGCAAATCTTGAGAGAACGTGAAGAACTTAAGTTAATGTTGGACAAATATGAACGTCATATGGCAGAAATTCAGGGCAACATCAAGGTTCTCACTGCAGAAAGAGACAAAATCATCTGTCTTTATAATCAGGTAAACTTTTCAGGAGTATGGAACATCTTGGTGAGAACAATTTCTGACCATCGTATAACATCTTGTAACATTTGGGAGCTGTTTACCCTAAGATGAACTCAGGAGCAGTGATGTGAAGTAGGGGTGCCAGCTGCTCCTAGAGACTGGCCACAAAAATCCCAGTAACACCAAAAACAGTATAAATTAAGAAAAAATGCATTAAATTGTGTGCATTGCTTAAATATAATTTGTTTAATTATTCAAGATTAATAGCACAAAACCTGCAATATGTTTCAGACAAAATGCATGTACTTACTGGTTAAGGGCAAGCAAAAACTGCAGATCTTCAAAGTCAGTGTAAACAACCAGTATGATGGTCATTCAGTCATTAGTGCTGTGTACCGTTTGCACACCAGCATTCTTGACTAATAAACACCGATCAGACTCCATTTGACATTTACCAAAATATGCTAGAACCACGACCGGAACTTAATCCGACTGTGCTTAAACAGACATTTGAATTTAATTTTTCTTAAAAAAAAATGATACATTAAGTGATTCAGAGTTTATTGAAAATTCCCAATTCTGTACCTTTTACTTTAAAAACAAACAAACCAAATTCTCATTTTTTCAAGAAACAGAAAATTCCCCAAATTTGGGAATTTTTCCCAGACTTTGCATCACTGCTAAAGAGTCCTTATTGAGGGTTCTTGGCTCTCTGGAGTTCAGGTTCATGAATACTCAAAACTTGACCTCTCAGTAGTAATACTCATACTCTTAAAATTCCTCCCCCCGGAGACACAGCAGGGTATACTTTTAAGGAACTTTTAAAATGTTTTTGTTTTGCCAAGTTTTGGCATTTATGGCCCAGTCCTATCCATTCCCCATCCCCCACCAATACAGCCGTGCTCATATGAGTTGTGGTTTTTGTCCTGCCTCTATTATTATTGTTACTGTATTTTAATATTTTGTTGTAGATGTGCCATTTAATTAACAGCCTGATCCTATCTAAACTTCCTCGCGCCAATGCAGCAGTGCTGGCACAGTCCACACTGCATCTCACGGGGGAGTTTAGCAGGCAGAAAGTCTCGAGGTAAGGGGATATTTGTCACCCTAGGGAAAGCCCCAACTGCTGCTGTGAGTCAACTTGGGCCTGTGCCAGCGATATTAATGGTGCAAGTCTGCATTGACTCGTTTCAGCAGATCAGGCCTGGGAAGGGGGAAAGTATATGGTGTGCACCAGCGCTACCAATCCTGCCCTCCTCCCTGGCCTAATCTGCCTGCCCCATCACCACCCACCCCTGTACTGTATACTTTATTTGCTGTATACCTTACCTGCTCCAGCAGGCATCCTCCGCTGTGCCAGCACATGTGGGAAGACTCCGGCCTTCCCACTAGTGCGCATGTCCTTGGTGCTGTCACAAGGTGCTTTACAGCACTTTTGCGATGGCTTGCAATGGCAGAGTGTGCGCTCCGCTGGCACGAACAGAGAATAGGATTGGGCCATATGGCTGCAATCCTGCACACATCCAGGTGTAAGTCTTATTGAACTCAATAGGACTTACTTATGTAAGTAAGTAAGTTGTGGCTTGTGTCTAATAACCTGTTACAGTAAAAGTTGTTCTAGCAGTTTGGCTTTCTACATTAAACACATATATGTGCTTAAATATTAACTTTAAATAACAGGCACAAGAAGAAATAAATCAACTGCGAAAAGAAGCTATCAAAATCCCCAGAGCCTCTAAAAGTGCAATGACTGCTCAAGCTGTCTTAAGACGTGTGGAGACAGAAAGGGATGCAGCTATTTCTGATTTCCGAAGGATGGCAACAGAACGCGATAGCTTGAGAGAGAGGTTAAAGGTTTGATTTTTATCCAAACGTATTTGTGCAACATCTCTATAGCATAATGCAATGACCAGTGCTACTAAATTATGTCTAAACTAATGTTTGATTAAATGTTATGCTACTGAAAATTACTTTCGTTGATTTATGTTTTTTGGTTTGATATAGATTGCTCAGGACACTGCATTTCATGAGAAAGCGCACCTGGAACAAAGAATTGAGGAACTAGAGTCGAATGTTCAGAGTGTAAGGAAAAATACCTCTTGAAAAATATAGATGGGCATTTATACTGAACAAGTGGTTACAATTACGTAAGGATAGAGAATTGAAATTTGCATGAATATGTACAGTACATTCCATAAAATTATTCCTGGAATGTGCAGATATTTGTATGCATTAATTCTTATGCTTTCTTGATCTGTACAGACCTTTATTAAAAGGAATATTACTGTTAAAGCTCTAATCCCAGAAACAATACTATTTAAAATAAAATCCTGCTGCTCATTGAGAAAGAACATCGAATGCCTCCTGCACCGGCGGAGTTGCGCTGGCATCTGTCCTGCATCCGAACTGTGCGTGTGTGGCATCCAAGAGGGGTTACGCCGGTTTCCATCCTGCTTTCGTCAACGTACGGAAAGTTACACTGGCATAAGTGCACTTACACCGGTGCAAGAGTTACACAGGATTGAGCTGATAGTTCATTTAACAACTGACCAGTTTTAACTTCATGTCAATCCTGTGCTCTGCTATGCATGTTGATCAGAGCATGGTGTTACTAGTTGGATTGTCTTGGTTGGGCCTATCCTATGGTCTTAGCCTGACAAACTTGTTAGGTCCTAGCCTGACAAACTTGTTAGATGATCAGGGGTTTAATAAAAGGTGGTCCATTTATTTAAAAGATTTATATCCCACCTTTCCCTCTGAATAAACAGAGCAGCCTGGGACTTCTCTAGTCTAGCCTTAGGATTAGGAACATAATCATCAAAATTGTAGGAAGGATGGAGAGACTCCTGGAAGAAGAGGTTGCAATTTGAATTTGAGCAGAGACAAAGAGAATCTGAGTACAGTTGGCCCTTAGTATCTACGGGAGTTCTGTTCTTGGAACCCATGCAGATACTGAAATCCATAGATACTGGGGCCAACATTAAAATGTGTAAAAAAAAAAAGGGGGGGGGGAAACGTTAAAAAGCGGTTTGCCTACCTTTTTACTGCAAACTGCTGCGTGCTCTTGCTTATACTAGCTGAAATTACTATACTATACTATACCCCTCCTGAAGAAACCCTCCTTGGATCCCACTATTTTGAACAACTTCCGGCCAGTCTCAAATATCCCATTTCATTTTTGGCTGGTGCGCCAGCTGCGACCGTACTTGGATCGTGCAGACCTGGCCACAGTGACCCATGCCCTAGTGACATCTAAACTAGATTACTGCAATGCGCTCTACGTGGGGCTGCCTTTGAAGACTGTTTGGAAACTACAATTAGTGCAGAATGCGGCGGCCTGGGTGGTTGCCGGGGCATGTCGGTTCAACTCAGTCAGACCGTTGCTTCGGCAGCTACACTGGCTGCCGGTTCGTTTCCGGGCACAATTCAGAGTGCTAGTTTTGACTTTTAAAGCTCTATACGGCTCGGGTCCAGGGTATTTGAGGGACCGCCTCCTTCCTTATAATCCGACCCGTACTCTGAGGTCATCAGGGGGGGCCCTGTTAACCGTGCCGCCATTGACTGAGGTGAGGGGGATGGCGGCACGGAATAGGGCCTTCTTGGCAGTGGCGCCCCAATTATGGAATTCCCTCCCCCTGGAATTAAGAACAGCTCCCTCTTTAGAGACCTTTCGGCGGGGCCTTAAGACGTTCTTATTTAGGTTAGCATTTGATGTCTGACATGGTGGGCTGGCTTTTTAACATGACTTTTTAACAAATGTAAATATAGGTGACCCACTGGGGTTGTTTGTTTTAATTGTTTTAATTATTTGTTTTTAATTATTTTAATTATATACTATTTTAATGTTTTTATTGTAAGCCGCCTTGAGTGCCCTTGCTGGGAGAAAGGCAGGGTATAAATTCTTTAAATAAATAAAATAAATAAATTGTGCTCTGGAAGCCTCTTCCGGGTTGCGCAACTCCCCCCTCCCAAGTTCGCCCGAGAATGCATTGCATTAACTTAAAAAAAAATTGAAAACTTTTTTTACACATTTTAATGTTGGCCCCAGTATTTGCGGTGAGACAAATCTGCGGATGCTGAAGCCGTGGATACGGGGGGGGGGGCAACTGTACTGTTTTTAGATGAAGTTGGATGAAATATTTGTTGACTGGGAATATGATGGTGCATGTTCAGTAGTTGTGCTGCCTGGTGTAGGGGTTTGTTTGCTTCTGCTATGCTCTGTTTATACATTTGTAAATAAAACAAATATTACGAAAACAGCATACGTCTCCAAAGCTCACTCTCATCTTAAATAATAGAAACTGTAGAGCTGTCCCTGGATTTCTCCCTGCCTTGGAGGTACCAAACAATAGGTTTGGATTCTGGGCTTCCAGTACTTACTCAAGAAGATCCCTGTTCCTTTACTCTGGCACTAGAGCTAGACCCACACCTTGCACCAAACATCAGAACACATAGTGCTACTGTTTCAAGGCCCAATACTGCATCTTTGCTGCCAATGCAGCCACACCAAAAAGGCTTGCGCTGCATCCTGCGGGGGGGGGGGGAGATTGGGAGGCTTGGGGGAGGTAAGGGAACATATTTCCCCTTACCTACCTGTAAGTCTTGCCAATGCTTGCCAATGGGTCTCCTCAGACCTGCGCCAGCTCTTTAGCTGGCTTAAGTCTGAGGATAGAGAGGGGGCACGTTGGGAGGCAAGAAAGAGGATAGCATCTAGCAGAAGTCGCCCATGCCGGATGCCACCCCTCCTGTCTCCCGACATGCCTTCTGCCCTTCCCCTGTTCTGCCCCATCCCACCCTGCCCCCATTGTCAACTCACCATCATCAGCGGGTGCTCCATCATCCTCCGGCGTGCGGTGAGCCTCTGCCACCTCCCTGCATTGCATGCTGCCAGGCTGGTTTTTGCAACATAAGGCAGTCTCCGCTGCCAGAACACTAGCTCTGCCAGTGGATCAGCCCTATAAGATTGGACTGTCAGTGTGATAGTGAGAGAAGAGCCAACACAATAGTGCTGTGGAATGGTCTTTTTCAAGACAAAGATGAATGTAGAGCTGCTATTGGTCTTTTGTGATCCGTCCTTAGAGTTGCTTCTCATGCTTCCAGCAACTAACGCTGGTACTCTTTTGCATTGGAAAGGATCTGCAGTGAGAGGAGTTTCTTTTGCTCTTAGAGATGACTTTCATTGCCCTGTATTTATTTCTCAAAGGCCTGTGTAGTAGGAGCATCAGGAGGGAAGGGATTGGATTGCCCTGCTAAATATTCCACTGTATGTGAAATGTCTATTATGATTTTGGAATTGTTCTGGGATAATTAAACTAAAGAACAGGAAGAACCAGTCCTCAGGTTTCATAAAATCTTTGGTTTTACTAATCTTTTATCAATTTGTTGGCATATTTAATAGTTTCAGGACCTCTCAAAGTGACAGCTTGAAAGGATTTCACTCTTTGTATGATATTTAGCAGTGCTATTTTGAAACTTGTAAGTGCTCAGCCTGCAATATTGACTCAAAACAACTTTTGTTTAAGATCAGGCAAACAGTTGTTTTTTGTTTCAGATTTGTTTCAGGAATCCTTTTTCCTCCATTTAGTTGAAAATTGACTCCAACTGCAGAAGATGGAAACTTTCTCTTCACTTAAACATCTGAAGAGGCAACATGTACAATTTGAAGTAGTTGAAGAAATGTTGTATAAAATTTAGGTTTCTACCATTTGTAACGATGCCTTGTCACTCCTATGCTTCAGCTTGACAATGAACGGTTAGAACAAATATCAAAGATGTCTTTGATGAAGGAGGCCTTAGAATCCCTAGAAGCCGAGATGAAAATATTGGCAAGAAGAGCAGTGGACTCTGAAAGTGAGCTGAACAGACAAAATGCAGCTAATGCTTCATTAAGGTAAATAAAATCTGATTTAATACAGATTACATTTAAATTTAAATAACATTTACATTAATAAATTTGTGTCTGTTCACTGGTGACCGTTTTAATTATGAACAACTAGATGCAGGCTTCTCCACAGTCCTTTGTGGTTGTTAACTATCTGGGGCCTGAACATGTGTTCTTTACAACAAGGTTTACTGATGCAATACCAATAATAGTCCAGTCTAAAACTGTAGTGATACATTTTCTAATATGCTTGTCATTGGCTCTTGTTCTTTAGTTATGTTGGATGTGACTGTTCATATCATACATCAGTTCTAAATGTGTTGTTGTCTGACTCAAACCTGGACAGTTCAAGTTGACTCTTTCTAAAGGGTTCAGTAATTTGCACTTAGTTTGTATTAGTAGCTAATCACATATATTCAAAAGATTGCTTTGTTCTACTATTATGAGCTGTACACTACTTGCTACCTTTCACTATCTCGGTTTTAGTGCTATTGCACAGTTTATATGCATAGATGCATTTAAATTGCCCTTGTTAATTTTCAGCATATTGAATGAAAAAACAGAGCATAGTCTTTCAGAGGCCCAGCGACAACTTTCAAAGAAAAAATACGAATTACAACTCACTCAAGAGAAAATTATGTGTCTGGATGAAAAAAATGGTAAGTTACAAATGCTGTCCTTTGATTATAGTTTTTTTTTAATTGACATATGTCGTATATACTCGCATACAAGATGAGAAATTTATTACTAAAATAGACCCTGAAAAGCCTGGGTCGTCTTATCCATGGGTCAGTGATCAAAGCCAAGTTAATCCCTGACAGTCAGATGTTCCGAGCAAAGCCCTGAGGCTATTAAAAAATCAGATAGGTGCTAATTGCTCTGAGCTGAGCTCAGTTTGCAAGATACAGTAGTTGCTAATTGCTTTGCAAAGAGCTGTGCTGACCTGAGCTGCTAGAGTTTGCAAGAGAGCTAATTCTTTGCAAAAAGGTGAGCTGCTAGAGTTTGCAAGAGAGATAATTGCTTTGCAAAATCCTGAGCTGCTAGAGTTTGACACGGTCAAAAAGCATTTGACACAGCCCCTCATCAAAGGCTCCTGAAAAACTCCATAGTCAGGGAATAAGGGGGCCGGTCCTCCTATGGATTAGGAACTGGTTGTAGACAGAGAGTGGGTGTCAATGGGCAATTTTCACAATGGCGAGAGGTGAAAAGCAGTGTGCTCCAAGGATCAGTCTTGGGGACGGTGCTTTTCAACTTGTTCATAAATGACCTGGAGTTAGGGATAAGCAGTGAGGTGGCCACGTTTGCGGATGACACTAAACCTTCCCGGGCTGTGAAGAAGGCCAGTCCCATGCTTGGGATCATTAAAAAAGGAATTGAGAATAAAACGGTCTATATTATTATGCTGTTGTACAAATCGATGGTAAGCCACATCTAGAGTATTGCGTCCAGTTCTGGTCGCCGCATCTCAAAAAGGATATAGTAGTAGAACTGGAAAAGGTGCAGAAGAGAGCGACCAAAATGATTAATGGGCTGGGGCATCTCCCTTATGAGGAAAGGCTACAGCGTTAGGGGCTCTTCAGTCTAGAAAAAAGGCGCCTGAGGGGGGACATGATTGAGACGTATAAAATTATGCACGGGATGGAGAGAGTGGATAGTGACAAGTTCTTTTCCCCCTCACACAACACTGGAACTAGGGGACATCCACTCAAATTGAGTGGAGGGAGTATTAAAACAGACAAAAGAAAATACTTCTTTACCCAGCGTGTAATTAGTTTGTGGAACACCTTGCCACAGGATGTGGTAAGGGCACCTGGCCTAGATGCCTTTAAAAGGGGATTGGACAGATTTAGGGAGGAAAAGTCCATCACAGGTTATAAGCCATGATGGGGATAAGTAAACTCCTGGTTTTAGTAATAGTAGGCTATCTCTTAATGCCAGATGCAAGGGAGTGGCAACAGGATACAGGTATCTTGTTGTCTTGTGTGCTCCCTGAGGCATCTGGTGGGACCACTGTGAGATACAGGAAGCTGGACTAGATGGACCTTTGGCCTGATCCAGCAAGGCTCTTATTATGTTTTTAGTTTGCAAGAGAGCTAATTGCTTTGCAAAAAGCTGATGCTTTGTCTATTGCATTTTATATTTGCATATATAATATACAATAAAATGCTCCTTCACCTTTCTTTCTGTTTGGAGAAGAGCTCCATTTTGTGCTTCAGAACAAGGTAAAATGGCTTTTTTTTAACCCACCCTAAACTTTTGTTGCTGTCTCAGAACAATTACTGGTAAGTCTTGAGCTTTTTCCAGGATCTGACCCCACAAGTCCTTAAGTTTTACCCTCGTCTTATCAAAGGGTCACAGCAAATTTCAGGATTTTTGGCTCAAAACTTGCCCTCATCTTATCAGTGAGATCGTCTTATATGCGAGTATATATGGCAAGTTTTATTTGCCTCCAGGAGCCATATGGAGGCTTGGGGAGGCCCACTGGGGGGATGGCGCCCCCCCTCCGGAGGGCAGCGCGATCCCAGGATCGCTGCCGCTGCCATCAGAGATCACAACGCCCCTTAAAGGGGCAGTGCCAGCTCCCGCCTGGGGTGGTGGGTAACAACCCACCACTTTGAGAACCCCTGGGTTAGAAGATCATGAGCACCCACGCTTGTTTTCACTGAATTGAACTTGATGGCATTTGGTACCGCCTCACCTATCTGATATATAGTGCAATCCTACCCAGCTCCTCCACTGGTGCAGCCAGTGGTGGAGGGCAGAACGGGAAGCTTTGGAAGGGGATTTAAATCCCCTTTAAAGGGGGATGTAAATCAGCGCCTCCCATTCTGCCCTCCACCACTGGCTGTACCAGTGGAGGAGGTTACCAAAGTTGCCTTTTTTATTAGGGGAATAGCTTTAAATATGGCAATTTGGTAATATACAGGGATCTTTAGACCAGCTATACCAGAGTTGGGCTTCCAAAGAATTCCGTTGTAAATAATATTGGAATTCTGTGGAAGCCCAACTCTGGTATAGCTGGTCTAAAGATCCCTGTATATTACCAATATGGCAGACGCCACCCCTGCCCCCTCCCTGTTAGCCAAATTGCCTTTGTTATTAGGGGAATAGCTTAAATATGGCAATTTGATATATGCAGGGATCTTTAGATCAGCTATACCAGAGTTGGGCTTCCACAGAATCTCGTTTTAAATAATATTGAGGACACATGTGGGTTGTTTTCCAATATTTACTAGATAGTTAGTCAGATTCATACATATGCAACAATTCAATATGCAGCAATTCAATCATACTCCAAAGCATTCAGATCTAGAAACTTAGGTAGAAGTTACAGAGGTTTAGCAGGTTTCCTTGGTTTATACATGGGTGATATTTACCTATCCTGGAGAGTTGAACTTGGCTGCAATGCTGTAGTAATGGCACAAGCCATCAGTGAATGAAAAGGAGGAAGAAACAAATTGGCTCTGAACTGGTCAAGCTCAGCAGTCTGTAGAGACTAACTGAGAGGTAGAGTTAAGAGTGGGGGAAGGGGGGGAAGAGGGAGGGGGTTGGTGCCAGAGGGCACACAGAGAAGAAGAAAAGTTCAGGAGGCAACGGGGTCCAGAGAGAGAGAGAGAGATCAGGCTGGCAACCAGCCTTGTTATCCCTACACACAGAGGAGGAGTTTTTGGCTCTTACGCTGCCAAAAGGAAATACCTTATTTGGGCTGGAGCTGTACCTTGGGGTGGACACACACACACACAGACACAGACACAGACACACACACACACACAGACACACACACACAGACACAGACACAGACACACACACACACACACACACACACACACACACACACACACACACACCCTCTCTCTGTTCCGTGGAGAGGGGGAAGAGAATGGAATGTGCCTACGTGCTGAATGCTGATCAGATCCTCCCCTCATGGCCTGGGTGGGGAAATCTTTTACAGCATGGCTTCATACAACTAGGTTTATGCGGCGTGGCCATCGCGTTCTTCCTGGATACAGTCCCGGTCATGCACATGTTCCATTCTAGCTCACAAGTCATTGGTATTCAAAGTCTCTTGGCAACATTCTCATTTTAAAAAGGCCATGTGGCAACAGAGCTGGGTAGGATTGCGCTGATAGTCTACAGTACAATCCTATCATTGGGCATTGCAAAATGATTTATGGCATTGCAAAATACGACACTCTATACCAGTGGTGGCCAACCTTTCAACATTAATGCTGGCCCTTTAAATGGTTGTATAGGTGAGAGCATTTCAGCAGGTGCAGCTGCTTTAGCAGCACCATCAGCTCCTGCAGCTGCCAAGATTCTGTCTTCTACACAACTCTTAAGAACACAGTAACCCTAATGGTGGAAGGTTGGCCACCCCTGCTCTATACTATAGGGTGCAACCAGGCTGCTGGAAATGCTGAGTCGTGCCGGTTGTGAGGTAGCAGCCTCCCTGATCTCCCAGCACTGGTAAGTTAGCAGCAGGAGCTGACCGTTTCTGGGCGGGTAGGGAGGAGGAACCAGGGGTGAAGAGGGGGCGGAGGGTGGATCTGATAGCAATGCGCACACCAATCTTATCCCCTCTTTTTTAAAACCTACATGCACCTTTTCTCTCCTCGGACATATGCCACCAAAATAGATGGTCTATGTCCAAGGTGTATGTCCACTGGTGATCGGGAAATCTACCAGGAAGTAAAGGCTGATCTACACCGCATGTGGCTCGGCGCTGCTCATGCCGGCACATTTCAAGAGTAGCAGACGTGCCAGCACTTGACGAGACTCAACCCAGCCATACCGAATCACAGCGGTGGCTTGCGGGTCCCCCTGTGATTGGATACTAGCTGGTCTCCATTGATTGATCGCTTTTGGGTGGAGAGAACATGGGGAATGATCTCTAAAATGGGATTGTTCCACACTGAACTGGTTTGTCAACTCGTGTGTATGTGCGGGAGACAGGCTTCCCTTTCGGCTCCGGCAAGCACCACAGTGCAAAATCACAGCTACTCTCCCAAGCACGTCTTCCCTCCCCTCCCCACAACAACCCAGTCTTTTTTGGTGTCTGGGAGGTTTTTCCAGTTCCCACCGCTGCGAGCAAAACTCGGAGAGCTAGTTTAGTTAAGGAGCGCGCGCGTGAGAAGAGCAAATGAAGCCCTTGATATGGTCTTTGCTTTTCGCCACCGCAATGCAGATTGCAGCGCTCCAAGGGAAAACACGATTGGGTAGAGAATTCAAATCTAGCCCCCGATTGGTTATCGCGTTTGCTCTTCGTCCCACTCCACAAACCAAAATAAATGCCTCTGATTGGCTGAACGGTGGCTGAATGGGCAAAAGTCGCCTTGGCCTCCATTTGACCTGGGATGGGATGTGACCAGCCGGCGGGCGAACGCCGTTGCATGTAAATGGCACCACATCGGACGCACGTGGACTCGGCTGGATGCTTCGAGCCGCGTCCGGTGTAGATCAACCTTAAGTACAAAATGCTTTCACTTACTCCCTGTCCAATTCCCCCCCCCCCCCCCCCCCCAGGATGCAGTGTGTGCCTTTTTGGCATGGCTCCATCAGCACTGGTCCAGGGGATAGGATTGGACTGCTAATACGTTAAGAGTCACTACCAAAGTGATTCTCATACTCTTTCCCTTCATAAAGAGTATATAAGAAAAAACTTAAAAGTTGTTCAACAATGCAAAATAAGCATCCTAAACTATCCAGAACTTAATGACGTTTGCAGCTGGCCAAAATCAGAAAGTAGATGTAGTTCTATAAATCAAAAATATTGATTGCAATGCCTTTTGTATGCTAGTCAGAGATTTTGGCTATTGTCTATATGTCAAACATTATTCTAAAATTATCTCTATGATTTTCCTAGAAAAACTTTCAAAACAAAATCTTGCTCAAGAAGAAGATATTTGTACACTTAATGAAGCAATAGCTGAACTGGACAGAGAAAAGGATGCTCTACAAGACCTTTTGGAGGAAAAAACAGAGAAAATTATCACCCTTGAAGAAAGCTTGACTTGCAAAGTAGGTTCTGATATGAAAATTACGTGATGGGCAGCGCAATTCTGACTAACTTTCCCGTGGGTGGCTCAGGCTGCCCGCCAGATCCTATCATCGTTCCGGGCCAATCGAGATCGGCCCCAAGGGGACGTTTGTCCCCTTCCCCCGGTGTAGCGCGGCCCGACCCCAATGGACCTCCTTGGATTTTCGCCAGCTATTTAGCTGGCGGAAGTAAGAGGAGGCTGTGTAAAGACTGGGGTGGGGAGGCCGGGAAGGGGGTGGTATCGGCAGCGGCAGCAGCGTTGCCAATATCCTATCCCTCTTTCCCAGGTCCACTTGGACTTGCGCCAGCAACTGCTGTGCCAGCTCTGGGTAGATCCATTCGGGCAGTGAAGACTTACCCCTGGGCAAGGGAACAAATGTTCCCTTATCTGGAGGAGGCCTCCAGGACTGTCCCCCCTCACAGGATGCAGCGTGCACTTCGGTGGTGCGACTGCATCGGTGGGGGTGTTTATGTTAGGATTGGGCTGTGAGTTTCTCGTGTTAATCATAAAGACCATTCTCCAACAAACCTATTTACATATGTTTAATACTGCATATGCTCAGCCAGAGATTTTGTACCTTGTTTTGTTTATGGAGGTAAACTGCTATGTCTTTTGAAAAATGAAAGCTATTAAAAAAAAGCATGCTACATCCATGAATCTCCTAGACCATTCCCTGCAATGTCACAATTTTAAATAAAAATTATAGTATCAGCGTTAAGGTTATTGGCACATAACTTTATCATAAGCAATATCTGATAATGTAGGTTTTACAAAATGTAGTGCCATTAACAGCATAACCCTAAGTGTACTTACTCAGAAGTCCCACTGAATTCCAGAGGACCTACTCTCAAGTAAATGTACAGTACAACATTATTGCTTAAAATTCAATATGTTTGAGGTTATAAGGAAATGTCTTCTATTTGTCAAGCCAGTGTGTGTTCTTCAGTTGATTTTGACTGCTAGTGGGTCTTGAACCTGGTTCTATATGTTTGAAAGCCAAAACAGATGTGGTACAACACAACTGTGCTTAGATGTCCTGACCTTTTTCTTCCTTCCATTTTAGAGCAGCTATATGGGGTTTTAATTTTTATCAAAGCAGCAGCACTGGGGAAGGAGGAAGTTCACCCTCTTCTACTGCACCATTTCCTAGATCTGAAAGCTTCTATTAGACTCACAGTGAAAAGAGGCAGCTTAGCAGTGGCGTCACTAGGGCGCGCGTCGCCCCATAGCGGGGCATGCACCTCACCCTAGTGACGCCTCCCCCTCTACCCCCCTCTTACAAATTAAAGGCCGCGCCACGTTTTTGAGGGGGACGCCCAACGGGCCGCTGGCCCGGGCGCCCCCTTAATTTTTGCAGCCAGCTTGGGGAGGTCTTCCCCGGCTGGCTGTCCGGGGCCTTCTGAGGAAGGCCCGCTGCGCGAACGTTATTTATAACGTATTTTAGCGCATGCGCAGACCGTTCCTGAGGGAAAAGGGCAGCTCTTTTCCCTTAGGGACGGTCTGCTCATGTGCAAAAACGTTATAAATAACGTTTGCACAGCGGGCCTTCCTCAGAAGGCCCTGGCACGTCGGCCGGGGAAGACATCTCCAGAGCCGGCTCCCAGCCTCAGAAGAGGCCGGGAGCCGGCTACGGGGACGTCTTCGGGGGCGGCGCACGCAAGAGGTGACGTGTCACGCGCGTGCGCGCGTCATCCCGTAGTGGCCCGCTCCCGTCGCTTGACGGGAGCGACGCCATTGCAGCTTAGCTGTATTGTGCGTGTCTCCTTTCTGCTGCAGGTTTAATAATAGCCTTGGAAAGACAATTCAGATTGGTAAAAGGGTTGAAAAAAATTCTCCCCCAGCATTACAGTTCACAATTTTCCCATGTTACAACTTCAAGTAGGATGTGAAGCTTTCATGGCCAGCAATTATGTAGTAGGATTGAAACTCCAAAACAGGATGGTTTTTACGTACATGGCTTTTAATCCTGTTTTGGAGTTTCAATCCTACTGTACGTGTTACAGCTGTGTTTTATCCCTCGGTCAGGGAGCCCTGTTGCAAATCATGCCTGTACCACTAAGGTATAGTCTCTCCCCCAATTACTTTGCAGTGTTTGCAGAATAATTGTCCAGAACTTTAAAAGGTGAAGCTAAACCTTAGAAACTGATATGAACAAAGACAACCAAACTGGATAAAATAAACTTCATTTCTCATGTTATTCATCTCTATTTACTAACTGAAGAGAAATGCATTTTGCTTTGTTTATTTTCAAGGAAAAGACCATTTCAGACTTGAAGTGCATACTTTCTGATATGGAACATTCATCAAAGTAAGACTCACTCTCAGTTTAGTTCCTTCTTTTTTAAAGTACTTTTTTAATTCAATCTATTCTATCGGAATTAATATTCATAAATTCACCTAACCTACACTTATAGCCTGTGTGAAAATATTCTCCCACAGTATTAAACCTTTTCCCACAACCTACCTTTTCTGTGAATCCTTGACATCACACCTTAGTCCTCTTACCTATCGTAACTAACAGTGCAGTCAGAAATAAGCCCCATCGAGTTTAATGAAACTTACTGCCCAATGTGTATAGGATTGCAGCCTAAATTAACAGCCCAGTCCTATGTAACTCCCTATGCAGCGCTGCAGCAGCGCCAATGTGGCCTCTGCTGTATCCCCATGGGGGAGTTTTGGCATGCTGAGGCTTCCTTGGTGTAAGGGAACATTTGTTCCCTGGTAGAAGAGGGGTGCATTCCTAACTGAATGGGTAATGCCCTCGCGCCAGCTCGAGGTAGGGTCGACCGTTGCAAACGTTTTTTCCTCCACGTGAGGCTGCCCGTTCCCCAGTTCGGCCCTACCTTAGCAAGAGATAGAACGTGACCGTTGGGGCTACGAGCCCAGACGCAGTATTTTCCTTCAATTTTCTCTTCATTTCGTCCTCCCTCCTCCTTTAGCTAGAGGTTGAGATTAGTTGAAGTGTTCTGGTGATTGGAGGGGGAGGGAGACCGGCTAGACTTCTGGGCGACCGTGTTTGCGGGAGAAGTCAGAGCGATCTGCTTTCGTTTTTAGCTGGCAGCGCCCGTATTAGCAGCAGACGGCAGTAACACGCTGATCTGGGCACGTGATTACTGTTTTTTCTCAAGAGTTTGTCAGTTCAAGTCGTAGAACCGATACCCTTCACTGCTATTTCTGACGCCAAAGAAGAATGGGGGTTCTGGGCAGTCCTCAAACTGAAGTAGCTGAACCAGTTTGTAGTGAGACACAGGTTCCGGATGGAAACTACCAAAACCATCTTGGCTGCACTGGAGGCTGGGGACTATCTAGCTCCGTTAGGCTGTGCCAAAGCATATTGGCAATGTGTGCAGTTGGCAGGACTAGCTCAAGAGCATGCCAAGCAGGTTTTAGACTGTCTCTCAGAGCATGGCTTCTTGTTAAGCAGGGATACTGGTTCCCTTAGGCCTTCCGAGTATCTAGATTAGAACATCTTGTGGTACTTATATACACCAGGTTGTTCAAAGCTCACCTATCATTTTAGCAAAGGGAGAAGCTGTCCACTCTCTTGAGGTCAGTCATACGCTCACCATAAGTGCAGCTCATGACATTGGCAAGATTAGTGGGAATGCTGGTGTTCTGCCAGGACCTGGTCCAGGTATCGCATGAAACAGCTGCGGAGATGGCTGATACTCTTCACCCATCTGATAGAAAGAGAGGCCCTGCGGCTGGTACGTCTACCGCCAAGAGTGATTCAAGAGCGGCGTTGGTAGTTGGATCTGAACAGACTATCCAAAGTGATTAGTCTGGAAGACCCTCAGAGAATAGTTGTCGCCACATACGTGTGCCTCACAGGCTGGGGGGCACAATCCTTGGGAAGGATGGCATGGGGGAGGTGGACGCTACAAGTCTCAGAGAGGTCCATAAATTATCTAGATTTCAATGTAATTCGCTTGGCACTTGTTAGCGTTCAAGACGTTGGTCTGTGGCAGGCATGTTCTGGTCACAACAGGCAGCGTCTCTACCAGGGCATATGTCAACCACCAAGGAGGCATTAGGTCTCACGGGCTACACGAAGAAAAGGTGCTCTAACAGAAATGGGAGGCCTTAGTGCCAGAAGTATTAAGTTGTGTTTTTTTTGACAAAGGGCTTAATGGTAGCACACTTCATAGACTACAGAGTTGGTTGGGGATTGCAAAGAATCTTCATTTGTCTTCATACCCACATGTAAAGCAGTTTCTAACAGGCATAGCATTGTTAGGACCACCTCCTATCCGCAGATTCCCCACATGGGCTCTCAATGTAGTCCTGCGGGCTTTGGTGCTAGGTCTGAACTGTTGGTCACCATTCCGCTTAGGTTAATATAATTCCGCTTAATATAATTAATCACCATTCCGCTTAATATAATTAATCATTATATTAATGATTAATATCTTGAAGGCTATTTTCTTAGTGGCACTAACTTTGGCAAGGTGGGTGTCCTTTCATAGGGATAAAGTAGTGCTGCGGACAGATCCAGCTTTTATTCAAAGGTTAATACATTGTTTCATAGACAACAGGAGTTGGTGCTACCAAATTTTTGCCCAAATCCAACTCACACTAGGAAAAAAGAGTGGCATAGGTTAGATGTGCGAAGAGCATTGTGATTTTATATTGACAGGAGAAAAGAGATACGCAAGACGGAAGCCCTCTTTGTAGCCATACAGGGCAAGAACGTGGGACTAAAGGTTTCAAAGCAGACGCTTTCTTCAGCGGCAGCAACAGCAGCTTTTGATGGTGTGGTTTCATTGCCAGAGATCTGCAGGGCAGCCACATGGTCATCTAGCCATTCATTTATAAAACATTACAGAGTAGATTTAGCAGCCTCAGCGGAGGCTAGATTTGGCAGAAGAGTGTTACGGCAGGTGCTCGGGCAGACATAGGCATGGACGCATCGCGATCCCGCCCTTCTGTTTGAGTAATACTGCTGTGATACATCCCATATAGTTAGGAATGCACCCTGCCTCTACCAGGGAAAAACAGAGTTTGCGTACCTGAGAACTCTTGTTCCTGGTAGAGGAAGGGTGCATTCGACCCACCACTCTCATCGCTCAGGGTCCTGCTTTTCAGAAAGGAAAGGGAGGAAACTGTTGGTGGATAGTGAGGGATGTCTGTACTAATATGTCTTTATCTAAGTTTAAAAAAAAAGGTAAAGAAGTAAGACAAAGGAGAGTATAATCCGATGATCCTAGTAGGCGGAAGAGAGGCGACTTTTCCAGCTATGGTACTTGAACTGGGGAATGGTCAGCCTCGCGCGCAAGACAGGAAAAGCATTATCAACAGTCGACCCTACCTCGAGCTGGCTCGAGGGCTTTCCAACTATGGAAAAATTCCAACTATGAATGGAAGTTTATTAGAAAGTAATCTGTCAAAGTAAACTTGATTTTGTGTACTATTATAATGCTACATTGGTGTGTATTGTTCGTTAGTTTGATTATTGACATACAGTACTTTGGAGCTCTTACGTCATACCTTTCATTGTTTAATATTTTTTCTATATAAATTGCATATTGTATATTTTTTTATTTGCTGCACAGGCATTCTTCTGAAGCACTCCGTCTGTGTGAACAAGATATTATCAGACTACATCACCTGTTAGATGATGCTAATAATGAGCTTACTCAGACTGGCAGGGAGAGAGAAGCATTAGCTCGGGAGAATGGGAGGTTGCAAGAACAACTATTTAGCATTAAGCAAGAAAATCAGGTATATATTACAGAATAAGCAACTGAAAGGAATATGCACACGTGTGTGTGTGTGTGTGTGTGTGTGTGTGTGTGTGTGTGTGTGTGTGTGTGTAAAAGTGTATGACTGCATTCTGATCTCACTGATGTTTCCTACCATGTCATTCCATATGTCTAGAACAGTCCTCTGTCAAGACAATTGCTTCCCCTTCCTTGAAAAGAATACTTCAAAACTCACTTCTTCTGTAAAGCTTTCTCTGAACCATGGAGCTTATTCTATCCTGTCTCTTCACCTTTGGCCTGTTTGTCTTTCCTAGAGCTTATCTCCACCATCTTTTTCCCCTCCCAATTGCAAAAGTGCTGTACTTCTGTGGATATCACTAGCTAGACATGAACATGGACAGACCTCCTTTCCCACTCCTAACGGTTTAATTTAGTGAATTCTAGGGGGAAAACTGCAAGTTGTACAAATGAGTGTAAATGAAATCTCAACTTTGTTTTTTTGTTTTGTGAAAGCAGCCTGAGAGGACAGCAATTTTGAGTGGAGGAGCAGTGAAAGACATGCTTGAACGTTCCTCACTGAATTATTTTCTGCACAAAATTGTTCCTTCCCACAGGATTCCAGACAGATATTTAAGAGGGTACAGATGCTGCTTTTTAGCATCTTTTGTTACACACTTATAGAATGACTTGGCTTTTTCCAGTTGTTTTTGTTTCTTGGGAATTGTGTATGGGGATACACAATCTCAATTGAAACTAAAACCCAAGTCTTCACACAGCTTTCCCTTCCAGTGACTGAGGATGGGTTTCTGGGTATTGTGGTATTGTGTGAACAGCTTTCAGTATTTTTGAATCTCCAGCCATAGTAGTTTATCAGGGGGGTGGAAACCACCTGAAAGTTCACTCAAACCACCAAGTCAATCTGCCATTTACTAGACAGTATCTGGGAATTCTGGGTGTTAGGTGATTGGGTATAGGTGATAGGTGTATAACTACAATCCTTTACAGTTATGTATGCTAAATAGCCCAGTTCTATCACCTGGGCTCTGCTGACGGAAGGCGCACCCCGCCAGCGGAAGTGCCAGGATCCTGGTGCGTGTCATGAGACATTGTTGCACTCACTGACATTGCGGTCGGATCTTACCCCCTCCTTTTCAAACCTTCCTACCCCTTTCCTCTGACATATGCCACTGAAATAGGTGGCGTACGTCTGAGGAGACCCATTGGCAATAGGGCAGCCTACCAGGATGTAACCTAACATGTTTTCATTTACCTTCTGCAGGCTGTCTGACCCCCCCCCCCCTCCCCATAGAATGGAACATGCGGCTTTTCAGTCTGGCTGCAGCTGCACTGGTGGTGGGGGTTAGGATTGTGTCTAACTCGCTGAAATCAGTGGAACTTGCATTAAACTGAGAGCCCAATCCTATGCCAGCCTCCGCCAGTGGGACTGGGATCCGCGCTGTCACAGACACAATAAAGCACATTGTGACACCATGGAGGCCTGTCTTGCCGGCATGGAGGCCAGCGCTGGCAGGCCTCCACTTGTGAAGGAGCTACGCCTGCCAGAGGCAGGTAAGCTCTCCACCGGCCGGTGGGGAGGAAGCGTACAGGGGCAGGGAGGAGGGCGGATCACGCCCAGGAGGGGGGTATCCTAACCCCCCGTCCCAGGCTTGAAAGCCCGACATGGGGCTTCTCAACTGCGCCAGCCATTTTGCTAGCGCACCTCCGAGTAGCCCCAAAGGGGCTGCTGGGGCTCGACACAGGGGAAGGGGATGATTGTCCTCTTCCCTCGAGGAGACCTCCAGCCCCATGGTGGATGCAGCGGAGCCTGCCCCGGCGCTGCTGCATCCGAGCGCGGGGCTTTTACTGTACAATTTCTCCTTTTAGGTATTATAATGCAACTATAGTCTTTAAAACAGTTAGATACTGGATACCTACCAATAAAATATAGTTGAACAAAGAATATGAATGTGTGGATAAAATAATGCTTCACATTTCTTTGACAGATTTTGCATCAGAAACTGGTTACATGTCAGAATGAACTGGATGACATGAAGTTAAAAACTGAAGATTTGTATACAGATATTGCCAGGCTGAAGAACATACTCAATTCTAAGGTAAGAGAATGTTTGAAAAGTTGCAACTATAGCAGTCCAATCCTATTTAGGATTGGGCTGTTGTGTGGAAAGATTTATGATAGTGGAACACAGAGTTCGGCTGTTGTAAAATGGTGCCAATGGAGTGCGGAGCGCTCCATCGGTGGCCATTTTGTGAGCGTTTCTGCTGGAAGCAGCAGCGCCACAACCACACCAGCAGACCATGCCATGCCTGCCGGATTAGGTAAGGTAGTGGTGAGGGTGGGGGACAAGTTTATGCTGAAATAAATTTATTAGTCTTTAAAATGCTGCAAGATGTTTTGTTGATATAACTTTCAGGCTTTGTTGTTTTTGCTGCAAAAGAGTAACATGGCTACACCTCTTGTTGCTGCCTCACAGTGGTGTAACTAGAGCTCCGGGCGCCTGGAGCTTAGGGGGTCTGTAGGTACCCGGAAGTTATGTTGGTGTGGCCGTCTGGCCGCGCCCAAAAATTTTTAGGGGGCAACTCGGGGGGGGGGCGACTTGAAGAGGGGAGGGGGCGACTCGGAGGGGGGGCGGCGAGTCCCGGCTCCTGACTTACCTCCTCTTTAAGCGGCTGCGGCAGCCTGAGCTACATTGTGATTGTCCACGTCCTTCCGTGCATGTCTGGTGTCCCGCCCCCAGGTCAAACAACAGGCTCTGATTGGCAGGACGTAGTGCGGACGGACGCAGCAAATGTCCGGCCAATCAGAGCCTGTTGTTTGACCTGAGGGCATGACACCAGACACGCACGGAAGGACGTGGTGGACAATGTAAGCTCGGAGCCTCGGGCTTCTTTCGGGCGGCCGGTGGCGTGGCGCGTGCGACCAGTGACGCGGCACGCGGGGCCGGTGGCGCAGCGCACCCCCGCAGCACGCACGCTCGGCGTGCGCACGTGACGCGCTACACCGATGTTTCAACTCTGCTGCCTCACTGTATGTATGGTTTTTTTCACCTGGTAAATGTGTAAACTGTCCCCAAGTTTCAAAAATAAAACCCAGATTTTAATTTCAGGAGAAAGAGAAAGAAGACCTTTTGGAAAACTATCGTAGGGCCAATGAACAGGCAGAAAGATGGGAAGCAAAGTTCCACCAAATTGAAGCAGATAGTAACTATATCCGAATGGAACTTCTCAATGTTGAAGCTGAGAGTGACAGGCTTAAAGAACGAACAGAAGCCCTTGAAACAGAGATTGGGCAAGTAAGTTTGAAAAGCATCAGCATTTTTTCGTTATAGTTAGTAGCTGGTTATGTCTTTAATTTGTCTTCAAAGGTTTTGTCCTTGTTCTTCACCTTCAATGTGAGCAACAACTTAAAGGAGGAATTTTCTTGTGTGAAGGCTATGCCTCTTGTGCATCAGATACAGGTGGGCCCCCATATCCACTGATTCGCTATCCACAGTTTCAGTTATCCACGGATCGTGGGGACCCCCAGGCTTTTACTTTTTTTCCCAGTAAGCTTCGTTTCTTCCTTAAAGAAACAGGAGAAGCAGCCTCTGGCTGCTTATTACAGGCAAGTAGATGTTAACAGAAACCTTGCAGAGCCTCTCTAGGAATTAGTCTCGTTCTACTTGCCTGCAATGGAGGCTGCTTCTCTGTTTGTTTTAAGGAAGAAACAAAGCTTGCTGAAAGAAAAATAAGAGCTGGGGGGGGGGGGGCAAGCATGCCTGCCTGCAGGGGAGGCAGGGTGGGGCCCCCCTCAGGAAACCATGGAGGGGGTGTTCGCTCTTATCCACGGTTTCAATTATCCACGGAGGGGCCTGGAACATATCCCCAGCGGATATGGGGCCCACCTGTATTTTTGAAAGGTGTATCCATTGCAATGGGAAGGTGCCTCCTAACACTTGCTATATTTTTCCTGACTTGGAGAAAGTCACAATATAACACCTGCAAAGTCTTAGCTAAGAAAGTTTGCCAGGATTAGCAAATTTTATAGGATTATAGCACAGACACTGGCTGACTGCTAGAGAGGCTCAGCCAAAGAACAGGAAGTTCCGAAGAGAGGCTCAGCCAAAGAACAGGAAGCAGCATCAGTGACGTCACTCTAGGTGGGGTGGAGCTCTAAGTTCCACTGCGCTCCGACGCACCGTTACACGGCCGCAAAAGGCGGCCCCGCCCCCTCACCTTCGGAGCCTTTCAGGGCAGTGAAGGCAACACGCAGGGAGCCGCCTCGTGCGGGCATGTAACGGTGGGTCAGAGTGCAGCGGAACTTAGAGCGAGCGACACCACTGCTTATAACGTCTGTTGCAAGGAAGACACAGAGCAGCTAATGAAGATAAGAGAATGGTGGGGGGGTTGCTCAGGGGGGGGCATTATTTTACCTTAATTAGCTGCTTCATGTCTTCCTTTTAACAGATGCTATAAGCAGCATGCCCACTCAAATTGGAGCAGCATGCCCATCCAAACTGGTGGATGATTTGTGCCAGGGACTAAACAGGAAGAGTGCATCTCTGTTGGCCTCACTGAACCTCTCAGCAGCTTTTGACTCTATCAACCATGGTGTCCTTTTGGGTTGGGTGCCCGAGTTGGGGCCTGGGGCACCATTTTGTGTTGGTTTCACTCCTTTTTTTGGTCAGCAGATTCCAGAAGGTGGTGCTGGGGGATGCCTGTTCAGCACTCCGGGCTTTGTTATGTGGGGTGCTGCAGGAGTCTATTCTGTACTCCATGCTGTTTAACATCTACATGAAACCATTGGGAGAAGTCACCTAGAGTTTTGAAGTTGAGTGCCATCAGTTTCCAGATGACACCCAGCTCTATCTCTCTTTTACAACTTATTCAGGAAAGGTGGTTTTGGTCCTGGGGCACTGCCTGGAGGCGATTGAGAACTAGATGGGGTCAACAGACTGAAATTAGTTTGTTCTGAATGGGGTTGCGCTCCCTCTTGCAACAGCAGCTTGGGGGTTCACAGCTTGGGTATTCTCCTGGATTCTCAGCTGCCCCTGGATTGCCAGGTGGTTGCTGTGGCCAGGAAAGCTTTTGCCCAGCTTGTGTACCAGCTGCGGCTGTACCTGAGTAATTTGGACCTGACCACTGTGGTCCATGCCCTGCTGACATTGTATCTCGATTACTGTAACATGGTCTATCTGGGTCTATCGATTACTGTAACATGGTCTATAGACTGTGGAAGCAACAATTAGTGCAGAATGCAATGACCTGTGTGGTTGTGGGGTCTCTGTGGTTCGACTCTATCGAGCCACTGGTCTTATCGTTACATTGGCTTTCCTTTGCATAGAGAAAATAGCACGAGGTCAGTGTTGGCAGATGATGGCACTGGAAGATGAGCGGGCAAATGAGCCTCTTATAGTATAACTTTAACATTATTTGGTCCTGTAATGGTGTTACCTAAGTGGGATGTTACAATAAACTTGTTAGTTTTTAAGGTGCCACAAGACTATGTTTATGTAAGTTCTTGTTTCCTATATAGTTGGAAGAGGTTTTACTTTTTTGCCTCTGAATTTGCTTCCAGAAGGAGAATTTTGAAAATTAATCGCCTTGATATTAGGCATCCCAAGACATCTGAGGTTCTTCCTTTAGAACAAAATCTGTCATCTCAATCTAGCACAGATCCTCCCATTTTTACCTGGGCCTCCAACCAATAAGGGCTTCTTTGCTTATTTACATGGATGGACCAATTCCCCACATTGAAATCAGTGGGAAAGCTTCTACAAGCTGGAGCTCTGTGGACACAACTGACAGCGCAATCTTAACCAACTTTCCAGCACCAGTACAGCCACAGTGCAGCCCCGAGGTAAGGGAACAAATGTTCTCTCACCTTGAAGAGGCCTCTGTGACTGCCCCCGCACTGCAAAATGCAGTGTGCACCCTGTTGACATGGCTGCATTGGTGCTGGAAAGTTGGTTAGGATTGCGCTGTCATGTCAGTGTATGTGGAACTTTACATCGCTCTGCCTGTAAGCCGTAATCCTCAACGATGTAGTAAATCCCATTTTAATGAAACTGAGGTTCATCTGAGTTTTGCTGGTTTATGCTCAGTATATTTAATGTCCTACTTTAATTTTTTTATTTGAAATTCACTATAGAATCTTTTAAATGTTCTTTATCAGAAAACATTAATACAGTATATTCAAATAAGTGAAACTTTAACTGTTGTTTCCTAAAGTTACTTTTCATATACATAATTTGTATTATTTATTACTACATGTTTTGACAGCATTTAGCAACAGAAAAAGCCTACAAGTCACAGATTTCTACTTTAGGTAAATCTCTTGTAAAAATGGAAGAAGAACTCCACAAAGTCCAGCTGGAAAAAGTTTCTGTACTTTCAGATTTGGCATCTACTCGGGAACTGTGCATTAAATTGGACAGTAGCAAAGAGCTGTTAGCCAGGCAGCTATGCAATGCAACCAGGGAAGTAGAACGGGTAAGCATAATATAATCTAAGCATTGTTTGGAGCAGACATTAAAGATGGGGAATATATAGTTTAGGATGCATTTTAATTAATATAAACGTTAATGACATTCTCACATGCAGTAACACCCATATTCTTGTGAACAGGATCCCTTCACCCTAATTTGGAAGCCGTTGAGTATATGTAACATGGCGCTGGCATGCCTTAGTTGGCTAGCACAGCCTGTCAATATGATCTCTGTATTCCTTAGGTCCACAAGAAAGACGTACAGCCCAATCCTATGGGCGAGATACGCTGGTGAATCTTACGATCCGCCATCGCATCCGGTGGGCTGCTAGTGCAGCTGCCACCAGCACAATGGATGGGAGACCACACGCGTGCGACGGTGGCCTGCAGAACCTCCACCGAACCCAGGGAAGTTGGCGGCAGGGGCAGGGTAGGGAGCAGGCCGAGCCAGGGACAGGTTGGGGGTGGATCTCAATGGCAGCTGCGTCCATGAGATCCGGAGCCCCCGGCCCAGGCTCACCACACCCCCTTGAACTTACCAGATTTACACCAGCAAAAGAGCTGGTGTAGATCCAAGTAGGCCTATTGGGGACCATAAAGTGGTGGCGGAGGTAAGTAAACAAATTGCTCCAATGCCTGTGTCCACTCTTTAAGTTATTTTCTCCCACTGCCTCTCTTGCACTGTTTCACTCCATTTTGAAAGCTCTCCAACTGATGGGGGAAGCTTTCTGAAGAGGTGCTGTGGAAAGGAGGGGCAAGGAAGTAAGCTTGCACAAGCTTGCTTGCATTTACAGAAGGCTTAGATGCAAGTTCATTATGAAAAGAGAAACGCTTGAAAATTTTAGCAAGTACTTACCGTATATTCTCGCATATAAGTTGATCTTGTAGATGAGTCGAGGGCAAGTTTTGAGCCAAAAATTATGAAATTTGCTATGACCCATAGATAAGTCAAGTGTAAAACTTAGGGGTGTATGAAATTCTTTGAATTCTTTGAAAACAACATACTAGTAATTGTTCTGAGGCAGCAACAAAAGTTTGGGGTGGGTAAAAAAAAAAAGAGGCATTTACCTTGTTCTGAAGCAGCACAAAGTGGAGCTCTTCTCCAAACAGGAAGAAAGGTGAAGGAGCTTATGGGAGTTGCAGTCTTTGTGAGGGCTGCTGCTATGGAAGTACAATACGGCAAGTCTTCACTTAAAGTTGTTTCGTTATTATAAGTCGTTTCGTTTTAAAGTTGTTGAGGGGGGAAAAATCGATTCATGGCCAGGGCCACTGTCTGTGTGGCGTTTCAACATTCTTTCCATGTCTCTGTGGGTTTTCTCCAGCGCAGAAAGCTCACATTTATTTCAATGTTATATATTAGAAGTGATTTGGGTCTTTATTTAGAAGTTTGGTGATGTTTTTGTGACCAGAAATATGCCATGAACCCTTGTTTACTTATATCAATTAGCCTATAGTAAAATTGGTTTTGTTATAAGTCGTTTTCCTTAAAGTTGCAATTTCCAAGAACCTATCTACAACTTTAAGTGAGGACTTGCTGTATTGTACTTCTCACAAAGCCTACAACCCCCATAAGCTCCTTCACCTTTCTTCCTGTTTGGAGAATAGTGCCAGTGTTGTACATCATTTTGTGTGTGTGTGTGTATCTATGTCTATATACAGTGGGATCTCGCTACCCGTGGGGGGGGGGTCTGTTCTGGACCACCACCACCCCTGTGGATAGCGATCTGTGGATATTGGGTCCGCGGAAAAAAGCCCCATTTTACTTTTTAAACACCAAACCACTGCTTTGTAAGCCTCCACGAGGCTTCTTGAAGCTTAACGACCCACTTCTGGGTCGCTCAAAGGCTCTTCCCCCCTCCCAGCTTTGTCCCAGGGTGCATTCTGGAACAAGGCTGGGAGGAGGGGAAGAGCCTTCGCGTGACCCAGAAGTGGAAGAATCAGAGGAATATGGAAGGGATGGGAGAAACGTAGCTTCGCAGGAGCACATGTAAAAAGGATCTACAGTAAGTAAGTGCCTTACAGGTCTAAGGAGAGTAAGGGAGAGGGAATGGGGGGAACAGTCTAGGACAGGGGTGGCCAACCTTGCACCATTAGGGCTACTGTGTTCTTAAGAGTTGTGTAGAAGACAGAATCTGGGCAGCTGCAAGTGTTGATGGTGCTGCTAAAGCAGCTGCACCTGCTGAAATGCCCTCACCTATGCAACCATTTAAAGGGCCAGCATTCATGTTGAAAGGTTGGCCACCACTGGTCTAGGATATAGGTGCAAGTCGCTGCCACCAGTATCTACCCCCTTCCATCCCTAATCTGCCTCTTTGCCACCCCTCCCTGCCCAGACACTCCCCCATTCCTCCCAGCCCTGTTTCTCCCACTGTCTGCCCCTTGCGCTGGCTTACCTACTGTTCCACACATGGCTGGCTGTGGCAGTGGGTTGCCGACACCACTGTCATTTTCAGCGGCAGTTCCGAAATGGCCACCAGGCTGTGCCTTATAACCTTATACCTTATATCAGTGGTGGCCAACCTTTCAACATGAATGCTGGCCCTTTAAATGGTTGTATAGGTGAGGGCATTTCAGCAGGTGCAGCTGCTTTAGCAGCACCATCAGCACTTGCAGCTGCCAAGATTCTGTCTTCTACACAACTCTTAAGAACACAGTAGCCATACTGGTGGAAGGTTGGCCACCCCTGCCTTATATGCACCTTATAACCATTTACAACAGCAGAACCTCTGTTCTGTTGTCATAAAACATAGTTAGGATTGGGCTGTTAGTGGACCATAGTTTGAACATGAGCCAGCAGTGTGATGCAATTGCAAAGTCTAAAGCATTGCTGGGCTGCATTAACAGAGACATAGAGTCCAGATTTTGAGACATAATAATTCTGCACCATTCTGCACTAGTCAGACCTCAGTTTGAATACTGCATCCAGTTTTGGACACCACATTTTAAGGACAAATAAGTGGCACAAATAAGGTGCCCACCATATCCTAAGCAGGATTGGATCTGCGCTGGAACAGCCAGAGGCCTCCTTAGTGTAAAGGGACATTTGTCCCCTTACCCCAAGTAGAGCCCCAGCCACCCCAATGGGTCTACTTGAATGTGCACCAGCTATTTTGCTGGTGCACATTCAAGCCGGCCGTGTAATGCCAGGCAGGCCCAGGAAGGGGAATAGGATTCGGTGGAGCGCGCTGCCACTGATCCCTCCTGGGCCCGGCAGGCCAATCCAACCCTCCCATAACACCCCCTCCCTGCCCTTCCCCCACCACACTGTGGGCACTACCTCTCCACTGCAGCGCTCCACTATTCTGCGGTGCCAGCAGAGCAGCGCAGGCCTCTCTGCCGGTGCTGCTTACTCGTCTGGTGCCGCAAACATGCTTTCTGGCACATTTGTGACACCTTAGACTGGTGGAGTGATAGTTCCACCAGTCTGAATTTAGACAGGATTGCACTGTTAGGGGAAATGTGACAGCCATCTTTATGTCTCTGAAGGTGTGTCACACAGAAGGAAAAGACTTACTTTTTGTGTCTCCTAAAGGCAGGACTAGCATTAATAAAGGGAAGTAACATACAAAGTCTTGGGTTCATATCCAGGAATAAAAGCCATGTGTAGAAAAGTTCCAAAAATAATTCTATGTTTTTTAAAAAAAAAAACTGATTAAAACCCAGGTTTTAAATTAAATCAAAACCCAGGTTTTGATTAAAACAAAATTCTATGTTTTAAAAAAAAACATAGAATTTTTTTGGGAACTTTTCTACACATGGCTTTTATTCCTGGATATGAACCTAAGACTTTGTATGTTATTGCTGGCCGTGACAGTTTCAGATTGTTTTTAAAGGGAAGTAAATTTAGGCTAGACATGAGGAAAAATGTCCTAACTGTGTTGTCTGGTACTGGAACAGTCTGCCTTGTGCAGTAGTGGGCTCTCCCTCATTGGAGGTTTTCAGACAGAGGCTGGATAGCCACCTGTTAAGTATGCTGTAGTAGTTGCCTACACTGAGCAAGGGGTTGGACTAGATGACTTCCAAGACACCTTTCAAGGTCACTTTCAAAATTCTATTATTCTAGTATTAAGTTGTGAGAGGTAGTTCAGATGTTTTTCCTTCCCCATGGAAATGTGTGGCAGCAGGACAGCATGCTGGGTAGAGAGGAGATGTTTGCATTCACACACTCCTCCTATGATGGAGGGGTTAATTGGATGTATCATCTGAACTGATCCACAGAATGTTATCAAGCATATAAGGGAACAACATGGTAGCTTATGTTCTTGTAGAGTGTTGTGTGTGGAATTTGGGACCATGCCCTCTCAAGGTGGCCATTAACCAGTCGGACCTTGCTATCCACGGGGGATCCGTTCCTGACCCCTGCGGATAGTGAGAATCCATGGATACCGGGGTCTCTGCTAAAATCAGGAAAAAAGGGGAAAAAACAAAAAATGCGGGGGGTTTTACCTTTAGCAGCAAACCGTGCTGTTTCCAAACCTCTGGAGGGCTTCTCTAAGCTTACTGACCCACTTCTGGGCGGGCGTGGGTCAGTAAGCTTAGCGAATCCCTCCAGAGGCTTGGAAATGGCACGGTTTGCTGCTAAAGGTTTAAAAAAACCCCGCATTTTTTGCCTTCCCCCCTCATTTTTTTAACTGATTTTAACATGAACCTTGCGTGTCCAGGATCCGCGGTGAGTCAAATCCGTGGATCCCGAACCCCCGGATAGAAAGGGTCTACTGTAATTCATTGCAGTGTCAAAACTAAGGAAGAAAAAGAAGCATTGGCAAAATCTAGCCCCATTTGTGCACAATAGTGTGGAAAGTAAAAATGCTTCAGTTTGGATGAATTATGGCCTTCTATATTTATTTTCATTTGTTAGTACAGTAGAAAAATCTAGCCTGAATTATGGCCTTCTATATTTATTTTCATTTGTTAGGCTAGATTTTTCTACTGTACTATCAGACAACCGTATTGAAAATATTCTTCATAGAGTGGGAGCTGTAGTTCATGACTAGTAGATAGGAAAAATTGGATATTTGACATCTGGAGGGTATTGTAGGCAGGAACAGGGATGTTTAGTTTCCAATTTGAAATATAATCCATTGTTTCCTCTTTTTATTATTACAAAATTAGAAAAAAAACATATCTGTTTGTAACATATTACCGAATATATTCATACAGATTACATATGTTACATATAATATGTTACATATATTACCGAATACAGAACATATACCGTATTTCTTCGAGTCTAAGGCGCCATCGATTCTAAGGCGCACCTTTACTTTCAGTACCACCAGCAGGGGAAAAAAAAACACCATTGATTGTAAGACTCACCTCCCTTCATTGAATCTACCCGCTCAGCACCAACTCTCCCCAGCATGTCTCCTGCAGCTGAGGATGACTGAGTGCACTGCCTTTGCATAGCATTTCTGGCCCCGTCAGAAAGTGCCATTTCCTTCGTTACCTGGGCTTGAGGGAGCTTCAGGGAGGCCTGCGCAACCCTCTGCAGGCCACCCTGATCTTCAGTTTGGCGAAAAACAGCGATTTTTGGCCATTTCTGGTTTTCGCAAAAACCGGAAATGGCTGAAAATCACCGTTTTTTGCCGAACTGAAGATCAGGGAGGCCTGCAGAGGGTTGCGCAGGCCTCCCTGAAGCTCCCGCAAGCCCCAGTAAGTAAGAAGATAGCATTTTGGGGTGCTTTTTGGAGACCTTCGATTCTAAGACGCACCCCATTTTTTGAAATGCTTAATTGGGAAAAAAACATGCGTCTTAGAATTGAAGAAATACAGTATTACGGAATCTAATGTGTTGTACTTTAGAGAAAAATTAATATGTCTAATCTTTTGCCTTTCAGTTGCAGAATGAATGGGAATCTTCTTGCTCAGAAATAGAGCTTCTTAAAAAACAACTTACCAATGAAAGAATCTCAGCGAAAAACCTGGAAACATTGTTAGCATCTAATCGAGAAAAGGAATTTCAGTCTCAGATGATAAACCAAGAAAAGGATTCTGAAATTCAGCTTCTTAAAGAACAGCTGTCTCTAGCTGAGGACAAAATGTGAGTAAATAATCAAAAGTAATAATACTGGGTTGTCTAACCTAAAATTGCTGTGTTGATTTTTGTTTGTATGCCTGTTTTTATGCTATTAGCAAATTGGGAGGGATTCTAGAGAGACCAGAAGTGGTAGCCACTTGACTGAAGAAGTGTCGAAAAGCAGGCAGCTTGAAGATTTTGAGAAAAATATTTTGGGGATGGGAGAAGGTTGCACATTATAAAAATCATCTCCAAAATTAACAATCTTGGGCCAATTGTGCACAACACTGATTCTGCATCCCATGTCCTGGGAAGCTAACCATTATGTACACGTGTGACTCTAGGGCATAGGAGCACAAGATATTATAAATAACATATCCTAAATGTTGCAGGTCTCTACTTTGTTCATTATAGATTGGAAAGCACTGAAGGTGTTTTAGGACCTTTGACACAGTAATATTCTGTTTATTTTTATTTTGTTTTCAGATACTTATTCAAATTATTTTTATATTGAATACAATGGAAGTTATTTGATATACTAACCCTATTTATGATATTATATTTGAATAATTGCAACATCCTTTCAGTTCAGGAGATCTGTTTGTCTTTTCTAGTGCTGCCCATAGTCGAGATTTTTCACAGCTCAAAAATACAATAACTCAACTGGAATCTGAATTAGATATCACCAAAAGGCAGTTGGGCACAGAACGATTTGAAAGGCAAGTGTGTGTTCACATTTTTAATCTTTTAAAATGTTATTCCCAATTTAACAGCATTCTGCTATGCTAATTTACAAACACGCATGGTTATATGATTAAAAGTATCAAGGCAGTAATTCCTGTATCCAGTGGAAGCAGACGAACGTCCCCTTCTCTTGAGGTGAGCCTGGACTGTGCCGGTGCAGCCCACAATGAACTATGAACCTAGGATGCAGCAGCTGGCCCTTTAGACCGGCCGCTGTATCTTAGGCAGATCAGGCTGCCCAAGTGTCCAAAAATACAGAAAATGAAAACGCACCTCAGAATGCAGCACACACTCCATTGGCATGGCTGCCTCAGTGCTGGATAGTTGGATAGGATTGTGCCCTCTATGCTATGCTAAAAGAGAGAAAAAAATGTTGGGGTAATTATAACAGTTTTAACACTAATTCTAGTTGTGGTTTTAGGGCATTTTTGAGCATCTGTCAGTTTCCACTACAGTATATGCAGCCTGTTTATAGAGGCAGACCAGTAGTTTATTTTCTTATTTTTGCATGTTTAAAATGTACTCGTTTTCCAGCCCAGAGTCCAGACTGACTGAATCCTTGCTGTCTAGTTCTTTGCTCGTAAAAAAGACCAGCAATTTGTAATCAATTTCAAAGGCCAACATTCATACAAATGTGGACAATTCTAGTTTTAGATGATTCCATAACACCAGTACAGGTGTCCCTCGGTTAACAACGGTTTATTTAACAATGATCCGCATATACGACGGTGTCGGTCCCCCAGTACAGTACCTTACAAAAAGTTGCTGCTGCTTTAAAAGCACAATTAAGTCAATGTAATACAGTTGTAATAGTGAATGAATGGCAAGTACTCTGGACACATCTTTTGAAATCTCCAGCCCATCAGCTGTTTGGCGCTAAACATCAAAGCAGTAATCTAGCACCAAACAGCTGATGGGCTGGGGATTTAAAAAGACGTGTCTGGAGTACTTGCCATTCATTCTCTATTACAACTGTACTGTGCATTACATTATGTAAGTTATACATGTTATACCAAAATAGACTACTAGATGGTGCTGAAGACTCGTTTAACAACAGATTCACTTTACAAAGGAGTTTCAAGAATTTATTCCGGTCTTTAACCAGGGGACACCTGTACTTCTGGTATCTTTTCTAGTGGCTGTTGCTGGTGTCTTCTATGCTATAGATTGTGAGCCCTTTGGGGCAGGGAACCATTTTAAAATATATTTTGCTATTTAAGCTGCTTTGTAAACTTTTTTGTTGAAAAGTAGTACAGTAAAACCTTGGATTGCGAGCATAATTCGTTCCAGGAACGTGCTTGTAAATCCGAAGCATTTGTATATCAAAGTGAATTTCCACATAAGAAATAATGGTTGAGGCTGGGCCACCTAGAGTAAGGGGAGGCCGGCAGTTTTTGCCCCACTGAAGCACTGACCCCAAGTGCAGCATTTCACTTTCTCCCACATATGTCAATGACTACCATACATTCCTGTAGGCAAAATTAATGGCATGCACTCAGGGATACCATTGTAATAGAAGTGTGTCACATGATGATCCCAGTGCCTGGAGTGAGAAGTAAAGCCCACCTTCCATCTACCCACCCCCACAACTGTGTCCCAGACAGCAACCTATTTACATTGTCCGATTGGACTTAATGTGAGTCCCTGAGAATTCAGGTAGCCCAAATTTCTATAGCCATACCCCAGTCCTGTTTCTTATGGCAGAATTAGATGTTACAACATACACTAAATTTGTGGGACTCCATGTCTCCTTTTTACAATTGTTTTAGGGAGCGTGCTGTCCAAGAACTTCGCCGCCAGAGTCTTACAGCTTCATACCACTTAACTTCTACAATAAGGACATCATCACCTGAACGTTGCCGCCACCGGTCTCCTGACAGAACTATGGACAGGTCTTTGGAAGGGTGAGAGCACCTTGCTCAGTGGAGAAGTAATATGTGGTCTTATTTCTGAATCTATGAGCAAATGGAAATACAGTACTGTCTTCCTTGTGTGAAATATCTGAGGTGGTCATACTGGCATTAAAAAAAATAGAAAGGAGTTTCGACAGTTGAACAAAAGCTTGATAGAATATATACTGCTTGGTTACAAAATTCAGGACTGAGTTTGTTTTACCAATATTCCTAAGTCTTTTGCCTTGTCATATAATATTGGTTGAGTTCACATGAATTAAAAGAAATATCATTAGGTACTTTAGTAGTGTAGTATTCAGGAGGGTGTGCTCTGCTATTGTTCTCTCACTACTTTAATTTCTGCTTCATATGTTTCAAAGAAGTAGAGAGGGTGTGTGTGAATCATTCACACTGCAGTAAGTCACTCTGTAATTCTGCTCTCACCTGAAGGATGGAGATGCAAACTTCTCCTGCGGAGAGATAAAAATTCTGTTCCTGCATTGGGGGTGTGGGTGCATGAAGAGCGGAGGTATGGAGCATTCTCTCTCTCTCTCTCTCCCCTTGCTCTTCAGAATATCTGAAACATCTCTCATAGATTACAGATAAAACTGTATTAAGGGATGCTAAAGTGAAATAATTGTGTGAATATATCTATTTTGAGTAACTAATGCAGTATTCACCAAATATTGGGAATGTGTATGGAGCTTTTGGCCATAAAGATAGGCTACAGGTGGGTGGGTGCCAGTCCTAACTTCTTTTTCCAACTGGCTTTCCTTAGTCCTTGCTTCCTCCCTCTCTCCATCAATTTGGATGTTTATCTCTGTCCCTAGCCTCATCTATATCTTTACTTCAAAATTCTGCCTCCTACCTTTCTTTTTAGGTGTAGCCCATCCCACTGGCTATATTAATAAAATATAAATGGAATGGAAACATAACTTAGAGATGAAAAAGTGTTTACACAATGAGAAGAGTCTAGGTATTTTTTGTTGTTGTTTGCTCCAAATCTTGGAGAATATGTCCTTGCTCTCCCAAGGTCTGCACTGTCCCTTAGTTACACTTCCAAACAGTAATTGTTACTGGTTGTTGCTCATCTCTGTACATCCACATTCATTATTGTCCCTTTGCTTCCAGACCTGTTAATTTTTGCCGCCTTTCCTTAGTATGAGAAGTGCTGGTTGTTAAACATGCAGTTAGGTCTGAGATGAAGTGGGGATCCATAAAATCATGGATTCTTCCCTAAAGCAGGGGAAGCCATGTTCTTCCCTTATGCAGTTATTAGGGGGAGGAGGCATTAGTAGTGTTCTTTCCCATCTGAAACATTTCAGTTCCCCAAACACATATTACCTCCCACCCCTTCTCAGTTTTTCGACAGCATCTCTTCCATCCACATCAACTAAGCAGCTTCCATCCACATCAACTAAGCAGCAGTGCAGAAGGCAGGCAGAGAGACTGGCAGATGTGTGGGACGTTATGTCAGAAGATACCCTAAAAGATGATATCTGTTTCAAATGTCATTCTTCGGCAATGTGGAATTATAGATTTGAATAAAGCAGCATTCCATGCAGGAACATGATATCATCCTTCATTTTTACTAACAAGTCTTTCCACAGATGTAACTCTGATGCAAATGAGCCTAAGCTACCCACCAGTTCCTCTAATGGGTCATTCCGTGTCAAATCAACCAATGAAAAATCCTTGACGTCATGGATTTTGTTCATTTTCGGTACATTTGTAGCTTACCATGAGATGTTTAAAAATTATTTTTTTCAGATTTTTTTGTCCATCCGTTTTTGAGATATTGAATGTTCAAAATTGCCAAAAAAGGCCAAAATCCACTTGTCACCATACATTCAAACGCCAGTTACAGGATAACGATGAATGCTACAGACATGGGACAGGTGTCGTTTTAAAGCTTATGAATAGGGCTTTCATTTGATATACAACATGACAAAATTGTAAATTTTCAAGAAATTCAAAAATATTCAAATATTAATTTTGAAATTTTGAAAAATTGAACTTTTTTAAAATTTTCAAAAAAATCACACTTAAAGGTATATGTCTTGTAGTCAATCAGTCAAAATTTCAAGATGGTATCTCAATGGTATCATACAAAAAATAAATTTTCTTGTTGGCAGTGACCAGGAATTAAACCCCTCAAGTCCATTTTTCTACAGTTTACATTGATAAAATTAGGTGGTAAACTGAAATGAATCCAAAAATTTATAACAGGACTTATAGAGATAGATTTATAGAGCATGAATTCACTTTCTATTCTTTTACAGGATCAGCTTTTTGGTAAAACTATCAAAATCATGAGCTTTTTACTTCTGTTCGTAGTTTTGAAATTTTCCTTTAGTTGCTGAATAATTTCTGAATCAGCACAGTGATATTTTTCCTCATCTAAATCATCTTCAGAAGTAAAAAATTAATTCTTTGTAGGTCCTTTTAATCTTCCCCATCTTTTCTTTGCACTTTAGATACTTTCTTCTTGACTCACCAAAGAGGTCAAAGAGGCATTTAAGTGGCTTAAAGCTGTATCAGGGTCCAAATACTCAGACTCCTTTATATGACTAAGACCAGGAATCTCATAATTCTCAGGAGGAATTTCCTTTTCAAGTATATTGTTTTCCATCTGACAAGGCTTCTATTCATGTGTGGTTTGATTTCACTATTTAGTGAAACCATCCAATCAGTTACATTCCTCAAGTCTTTACTAACCCAGTGCCCCCCTTTTTTTAAAAGGGCTGCAACAGTTTTTTGACCACTTATTCTCCTCCATATTTCAAATCATGTAATTATCAAACAGTTAATGAATTAATAAAGACTAATAAAGCAGCTTCACAACAAAAATGTCCTAGAAACCTTCACTAAAAAACACACTGTCCAAACCCACTTAAATGCCTCTTTGACCTCCCTTGGTGAGTCTCCGGTGTGCAAGAAGAAAGTATCTAAAGTGCAAAGAAAAGATGGGGAAGATTAAACCTGTCCCATGTCTGTAGCATTCATCGTTATCCTGTAACTGGCGTTTGAATGTATGGTGACAAGTGGATTTTGGCCTTTTTTGGCAATTTTGAACATTCAATATCTCAAAAACGGATGGACAAAAAAATCTGAAAAAAATAATTTTTAAACATCTCATGGTAAGCTACAAATGTACCGAAAATTAGCAAAATCCGTGACATCAAGTTCCAAAATGTATTTTTTATTGGTTGATTTGACACGGAATGACCCTAATCTCATTATTCAGATTCCAAATGTCTTGATTGTTCTTTGGTGTCAATTGACTTGATTGGCCAACATTTAGTCACTAGTGACTACAGAGAAAAAGTCCCATGCAAACTCCATCCAGCCTCTGGAACACTGGGTGTGTGAAACTCAGCAACACATGTTGATCTTAGGAACATTCAGTGTTGGATATCCAACTGCAGTTGGAACTGGTTTTTGGCTGTTAAACTGGTTGTCTGTGCCAAATCCAGCATTTGGAGCTGGGTTCATTAAACTGGTCTACCACAATGTTTTTCTGACAGCTGCCTCACAAAATAATTGCATGAATTGGCCCGAAAGCAGTATGATTTCAAAATCAAGATGGATCACTTTCTTGGATTGTTTTCCTTTTTGAAAAATCTGTTATTCACAAAGATCCTGTTCGTCATGAGCTTATTAAATTTTTCTCCAAGTACATAAATTTTTCCCATCTATTTTTCCCCTCCCAAATGTTATAGGAAAAAGTGTAAATTCAGACAAATTAATCCACCAACAGCACAATCCTGTACATGTTTACTCTGTAGTAAGTCCTACTATGTTCAGTAGGGCTTACTATGTTCAGTAGGGCTTACTCCCCAGGAAAGTGTGTATAGGATTGCAGCCTAGATTTCTTTCCCAGTATGAATTGTGTTCGACGTAATCTAAAGGATCTGCTTCATCTGCCTTTGTCAGAACATTCTTGCTAAAATAATTCCACATATCACTTTACTCCATTCCTACATACATTTTAAGTTCTAAGGCCCTAAGAATTTTGGAACATGCTTCCATGCTTAAGATAGGAACCTCTTCTTATTTCTTTAAAAAATATGCTTTGGGTCGACTTTATGAAATCTGAGAGCAGAATAGCAACTAATGTGTTAGCCATTGCAGTTAACACATCTTTTTAAAAATTACCATTCAAGGCCTATTAAGTAGCTGCACCATATCTAACTAACTAGCAGTGCGATCCTGTGTACAATTGCGCCGGGGGAGCGTGTGCTCCCCTGGTGCAGGGTTTTGTAAATGCTGTAAAGCGCGTTTACAGCACCCGGCGAGTAAGGACTACCAGCACAGAGGCCGGCGGCCCTTACCCTGCATCCCCGTTGTCCCCGCGCCCGCCGGAGCAGGTAAGGCCTACACCGGCCGGGGCAGGGGGAAGGGCGGACCGGATGGTGAGGGGGGGCGGCCATTGGCTGCCCCCGACCTGGAGAGGACGGGGATATCGGCGGCGAAATACGCCAATATCCAAAGCCCTCTCCAGGCCCGGCCCAGCCTTACACGGCAGGCACAAATGTACGTGAGCTCTGGAGCTCGTGTACATTCGAGGAGGCCCATTGGGCCTCCTGCCGCTTACACCCAGGGAAGGGGACAATTGTCCCCTTCCGTCGAGGTGCACCTAGGCTACCCCAGGGCAGCCTGGGACCTGCATAGGATATGGCGGCCAGCCCTTTAGGCCAGCCGCTGTATTGTATACAGGATTGAGCTGCCCGTGGTTGATAATTTGGCCTGAGAAGTATCCACGTTTCTTTGTACATTTTAAATTAATGTGCTATGGACATTAATTAAGGAGACTGGAAGATACTCATAACTAAGGTGACCATATAATTTATCTTCAAACCAAAACACTTTTGAGAGTGAATGGGGGAGCTAATTAATTACAGTAATTAATTAATTAATTAATTATTATTTATAATTATTCACCAACAAATTGATCCTTTAAAGAAAATCTTTATATTGATTATCTTAACATTAAAAAAATAACATAAGCAGGATAATTATTCTTGGTACATATTCACATATTATAAACCAGTTTAAATACTGTACTTATTGGAATCCCTTGCAATCCTCCAATTAAGATAGACAGGTTTAACCAATGTAGTATTTTAGGGGCCCAAACCTGTCCAACTTTCCAGCGCCGATGCAGCCTGAGGTAAAAGAACAAATGTTCCCTTACCTTGAGGAAGCCACTATGATTGCCCCACCACCACAGAACGCAGTGCATGGCCTGTTGGGACAGCTCCATCAGCACTGGAAAATTGGATAGGATTGGGCCCTAGATTAATGACCAAGTAAATTGCCTTTATGAAGAAAGCAATGTACGTGATACCAGTGTGATAAGACAACTAAGAGGGGAGAACAAACAGACTGAAGACACAGAAAAAGGGGGGGGGGGGTTTGAACTGCAAAAAGTGAAAGGAAATTGCAAATTTCCCCCCTTCAAAAAGGCAGAGGGAGCAGGAGACTAACCAAGTAGGAAAACGGAATTGTGAAATGCTAGTAAAAGGGGGCACACAAAGGCCGGAGGGATGTGAAAATTAAAGGAAATGAAACAAGAAAAAAGAGGGGGGTGAACTGCAAAAAGTGAAAGGAAATAGCAAACTCTCCCCCTTCAAAATGGGAACAAAGAAAACTCCACCACTTCAACTGGCAATGGCCGAAAACGAGGCAGCAACAAGGAAACCCAAAGCCTCCACCAAAACTGTTTCAAAAGGAATGCGCTGGAATGCTGAAAGCCTTAAGACCAAGGAAGTGCCGCTGCTCTGGGTTGAAACAAGGCTTCACCCCTTTAAGCCAGGCACCAATCAGGTGCAACAATTGGTGCCTCAATTCCAGAACAAAAGAGAAACCGGAGTGGACACTGGGTGTAACATTGTTACCCCAATGGGCCAAGGGGTGTCCAAGGTCTTTGGGCAATGGGCACTGCAATTCTAGACAGCCCCAAGCTTACACACCGAAGCTCATCTCCTTCCAATGTTGTTTGCTCTGGAAAAATCGTCAAACATGTCCTCCTCCTTCCTGCCTGCACCTGTCCACCAATAAGGCTCCGGCAGCAGGCAGGAGGAGGAAAATTCCTGAGTTACTGATAGTTTCCCAAAACTTTCCAAGTGGTTCCCGTGGGAGCCGAATTCCTCTGGTCAACAAACACACACGTACGAACAGTTTACTTAGAAGTTTTATTAAAGCTATTCCATGTTAGTAAGTATGAGGAGAATCCTTCACCCCACATCTGGGGCACTCAAGGGAGGTCTCCAGCGTCTACGTGAGATTACATACATTTTAAAGCAGCAGCAAAACAACAAAACTAACTACTTACTATATTGGATTGGTTCTCTAAGTCCCACTATGCAAGTTGTCGTTCAAATGGAACAAGTGTCCCGCTGCACTCCCGGTCAAGACAAGCAACAATCAAGAAATCATCTCTCCCAATTATATAGCTGTACCCCTCCTAGTCCACTCCAATCAGAACCAGACCTTAATTCTACCAAGTCACATTCTGCCCCGGTTGCTATGGCACATAGCTCTGTCGCCCGCCTGCCCCTCCCCCCAGGTGTGTGTCTGGCAAAACTCCAATTGACAACTTGTGATTTTTGTCCTTGCACCTCTGTGCTCATCAGATAACGGCCACCTGGGCAATAACTCCCTTCTGCTCCTAGGACAATCACTTCCCAAAGCTGGCACCAAGCAATCCCAAATTGTCAGCTTTATTTTCCTGAAAGGGCTGACTTCTACTGTAGCTATCCCTTCTAACTTCAAAAAAGGGGAATCGTTTTTACACTTCCCTGCAACCCAGATCTCCAAGGAGAGAATCTCCACTTCAAAGCAACATCCTCCACATCCTGCTTTAACCATTTTCCACTCACCCCTCAGAATGTAACAAAGAGGGAAAACCCACCTCTGTGACACCAGCACAACATGCAGAATCTGGGACTGTCCTGGGCAAACCTAGATGTCTGATCACCCAATGTTGGTAAGAGGCACTGAGAATCCATAATTGCCTTTGACTAAAGGAGTATTAATTTTCAATATTTTTGAAGTGCCAAGCTATTAGAGGTTTACTACATATAAACCTTTTTTACTCCATTCTGTCTACGTACAGAATTCCTGTTAATGTATTTTTGTATTAGGTGAATGTTTCAATACAAACAGCATGGTCTTCTTCTGGAAGATTTGATATGATGTCTCCTCCATACTCTCTCCCTAAACTTTGTCCCTAGCTTGAGAAGAAAAATAGCCCATGCATCTTACACAGTAAGATTAACAGCACAATCCTCTGTAACTTTAAGTGACCAGCCTAAGGGCCGGCTGCTGTATCTTAAGGCCATTCCAGGCTGCCCCAGCGCTGCTAGAGTGCACCTCGGGAGAAGGGGATGTTCGCCCCCTTCCCCAGGTATAGGCAAGGCCGGAGTCTATAGGCCTCCTTGGATGCATGCCAGCTCCAAACCTGGCTTACATCTGGAGAGGCGGTGTAAGGGTGGCACAGACTGGGAAGGGGCTTAGGATATCACCACCGATATCCCTGCCCCCTTCCAGCCCGGTTCAGTCAATGGCCCCCCTCCTTTGCCGCCCTATTCCATCCCGCCTGCACCGAGTGGTGCAGGACCTACCTGTGTTGGCTGGCGTGGGGCCAGGTAGGTGGCGGAGTGGCTCCGGCCTCCGCTGGCGCCACTTACTCTCCTGTAGTCGCAAAGTGCTTTGCAGCACATTTGGGATGCTTTAGGCTGGCAGAGCGTGCACTCCGCCGGTCTAAAGTTACACAGGATTGCGCCGTAAATGACGTAAATGATTGTAGCTGGTTCCTGTTAATACATCAGCCAAGTTAAATAAACTGTGAAGAAGTCCTAGCCAGCTTCACTGTCTGAACTCTTGGTATAGAGAGGAAGAAGCAGGAATTATTTAAAAAAAAAACACTATAGAAAAACTCCTGCTACTTTAGAATTTGTATAAGCCAGGCACATATTAAATAGCACTGAGTTAAGTCATTCAACTACCAAAACCAGATATGTTTGCCCCAGTCACATATAAAGTGAGCCAGGGAGTTCCCTTCCCTAACATTAGGCTGGATCCTCTTCACATAGATAGATTTGGGGAGTTAGTAGTAGCTTATTTTTCTGTGTGAAAGATCATACTTTAGGCTGCACTTCTGTATACATTTATCTGAGAGTAAGCCCCACTGAACACAGTGGGACTTTTCCTTCTAAGGTTGCATTGCATGAGAATTATGTTGGACTAGATTGTTCAAACAAGTTAAAAAGATAGCAGTGAAACTTACAGAGAAGTTTTTGTCTGTGGATGGACTTGTCAGGGCATGATATGTATTATTAGCATATTGCCTGAAAAGTCATTTATTGAGGGCACTATTGTTGGAGTCAAGGGAAGGGACTTGTGCATACCTCTTGATTTTGGGGGCAGTTGCTATAACTGGATAAAATAGTTAAGCACCACAATTTTCTCTCTTTTGTAGAAATTCTATTTCAAAGGACTTCTAATTGAGGAAGATATGAAAAAAGTCTGACAACTATTAGAAAAATGCAAGTTCTCCTGCCAAACTGAACTCAGGATTTATTAAAACAATTGATTTAATCCAATTGATACTGGATAACGTTTAAAGTACTTATTAATTCAGGAATTGTGTATACACACAGTATACACACACTTTATTTGAGCCACAAATACTTCATTTGGACCACCTGAATAACAGCAGTTTTGGTATGTTATTTTATAAAATTAATATCCATTACTAAAAATGTCATATTGACAAGGATAAGCATACCTGTGACCACACAGTCAAAGGAGCACTATTAAATGTTAGTGTAAAGAGAACAAGGAAAATTAAAACAGTTTACCCTTATTTCTTGTCCCATCTACTGTAATTTGCATATTTGCTGAAGTATGTAGCATTTTTCCTTGAGGGGGATAACCATCTTTAAGATGAAGGATATCTCTTAATATATATGAATAAAAAATTGAAATCTAATTGCTATTTGATACTTTTACTTTAACACCAGTCAATAAATCAACAGTCTGTATCTGTAGAAATAACAGTATTGGGCTGTTAAAGCATATATAACAGCAGTTATGTTGCCCTGATTCTGCAGCTGCACAATCCATCCTAAGCATTTATTTGCTGGGATGTCAAGCTTTATGTAATAGGCCATTAATTGGGCAATATATTTTAGTTATGAATAATTTCTAATACAGTGTTTTCTAATGACCATTACAAATGACATTTATAAGTATAATAGTCATATAAATATAATCAAATGTTCAAAGGCACATATTTACAGGTAATGTGTAACCAAATCATGTATTATTCATATCTGAGTGCAAATTTTATTATATTGTTTCATATTGCCCTATCAACTATGAACTGGTCCATTTTTCTTTCTTACTAGAAGCCACTTGTTCTATTACAGCGAAAGACATTTCCTTTTTCAGTATATCTGTACAGCGTATTTTAAATAAAGATTGTTTTTCAGTGAATCTTTTGTTTTTGAATAGCAATTTCTAATTATGTTTTATTTAGTATCCATCTAGGGGAGTGGCCATAGCTGTTTTCTCAAACCCACTTTTGCATGCCGAAGATCCCAGAATCAATACCTAGCATCTTCAGGTGGGGCTGGAAAAGACCCCAGTTTGAAACCCTGGAGGGTATCGTCAGTCAGTGTAGATAGTATGGACCTAGATGGAGAAATACAGCATAAAATAGCTTCATGTGTTCATAGAATGTCTTTTTTGAAAGGATGGCCAAAGGAATTATGCCCTTTTTCCTTTCCCCACATCCCCTGTGATGCCTAAATTACAGTACTACTAATTAAACATAAAAGTGATCAAGTGTTGCTGTCAAGTTAATCTGCATAAAATCAATACATCATGTGTAGTTCTACTTACTGCTCATGGAACCTGTCTTTTTAATTTTAGCTACAGATACTGTCTTGCAGTTACTCTGTGTGTGAGTGAGAGAGATACAGAGTCTTTGGGAAAAAATGTTGAGAACATGGTTCTAAGATAGCCACTGTTACTGCTTGACATAAGTCATCCTGACAGTGGACAACCCAGGCTTAACAGACCTTGGGTAAGGCATAAAGCAGGCATCCTTTTACTTTATGTATCACTCACTGGTCGACACGATTTTTGGCACATGGAACAATGAAGGTGTTGCTAACATAACTTTTCAAATATGTAATCAGAATTTTTCTTATCACCCACAGTTTTTCTGTGATGAAGCTTTTTATTAATAAATATTTTTCGCCAGGTTTTTTAGTATATACAAATAGGTGGCAGACAGACGACTTATACAGTGTGTCCTGACATAAATATGTCATTCATCTTAGCAACCTATGCCAGTAGTGAACTGACATTCACTGTGTACGCACTGAGTTTGTGTTCTCTTGTGTCTACTGATTAGATTACTGTGGAACTGTGTTGTGGTTGATACTGTGTCAGTCACTATGCCAAGGAAGTGTTTAAATCATCCAGATACCTTCTATTATGTGAGTGGGGAATTGATATTTAAAGCTCAACGGCTAATTATCACTCATTAAAAAATGCTATGAGCTACATTTTGGCTGTAAAGTAGGTGACCAAGATAAGAACTGGATCCCTCATATCTACTGTCCGACCTGTGTGAACCGCCTGACAAAATGAGTAAAGGGTTCCCGGCGTATGTGCTTTGCGATTGCCACGGTTTGGAGAGAACCCAAAGATCATTCATCAGATTTATTTTTGTTTAACAAACATAAAAGGAATAACAAGTAAATCTAAATACACAGTGATACATCCAGATTTGCCATCTGCTTTCAGGCCAGTTCGTCACAGTGAGGGCTTACCTATACCACAGCCGCCAATAAACAGAACTGTACAAGATTAACAGTGCAATCCTAACCAACTTTCCAGCTCCGGTGTAGCTGTGCCAACAGGACACACACTGCATTTTGCAGTGTAGGGGCAGTCATAGAGGCCTCTTCAAGGTGAGGTCACATTTGTTCCCTTACCTTGGGGCTGCATTATGGCTGCACCAGCACTGGAAAGTTGGTTAGGATTGCGCTGGAAGATGATGCAGCTAGTCTAGTTCAACATGTGCCCAAAATCGTGTTGACCAGTGTATAACTTTTTCTTGGACACAGGAACCTGTGAATCAGATAGTAGTGTTTGTGCTGGTAGGCTAGACAAGTTGTATATAAACCAATGCATTTAGCATACTTATATCAGAGATTATTTTGGCATCCTTCAAGGTCATTAAGGCTAAGTCTTTGTCCTAAAATTGTGAAATTGTTTTGGGGTATTCCAGTAAAGCCCTACATTCAGAGCGCAATGCTACCTAACTATCCGGTGGGCAGCCTATCCCCGTTCTAGGCCGCTCTGCAGCGGCTCGGAGATCTACTCGGGGGAAGGGGACGTGTAAACCAGGGAAGTCCTGATGGGCCTCCTCAGATTTCCGCCAACTAAATAGCTGGCTGAAGTCAGAGGACATGTAACGGCTGTGCCGGCCAGGGACGGGGATATGGCAGACGCCACCCCTGCCCCCTCCCTGTTAGCCAAATTGCCTTTGTTATTAGGGGAATAGCTTAAATATGGCAATTTGATATATGCAGGGATCTTTAGATCAGCTATACCAGAGTTGGGCTTCAGAATTCCATTTTAAATAATATTGAGGGCACACGTGGTTACTTTCCAATATTTACTGGATACTTAGTCAGATTCATACATACGCAACAATTCAACATACAACAATTCAATCACACTCACAGCATATAGATCTAGGAACTTAGGTAGAAGTTACAGAGGTTTAGCAGGTTTCTTGATTTGTGCATGGATAATATTTACCTATCCTGGAGAGTAGACCTTGGCTGCAATGCTGTTTAGGAGTGATGGCACAAGAACAAAGAAAGAAACAGATTGTCTCTGAACTGATCAGGTTCAGAAACTAACTGAGAAGTAATGCAAAGAGAAGGGAGGGGGGTTGCAAGAGAGGGGGGGGGAAGGGAGAAAAAGATAGAACAGAGCTCACCAGTGTCCACAACGCGAGAAAGAGACTGGCAGGCAGTCTTTACCTTTTATAGGGAACAGAGCACATGGCCAAGAAAGGGGAGGATACCAAGTGGACCAGGCACATAGACAAAAGGGAAGGAGGATTCCTAGAGTGGACATCCGGCACACCTCAGTACATCTCTGGGTTAAACTTACACAACCAATAGGAAAGTGGGAGGAGGGTGATGGGTTGATGGTCCAGTCATTAAGGAGCTGGCTTGAGACAAAGCAGATGCTGGGATGAGTCATTTCAGGTGGCCCTCTGTATTGTCTCCTCCCAGGTCCATACTTAGCATATCTTTGTGGATCTTTCTCCTTCCTGCCAGACTAGTCACTTAGCAAGTCTTTGTAGAGGGGGAAGGTAATGGAATGTGCCTACGTGCTTGGGAGCCTTTTGGTTCATGGCACCAGAAATGCTGAATGCTGATCAGATTCTTCCCTCATGGCTTCTTGGCTTTGGGGACATCCTTTTACAGCATGACTCCACACAATCATGGCACAGGAACACAACCGCGGCATGGCCCTCGCGTTGTGTCAAAAATACAGTCCAGTCTGGGACATGTTCCATTTTAGCTCACAAGTCATTGGCATTCAAAGTCTCTTGGCAACATTCTCATTTTAAAAAGGTCATGTGGCAACATCCCAGGCCAACACAGCCAGTGGCTCGCCGCCCAGGCCACCCATGCAACCGCTGGGGAATCCTTTACCTTCCTCCGGTGGCCACATGGAGATCTGGCGGCAGAGTAAAGGCTGCCGGCCTAGTGCCGGCAGCCCTTACTCTAGATTCGTTGCAAACGTGCCTAACGACACGTTTGCAACAGCTTAGGGTGGCGGAGAACTTGCTCCACCGCCCTATAGTTGGGCAGGATTGTGCTGCCAGTCTCATAATTGTTTCAGGCATACCACTGGTGTTTAGTGCCCTGACCCCAGATTTCTAAGATTATCTTTTCAGATAATTCCATTTATATATGAATTTTCACATACTTGTCAAAATGCTGCAGGAAACCATTGATAGTCACCAACTCAAAAAACATAACTCTGTGGGATAGGAACAGCCAAAGAAGCTATCATTCAATAATGAGAAAACAGTTTATGCATTTCATGAAGTGGGCTCTTATCCATAAAAGCTTATGCACATTAGTACAAGCCTACATGTTACCAGGGGCGTGGCGCAACAGGTGAGGCAGCCCCGCCCATTGTAATCCGTGGAGAATAGCTGCAGCCTAACTCTTCAGATTACACGTGTATTAAACCCATAATTAAGAGAGAAGCTTAAAACCAAAAATCCCCCCCCCCCCAAAAAAAAAAAAAATCTTAGGAGATCCTCAACAGGGATTTCAGTTCGATCTCAGTTTTGTATCCTGGCATGTTTTCAGACTCTGGAAGGCTGGAACAAGACAGGATTTGCTGGTTTTGGATGCCACAGTAAATCCTGGATCGTTTTAAAACCAGGATTAGAATAGAGACCTCTTGAATGCCAAGAAAAGCAGAAAGTATGAGTTTGAGAATTAGAGAAGTTTATCAGAATCAAGATTAAACCATGTTTCCATGTGGTGTCTGAATCAAGCCAAAGTGTACACAGAGGCTCTGTACGTGATCAGCTCTGACAACAAATAATTCTGCTAACACAAGTTGCAAATGTTCATGGATGACTGGCAGTCTTCATAACTTGCTTCATAACAAATTAAGGGTTATATTTGCCTATTAATCACAGATTGGTCTGGTTATAAGTTGACAATCATTCTAAAAAAATGATTCTATCACTGGCAAGTAAGTCTAGATACAAATTACGCAAATACCTTCAGCTTTTTAGGTTTTAAAGGCCTGTGATTCTTGCATTGTGTTTAAATAGTTTACCTTAAAAAAAAAAACCTTTTAAATTACAGTACCCTATATAGCAACTAAGAATTGGTGTATATGGTAAACAATGTTTCCTACACAAAAAGTGTTTCCTTGGCCCCAAATCGAGCAATTTTAATGGGCTGAAGCACATGCAGGGTTTTTTTTGGATCATGGCCTTGTGTTCAAAGTTTGAAACAAACAGAACTGGTCTTCTTTTGGTATATGGGCCAACCTGTAGCACAGCAAGACTAACCTAGATGTGAAAAGGGCAATCTCATTTGTTCTTTAAGTGTCTCATTGATGTCGAAATCAGAGGGTGAAGTATAATTTTTCAAAACAAGGTGCATCTGGAGAAGAGGAGCTGAACCATTTCCCTGCCTTCTTGACACTGTTGTGGCTCTGATACCGAAAGCTGGGGAGAAAAATGCCTAAGGGATGAAGCAGATAGGTAAGGTATGAAGGAAACAAGTTCAGCTTCCTTTCCCCATGGGTACATTTTGCTGTAAAACAGGGGTGTGGAACCTATTTGCGGTGGAGGGCCATTTTCCCATGGGGAAAATTTGCCGCGAATTTTTGGGCCCCCCACCGCAAATTTGACCCCCCCCACGAATTTACCTCCCCCTCAGCCTCAGCGGCGATCTGCGCAGGTACAGGAAAGCCGCTTTCAGGAAGAGATGCGCGGCAGCGGAGCCTCTGGTCTGGTCTCGCACAGGCCGGACCGGATCGTCCCGCGGGCTGGATCCAGCCCGCGGGCCAGAGGTTCCCCACCGCTGAACAATCTTCTCTCTTCCCCCCCCCCCTTTTAGTCATGAACTAAACATAGGCGGTTGTGGCTGTCCCTGTCTTATCTAGGTTGGCCCTTGGTCTCAGTCATCAAGCATAAAATAAAACATTGTAGCGAGGGGAGAATTGAGAACATAGGAGCAGCCCCAAAATGTACGTTTACCTTAGACATACTCCTCTTTGAGGCACTTGATTTATACTCTTTCCACAGCTGGTAGTTGTTTAGGCCAGCGGTTCTCAAACATTTCCACGCCGCGACCCACCTCATCCTCCTAAGTGGGTTGCAATGCACTCCACCTGGTGGTGCGGTAGGTCTCTTCCAGGTCACATCGGGCCCGTGATCCACACTACTGGGGCCGTGACCCACTCTACCTCACAGTGGCCCACCGCAGAATTGGAAAGCTACTTCTGGTTTTCGTAAGCAACTTCCAATTTGCTTCCAAAAACCAGTAGCTTTTCAATGCTTCTCTGGACCATTCTGAGGCCTGCGGAGGCCAGTAGGGTGGGTTACGGGCCCGGCGTGACCCAGAAGAGGCCTCCGGAGGCTCCCAGTAAGTAACTGGGCTTTCAGAATGAGCATGTTGGGCTGGGGCACTACCCGACAAGTGCCCCCATTGAGGTGCCCGACCATGGCAGCTTTTGGCGGGGTGGAGAACAGCCCAAAGGCTGGCACTTGTGTCTCACCGCCACACCAGTGGGCAGCAGAGGTACCACAGCACCGGGTACCTCCCCCTGCACTGAACCACAGGGGAGGGTGGCAGCAGCAGGGACAGGGGAAATGGTGGGAGGGGTGGAGATTTGAATGGGGCTCATCATATGGGAGTCATATGGTGACTCCAGCCGCAACCCCTCATATGAGGCATTAAGACCACCGGGAGGTCGCAACCCCCAGGTTGAAGAACACTGATATAGGTTATCACATGCACTAGCATCGCTGCAGGGGGGTGGAGCTCTAAGTTCCGCTGAGGCTCCGACCCTCCGTTACACGGGAGCACAAAGCGCCCCCACCCCCTCGCCTTCGGGGCCATTCAAGTCGGTGAAAGCAATGGCTGCAGCCTCCTTGCAGGCCTCTCTAGCACGTCATCTCTATGGTGGAAGACTCAAGTGCAGGCCTTCCAGGTCTTGAGAAGTCTTGCACCCCTGGGAAAGAATGAAGCTTTAATCGGTCAAAGTAAGTGGTGGGGGGGGGGGGACAGGTTGGGAAAATAAGACCTACTGCATTTTTTGGAGCCAAAATTAATACTGTATAAGACCCTGTTTCCCCAAAAATAAGACAGTGTACGTTCCACTCCTTTACTGCTGAGCTCTACCCTGATACCCAGATTACCCCGTATCAAGGATTAGAAGTTTTGCGACCATTACCCAGCCACGCCTCAGAAATTTCTTTTTTAAAAAAATATATCCAACCTGTCAAACTCCATAGGGAATACTGGCAGAATTCTGGACTATACCAACTATTAAGACTGCAAATGTGGAAGTCATTAAAAAAAACCCTAACTGCGTGTGCTATATCAGAAACGTTTAGCTCAGGCTTCTCCCTTATCTTAGCTTACTACATCGGATGAGGGCTCATGGGGTTGTATTTAAAAAACAAAACCCAACAACCAGATCTTCAACATGCAGTCCTACATCTTTTGTGTGTTTTGGCCAACGTAAATATTTATTATTATTATTTAATGAACTTATATCCCGCCTTTCTCAAGATAATAAGGCGTGTCAACTTTGTTATATGCGAGATAATATGTTGGTATTTTAACAGATATTTGAGGGCCGACCGACTTCCCCGACTTTACCGACAATTAGCTTGCACGTGATTGAGCCCCCAGCTCCAGTCGTTTCAAAGAGCAGCACACATTCTCTGGCGCCGCTATAGGGGGAAAAAAAGGCACTCTCAGGTAACGGTGATGTTCTTCGTTTTGAGGAAATAATCCTGACTTTAAACATGGGAGTTCTTCGTTCCCTCGTTTCAGAACTGTGTCCAACTACTATGTAGCAATATTTAATCCACCCTCAAACTACTCCCTTCCTCTGGCGCTTAAATTCGGACTCGAGCGGGGAAAGGCGTGCTCAGTCAAACACATGCTCAGCAGCACATAGAAGGTCCTCGGGCTCGGACCCAATCCCTGGCTTCTCCCGCTGAAAGTTAGCGGAGTATAGGACCTCCGCTGTTATGTGAATAATACAGTACATCTTCGGAAGATCGGATGATCTTCCCAAACTGAAGAGGGCTGTGCACTGCAGTCTCGCCCCTCCCCTCGGCAGGTACCAAGAAACTCGCTTCTCTTTTTCTTATTCGTCATATTTCTCGTCATATTAACCGGCTAATAATGCAGTAATGATGAATATGCCGTGTCAAAGAGAAAGAATATATGCAAGAAACTTAACTTGTTCACGACTAAGCCCTAACAAGTTTAGTAGGAGTCGGACGTAAGCCCCGGACCAAGAGCCCATTTTATCCGTCGGGTCTTGGCTGCGCATGATCCTCGTTACCTTCTCAGCTAACTTGCTTGCCAGATCGCCAGACTTGCTTATTGATGTCCTTCGAATTTAAAACTACTCGGACTCGGCTCAGGAAAGCGCCTGTTCCCTGTTGGGTGGTTTGGAATTTCCCGCCGTTCCTGAAGCCGTCATTGGGGGAGTTTTCCTTTTCAAATTAATGAAGAGCAACTTTAGGGCCACGCAGGGGGCTCAACATCATCACGCAATAAGGCAGTGGAGGCTTTCACAACAACAATGACGATCCCTCGAGCGACTTTTCTACCAGCTTCGGTGAGTGAAATGAACTCCGTCTCCAGGGCCCCCAAGACAGGCGGGGCCGCCGGGAGGAAGCCTCTACGCACGTTTCCTCCCCGCAGAGCCAAGTGCCAATGGGCCTCTTGTCTTGAGTGATTTGCTTTACCGCCCCTGGCAGCACCCGAGGGAGCGTGCGGTGCTCCGCCTCCTTCTCCTCGTCTTGCCGCAAGGTGCCTGGCTCTCCTCCGACCAAAGCCGGGTCTCCACACGCGGGGGCCGGGGGGAGCCCACTGGCGTACACAAGCAGCAAGGGGAGGGTGTGGGCAAGCGGTGAGGAACTTGGCTTGCTGGAGTTGCTGAAGGCTTTTTATAAAAGTGCTCCCGTCCCTGGCGTAGCAACACACCTGTCTCCACTGCCCAGGAGCGAAAAAGAGACCGACTGGAGTGTGGTTTCCCTTCAGAGGCCAGGTGAGCAGGCCGGTGTTGGCAGCTGTACATTTGCAACTTTTTGGTTTTCTTTTTTTGCAATCCAGTTTCGTGCGTGGCCTCCTCTTAGTTTAAGTAGAATTTACTTTTAGGTAAATGTGCATGGGATTGCGGCATTAATCTTTGTTTTGATTCGGTTTGTTTCAGCTGTTCTATTATTACCAGGAAGCTGTTGTGTTGTATGACGTGTGCACCCCTAAGGAATAGTCGCAGGGCAGCCTGAGAAAGAGGCAGCTTCTTCCTTTCCTCAGAAAGGTACGGTGTAAAGTTGTATACTCAAGATCCTGTAATCCAGATTAGTTACCCTGGAAATGCCCTTTTGTATTAACCAATCTGAGTGGTGAAGAAGTAATGAGTTGATTGTGTTTTTTCCACTTCCAAAACACACGTTTATGTGCAAAGTGGAAATTATGACCTGATCTGTCATAAATCATTGTGTAAAAGGAACGAAGCACTGTGTACTAAAATAATAAATAAGCCCCATTGAATAAATGGGACTTCAGAGTACTCAGTTTGCTCTGTGAGTTAATTGCACTTCAAACACTAATGATCTATCCCTCCATACTTCTGATAATTTATCTGGATTTTAAGAATCCCCTCATGCCAGCTCATGATGAATTGAAAGTGTGAGTGAAAAATGCACCTTTTTTCCCAACTGCTTTTTGTCCATGTTGATTGTCAATAGATGTTAAGGGGTAACTAATCTGTATTCTGTTATCTTAAGCATGTATTCAGGGAGGAGTAGCAGTTACTATAGCTAACCAAAAATAAAAGTGCCCGTCTCGCCTGTTGCAGGTGAAGCCGAACTAAACTTCCACGTAGCCAGAGAGTTGCAGAAGGGGTGAAATTCTACACCTTGTTGCTAAACGCATCTAAGGATGCAGTTCTGTAATGCTTGCATGGGAGCATGTCACATTGAATGCAGTGGGTCTGACTTCTGAGTAAACATGCACAGGATTGTACTGTAACTGAAAGTAAGTCCCACTTGACCTGTTGTGGTGAGATACTACTTAGGAATGAAGTTCTTATTGTACGCTTTTTGGTAAAAATAATAATTTCATTGACCGTTTTTCCTTGCTGTATCTATGGTCATAGTATTATGAACCAGGACTAATGCCCCAATCCTTTTGTGAAATTTACTTGGAAGTCAACTTTGTTGATTTCAATGCCCCTTACTTCTAAGTAAGTGTGTGAAGGATTGCAGCCTCAAATACACCTTGGCAAGGTTTTAAAAGGTTCTACAGCAATATTTATATATTTAAAATATCATTATATAGTTAGATAAAACTTGTTCATATGATATTTCTTCATTAGAAGAATCTTCATTATTTTAATTTTGGCTCCCTTAATTAAATTTGTATCCCACTATTATGTGGATGGTAGCATAATTATAATATATATATATATACAGTATTTATATACCGCCTTTCTTGGCCGTTGGATTTCTCCTCCGACTTTAATTCAAGGCGGTGTACATAGGCAGGCTTTCCTAACCCCCCTATTGAGAGGATTTACAATATATAAATGTCCACTCTTTCATGAACAGCTACATTCCAGGTGGTATCCTTTTGCAGTCTGGCTTTTCTGCTGGCTGGCGCCTCCCGAACTCAACTGAGTTCACGGAGGCTTTTTCACAGCTTTTTGTCGGCGGTGTGTCTCGAACTTGCCATTTGCCGATCTTCGGGCTTTGCAAGTCAGCAGCTCTCCCGACTGAGCCAGACTCCTCTGCTAATTATGTGGCCATACTCTCAACACTCAACTGCACAATATTAATGGGGTTTAAGAGTGTGTTACGTTAGGAAAGTATAACTGGTGTAAGTAGTAGTCCCATTTATGTTAAGTGCAATCCCTATGGATGTTTACTTAGAAGTGTGTTAAAATATGGCATGATTTATCAAGTTTACATCTTCATCAAGCATCCATTAAACTGTGCAGGATACTGTACTTACAATACTAATGCTTGTTATAATAGGGCAAAAAATGAATCTCTTCATCTGATTTGTTTACTTTTTAAAACATGCCAGAACAAACCTGAGTGTAATAAATTTTAAAGCTACGTATGTTTATCCAGGATTTACCTCCTACTGTGATTCATAGGTCATGCCAGTAGTGTACACTACTTGGTAGTGTACACTACTTGGTTAGTAGTGTATTTGAGCATGACTTGCAGTATAAAATAAGTCACAAAATAATGGAAATATAATTGTGTTCTGTTTCTTTGTAATATGAACTACCATTGTACATATTTGCTTTATAGAATATAATGCAGTTTGACTGCTGTGTCCAAATATTTGCTACACAACTCACTGGATTGCAGATTGGGTTTTTGACCTTCCCAGAGTTCCATTAGTTTGGCTTTTATGCAAATTCTGGCATGGAACTCTCTATCAGCAGTTTTTACAGGGCAAAGATTAGATTAGGAAGAAAAAAAGCTTCATATTCTTCTATGCACTTGCCTTCTAGTTTTGTAATCCTTGAAAGAGAGACTGTATGATATCTTTGTAGTCTTATCTCCAGGCAAGAAGGCATTTTTATACTGAACTGAAGCAGGTATTTCGCTTCCTTGTATTGTTGGGGAAATTAATTTTGTTTGTGTTTACAACGAAACATTATAGGAAGTTGTCAGTTAGTCCAATTAGCTTGTGGGGCTTTTATAAAGTCTTCAGCTGAAAAAACTATCTCCTCTCACATAAACTGGCTATACCTTCCGTTTGTTTCTACTTTAGCTTATACTGTTGAATGTAAGACTTGGATTATTCACTCTTGGCTTCTTATCGTATTGTAACTTGGTTAACAGAGGTGAGAAATAAGTGTTTAGCGTTTTTATGTAGATCCAAAGCAATAATGACCTCTTAACTTTTTTTTTTTCAAGGTTAAGAATAGGCAAGACATTTCTTGGAGAATACAATAAGGGGATGCAACCCCTTGATGGTGGTTGGGGGATCTGGGAGGAATGGTTCACACCCCAATTTCTGACACTGTGGTCTCAACAAAACAGAGATGGTGTCTCTCACTGCTTCCTGGATTATTTCACCCTGTGAAGTTCAGACGTCTCTGTTCTGCCTGCTAAAGTCTTGTTCTCGTCACCTTGGGACTCACATAGATGTCCTTCTCCCTCCTCCCTCCTTCTGTCACTGCGTACAATCTCTGGGAGTACCAGAGAGCCCATGAGCTAAGATGATGTAGGGTCTGGCCTGGATTCAGAGGTGTTGCTGGTGTCAGCCTCTGTTGAGACTTCCCCAGGCCCTGCTGCGTCCATGCAGGGAGAGGGTCAGTTGGACACTTCACTGAACCTGCCTTAGCTGGTGGGTATGCCCCTGAAGAGCATACAGTAGTATGCTTGGAGTAGTAGCCCTTGCAGTAGTAGGACCATCCTGACATGCTTGCCATCCTCAAGCCTCGCTCCCTTTCAATTATGGGCATCCTCCTTGTTGGGCTCCCAGGCCACGTCTGCACCACATCTTACCTTTTCCCTTTCTCTTACACTATTTCTTCTATCTCCTTTGCTCTGTCTCCTTCTCCCCAAGCATGCCACTTTTTAGGGGCTGATATCAACCCCATCTTCCCTCATGCAGGATGCAGGACTTTGAACGTGAGAGAACATCATGTTTAGGTTTAGAGCAGGAGTTCTCAATCATGGTGTGGCCCCGACCCACCCACCTTGTCTTCCAGCAGTGGCGTCGCAACCTACCTCCTGCAGCTGCTCCCAGCCCTGGACGGCCTCCAGAGGCCTCCGCAGCCTCCCAATATGACCAGAAGTTGTGTCAGCGAAACCGGAGGTGACCCGGAAGTCACTTCCGGAGGCCTCCAGAGGCCATCCAGGGCCAGGAGCAGCTGCAGGAGGTGAGTTGCGACCTTGGTGTGGCCTCCAGTTGCTTCTGTTTGGCTCCAATTTGGAGCCAAATAGAGGCAAGGGCGGGTGGGAGGACCCACATCTGCAAGTGGGTCATGACCCACAGTTTGAAAAGCCCTGGTTTAGAGTATAAGGAATCCTCTTTGATAAGATCTCATGCATCCTCTGTTCTTAAAATATGGCTTCTGAGCTGAATTTGAACATTTGCTTACTTTTAGTGGGGGTCAGCATATAAGAATAAGAAACTGTTTTCTTTCATCATAACACTTTAATTCAGCCATGCTTAAATTGTCAACTTTTTGTTTTTTCTATCTACTTTGCATATCTAGTTTGCAAATCAGAAAACTGTAAATTGTTTTCAGAGTAGTAACATTATGCTAAGTGGTTAAAAGTAATCTGCTTTTCAAACCAAATAAATTCCCCTGCTCTGCCGACGGAGCCCTCGCCCGGCCGCCACCAGACCCAGGTAAGGATCCAGTGGGCGGGGGAGTGGATTGGCTGGGGAGGAAGGGTGCTGATAGCCCGGGCTGGGAGGGGGCAGGGGACGGTCTGGGCCGTATCCTGACTCCCGCCGCACGGCTGGCCCTTTACATGGCCTCTTACTTCTGCCAGCGATTTCGTTGGCGGAAATCTGAGGAGGCCGATCGGCCCGAGCGCCATTTACACTTGGAGAAGGGGACAAGTGTCCCCTTCCCTGAGTAGACCTCCGGCTGAACAGGTGCCTGCCTGCGGCGGAGCATAGGACCGCCCAGCAGATCCTTACGCAGGATTGCTCTGTTAATCAGAGACATTTCAGAAAGACCTAAAAACAATTGCATAACCTTTCTTTCTTGTGTGGAAGAATAAAACTTAAGTCAACGGCTTACTTAACCACTGGAGGCATAAAGATGGAAAACACTTCAAACAGAATTTCTTTTAGTCCCATCTTAAGGAGAGAAAAAACAAAAATCGCTACACTGGAAATATGTTTGGAGTGGTAAAAAGCACAAAGTTTTTATACAACAATGCTCTGTAAACATACAGGATCAGTTTACTAAGCTTGAAAATGGACGGGACAAGTTTTAATAAAGTTATAGGTACATCAAGCTGGTCTACTTAATTAGATCTAATCAATATTATTTTCTTGCAGGGGAAAGTATTTTGAATGTCCTTGAGAACAGCATTCTTGTAGGTTTCATATTCTTCAGAAAGCACTTATACTGTGATCCGCAAACCAGTTAAACTGGAGTCCTTTGATAATTAACCAATTTAGATGCATCAACTTCATCAGGAAATAAGCTATTTGTGAAGTTCATGGAAAACTAAATGCTGATCTGATTTGGATATAATGGCAAACCATGGTTATGTGCATGAACAGGTGTACGCCTCAGGCATGCCCTCCCCCTCTCCTTACCACTTCCTTCAGTTGTTTGATATCTTGGTTTGCTAATAATTGTGTTGGTACAAATCACATTTTCTGTATTTGGTTGAAAAGGAGACATTGTGGATTGTTACAAACCATGAATAGAAATGTTAAACTTCCTTTCTTCTTGTGTGGAGGGGACACTGAAGCCCAAGACTTGTGCCTGCTTGTGTCCAAAATGACAAACCATGGATTCACATTCTGCCTGAACCAGTGCAGTGTGTTATATCCCCATCCCACAGTCAAACTCCACATTATGTCAAATGAGGGGCTAGCTAGATTGATGTGTGGTAGACTTCTGGATGGTATCATTTCAGACTGAAGGTGGAGAAAGTACTGTATCTTTATGTAGTAAGAGAGGTTTAATACTGTGTAGGCTTCTTCCTGTATGCTTATTTACTACATGCAGGAAGTTTTTCCTCCACTTGGGAGCATTCAAAAACTCTTCATGTAGTACTACTATCAGAAGTGGTACAGTCCAGAAGTTTACTACCTTATTCTGCATGATGCATCTAGATCAGCTGTCAGGCACAGATCCAGGGAGGCAACATCCTGAATTGTGCACTTTCCAAAAGAGAGGTCTGAGTGAACAGAAGCAGACCACAGACATGCAGATTAAATAAAATCATACTTCTGTTAGACCTGATGGTTAGACCTGATGAGGAAAGCGGTGCATGAACCTGACCTTGGGAAGTCATATTCAGTAATTGAACAGCTTTTAATCTTTCAGGGGAATCCATGCGCCAGCTACTCAAGACTCTGCATTCCCCCTTCTAGTTACCTTCAGACTGTCAGTGCAGCCCTTTAGGCCCAGTCCACTGATTTCTGCTTCCTCCACTGCATGTACAAGGTAATACCATAACGAAGAAGCTGGGTCAAACAAATCAGGATCTGAAAACTCAGTTTTATCCTAGTTTGTTTTACCTTCAATATGAAAGTGGAAGCCTTTACTTGCTGCCTTCTCATATATGAAAAAGGGGAGTGGAACATGCTACTCTGAGGCTCATTCTTCTAGTGCAGGTGTTCTCAACCGGTGGTATGCATACCAACAGTGGTACTCTGGCTTGACTGGAGGTGGTATGCGGACCACTGGTCTGCCAGAACCTTTCTCCAACGCAGCATTTTCGGCTGTGTTTTTGTGCCACGTTTTCACTCCTGAGAAGCTCCTGCTTTTGGCCGAGCCCCTCGGGAGTACTGGTAAGGGTTCTCCCGCTCACCCTGACTTGCCTACCTGCGTTTTCTAGCTCCCATGTGCAGGACAATATGTGTGTGCACATTGGAGGTGTTGTGGGTTCATCATATAACAACCCTGTCTGAATAAATTTTTCAGTGTACGTTTGTAGGCTTCCACTTGCAGAAGTATGATTTTGAGTTTTCCCCTTAGAATCTTATGCGTAGTTATGCTCTTATCTTTTTATATAATAATGTGTGTGCATGGTTTTCTTGTCTCAGTGCAGCAGCATTATTATATAATTTTGTCTTTTGAGTCATTGTTATGAAATTCAAAGGGTAACGTACATTTTTTTTCAGAGCTGAACCCTAGAACAGTGGGTGTAGTAGTCATAGCATATTACAGGAAGGGTTAAAACAAGCAAATTCTGTAACCTCATTCAGTGGTGAAAGAATTTATTTGACATAATAAATGTTTTGTCCTGGGTGTGCACAGCAAACTAAATCAGGCTGATTTAGTACCTATTCAGATTTCTTTATTTTGCTTCATTGGTACTTGGTTAGGCTCATTGTGTGGCCAAAATAATAAATCAGGCTGTGTGAGAGAGCGATTAACTTAAGGTAAGATATCTTGGAAATTTTCATTGAATGCTGTGAACATGATCTTACGTACTGTGATTTTGCCAAGCAGGGAGAATTTCAGGGGCAGTGCTATAGGGTAGAACAGTGTAATCTTCTGTATGTTTACTCAGAAACAAGTCTTACTGTCCTCAGTGGGGCTTACTCCCAAGTGAGCGTGCATGAGAAAACACTGGAGACTTAGGGTGAAGATGGGCATTCTAAAGGTCAAATTAGATGTGTGCTCAATTGCACACATTGACCCAGCAGTGGGGAAAGTTTTTGTCAGCAGGGAATGCAATCATGCTGATAACCACAATGGGGCAAAACTATTTAAGCTCCTTTACTCCCTACTGTGGTTTTGCTCTGTTTTTCAGTCCCTACTTACATCTGCTTTTGAAATGGAGAAAACTTTAAAAAGTGATTTGTATTGTGGTGTGTGTGTGGGGGGTTGTCTTCTGTTTCAGGACAGAAGTCGGAAATCCCATTGGCAACTCCAAAGGCCTAGAGTACACCTGAAGCATAGTTAAGAGTTTTTCCTAATATTTAACTGGAACTTACAGTTGGGCCCATGGATACGTGAAAACTGCGGATAGGGGCAAAAGTGCCCCCCTTACCTTTTATTTCTTGCTTAAACAGAACGCTATCAGCAGCAGCGTGCTGCTTATAGTACAGAGCTGGAATGATTCTAGCAAGGAACCTCGGTGCTAGAGAGGCTCTGAACATTAACAGGAAGCAGTTTCCACTTCAGTTAGCATTTGGAGCCTCTTTAGCACCAATACTCCTTGCTAGAATCATTCCGGCTCTGTACTATAAGCATCACGCTGCTGCTGCTTATAGCGTTCTGTTTAAGGAAGAACTGTTTAAGCAAGAAATAAAAGCCCCCCCCCCTGAATCCATGGATAAATGAATCTGTGGATACTGAATACACACACACACACACACACACACACACACACACACACACACACACACCGTATTTTCTTGTAGTTTAAAATATTTTCTCCTTGTTCGCTTACAATGGATAATATGAATTATTGTTCTTCCCTCTGATTTCTTTTGAAAGCATTGGAAAACTGTAAATATATATCTCCTTTCCTGCCAAGCTAAGGTAACCTTGTGCGTCTACTCTTTTTCCTATCAGGAAATAGTATTCCAATGTAAAAGGATAATAGTGTCATTTTTATACATTTCCATGTTGAAAACAACAAGTGTATATTTTGTACCTCAGTTCATAAGTTCATTCAAGATTTGTGGAACTTGAAAATTTTTGCATCGCTTCAGAGTTGTATGTCCCCATGGAACATTACAAACACTATACTAGCATATGGAAACATCTAAAGCTATACCATTGTGGCTAATATTGCATTACCATATTTATTTTAATACATTGGAAATTGTATCTAACATGGTTAGTTTTTTCCAAACTCTGTAGGAAGGCATGGCTATAATTTTTCCCATAATTTAGCATTTAACAAGCAAATAATCCCTATGTCGGCCTCAGTGTGTCAATGGATCGTATTTTTCACTCCATAAGACGCCCCCCCCCAAAATAGGGGGAAATGTCTGTGCGTCTTATGGACCGAATGTAACTTACCAGGGCTTATGGGGGCTTCGGGGAGGCCTGCGTGACCCTCTGCAGGCCTCCCTGATCTTCAGTTCGGCGATAAATGGCGATTTTTGGGCATTTCCAGTTTTTGTGAAAACCGGAAATGCCCGAAAATCGCCGTTTTTTGCCGAACTGAAGATCGGGGAGGCCTGCAGAGGGTCGCGCAGGCCTCCCCAAAGTCCCCACAAGCCCCGGTAAGTAACAAATATTTTTTCCCTATTTTTTTCCCTTTTTTCCTATTTTTAGCTCCACACTACGCATGCGTCCTATGGTCCGATGCGTCCTATGGTCCGATGCATCCTATGGAGCGAAAAATACAGTAATTCATTACCTTGCACTTCTTGTTGCCTGTAAAGTTTGCTTAAGTGGAAAACCAGAAATTTATCTGATTTTGGTGAGACATCTGAAGATGTTGAAGAGAAACGACACATGCCATTAAATTCCTGTGTAAGATCTGCCCTATTAAAGCATTGGAACAATGGAATCTTTTAATTAGGCCACTTGACTTTGGCAGGTTTTCAGTGCTGTTCTTGTGGCAATTGAGAGGATGGGCTGCTGTTCTTTCTTTCCAAGTCATAATAACAATAGACCAGAGCAAAAATGGCAGTGTTGCTTAGTTACATTTCATCACTTGGGGAATCAATGCACCACACGACTCGCTTGGGATCCAAACTCCAATGAGATTTCTCAATAATTTATTAGTGATATACTGTATATGCTCAGAGGCCACATCTTAATTACTGTAGAAGTGTTTCCTTTCAATTCAATAGACAAATCGAATGTTTTTAAACCCTTTTTCAGTATTGCTTTTTTAACTGCTTGGTTCAGTTTTTTTTTTTAACTTGTCTTACATTATTTAGCTTCTACTATTTGTTCAGGCTTTGGAGCACCGGATTTTAATTAGTATTCTGTGAAGGTTCAGGGCTAACTTGTGCTAATACTACCTTTAGCAGTTGCTAGAAGACCACATATCACATTTGAATTAATCTGCTATTTCAGACTTTTGAATTGAAGTGACAGTAATGGTTCAGTGCTAAAGCTGGCTGCCCTGCCCAGCAAACAAATGTTAGCATGGGCCTTTTAGGACATTGTGCCAGAGGATGAACTTATGCCAGGGCATTACGCCATTGTTGCAGGCAGATATAGCAGAAAGAATAAAATATTTTTTTGAAGGGGTGGGTGCTTGAGAGTGTGTTTAAACTATAATGGGGTGTTATTCTTTAGTCTCTGTATTGCTCCAAGGAATTTTTGCAGTGCAATCTGAAACCTTTTTACTTAGAAGTAAATTCCATTGAGTTCAATGCAGCTAGAGCCAGTATGGTGGTGTGGTTGGAGTGCTGGACTTGAACCGGGAAGATCTACATTCAAATCCCCACCAGCCATGAAACTTACCGGGTGATTCTGGACTAGTCATTATCTCCAAGCCCTAAGCTCTGTCATAGAGTTGTTGTGAGTGACAGAGAATGGAGCCATGTGTACCACTCTGAGCTCCTTGGAGGAAGCGTAGTATATAAATGCAGAAAATAAATGCTCAATCCTATCCCCCGCCATGCTATGGCATGCAGTTGCGCCAAAAAGGTGTCCAAAATGGGAGTGACCTGAAGGCAAACAGGAGGTAAATAAAAACATTTTTACTTGCCTCCACATAAGCCTACAGGCTGCCTGTGGGTCTCCTTGGACATACGGCAGCCATTTTGATGGCATATGTCCAAGGATAGAAGAGGGGCAGGGAGGTTTTGAAAAGATGATATAAGATCCAGTGTGCGTAACTGCCGCCAGATCCTCCCCTGCTAGTTGCTTTCTGGTTCTTCCCCCAACACGCCCCATTATTCCCCCTCTTCACACATGAACCACCCCCCGCTACAGCTTACCTGCACAAGAGCGGATTGCTGGCCGTGGCAGTGGGCTACTGATGCTACCACTGCAAAGCAACGATTGCTCAAAAATGGCAGCCAGCGATATGCTCTGCGTGCCGTCAGCAGCTGATTTACAGTAGCGGGACAGTGTCCTGCTCAGTGGCATCACTAGGGGGTGCAGACCACACTGGCTGACACCCTCTGTGTGTGTGTGTGTGTGTGTGTGTGTGTGTGTGTGTGTGTGAGAGTGAGTGAGAGAGAGCGACACCACTAGTGGCCAAAATTTGTATTTCTGAATAACACCACCATTGTTATATATCATTCGATGTGTAATTCCATGCAGAATGCACTGAAACAGACCATATATTCTATCAAAAGTTATGGCCAAATAACTGGAAAGATAAAATACAACAGTCTTATGTAACAAAAAGTGGATTTCTTTAACTCAAAACAGACCAATGAGACTGATTGTTCTGAGAGCCGAGTTGGTTATTGATTTGTTGGGCAACCTGTACTGTTATATATTAAAATAAAGTTAATGGGGGTGACACCATGTGTTACCGGACAGGGTGACACACCCACCCTAGTGACACAATTGACCAGGAGTAATCTGTAGCAATACATAGTCCTGCCTGATGGGCATCTTTTGTAGAACCCAGCTCTGCCCAACCTTGTTCTTCACTATTCACCTCTGGGGTCCATCATGGGAGTACCGCAAACCCTAGTGACACCTCTGGTCCTGCTGCTATAAATCAGGTGATAGGATTGGACCATAAGTGTGCTTAGGTTTGTAGCCTATCTGCCCAATCCAGACACCAGGTTTATGACAGTGGAACAGATGTGGTCACATGGGAGTGTGCGCAGTGCACACAGCATGCCACCACCAGCCATTTTGCAACTGCTGCTGCAAGTGGTTGGTGGTGTTGGTGGCCTAGTGCCGCTACTGGCTACCTGCGGGAGCACACATAAGCCAGGGTGGGGAGGGGGAAGAACGGGAGAGTGTCTGGGTGGCGAGGATAAGAAGTGGAATGGGGGAGGGAGGGGTGGTTCCTAACAGCACTGCCACTCGTGCATCTGGATGTTATCCCTATTCCCTCTCCCATTCACTCTCTCTTACTCTCCTTGGATGAACGCCAGCAAAATAGATCCATTGGGGAAGCGGAGTCTTATGAATGTTCCCTTACCTTGAGGAGGCCTCTGTGACTACCCCCCCCCCCCACACACACACACACTGCAAGATGCAGCACATGCTCCATTGGCATGGCTATATTGATGCTGGGGAAGTTAAGACTGGGCTCGAAGTTTTAGGCGTAATGCATTGAAATGGGCTCAATTAAGATCCATTGAACTTGCTTCCAGCTTGTTCTGTTTAGGATAGGAGTCAGCAGATGGAGATCCCTAGTCCCAAACCAGCCAGCTACTAATCCAGAAGCAGCTAAGGGGTAAGTGGGGGGGGGGGGGGGAATGGCATATATGGATGTGTAGAACTTGCTAGTAAGTCACTTGGGACAATAGGATTTGGTGCCTATGTAGAACAGATATCCAGCAAAAGTCGTTGCTGACCTGTTATAAGCATGCTAGGCTTCTTTCCAAAGTGCAAGACTAATAGAATATGGCTAAAAGGATGCACAACTACATCTTGTCCTAGAAAATAATATTCTCCCTGGGGATTTCCTTTTTGTCTGTTTTCCAACGAATTTAACAAATCCCTGGCTAGTAGTTATCTCTTTCTTTTGCCCAAGGACATGTTATTTAATAAATTTGAATTTTGTTGTTGAGGATTTTTATGTGTGGGTTTATATCTTTTATTTTATTGCCAGGGACCTGGGAAGACCTTAAGCTTACTGGGCAACATCAAACTCTTCTAAGTATTCAGGTCAGGAACTCCCTCTCTGTTTCCTAGCAACTCAGGAATAGTGGTGCTTTCTCCTTTCATTCAAAAGCTGATAGCAGGATCATTTGCAGGGCCTAAGGCAATACTGTGCATACACATTGGAAGAAGCACAATAGCATATCATGATGTCTGACTGTTTAGGAGAAGAGGGCTGCACCTCTTAAATCAGATGGAATCAACATTTCAGAATCTTTTCAAGTGAGCTTGATGTGCCAGCATTTGCTATTACTGCTTAGATATTTGGCAAGGTGAGGGATTTCTTCTGAAACGCCTGTAGTCCTTCATATGTTACTGAATTTGGCAAAACAACAATGTGTTCAGGTAAGCAGCTGGAGAAGAAAATGTTCCTTCTTAACTAACAAAAGACTAACTTCCTAGTATGTCAAATGGGTTTCTTGGTTACTCAGGCAAGCAACACTGATTGTACACAGTACAATTGGCAGTTTGTACACAGTACAAACATTGCTGTGTTATACTCAGTTCTATCAGGTAGTTTAACACTTTTGCTTGTTGCTTCCATTTATGCAGGGCAGAAAACAACCTTTGTACTTTCCAGTTAATCTGTTGTATAATTTAATTTAATGAAAAACTTTTAAGTGATTGGTGTAAGTGATCTTTGTGCCCTCCGTAGAAGATTGTACAGTAATGGTTACAGTGCAGTAAAACACTTGATTTGGTGGACTAATAGGGGAGAAGGGGTGTTTTTTAATTCGAAAAGTCCACGAAAAGTCCACTAAATCAAATGCATTTATAACAGTTCACATGCCACAGACATATCCACACATGTGCAATACATAGGTTCAAATCCCCACTCGGCCACGAAGCTTCCTGAGTGACCTTGGTCTAGTCACTACCTCTCAGCCTCGCCTGCCTCACAAGGTTCCTGTCACAGAAAAAAGGAGGGAAAGAAACCATGTACATGGATGGCCCTGAGTTCCTTGGAGGAAGGGTGGTATAAACATGTGATAAAAATGTTATAAATAATATGACTAGTTTTAAATAAGTGAACAATATTTCTGAAGTCAAATCGAGGTTCATTAAGTCAAGGGTTTACTGCAATTTATTTAGCATTTGGCAAATTTGTATTGGTTAACTGCAGTGATCTTTTGAAATTTCTAGTCCTAAAAGTACTTTGAATTCTTGCTTCTTAACATCTTGTTACTTACAACTAGATCTTTATTATGAATGGAAAACATTTCAATGACACAGTTTCATAAGCTGCTTTTTTTTTTACTTTATTCAAGTAGCCTTTATTGGCATCGCAATAAAACATCTTGGGGCGCAATCCAATCCTACTTAGGCCGCCGTTGTAATCAACGGCCCAGCGAAAATGGGAGGCCCCAGAACAGAAAGGGGATTCAAATCCCCTTTGAATTCCCCTTTTGGAGGGGATTTAAATCCCCTTTCCGTTCTGGGGCCTCTCATTTTTGCTGGGCCGCTGGTTACAACGGCAGCCTAAGTAGGATTGGATTGCACCCTTACTTTATTAACGAGTGTCTAAATCATGAAATATATACCAGAACTTTTTTTTTGTTGTTCTCTTACAATGAGTGCTTATCCAAATGATCAGTCAAAGCATGTCCTATATATCTTAGCCTTTGCAAGATGGTTTCACAGTGTGATATACAGCTCACGGGTAACAGATGGCAGAGGAACCTTTCTGCATGGGGAAACTTTTGCCAAGTTTGAAGAACCTGTTTTTCTTATGAAAAATGGAAGCTGTGCACTTCTGTGCTAGAGAAGGTGAATGCGCAGCCTATGAGAATAAGAAAAAGAGGGTTCCTGAATTTTGGAATGGGAGAAGAGAAGTTAGTTTTGCTGATGCTAGCAGCTTTCTTTTTAAATAGCTGCTTCTGTCTTAGTGTTAAAGGGGGGAGTGAATCCGCGGATAGCGGATGCGGGGGACCCCCTATATATCCACTCTGTGGTTTTATGCCTCTTACTATCACCATGGCTTTCTCCCTAAGAATCCTGGTAACTGCCATTTCTTGGCAGTGTTGCGATCGACTGTTAAACTGATTTAAAGTCTGTAATATAGGTGTACTTCTGTCTTCTGTGCTCTCTCAGGATTTAGAGCATTTTTTTTTCTTTTATGCATTTCTGGCTCCTTTTTGCTTTTAATACACCTGGCAGAACATAACATGGAGCTTAGGAGCCAGTGTTTCTGCTGTTATAAGTGTAAATCAGGTTGTAAAGAGACTCTTCTAGAATTAGAACAGAATTAACTTCATGTTGAAGTTGGGGAAAAGCAAGAGTAGGGTGTGAATTAGTATAGGAATAATTTCCAGAAAGTAGCTAGGGAAGGCAAAATTACATTTGCAGAGTTTCTGGTTTTATTGTTCCTCTTGATTTGTGACCTCTCTAATTAGCATTTATATGTCTGTGACAGACAACTGCTTTTTTATATATAACATAGTTATTCTCAAACTGTGTGCTGTGGGAGAACTGTCAGTGTGCCATGAGAAACAAATGTACTGATAGCCTATTCTGATCCTATTCATACGCTGTGCTGATGTTATACAGATGCTGGTGTGTGAGGTCTGTTACATCCTAAGCCCATCCAGACAATGCCAGACCAGTGCAGCTTTCCCAGTAATACTGGTGCAGCCTTCCTGGTAACACCAACAGTGTCCATGGAAACCTCAACAAAAGCTGTCATCCGAAGAGCAGCATCCTGACACTAGCACGTTGTCGGTGTGATGTCTGTGTGTCATTGATCTATATAGCCAATCACCACCCAGCCCCAACGCTGGCAGCCAAAGAAGCGCTGCCAGCGTGATTGGACTGGGGGTGGGGGCAGGTGCAGGGCTCACGCATGCACACACCGCTTGTATCCTGCTTCACTTAGCAGAGTTTTTGCTAGCTAACTCCCATTAACATGGGACGGCGGTGGTATTGGGTGTAGTCCAAAAAATGTTAGGTGTGTCTATATCTCATTGACATGAATGTGGGCTGAAGTCGCAATAGTTTCAAAGGCACTTAGGTGTGCCTAGCTTTCTCTGAATTGTGCCTGTTATTTGTTTTCTTAAATATAGGGTGGGTAGGGAAAGGTGATTGCTTTAAATAGTTATTCCTTCTTTTATTCTTAAAATGCAGAGTACAAGCATAATGAATTAAATACTTGGCTTCTATGAAAATTGGTTTATAGTGTCCTTTTATAAAAGAAGAGTTCTTAAAAAGCACACCTGTTTTGAGAATAGCTTCCAGTTTAGAAAGTGTACTATTTAATTATGAATTAAATTAACTGCTAATTTAGCTTTGTTTTAAACAACGTTCCATTTTTATGAAAAAGGTTTCATAAATGGTTGTATTCTAACTTCCCCAGTACGTGACTGACTAAACGTAAGATAGAACCAAAGTACTTCCAAGCATCACAAATGTATGAAAACAAAAATAGATTTGCGCATCAGATACTTTTCAGCATAATGAATTGTGGCATCAAAGCCATAGGTTTGACAATGTGTGATGAATATTCCTAATCCCTCTATTTTTGCCCAGTTTTTTTTTTCATATGGGACCCTTTCTATTGCATCAAAGACTTCTGTAAATGTCTCAGCATCCTGAAAGTGCTACTGAGTCATCCAGATGCAATAACCATTATTCCTTTGTTGACCTTTTCACCCCACCTTATTTATTAATTATAATATTTATATACCGCCTTTTTCACAGACTCACAGCAGTTTATGTAGGTAGGCTAAATATAAATCCCATTTTTTTTCAAATGGGGTTTTAACAAGTATTGTTCTATGAGAGAAACTCACAGAACCCTCAATTTCTCCAGATGTCTCCCTTTCAACGTGCAGCCATCATCCTGGCTGTGCTCTGCGCTTCCGAGCTTTCACAGGCAGCTGCAAATCACACCTCGGTGGGTTCTCAAGATGTTACCTATCTCTTGCCAGCTGACTCCTCCACACACATTCCACACGAAGTGTCTTTGTGAGATCCATCTGTGGCTTCTGGTTGCCCTTCCAAGAAAGGTTGCCCTTTCAAGGCATTGACCCCAGGCTGATCGTGCTTAGCTTCTTCAGGCAAGGCGATGGGTCAACCACCAAACCACACCTCCTGCCCCACTGACAGTAAACAAACAGCCTGGGTCTGAGCCAGCTCCATTGGACCGTAGTTGACCTGATTGAGTGGGAAATTCAAGTGGCTCGGGTGATCCCAAGCGTTGTATCCCACAAGCTTTAGCTCAGTTGGACCAATTTGGTTCAATCGGGTCCTGTGCTGGGGGGGGGCTGTGTGTCGCATTGCCTGGCGGAGTGCTTCTGACGGGCTCGGAACAAAGAAGTGAGTTGGGTTTGCAGCACGCCTGCCATAGCGAGCATGCTCTCCTGCAGCTGCTGGATGAACCTGGAAGAGGCAGCCAGCCAGCAGCTGCAGGAGCATGCCTCTGAACCGGCCGTTCCTGCAACTGCTGGCTGACTCTTCTGGGTTCACCTGGCCACCGTGCCAGGCTCTGCAGCGCCGCTCAGGGTGGCCGTGTGTGGATTCTGTCCAGCGCTGCACAACCTGGTACAGCAGCAGGACGAACCCGGAAGAGCTGGCCGGCAGCTGCAGGAGCGGCCAGTCCAGAGGTGCGCTCCTGCAACTGCAGGCCGATCTGGCAGCTGCAGGACAGCACGCTTGCCATGGGCCTCTTTCTTCCCAGCCCGGGCTTTGTGCTGGGCAGGGAGCAGGGCCACATCTGGGGTCCCGCACCAGGCGCCAACAGGTAGGGCTTTGATTTTTTTATATATATTTGGAGCCCCACAGGGATATGTGTACAGTAATTGGGCCCCACAGCTCCTAAGGCCAGCCCTGCCCACAGGCTGTAAAAGGTGGAATCATGCATCCTCCTGTGCACATTTGCTCAGGGCCAATATTGGGAGCATTAGATACTTCTTGGGAGCTTACCTTGCCATGAATGGACTTAAAGGACCAAATATCTGGAATAAAATGAGAAAGTAGAGTAGGGAAGGTTTCCAGGAAAGTCGCGTCAGATTGTGTTTTCTTTGTCACTTGCATATTCACCTCCTTGCCAATCTTTACTACTCAGTACTTCCTTTCCCTTCTTACTGGAATTAACGGTGCCTTGCTTTTTTTATATTGGCATTTTTCCTTCATTGTTTTGATATTTTGCAGCCTTTTAATAAACATCTTTTATTCTTACTGGATCACATTCCTGGTCTAGATTTACTTGGGTGGGTTGCCGCAAATCTCGGCCACCCCCCGTTCCATTACTGTTTGCTTTTAAGGAGACATCTGAATTTTGGGGCTATCTGATAACCTGGGAGATTTTCCCAAGGCAGCCTCCTTCTGCCTGGATTGTAACTTTAGGTAGTGATAGCAAAAATGACCTCTTCCTTTTTTCCCAGTTAAAATTGTGAAGCAGGGAGCAGAGAGATGGGTGCTGGTCACAAACCACTAGATGCTATCACCATCTTGCCTTGTCTTGATCTATCTGTGCACTTAACTTAAAAAACATTTTTTATTTTAACTTTTTATTTTAAAGCTTAAACTCTTACACCATATAATGATTTAAAAGTAATACATTAATTTTTCAAAAATTAAAAGTTCAAAAAGTACATTATTCTTCCAAATGAGCCCTAGGCCCAAAACTGCAATCTTCATTCTCTGAGGCGTAAGATACCATCTACAAATTACTTTATGTGCCACATTCAATTGCGTCATAATATGAATTAGAAGCCCAGATGTATGATGCCATATATATTGCAAATAGTTTTCATCTAGTGTAGTTCTTTATTCTTTTTCTCATTCTTAAACTTATTGTAGTGTCTTGGGTCTCCTGTTAAGCAAAAGTTTATAAATCTTGTATATTTTATCTTTTTACAGTTTTGGGGAAAACTGTGCATTCAAAGCCAGTTGGTGTCCTAAGTCCATTTTGCCGTAGTTTTGCCTGCATGTAGTGCCTGAGCGGAAGACCGTGAAATACTGAGCTCCTTGTTTGTCAGATGGGAGATGTTGATAGTCCGTCATGTGATTTTTCCACTTTTGCTAGCATCATAGGTGCTATTCTTTTCTAATGATTCAATTTTTCCATTCAAACTATGTCAGTTTTCCTCATTTAACATAACTGGTTTGGGTTTCATTCAAGGATACAGAACGTATTTGGGTTTCTCGAATATCTTCTGCAAAGCCTATTCAGCAAAGTCTATTCAGGAAAAAAAGCCAGATTTATTTCAGAGGTAGGAGATGGGTTGAGGAGGAGGATGCGGCATAGAAATGCTCTATGCATAGCCTTTGAAATGTGGGAATGTGGAATGCGTTTGCCGCATAGCTGTTATTGTTAAACTAGCTGACCTCTGTTGCTTGGGGAGATTTCGGTGGGCTGAAATTGTACTGGCTGTGGTTTCATTTCCTGAATAGCCAGCGTCCATAGGGTCAGCTACTGGCTTTTGCAGTTGGAACTCTGGAGAGTTGAGGGGTCTAAAGAATGCTGGGAGTGCTGCACGCATTTTTTCTTTGGGTTCAGTTTGGGCTGAGTGTTTCACATTGTTTCTTACTATTGCTGTGGCACAGTGACTTGTTGCTAGGATGCCTAACAGCGCGATCCGACTTAACTTTCGTGCCGGTTTAACCAGAGGTGCAGTGAGAACGGGAAGCCCCAGAACGGAAAAGGGATTAAAATCCCCTCCAAAAGAGGAATTTAAAGGGGATTTGAATACCTTTTCCGTTCTGGGGCCTCCCGTTCTCGCTGCGCCGCTGGTTAAACCAGCACAAAAGTTATGTCAGATTGCGCTGTAAGAAGCATCAGTACTATGGCTGCCAACATGACTTCTTTTTACAGTGCCTCTAAGGCGTCTGCAGGTTAGAACCTTCTGTAGAGTAGGCAGGCACGTCCTAAGGACAGGAGGCCAAATTTGGAGTGAGCTGAGAAATGGGTGCACAGCAAGAGAGAGTGTTGTTGAGCTGAAATACTGTGTTCAGTGAGGCCTACTTCCAAGTAAGTGTGCATAGGATTGCAGTCATAGAGTCTGAACCAGTTTTAGAAGTACCTGGTTCAAATCTCATCTTGGTCACAAAAAATCTTTAGGAAGTCTTCATTCTCTGATAGAAGGGTAAATGCATTCCAGAGCCCACTGTTGATCTCTTAACCCTGCACTAGACTTTGCAATGTTCTACTTTGCTGGAAGCCTTGGGAGCCAGGATTGTTATGGTTTCATACACAATCGCTTACCCAGAGCCATTTATAGCAGATAATAAACCTAAACAAACAAATCTCTTTCTGCGGAAGCAATGTCTATGTAGAAAGGGAGTATTCCCCTTGTGATCATTAGTCATCAAGATGACGAGAGTGCATACCTAAATACCTTGGTTTTAATTTGTTTTCAAAAGCATAGCAACTTTGAGGAACTGCTGACCTTTTGTTGCATTGATCACTGCATTCATTCATAACAAGCGTGATACGCCTCTGTGTGATCAGACTGGCAAACAAGTTGGTTTTTGCTAAATCCAAAAGCTGTATGGATAGTGTAACTTTATGATGGGTTGTAGAAAAAATCAAAATAGTTACCTTTTCAAGGTATCTTGTTTTAAGCCATACAGTAAAAGGTAAAGGTATCCCCTTAATTAAGTCCACTCGTGTCCGACTAGGGTGTGGTGCTCATCTCAATTTCAAAGCCGAAGAGCCAGCGTTGTCCGAAGACGCCTCCGTGGTCATGTGGCCGACATGACTCTCCTTGCCGCAGTGTGTGTAGCATGCAGCTGGAACACAGAGCGCTGTTTACCTTCCCGCAAGCGGTACCTATTTATCTACTCGCATTGACATGCTTTGGAACTGCTAGGTTGGCAGGAGCTGGCCAAGCAACGAGCGCTCACCCTGTCGCGGGAATCGAACTGCCGACCTTTCGATCGACAGCTTATGGTTCAGCGGTTTAACCCGCTGCGCCACCTGCTGGCCTCTAAGACATACAGTACTCTTATTTTATTTTAATTAGTTTACCTCTAATTTTATTTTAATGTGGTGAATTTTTATTCTGTGCAGTTAATTTTTCAATTACAGTATTCCAAACTTTCAATATTCAATTTGGGTAGTTAAATAAGACATACAGTACTCTTATTTAACTACCCAAATTGAATATTGAAAGTTTGGAATACCGTAATTGAAAAATTAACTGCACAGAATAAAAATTCACCACATTAAAATAAAATTAGAGGTCCCTACTTCTCTGACAGCTAAATCCTGACCCTTGAAAGATAGCCACTATGAACAAATTAATCTACCGTATTTCTTCGAGTCTAAGGCGCCATCGATTCTAAGGCGCACCTTTACATTCAGTACCACCAGCAGGGAAAAAAAAAATCCATCGATTGTAAGACTCACCTCCCTTCATTGAATCTACCTGCTCAGCACCAACTCTCCCCAGCATGTCTCCTGCAGCTGAGGATGACCGAGTGCACTACCTTTGCATAGCATTTCTGGCCCTGCCAGAAAGTGCCATTTCCTTCGTTACCTGGGCTTGGGGGAGCTTCAGGGAGGCCTGCGCAACCCTCTGCAGGCCTCCCTGATCTTCAGTTCGGTGAAAAACAGCGATTTTTGGCCATTTCTGGTTTTCACGAAAACCGGAAATGGCTGAAAATCACCGTTTTTTGCCGAACTGAAGATCGGGGAGGCCTGCAGAGGGTCGCGCAGGTCTCCCTGAAGCTCCAACAAGCCCCAGTAAGTAAGAAGATAGTATTTTGGGGTGCTTTTTGGAGACCTTCGATTCTAAGACGCACCCCATTTTTTGAAATGCTTAATTGGGAAAAAACATGCGTCTTAGAATTGAAGAAATACAGTATATGACAGTGTTTCTCGAAGTTCTCCCCGCAAGGTGGGGAGAACTGTGAGTGTTTACGGGGACGGGGGACAGTGGCAGTAATCCCTGGGATTGCCACCACTAGGAAAAATGTACCTTTTTACTTACAGGGTGTCCTGGCGGGGCTCTGGAGGGTGTGGGGAGGCCCACGGCCCCCTCTGCGGGCCTCCCCTTGCTGTAGATTGCCGTGGAGTGGTGATTGTGACCACTTCCGGTTTTCAGGCAAAGTCTGAAGACACATCACCATGAACAAAATCAAAGGGTACACAGGGTCACAGGGCCAGCGTGTGTGCCACACATAAAATATATCCTGCAAAATTGCCAGTGTTATAGTTTTGTGAGGGCCCCCCCCCTCAATCTTCTGAACTTTCTAGGAAATGCATTTGAAATATGCTAGCTTTCGATGGCTTCCATCCAATACAAATGTGAATGTGCTTTAGCTCATGGATATCTTTGGGTTTACGTACATTTTAGGTTGGATTATGGAAACTAATTTTACTGGGAGAAGAACTGGATGTTACTTTGCTAAATTGCATTGCCCTGAACCTGTTCATTCTACAAACGTGACAACAGTTCTGAGCTGCTTCAAGTTGTTTGTGTCTTAAGGCTTTAGATGTAATAGTCATATAAGCCTACATTGCATACTGATACTTTTACTTAATTGTAAAAGATGCAGGAGGTGTGGTCTTAGTGGTTGAGCTGCCGCCTTGCCTGAAGAACAACTAGGACGGGATCAGTTCAAGACAACCGGAAGCTGCCGACAAGCTACCAACAGCGGTGATATCTCAGCTGAGATAGCCTGCACTGACCCTCTATGGAAGAGAGGAGTCGCTGTCGGACAAGCTTGAGCTCGAAACCGTGTGCAGTCAGTGAGATACCACATTGTTGAAAGGAAACAGCTGGAGAAGGCGGGTTCTATGCAAATAGAAAATTTAGAAAAGCCTGCCTATGTAAACCGCCTTGAATAAAGTCTGAGGAGAAACCTGACGACAGAAAGGCAGTATATAAATACAGATATTATTTAATTGGTTTAATTGTGCTTTTTTCCATTTTCCATTTTAGTGATTGCCTTATGATTGACTTATGAGTTCCATAAGGACAATGGATACCAAAGTACATGAGACTGAAGGATTTGGTGAGGAAGGTTCAGGTAATGGGACTCTTTACATGTATATTTGAGAGAACCTAATTTATGATTATGGAACTTGTTAAATTGCATATTCTTTTAGGCATTTACAATAGATGGCTCTACTTATTCTAGATCTGCCATCCAATTGAAGAAATCTTAGTCAAATAATCATACATTTTATCTTGTCAAAAAATCAATTGAATATGCATAAATGTGTATATATAAAGTAGTTCTGTTTTTAGATGATGATGCATCTTTCACAGTAGGCACCATCTTAGAAGAGGCATACTCTTGTGCATGAGAGTGAAGAAATGCCTCTTCCAAAATGATGCTTACCATAGAAAATTCACTTTAAGGCTTGTTTTGGGAATATACACATACATATAAGAAAGGGTGCCTCTGAGCATGTAAAGAGTGCTTGTCTCAAGTGCACTGTAATGGGGAGCCACGGCTAACGGCGAGGGAGGTCAAGAGAGCCGCGAGTCTAAAAAGTTTGGGAACCACTGGTCTATAGGAAAGGATCAGGTATAGTACTACAATCCTCTCTTGCAACTGTTTCATCCTGCTCAAAATCCAAATACCGTATTTCTTTGATTCTAAGACGCATGTTTTTTCCCAATTAAGCATTTCCAAAAATGGGGTGCGTCTTAGAATCGAAGGTCTCCAAAAAGCACCCCAAAATGCAATTTCCTTACTTACCGGGGCTTGGGGGAGCTTCAGAGAGGCCTGCGCGACCCTCTGCAGGCCTCTCCGATTTTCAGTTTGATGAAAAACAGCGATTTTCGGCCATTTCCGGGTTTTGCGAAAACCGGAAATGGCTGAAAATCGCCGTTTTTCGCTGAACTGAAGATTGGGGAGGCCTGCAGAGGATCGCGTTCGCGCAGGCCTCCCTGAAGCTCCCCCAAGCTCCGGTAAGTAAGGAAATTGCATTTTCTGGCGGATCGCAAAGGCACTGCTCAAAGGCAGTGAGGAGATCGTCAGCTGCAGCGCGGGGCATGCTGGGGCGAGCTCTCAGGTTCAGGAAGAGAGAGCTCGCCGCCGAGCAGAGGGGGCAATATGGCGCGGTAAAAATCGGATTGCTGTGGCAGGCAAGCTGGGGAGAGTTGGCGCTGAGCAGGAAGGAGGTGCGTCTTGCAATCAATGGTTTTTGTTTTTTTTTCTGCTGGTGTTCCTGAAATTAAGATGCGCCTTAGAATCGATGGCGCCTTAGACTCGAAGAAATACGGGGTATGTCTTTTGCTTAGAATCTTGTTTTTCTGTTAAAAGAACACTTTGTACCAGAAAGTAGTAGGAGGTCTAGTTGGGGCCTAAAATCATCCCTGATTAAGCTTTCTTTCTTCGATGTATAGCTTAGTGTCGCATTTTGACATTATTCCTTGTCTTTTAACATTCAAAGAGCCTCATTGTCGCATAATTACTATTCAAAATATTAAGAGTACATTTTCCACCTGAGCAAGCCATTTCTGTATTAAAATTAGTCTCGTAATTTTGTTAAAAGACTCTCTTTTTGTTCAGCAACTAGTGAAGAGAGATGCTGAGTTACTGGACTATAATCTCATTTTGTTCTCTGAGCCAATTGCTTAATACAGAACTTATACTTCATAGTCTTATTACATTAAATCTTAGCTGGACATGTCAGCAGCTAGAGAAATAGTTAAATAGCCTTTATTGCATTGGTGTGTAGTAACTTTTTTGTGTTTTTTCCAAAGTATCTTATACCATAGTGGCCCATGGGCAGAGATAGTAATATTACTTAGCCATTAGTGTAGATATAGAAGACCTGTTGGTTTAAGAAAGCACTGGTGGAGGAAAGAATCGAGAGAAACTACCCATCTTGCTATGTGTATGCACGCACGCACACGCACACACACAGTCCTGATGAAGAGCGCTGCCCAGAAATAATCACAAGTGTTTCCTTAATATTTATCCATTTAGGAAAGAAAAAGTCAAAGTTCAAGACTTTTAAAAAGTTATTTGGGAAAAGGAAAAGGAAAGAGACGTTATCTTCAGAAAGTGGAAGTCTGAAACCCTGCCAGTCCACCAGTGACGTCACTGCCTCTCGGTCAATGCACGTAGACGACGATTCCGAAGATGAACTTGAGTAAGTCTTAAAACTGTCCTGAGCTTGTTCACAAAACGAGGAATTTGCCTTTTTTTTTTTTTTTTGAAGACCCAGGTGCTTTACCCAAGGGAACTCCTGATTGCAGGCTCAAGGCTCCTTTCGGAATTTCAGAAAAGCTGCAAGTGAATTTCAGTTTATAAAAACAGTCGGAACTTACTGTGTATCAGGAAAGTTCATGTATTTGCCCACTTGGTGACTTTGGACAAGTCGCTGTGTCACAGCCTGACTTGCCTTACAACAGCAGATCTATGGCCTTTAAAAAAAAAAAGACAAGCTTTTATTTTCCATTTGTAAAACTTGAATCATGTAATGCGTCTACTGTGACATTTAGATATTTGATAGGGCTAAAGAGCATGGACAAATGTGCAATACTTCCTTTTAAAAGAGAGAGCACAATTATTAAAAGCATACTATGCAAAACTTAACATTGTTCAGACTGATCAATATTAGTCTCCCTTCATAGAGGAAGAAAGATTTTTATGCCCTATTGCATGCCCCAAGGATGAACTCGTTTAGAATTTTGAGGTGTCCAGGGAGTACTGTGTGTGTAAGTGCTGATGAACACCTAATTAGGAATCTGATTATTTTAGAGAAGTGTCTAATTACCTCTAAGTAATTGTGTTCATGGCCTAGTTTTCACTTTGGTGATAGACCTGTGTTTGGATTATACCACTTACAGTGGAGCGAGGGGTATAGCCTATAGCCCTATAGGGTATTAAATTATCCTCCACACAAAATAATTCCCTGCACATAGAAAACTAGCGTATCAGGGAAAAGACTAGGCTAACAATTTTCTCTTTGACATCTTGCTTTCCTTGGATATTTTTATGGAGGTGCATTCAGTCATGTGATACCCCGTCTGCAGTCTGAAGTGGTACAGTCTGTGGAGAGAACAAGAACAAGTGGGGCTTAAATGTAGGAAGAGGTTCTATGACTCTGGTGGGCTTTCAGCTAGTGTAGTACAGATATGTGTTTTGTCTTCAAACCAGAACCTAGCCCTAAATCATATAAACTACTGTTACGAGGAGAGTATGTCAGTACACATGAACAGAGTGCTTTGCCTGCAGCGCTGAGTAATGACATCTTTCATATCTGCATCTTTCATATCTGTTCAACTGCAGATGAACCATTGTGGACATGGTTCATCTGCAGTTGTGGACAGGTTCATATGAATGATGACATGGCTCCCATGCTACCCCAGCACCACTCTTTAAAAGTGGGCACTGGGTGATAGTGTCATTCCATAGTCCCTGTCAAAGCTACTTAAGGTTGCATTGCACAATGTTGCCACAAGGGGATGCTAAACTGCAGCATTAAACTCTCTGTTGCTTGGAGAGCATCAGCTTACAATCTGGAAAGCCTTTGTGTTACACCTGAGTATCAATATTGAAAAGCTGCTGTGACCAAGACCAGAGCTGTTCCCCAGCATTTTCTTGGTGTCATGAAGGATTCTGGGGAACATGCTTTGGATTCTTCACTGCATCTGCATCCCTTGTCCATGTGGTATTGAAAGGTGGATACTGTCCCAGTAAAATAGGATGCTTCAGGTGATCATTTGGGATATTCTTACAGGTGAGCGGCTCTGCTTAAGTCACAATTTTCATTCATTACAGTCTTGCATTCAAGGTAGGGTTTGAAATAAGATTCATTTCAGTGAAGCATAAGTATTCTGTTAAGAGTTTGAAAAATGCTTGCGGCTCATTTTTACTAGCTTTTCGTATTCTCCTAGGATGCACACAAATATGGGAAGCAGAGCATTGTCACATGACAGCATTTTTATACCAGAGGCTGCACAAGAACCTGCTAGGCCAAGCCGAGTGTTTTCTCAGGAAAACGTTTCTGATCGGATTAGGGCTTTGCAGGTAATATAAAATGCATGCAATACAGTTAAAACGTTCACCTTTGTTTCAAAATTTTCATTTTTTTTAAACCTTTATTGGCATCACAAACAAACATACAAGTTAAATATATCTATATACAGTCGCCATCCTTCCAGTGACACAAGCAAGCTACTGGCTAAAAGAAGAGAAAAACAGTCTGTTTTACATCTCTATGTTGTTAGTAGGGCTAGCAGTCTGTAATGCACTACGACGGCAGAAAACCAAATAAAGATATTTAGCCACTATCATGGTGAGCTCCTGGTCTTTCCCATATAATAAAAAACGTATGACCTCCATCTCTGGTTTCCAAGTGGGAATACAAAATTGATCTAAATATTGTTTTTGTTTTTGTTTTGCTAAAATTTTAAATGTACCTGACCAGTTTTTTGTTTCTCCTATCTGACAGTAACGCACAAATGGCATTTGTGTATACAGTATGGTTATCAGTAGGGTTCCCATAATTTAACAGTAGGAAGTATTCAGTCACCAGAATGAACCTGAATACCAAGATGCAACTTAAAAAGAGCAAGGGCATCTCGCTTTGTGGAATCAAAACTAGAATGTACCTTTTGGGATGACATAGTAAGGGCTTTGTCATAGCCCTAAGCTTGTACCTTTTAAGAATCAGATGATGGGGGAGGTTGAGGGCATAAACCATGCTTAGAAAATGCCTTCCTTGCTGAAGGCTCCCATAGGAGGGGAGCCCCAGGAGTCAGTACCTACATCAACCACATAGTTAGCCCTGCTCCTCTGACTACTGAGATTCCTCTTCTTGGGACCCTCCAGAGTGCAGGAGAATATCCTGTCACTACTACCCTCCAACTAGGAGCAGCAGGAGACGCCTGAACCTCACCAGAGCCAATGCCTGAGGAATAGGGCATGGGCCCTTAAGTTGCAACAGCTTTCTTCAGAGGGGGCAGAGCTAGAGAAAACACACTGACTGCAGGACTACTAAAGCTCTCAGTTGGCACCAGGCAACTACTGGAGCAGCATTCGTAGCTGCTCTTCTGAATTGCTTTGTTGTAGCCAGCTTGTGATACTAAGTCCACCGAGAGCTACCAAGGTTCTGATCTCTTGTACCATGACATATTTTACCAGTATCTCTTACCAACCAGGATTGAGACAAACTAGTCCCTGCGATGCATGCATCTTTTGTCCTTGCAAGCTGTCTTAGCCTTCCTTGGATTTCCATTCATGTGCAGAAACATAATCTGTAAACTAGTGGATCACAGTGTAGTTGGCAGCAGTTCTTATTGTCTTCCCCTAAGTCGTCTGAACTCCAGTCTTTTTAGCTACCAGACAAACCACCAGGCTCAGACTATAAGTCAACATTCAGGTATTCTTGTTCTTGAGAAACTTGACAGCAGAGCAATTAACAGAAATCTGTAATGTAGGTAAGGTAAGCATTGTTTCAAGTCCCACTCTGTCAAATAACTTGTATCTCCAGGGGTATTCCTGAATAAAACAACACAACCTACATACTGATTGCCTTATCAGGGGTAATCAAAGATCCAGTGTGATTATGGGAATGGCTGGTGACTACATCCTCTGGTTCATATGTTATGTTTCTCCATACAAGTTATGTTATGTTTCTCCATACAAATACCAGGGAAAATTCAGGAATGCTCATGTAGATAAAAATATATTGCAGGATCTAGCCCTTAGGTCATAGGGTAAGTACATTGAAATATGCTCAACCTTCTTTATTGTAGTTGAAACTCCAGCAGAACTGGAAATTAGGAATTTCGTCCCCATTTGGAACGCCTTCAAAAAGAGTAGATGATGCTGGGATGAGTTCAGAGGATGATGGGTTACCCAGAAGTCCACCGGAAACATCTTTGCTACAGGAAATTCTAAATTCCAGTACAGCGAAGGTAAAATAAATTGGGCATAACGTTTCCAAAGGTTGCTTTGAATGCAAGGTTAAAACAGTAATTCTGTTTCGTTATATTTGTCAGTTAAAATCACTTCCCAGTGCCCTGTATTTTATAGTAAATAACCATTCAGAGAAAAGTCAGTGAAGTGTATAACAAAACTGCATAACCAAGTGTTTAGAAACAATAGACCCCGCACTGTCAAAAGGAAGTTATTGGGGGGAAATGCACAAATGTAAAGTGACAGCTGTAAGGATCAGAAGGTTATAAGATGCATCTGTAGAATATTTTTTGGGGGGGACAGCTTTATTTATTGTAGTAAATTCTTCAGGTGATGCATTGAACTGGGATATAATAGCAGAGACTGAAAAATATCAAAACAATTACAACAGTGATTAAGAACAAAATTATGACTGATCTTTGCGTGTTGATACTTTTTCTGCAACTTAAGAAATGTGCAGCCATTTAATATTTTTCATCCGCTTTCTTAAACAGTATTCCTTCCCCTCCATCTTTATATTTTCAGGATCCCTACTAATCCTTATAACTCTGTAGATATTTTCTGCTTGTAGCCTGTGTGTACTGTTGTAATAGTGTATAAGCTTCTGTGTGTATCTTACCTCATTTTGTCATCTATCACTGAACCTTCTCCTCGTTCCACCCCACAGTTCTCTGACTCTCACAAGCATCTTAGCTCTTTGAGTTTAGCTGGAACAGGCAGTGAAGAAGAAGAACAGGTAACCTTAATCATATATATGTATATATTAAGGGCCAAGAAAATGATACATAGTGGCAACAACAAAAAGCAAGTGTGGGATCCCTGTACCGCTATAGAGCTGTACGAAAGTAGAGGTTGAATTTTCCTAAGATATTAATGAAAGGCATTTGTTAACACTCTAGCAGTTAAAGTAGTGACATTTTAGCTATTGAGAGAGTCTAAGGCTGCAACCCTATATACACTTACTGGAGATTAAGTCCCATTGACCTCAGTGACCAGCATAGGATCACTGTTGTTTACCATGTTTTATTCACCTTTTGAGATTTCAACCTCTAATGCAGGGGTTCTCAACCCCTTCCCGGCCAAGTACCACCTCTGGCGCCATTCTCCTGCTATGTACCACCGGAAGTGACCGGTGATGACATCACCAGTTACTTCTGGGTTTTCAGAGGCCAGAAAATGCAGGTAGGAGGCTCTGGGCAGGTGGGAGGGCCCTTGTCAGCTTTCCTGAGAGGCTTGGCCAAAGGCAGGAGCCTCTCGGGAGCAAAAACTACACCACCGAAAGCACCACATCAGAGTGGGGTTCTGGCTGTCCAAGTACCACCAGCTGTCGGCTGAAGTACCACTGGTGGTACTAGTACCACTGGTTGAGAACCCCTGCTCTAATGAATTTAGCCTCCAGACTATCTTGGTCAGATGTTACTTTTTGATGGAGAAAGTCAACATAGTAACAACAGGAAGAGTCTCAAGCCCTCAACACTGTCCTTGCCCCACTCCAACTTTTTGACTGAAAAGTTACTCCTGAAAAGTTACTCCTAAATAAGGGCTAAGCCGTGTGCTCAAGGTCACATGGTCAGGCAGGCAATGTGAGGAACAGCAGTCACCTTATTTGTCTCCAGCTGCTCCACCACTGCTCAGTCTCTTAGGAATCTAAGTTGAAGTGCTTTGCTGATGATTTTTCTTTTTGTTTGAGAGACCTGGGTCTGAATTTAGTCAGCCTGTTAGCCAGCCCTGCATGAGCCAGAATAATTGTCCAGACAGTGCTCTCTCCAGTGCTTGATAATAGGTGCCTGTCTTCAATCTGCTGGTCATACGTGCTGCTGATTGAACAGCAGTTTTAGCAGCCCTGCTGTAAAAGTTCCCATTTAGTCATTCTCAGCTGGAAAAGAGCTAGAGACATTTCAGGCATGTGGGAGATGAGCATGGAGAGTGCAAAGTTTTTTTTTTTAAAAGTGGGTTTTTTCCTGGAGATGGGGGAGAAAGGAAGTGATGTACAGAAAGTAAATAAAAGACCTAAGTTGTTCCTAAGTGAACATTTACTTGATGCACAAAGTATACTTTAAGACCCAGTGTGGTTTCAGAGAATAACTGAACACTTTTTGCACAATTTCTCCTGGAATGCTCTGATTGAGAGGATTGTGCACAGCTTCAAACCTGCAAGTCATCACTTGCCAGTAAACAGTTTCCCTCAGTTTCCAAGTGGGGGTATGCCGAAGAGGAGTTGAGCTTCACAGAGGCATGAAGCTGGATAATTTCACACGTGCAAATGATAAATTGGGGCCAAAGCTTATATTACATTAAATATATGCGCTGGCCTATGTGTCGTCTTTTTATTATTATTATTGCACTGGGGAGAAAAGCAAAGCAGGTTGATACTCTAGTAAGGGCTGTGGGGGATTTAATATTGTGGTCCCCACTTTGATTCTGATCGTACACACCACACTGTATCCAGGATTTCCTATAGATTTGGGGCAACCTGGCTTAAATCACCCCAAATGCCCAGCCCCAGGATTTGCCAGTGACAGGAGCCACTCTGAAACAGAGCTCAAGAATGCCTGGACTGGCACTTCCATTGCCACTGCAGTGGTGTTAACACTCATGCTCTGGAAACACATGTACTGAGCATTTACATGTGTCCCCAAACATGCATGTCTCTTGTAGCTCTTGTAGTCTTTGGTTGGGATGCACTCGCCCACAAACTGCCATTATAAGAAGGGGATAGAAAGTGACTCAGAGTCCATTCTATTTCAGACTAATTTATTGAGATTAATATAATAACTAAAAGCAGTAATATAAAATTGGTATACTGAATTAAAGAAAATGCAGTAATAAAACTTTAACTACAATTGTGCTTTGAGTGAACATAACTATACAAAAATAATATAATAATCAATAAAACCATTCCTGCCTATAACACACGCGCACGCGCATGCACACACAAAAGAAAGGTTTAACCTGAGAGCCTGGAGTTGCTGTTGGAACAGGAAGAAAAGAGATAAAATTGGCAGCCTGCTGGAGAATTGCAAGATGAGACAGGGAATCATTGAGAGAGAGGGGAGGGGAAGTGCAGAGGAATCAGGTCATTACTTGTCGAAGAAACCTTTTCCAAGAGAGAAGATGTGAATTTTATGTATTTATTTATTTATAAAATGCAGCCTAAAAAGCTGTAAGTTCTGGCTAAAATTGCTCTGCAATTGTAGCAGGCCCAGCTGCTTAGACCTGAAAACCTTCTCCCCACTTATGGAATAACCCAGTATGTACTGTACTTTAAAAGCTGTAACTGAACACGTTATATGTGACAGGAAAGTGTTTAAATAAAATATTAAACCCAATAGTTTATTTGTTAAATGAAATTACCGGTAGGTGATGGTCATGTGTTCAAATTTAAACCCTGCCTTATGATTCCAGCAGTGTTGGCAGTTTCATGTTGTATTGCTTTTTAAGCGTGAGACATTCCTTTGCATTTTTGTAATCCACTGTTCTGTTCTGGAGGTTGATCTCTCCATCATGAAAAGTGTGGAATTTTTAACGTTTTCTTGCAAGTATCTTTTGGGCCACATGCATAGAGATCAGGAGATCATTTCAGGCATCATAAATTGTGTGAAATGGGCCCATGCGCCTCCCTGGATATAGCAGTTGTTAGTGCAGATAAATGTTGTGTGGGTGGGGGGCAGGACTTTGAGAGCATGTCTCTGGGAGGGAGGCTTGCCAGTGCTCTCGCTCCCACCCATTGCTTGGACTTTTCCAAGAACTTGATATTTCTGCACAGACCATAATGGCTTTCTGATTTGTACGTGTGGCCAGGACACTCTGATGCAGCCATGTACATACTTTTTTCCCCAATGTGGAAATTAACCCTTGTGTGAGGTGGAAGTGTCAAGCAGCTCTAATCAATGCAGAGTTTGTTTGGGAACGTTGTTGGTTCGACTGCTGATGAAAAAGACATTTTAAACTGCTTTAGACATTTTAAACTGCTTTAGACACTTCCAAATCTCATTCTTTTGACTGACACTCTTATTTTGTCTTGGGGTTTCTTGTTTAGGTCACATCGAACCCACTGAGATCTTGTTCTACAGAAAGCCAGCTATTCCCTAAGCAGTCAAGTGCTAAAATTATAGCTCTGCAAACAGCTGACAACAGCATCTCACCCCCTGCTAACTTTGATGCTCCGCCTGAGTTCTCGGCTTGCTTGGATAATTCAGCTGCCAAGCACAAGCTTTTAGTGAAACCACGGAACCAGAGATCTAGCAAAAAAAGACGACCACCTTCGGTAACTGACACACTAAAAAGAGGGAACTTTTTAAAAATACACATTTGTTCCCATTGCCATTGTAATTTCATCTGCTCTTCTTTGTTAACTAATGTCTCTGAACTGAATTTTATTTCTTTTATCCTTGTGGTTTAATGAGAGCTGCATCTGGAACACAGGAAGCTGCCTTAGATGAAGTCAAATCACAGGTCCACCTAGCTCATTGTCTACACAGCAGCTCTCCAGGGAGATCCAGGGATTGAACAATGGACATTTTGCATACCAGTGCTCTGTCACTGACAGCCCACTCTAACATTCTGGCAGTGTAAGGTCCTTTACAGCTCTCACACAGTGTGACATACTTTGTGCAGCTGGGCCACTGCTGCAAGTTGTGCTCCAGCAGTTCATCCACATCCCCTGGCACTAGAAAGTCAGCTTGGGGTGGGGGGAGGGAGTCAAGGGGCAGAATGGGGAGGAGATCAGGGCAGCATTAGGGTTAGGGAGGAAGGTAGATCGAGGCCAGGAAGGGGGTGGTATTGGCTGCAGCAGCACCACCAATATCCTATCCCTGGCCTCGATCTGCCTTCCCAGGTCTACTCAGGCTTGTGCCAGCAAAGTAGCTAGTGCAGGTCCGAGTAGACCCAGCGGGGAGCTTACCCCGGGGCAAAAGGAGACCTTCACGGTTCAAAACTCCCCCATGGGGTGCAGCATGCTCCCCATTGGTGCAGCTGCATCAGCATGCTGGGAGTTAGGTAGGATTGGGCTGCCCACTACAGCTGTTTTCCACATGCGCTCAAATGTGCATGTACCTTGCATTCTTCAAGAGTACAATTGGAAAGTATAACAAATCACTGTTGGCATTAATAACAACACAGGTAATGACTACTTTATGAAGTAACTTTCGAAAGACATCATCAAGAGGGAAGAATGAGTACCGTGTTTCCCCAAAAATAAGACAGTGTTTTATATTAATTTTGGCTCCAAAAATGCAGTAGGTCTTATTTTCAGGGAGGTCTTATTTTCCTAACCTGTGGCGTGCCCACCCCTGCGACCCCCCCCCCAGCATTACTTTGACCGATTTAAAGCTTCATTTTTTCCCGAGGCTGGAAGGCCTGCACTTGAGTCCTCTACCATGGCTTCTTCTGTGCACAAACCGCACCAATCCCTTCTCCTGCGCTGCCAGTCCTCCTTTGTCATAGTTCCTGGGACTGCAGAAATCCCAGCAGCTCTTACCCGCCTCTGAGGCTTTGCCCTTCTCAGGGCAGGATACTTCCTGGTTCAGGCATATACTGTACAAGTATATGGTAAGGCAGGTGCAATACGTCCTTTGGTGGAGCTTTTGCATGATTCTTCTGGGCCGACAATCAGATATTTCAACTTAAGCACATTCTGACTTAAGTACAGACCTCTGGAACCTGACCTGTACTTTACTAGGGGACCTAGTGAACTGTGATTCCTGCCCCAACTTTCACAGGGGGCTCTTTCCCCTGCGTTTTATGCACTTCTGTTCTCCAACCAAAGAAGCAGGGTTGCCCTGTTGGGAAACCCCTTTTGAAAGAATTGGCTCCCCTCCCTACCTCCAAGCAGGAAGCTTCCTTCAGAATTAAAGTTAATTTTGTTTTTGAACTGATTGGATGGTTTAAGTGTTGCAAAAACTGCACATTCCACACACACTGATTTCATAGGACTTTCTTTGTGGGGAAAAACAAGCCCCATGACTACCTGAGGCATGTCAGTTCTGCATATTGGGGCACATGTGCTGGCATGCGTGTAGGCTTGCCCATCTCAAGGTGGTGCACTTCCAAGCCCCCCCCCCTTCAAATCCTGTTGTAGTGGGTCCAGGGCTGGAATCTTTTCATTCCCATCTTTTCACCAGCAGAGTCCTTTGCATCTCCTTGGTAAGTTATGTTCTTTACCAGCAAATTAGGGTTCCTCAGAGGGAATCCCCTCTCCAAAACGTTCAGGGGGCCCCTTCATCAGGTCTGGAAGATCTGAGGAGCAGACAGTAAGGCCAGAGATGTGTTTAATGGAGGCTAATAGAAACCAAACGTGTCTGTGGTCAGCCCACACATGAGGCCATGGTAGTTTGAGCAGAGAAAGAGAAACCACCCTCAAAACTTTGAAGTGGGTGACATAATTTATTTTTGATTTTTAAAAATAAGTTTCCAGGGAAAACCCATGTCCCAAGATGTTCCAGTCCAGACATTTACATAAATAAAATCGCCTACAATTTTTCATTGGACAAATACTGTTCACTAGGATGTGTGATGTTCTCTTCAGTAACTAGTATACTGTCGGCATGACCCAACTTTACACTGATTGCTTGTCACCCAGGAGAACCTGGTTGGACCAGCACACCTCCTAGTCTGGGGGACTGCTGTAGAAATTGTGAGAGTTTTTTTGTGTGTACCATTTTGTTGGAGGCCCGAGAAAAGCCTCAGGTCTCCGTATTCAAACAAAGATCCTTGATCGACCCACCAAGTCCTTCTGATCCACTGAAACTTCAAAGGAGAAATGGGATTACTTGCTGTGATCAGGGCAAGGGTGGGAAAAGCAACCCCCCCACACACACACACAGCTCCTTGGTGGCACTTGCCAGATGTCCAAAAGATTCACCTGCTCTCCACTACTGGCCACCCCCTAATCTTTTGAAACTGAGCTCCGCATGGGATAGAATTTGCCTGTATCTTCAGGCACCTGTTGGGAAGGCTTGTCAAACAGTGGTGGGCTTGCATGCACACCCCCCCCCCCCCCAGGCATTTGACGATTCATCTAATGTAGTCCTGGCAGTGGGGAGGCGGACTCCTCAGGGTTGGCAGGCAACAGGTTAAGAACCACTTCTTTGTTACCATCTGGTTCTTCCCCATGTCCCTTGATGCAGCTCCTCTACTACACCACCTCTGAGCTGATGTGGGATACGACCGCCCCACAGTCCACACAGATAGGCAACAGTCAATCTTTACAGCCTGTAGTTCCTCCTCAACATCTTTGCTTTGCTCTGGCACGCCTCCAGTTCCCTATGGTAACCCATGTCCCTCATTTTGTCTGAAATGTAGAGGAACCGCTCCACATTTCTGTAACTTTTGGCAAGAACCGTTTGGACTGTGTCCTCCCACCAAATGTCAATAAAGGCTCTCAACTCCTCCTCTGTCCATAAATGGCTCAGATGAGATGATGAGAAAGTGCCCTGCTGCTGAGAGGAGTGCCTGATTAGCTCCTAAAGGTGATATCATTGATATAAAGGAATATCGCTTCCCTCCATCTCGAGCCAAACCAAAGGTGGAGATAAATGACAAAGGCCAAACTTCTCAGATCCACAATTCAAACTGTCTGCTTTTGTGCCTTTCTCTCTTCATCCCCTCCCAAGCAAGGGGGCAGAGACGACTGGCTTTTAAAGCCAGGACCAGCGAGAGTAGGTGCTGTGGCGAGGAAGGGCTCCCCAGGAAGATGATCTAGGATGCCCTCTCACCTACCAAACTCGTGGAGCCACATGGGTTTTGTGACCATATGTTTGAAACGCCCCAGGGAAAGTGCAAATTCACAGATTAAGAGGGGACAAGTGGGAAAGAGATACTTGGATATTTTGTGGCACGGAACCCATGGGATAAGAAAACCCATGTAAGTATTGCTTCCTAACATGCGTTTATTCAATGGAAAATGCTCATTGCCGTGTGGGTTTCTGCACATTTGATTTGAGCCTAAGATATTGGGGGAGGGGCTCTCATTATGTTTGTAGTGTAGGGGCTCCTGCAGTGCAGCTGTCTCCTGTGCTACTCAGGTAAAATGAGAAGTCCCAGACCATGTGACAGGAACCCACACTATGGTTTCTTCCCACATTGGTGTTTCCCCAGTTTTCAGGGGTGTCCAGTAACCATGGTATGGCTCAGTACTGCTTCATGCTGTGGGAAGAATTTGGTAGAGGTTTTTAAAAAAGATTTCTAACTTATTAAAATCTTCATGCCCTCTTTGACACACAGTGCAATGCAGTTATCTCTTGCATAATGTTTTCTTTGTTTTTTGATGGGTTTTATATACAATTGCGATTTCCTGTGTTCCACTAGTTTTGCAGTATAGCCACTAGGACCATGTTGTCTTATATCCAACCTGCTCACCTTTTGGGGGTTTCTGGCATTTGCATTTAAGGCCTCTGTGTCTGTACCTCTTTTAACTGTGTGTATCACTTTTCTTAATTGCCTTGATTGCCTTTCATGGTCACTTGGTTTGTAAAAAAAAACCTCATAACAACCAAAGATCAAAACGTACCTCTACAGAACATAAAGGCTTGCTTTAAAGATCCACATCCAAACTGTTGCAGAATAAATTACAATTAAAAAGACAAATGCAAGCATTGTAGGAAGACGAAATCATCCTGTGTATTTTGCCAATCCTACACTTTTATTTATACAAAAGCTACTCTGAAAATCTATCAACACCTCCTCATAAGTGCATTACTTATAAGATTTCAGGAAGCATTTATTCTGTTTGAAAGAGGGGCAAAATAACTTCAAGTATAAAATATTTAATATTGCTACAGCTTGTAAAGATAATGGACTAAATGTGTGTATCCATTGAACTTGTGTTTGGTTTGGTTTGGCTTTTTTAAAAAAGCAACCAAAGCTACTTTAGAGAATAGTCATTACAAGAGCTAGGAAGTTTTGACACTTGAGTTTTTGGGGTTTTGTTGTTTTGCATTCATCTTGCTTGTTCTTTGTATTTAATTGTTAGAGAGTTGGTTTCTAGATAGATATACTTCCCCATTCACTTTTGCATAATCTCTAAATGTAGTAAACAAAAATGGGTATATGACTCAATTTAAGACGACGGATGCAGGGATTGTCTTCGTTTGGGGTAGGGTAAGCATATTTTATTTTAATTATTCTTCCATCTTAGCAGTGAGCAAATAAAGCAAATAAACATTGTTGTGTTGTAGAGAACAGATGATAATTTTTACTACTTGTTTCTTGTAGAGGAACCTGCCAGAGTCTCAGAATTACTTGAGCTGCAGTCGTGAAGAAGATGAACCTGAAAGGAAAGAGATGCCAGCTAAGCTGACCTATGAAAGTAACTGTTCCAGCCATCAAGAAGTCACAGAAAACGCAGCTTTCTCCAATAATGCAATATACTTCCAGCAAGCCAAAATTGCAAAAAGCATTCAGCATGACTTGGGCCACCAGGATGAAAAGACTTGCACCCTGCATTCTGCTTCTGAATTGGACTTGCCTCCCTATGAAAAAAATCCAGACAACTGTAAAACAGTGCAAAAATTATTACACATGATATCGTCATCTTCTGGACCTAAAGAAGATATCGTTACCCTGAATCTTACTTTAGACCAAGAGTTGCAAAGGGGAAAGCAGCATTCTGAAGCATTAAAGGTATCCCCAGGGAATTTAAGTGGGATGTCACTTAGTATTTTAAGCCAAGAAGAGAAACAGATTGATGATGTGCCTTCAAAGAATGACATACCGCCTGATAAAAATGACTCAGCCAAAAGTGAAAGTCTTCCTTCATTAGATGGCACAGAAAAAATTGCATTGAAGGATGGTAAAGCACTTATGGAAGACATCTGTAATAAGGGCTCTTCTTCATTGCCTAATTCCAGCAGCCTTTTACCAAAAAGTCCTTCCCAGCTCACAGATCTGTCCTATTCTGAGAGTAATAATGCATCTCAGACTTCATGTACAGCTCCATCATCACAGACAGACAGACCTTCCTTGACTCTAGACAAAATGAAACCAACTGATGAGCTTCCTGTGTCTAATAAGGAAGACGGTCACTCAGTGTTACCTGGTGTATTGATTTTGGGAGTGGAAATGGAGACAGAAGCAAATGAGCTCAGTCCCTTGAGAAAATTTTCAGTGTCATCTGCTCGGGAAAGGCCAAGGACTAGCAGTGTGAACATGAGGGAATCGGTGTCCGAAAGTCTGTTAAGCGTGCAGGTATTGCAGACTAAAATAAGAGACTCCTCAAGAAATGAGAAGGTGAAGGAGGATGTACAGGTGAACACTTTTCAGGAGAAGAAAAGTAGCACTAACAAACAGGCATCGCCTTCAGAGTTGGAGATTCCCGATAAGGTGCTAGACAGACCAATGATTGATACACTGACCCAGACTGTGAGTTCAAAACCAGTGCTGAGTAACTCTGGCACTGGTCTGCCACAGCAATCGAATGCTGGCCAGTCAAGTTGCGAAGATAAAAACCCCTTTCAAGTTAAACTTAGATCTACTTCTTTATCAGTGAAGTACAAAGACAACTCCTCGCAGGAATCCAAGGAGATTAAAAGATACAGTGCAGAGTTTAATTTAGAAAAAAAGGGGCTGTCTTCGTCTTTACCAAAAAGTGAAAAAGCAGAGATCAAGAAAACTGCTGATGTAAATACTGGTGGCTTTTTAAACGAAAGCCTCAAAACTAAAGCAAAGTCTGCTGAACAGTGTAGCACGAAACCTCCATTACCAAGGAAGCCTATTTTGCAACACTTCATTATTGCTGGCACAAACACATGCACAGAAAAGCAAGAAAAGGGAATCAAATACCCTGAATTAAAAAATGAAGACCCAGTTTTGGAGAAGAAACAGAGTCCCTCAGAAGTGCCTGGTAAGATTTCTCTGACACATTTGTATGTCTAAATATATTTGAATTGAAAGATATTTTTTAAATTTGCTATCAAGGTATTATTACAACAGTAAAACATCAACAGGCAATGTGTGGTGCACTTTACAGTTTAAGGGGGAAAGAGGATAAATTTCCTAATGTTTCTTGAATCTGGCAGCTATAGAACTCAGCAACTTTATGGCTTGTACTCTGGCAGCAATGTTTAAGAAATATAGGTAATTATGGTACATTAACATATTAGCTAAAGAAACTCTCCCCACCCCTCTGTCTTTCTCTAGGTATAGCTATATAAAAATCAAACAGTGGAATTGAATTCCCAAATAAAGGGAGGTATCCAGAGAGTTTCCACATGCATTCTAGGGCTTTTGAAACTCTGACCTCTTCCCATTGCCTGTCCCTGGGGAAGTTGGGGAATATGTGCTCACGTGGGTGACCTTCTGGGGTGCTTTAGATAACTAGGCGACTCCTCTCACAGAGGTTAAAAAGGTAAAGGTGACCCCTGACAATTAAGTCCAGTCGTGTCCGACTCTAGGGTGTGGTGCTTATCCCCATTTCAAAGCCGAAGAGCCAGCATTGTCCGAAGACTCCTCCATGGTCATGTGGCCGGCATGACTCTTTGCGGCAGCGCGTAGCATGCGGCTGGAACACGGAGCGCTGTTTACCTTCCCGCAAGCGGTACCTATTTATCTACTCACATTAACATGCTTTGGAACTGCTAAGTTGGCAGGAGCTGGCCAAGCAACGAGAGCTCACCCCATCGCGGATTCGAACTGCCTACCTTTCGATTGACAGCTCATGGTTCAGCGGTTTAACCCATTGCGCCACCCGCTGGCCGAATAACCTCTCACAGAGGTTAATAACCTCTCACAGAGGTTATTGCAGGGTTACTACAGCTTGTCAGCGACTTCCAGTCGGTCTCCCCTCCAGCAGGATCTGAGCTAAATCCCATTTAGCTTCTTCAGGCAGGCAGGCAACTCAACCATCAGACCCCACCTCTTGCCCAGGTAGTTGTTGCTGGACCCAGACAATGAAGATAAATGATCCACAGAACAGAGGCGTTGTTGGGGGACGGGGGCCCCCGGACGGCGGGGGGGGGTTGCACTTTCGACACGCTGCTGCCGAAATTTGACAGTGGTGCGAAAGCACACCCCTACTCCCCCCCCCAGCATTTTTTTTGGCCGTTTTTAGGCCATATGGAGCCTGGGAGGACAGGAGGTACAGGGAAGAAAATGGATTTTGACTCTGTGGGGATCCCTCTGTTTGAGGGCACTGCACCATCCTATTGAGAAGGATTGTTTTATAATAATCAGTTGCATAAAACTTGTGTCCACGATGAAAATTAAGTTCATAAGCAGGAGAACTGAAAAGACTAGAATGAAAATAAGCTAATACAAAGGATAAATATTGAGTGTGTAGGTACAGTGGTACTATACCCTCCTTGCCCCATGGGAGCACCTGCTATCATCTAGAGCAGGGTTCCTCAACCTTTGGAGGCCCAGGTTCCCCCAAAGAGGGCCTCCAAAGGTTGACGTACCCCCGGTCCCGCATACTCTCGCGTACCCCCCCCTAATCCCACGTACCCTCCAAAACCTGGTTTTTTCAGCTTGCGGCACGGCCGAGCGGGTTCTCTCGTGAGTGCTGCAACCCAGGGAAAACGGCTACAGCCCTCACAATGTCCCTCCGGCTTGCGGCGCGATCACCCGCTCGGCTGCGCCACAGGCCGGAAAAACTGGTAAATTGCCCCCTGTCACTTCCCTTACCTTGTCTCCCGGCCATCTCCATCTTGAAAATTACAAAAATCTCGCGAGATTCAAGATGGCGGCAGTCAAATCTTGTAAGGGCATATGAGGCAGCCTCACAAATCTTGTGAGATTTTCACGACTTTCAAGATGGAGGGAGCTTGGAGACAAGGTAAGGGAAGCAACTGGGGGGCAATTTACCCGTTTTACCGCTGCCCGTTATCAGCTGCTGATCGCAGCAGCTGATAATGGGGAGCATCACGCGTACCCCCAAGCTGCGGTCCGCGTACCCCTGGGGGTACGCATACCACAGGTTGAGAACCTCTGATCTAGAGTGCAGTTAACATAGTAACATTATCCTTTTTGAACACCACAGTACACTTGGCTTACCAAACCATGATGACTAATAAAGATGATATTTTGGATGGATTTGGGCAACTGGTTTTTTCATAGTGTGATACCCCTTGTATTCCATATTGAGAACTGGGTCATTCAAAGTAGTTCTATTGGCACTGGGCCACTACAAAGCCATCACACTTCGGTAATTCCTGAAATTTGTTTTTTCAAAATCATCATGGACACCGAGCCTGAAAAAAACTATTACAAATAAAGCTGGATGGATTTGGGAAAATCAGGTCCCTTTCCAGAGCCCAGTTCCACCTGGACCCAATATATGAGGATTTCAGAACTCAACAAATAATGTAAAAAAGTAATGGTCGGAGTCTGAGCCTTCAGACGTTTCCTGTAATATGCTTTGGGCCTGATACTACAGTCGGACTTGTGGATTCACCAGCCTGGTCAGCTGCTGCCATTTACGGTCACAAAGAGCAGCTGTCAGATTTATTCAGAACACAAGTAAAAAATCTCCATCTCTCATAATTCTGGCATGAAGCCACTTTAGGTCTTTTGACAAAAATTGGAGGTGAAGAAATTAGCTGAAGCAACAGTGCGTTTCCTGTCTCATACGGCAAGAACAGAATTGCCTAATCCACCTAATTTTAATCTTTAGACCTCCTAATATGATAATGCCTAGCCTGTTGTTGTTGGCATTTTAATAATAATAATAATAATAATAATATACAGTATTTATATACCGCCTTTCTGGTCATTGGATTTCTCCTCAGACTTTATTTAAGGCAGTGTACATGGGCAGGCTGTTCTAACCCCCAAAGGGTTTTTACAATATAGTAACGTTCTAATCTTTCATAGAACCCTTCATTCGAGATGTTACTTTCACAGTCCAGCTCTCTCTCTCTCTCTCTCTCTCTCTCTGACGTTCACCTCAGCACGCTTCAGCTGACACAGGCAACCTTGATTGTCACTTGTTGCCGCTTGCAGTTACACTCCCCCACAGAGGCTCTGTAGCTTATCAGCTCGGCGTGCCAGCAGCTCTCCAACAGACTTCCGGCCGTCTTGAACTGCTGTCCTTCAGATCTTCAGGCATTTGTGAGACGAACGCTCTACCAACTGAGCCAGACGTTGTTTACCTATGTTTACCATCTAACATAGCAAGTTACTGTATCTTGATTTCTAATTCAAGACATAGTAGGTACAAGCAATCTTTTAAGACCATCGTCTATCTGTAGAAGAGTATGCAGACATTTGCATTGTGCAGACCTGAGACCAGCAGTGCCTGGCGATGCTCAGTGCCGTTAGAGGTGTTGCAGGTATGGTTTGATTCCAGGACATTGACTTGAAAATCTGAAAACTTTCAAAGGCAGCAAAGCTGATACTGGCCCTTGGGTGTATACAAACCTGCGTGAAAACATGGTCTGATGTTTTTTTTTTCTGCTGCAGTGTAAGCTTCCCTTGCCGTTGCTTCTCAAATGACATGTGTGGTTGCTTCTGAAACTCACACTGATTTCCTCTTTCTTGTCTTTTCCCTTCCCACCATGTTGTCTGTCTTTTTTTTCCCCAAGCAAGCACCTCATGAGTTTATCTAATGAACCTCATGTTCAGCATCTTTTTTAAAAAAAAAAAACACCCAGTTTTTTATACTTGAAAAATTGTCTGGGGGACGTTGCTTCATGATTGTCATGAAGGGTTTTCCCCTGACACTGCTTCAGAGAAGGTTGTATGTCTGACAAAAACGGGTTGAGTGTGGTTCCACACTGGGCTCACTACTCAAATCTGGATGCACTCTTAGAGGAAAGGGAAATGTCTGGTTCCTTCAGCAGAGCTAAGTTGACCTCTGTGCACACACAATTCTTTTTTAACCCGTGTATTCATATAGAAAAAGAGGTAGATAAGAATGGTTTGTCTTTTTTTCTTTTCTTGCTTTGAGTCACCTTGGTCATGTCATATATTTCACTGATGGCAACATGTAGTTTATTTTCTTGTAGTTGTAGTTTAAAGAGTAAGTATGAACAATAGATAAGGTATAAATGACAAAGGCTCTGGTCTAAAGCTTTGTACAGTACTTTGTATGCGTGTTGGTGATATGATGCCCGTAAAAATCCCTTGTTCAGACTGAAATACAAGCATTGTGTGATGTTATAGTGGAAACAGTGAAAATTAGTCTAGCAGTTCTTATAAAAGCACAAAAGTCTCCAAAGGTGTCTAAAATACCAGAAGGGAGGGGGAGAGGTGTTTTCTTCTGCTCAAGCCAATGGAGCTAATTGTGAGATGAAGAGGGTGCCTCAGAAAATTGCTTCCTCGTTTCACATGACTCCTCAAGGACAATTTTGACTCTCTAGTCTGGTTCACTAATGGCCCAATCCTAACCCCTGCCCCACCGGTGTAACTAGCATTGCACTGGTGGAGGCTGCTTTACAGCTGTCCCAAAGCAGCCTCTGTCAATACATGCTGCAGGCCTGCTGGCTGGGAGGCCACAGAGGAGCCAGCGGGCCCCAGACACACTAAGCCTGCACAGGGGGTTGGAGGGAGGCGGAGAGTGGGTTGAATGGGGAGGGCAGAATGGGGGCATGGGAGAATGAAATGGGCTGGGGAGAAGGGCGAATCAGGCCCAGGAGGGGGTCAGAATCGGTGGTGGCGCACACCGAATCCCAACCACCTTCCTGGGCCTGATCCGCCTTCATGGAGCAACACAGACTTGCGCCACTGATTGATGTCCCCTTACCCCAAGGAGACCTCCAACAGCTGAAAATCCACTGCAGGATGCAGCAAAAGCTGTACCAGTGCTGTTTGCTTCGCCACGCAGGGATTTAGGTAGCATTGGGCTGCAAAATAATATTTGTGTTGACTTAAAGATTACAAAGAGTCTTTGAAAGAATCTCCACTCTTCTTTCAAGGCTGGGTTTTATTATTCTGTTTTCAGAAAATGAAATCAAAAGTGAAAATGCAGGAAATTATTTCTGGTGTACAGTAGAACAGAACAAAAGTTCCAGTTAGTCCTGGAACTAACTGATCTTGGAACTAACTGATCTTTACTGATAACGTCAGATGACATTTTGTAATATTAGGTTCTCCTCTTCTCTTAGAGCATGTTTGCTTTTCAACTCAATTCTGTGATGTTTACTTAGAAGTAAGTTCTGCTTGTGTTCATTGGGATTCACACAGGAGTGCAGTTGCAGTCGTTTCAGTGACTTATAAACCCTACTCTGCTCTTTAAAGAATGAAATTGAATTTGTGAAGTGTGTCAAACTAATACTGGTCAAATTAATACTGAACAAAATGTGGTTGAACATAACCCTATCCCCAGAATTTACCAACATGCAGTTTGGCAAATTATCTATAAAGGTGAAATGCAGTTCACAAAAAGGTGGGTTTAAAAATGGTGGTGTCCTTTTGTGTTGCTTTTCCTTCTAAAAAGTACAGTATTTGCATTCATTCCAAAAATGTTTGCTTTTCAAAGTGTGCTTGGAATACTCCCAACGCAGCTTTGCTTCTATCTTCAGAGATTCATAGAAATGAAAAATCAGATGGGAAATATACATAATCCAAGCACAATATGTAAAAATGAATCTAAAATATGCATGTTTATTCTTTAGAAGAGAACCAGATCAAATACAGTAAAGAATAAGAAACACAGCAACCTTTCTATGGTGTCTTCCCCTCGCTGTCTCACAGGCTCACTCTTGTTGAAGCCCCCCCCCTCCCCCAGTGCATCTTGGTGCCTGGACAAGAAAATTTATAAATAGTGCTCCCCCAGCAGTAGAATCATAGCCCACTAAGGGGACAATTTGCTGCTTTTAATGGTGCCCCCGAATCCTCCCTCTGGTAGTATTATTAATTTCATTCATTCATTCAGCCCTTCCTCCAAGAAGCCCTCCCACTCCTTTTATACTCACCACAACCCTGGGAGGTAGGCTACGCTAAGACTGGTCCATGGTCATGCAACGTGGTAGTGAATTTTGCAGACTAATTAAGCGCTGTCTGAAGAAGTACTGTACCCCCTTTTTTCTATTCTAAATCTTCCACCAATCAGTTTCATGTCAGCCCTTGTCTCACAGTTCATCATATAGGTAAAGCTTATTTGAGCCTCTTCCACTTTTGAGTCTCACAATAATCAGTCCTATTTAGGGAAGCCTGTTTACAAGTCTCATCCAGGACCCTCAGAACTTAGCAGAGTCCGTCAGCATCAAATCCCTGTACACAGTACCTGTTATCGGACGCTTCCTTCAAGGCTAGCTACTTATCTAGCTGCTTGCCAATAGACCTGGAAGGAGGTCTGAGTCATGTGTGGCTAGTATATGAGAGAGCCCTTCCAACAAGCTCAAAGCAAAGCTGTGGCAAGGTCGGCAGCATCCTTGCTCTTTTCACTTCTGGCTCTGCTCTGGGCCTCATTAAGGGTTTCTGAGTTTTGACGCTCTGTTTTGATTCTCTCTTGCAGGCTTTGATAAAAGTCTTCAGAGAATACCGCATTGTCCCGAGTATAAGACGCACCTGATTATAAGACGCACCCTTAAAGTTTGGTGCTATTAAAATTTTTTAATCACTGGCATTAAATTGCAACAGCCTGATTATAAGACGCACCCCTAGTTAAAAAACTTAAATTAGGAGAAAAAAGTGAGTATTGTACTCAGACCAATACGGTATTTTCTGACGTGTAGAGGTTTCTCCCTAGTTGTTCATTTCAGTTCTGGGCATCACACGGCAAGCTTTGCTCACCTCATCGCTGAACATCCTGGTGAATGTTTCTAAAATGGAACAAGAGAAGATCCTTATTTCTCCTCTCAAATAACTCTTTCCCCCCCCCCCCCAAATTCTCTCAACAGAGAAAAGTGTACCTTCTCCTGTGATTGCTGCAGATGCTGCAAGAGAAACTGAAAGCCAGACAATACCAGCCTGGATTACTATAGCAAAACAAAAGCAGAAAGTCGTGGAACAGGAGCTTAGCAGAGAAGAGAAACCAGTGGCTCAGGATAAGGCAGATGCAGAAAAACAAATAAAAGAGAAGGAAAAAGTGGAGGTGATCACAGTTCATCCATGCTTGATTTGTGTACAATATTTTGTGTTTAGTCCACTTGTAATTGATTCAAAAAATCTTTTGTAATCACAGTTGTTATACTTGTTCTGTGTCATGGTTTCAACCAGAATTAACAAGCAGCCTCCACCTCTACTATTTTATTTGTTACATTTTTATCCTGCCCTTACTCAAAGGAGCTCAGGTGACCATTTTTTTTAATCCTCTGAGCAACTGGGTAGGGCAGGTTAGACTGAGAGATAGAGATGGTGGCTGGCCAAAGGTCACAAGTAAATTTTGTGGCTGAGTGGAGATTTGAACTCTGGTCCCTTAGTCAAAGTTTGGTACTGACTGCCATGTCACACTGGCTCTTGAGCTGCTCCTAAGGTGTTTTGACATGTCAAGGCTTATTTGTTAACTTTTGCTAAGATTAGGGCACCCTACTTGCAGGTTACAGAAATATCTTCCCTCTCTGGTATGCCTCCACTGCTGGATAAATGGGCTTGCCAGTACTAAAAGTGCAAATTGTAGTTGATTGCAAAACTACACTTACCAGCAGTCTTGTCAAAGACAATTTTATTTAGTGACTGTCACCGTAGCTACTGGACAGTCTGGTATCTGCTGTATGAATCCACATTATACCAAGTCAGACGGTCAGACCATTGGTCTTTGCATCCCAGTATTCTCTGTTTCAATTGGCAACAGCTCTCTGACATGGTTTTGAGGAGACCCATCATTTGACATTGACCCATCAGGGCGGCTACCGCATTACTTGGGATAAAGGGACAAATGTCCCTTTGCCCTGAGGAGGCTGCCAACTGCCTCAGGGCAGGCCCAGTCCTGCACAGGGTGTGGTGGGCACCTTATGCGCACTGCCGCATCCTGCTAGACAAGATTGGGCTGTAAATCTGCTTACATGGAGGGTGGAAGACATAAATAGCACATGCATGTTGGATTATATGTACTGAACGTATAGATAAGTATTTTCAGGATCCATGCCTCCTGCATAAAATTAATTATGGATATCTTTTTGTGAGGAAAATGTTGTTCATGTAACCATAGTAAACCTTTGTAAGGAACTGTGGCAGAGTGAAATCTTTTTGCTTCCAAAGAAGTTATTTTCAGTATATAGAAAAAGATGCAAACATCATCTCTGTTTGATGTTTAATGCCAGTGCTGGAATCCAGATTTAGAACTTCATATACAGAAAAATTAGACTTGCATGAGATGGTGGTGCAGCTTTGTAAAAACTTCACCTTGCCGTATTCCTTCCATAGAACATTCCTGATAAAAGTAAAGGTTCTGTATTGCACTGTTGTAATACTAAAATGATGCCATCTTTCAATTGTGAAAAAGCACGCACTGCGACACTTGGATTAACCAAAACTTCATGCATTTTCCTGAGTTTCATAGATTTATTTCTACGTGTGTCAGAACTTGCCTTTGGCTCAGACCCCAGGCCACAATAAAATTTGATCAAATTAGTAATTAATGTATATTAAAACGAGTCGGCTCATTCTGTCATATTAGACATTTCTAAACAATGAAGCTTTTAGTTTTGCAGAATTTCCTCTAGATTTTCCCATGCAGATTTGGTTGCACAGGACGTTGAGTCATCATGCTCACGTAGGTAACCAAAAGCAATTATAAATTTGTACTGATTTCAACAGTGTACGTGCCTTCCTGGTACTCCCTTTCCCCTTCAAGATAATAAGCACATGTTTATATGTTCAGTTAACCTGGGAGTAAAACTAGCTGGGGCAAAGGCAGGTAAAGGCAAGAAAAATGGCTGAACGGGAAAACCTAAGCAACTTCCTCCTCCTCGTTTTCCCCTTTACATTGTTCTTCTGGTCAAATACAAAACCTTCAGAAACTGCTTTTGGCTAAAAACAAAATTTGTTGAGGCAAATATAAATACATGTAGGCCCCCATATCCGCTGGGGATATGTTCCAGGCCCCTCCGTGGATACTTGAAACCGTGGATAAGAGCGAACACCCCCTCCATGGTTTCCTGAGGGGCCCACCACCCTGCCTCCCCTGCAGGCAGGCATGCTTGCCCCCCCCAGCTCTTATTTTTCTTTCAGCAAGCTTTGTTTCTTCCTTAAAATAAACAGAGAAGTAGCCTCCATTTCAGGCAAGTAGAACGAGTCTAAGTCCTAGAGAGGCTCTGCAAGATTTCTGTTAACCTTGCAGAGCCCCTTAGTCCCGTTCTACTTGGCTGTAATTCTCCTGTTTCTTTAAGGAAGAAACGAAGCTTACTTGGAAAAAAGTAAAAGCCTGGGGGGGTCCCCACTATCCGTGGATAACTGAAACCGTGGATAGCGAATCAGTGGATATGGGGGCCCACCTGTACAGCCACATGTCACCTCGAGAAAGAGCAGGAACCATTGCTGCAAAGCCACAGCTCTGCGTTGTCCAGTACATTAGAAGCTATTTGTAGCTAGGCTTGGTTTGTGTTTGTCTTCGTTAGCAGAGCAGAAGACCTTAAATTTTGCTATGGTGATCACAACCTGTTTCCAAAAGTTTCTAATTACATAGTTCAAAATCTTATAACTGTAAAAAAAAATTGGTTTTACAGCCTTATGAAATCACAGAACATTAAAACTTTATAGAGTGTTTACAACTCAGCCAGCATAAATAGGACAAACATGTGTGACAAACCACACAATTTTTTCACTGTTGAGTAGGCGAATCATGTTTGCTGCTGAGTTTCTTGTGTTGTATTAAATCCCCACAGAGGTTCTCTGAATTATTTAATATAGTGCTATCCTGTTCCCCTCTCCCTTTTTTATTTAGGAACCTGTGAGACAACAGACAGATTTCACCCGGAATGCATTCTTGCCTTTTCCACCCACAGTTCCTTCTGAAGAACAGAAGAAAGATAGAAAGTCTGATCTGCAGGAGTCTTTGCCAAAAGCAGGCTTACTGTCACATCATAGCTCTGGTATGAAAACAAGCACTCAAAATACTGACATAGATGCAGGTTGTTCCAGGCCCTAGCTGTGGGCTCGGGGATGTTCCTTTGAGTTCCGAGGAAGCAAAAATGTGAGGCTCATAAGTAGGCGCATAAAGAAGTAGGCTACAAAGAAGTAGGCGCATAAAGAGCTTTATTTCTAAGGTTTCAAGCATAAAGCACTTACATAGGCATTTTCAAGCGACACCTCGGACACCTAAGTCCAAGAGGCAGTGGCGCCTTGGACACCTAGGGTGCACCTAGGTCCAAGAAGGCAGTGGCGCCCCCCCCCCCCAAGAGGCAGCCAGGCTAAGCTAAAGCATGGCTTATATAGGCTCAACAAAACTTAGCTCAATATAGGTAGCAACAACAAGTATAGCTACTTCTCATAACAATTGACACTGCTTCCCATAACAAGGATCAATCAGTTGGCATGTGTAACATATTCCCATCATTAAAGGGCATAACAAACAGGTTTCATTAATTAGGGCGCACACCTGGGATCACGAGGTTGCATTGTGGCTGCGTTGGTGCTGGAAAGTTGGTTAGGATTAGGCTATTTGTTTTTTCAGCACTGCAGTGAAGCTATCGTAGCAAATTTTGTATCTGATGAAATGTGCACTTTCAGTTTGGTACAAACACACTACACAGAATACCCTTTATCACTGATATCCAGGTTTTATGAGTAGGATATTTGTCATGAGTAGAATCCTTAAAGGTTTTATAGCACTACCCTAATGGCACCTCAATATGTTAGCAGGTCAATTAAGCTGATAGGGCAAAATCCTGCTTTTTACTGCTGAGTACCAAGCTACTATAATGTGGATGTATGATTTTTGTTTTGTTTTTCCACACAGCTCAGTCTTCAGTGCCAGTTGAAAAAGAAGATATAAAGCCACTTAAGAAGGTGGGTCATTCTTCTCCAGATCAGCCCTCGTGGATGGAACTTGCCAAAAAGAAATCTCAAGCCTGGAGCGACATGCCCCAGATGATAAAATAGAGCAAGCATTTGCTACTACTGTACAGTTGTTACTTAAGATAACTTTTTGGGTGGTGTTAATTGGAGTGAAAAAAATCAGTTTATCATGATGGAATATATAGTGTGTCAAAGAGGCTTGTGATATAAGGATATAGAGGAAGAGTGTGAAATTGTTAATCTCACACTAGTACATGTCTCCTGCTGTGTATATCAATGAGGATGATGCGAGAAAGCAATTGCAAAGGCCTACTACTAGTCACTTGAAAAAAACCTTACACATGTTGTGCTTTTATTTTCTACACCTTTTCTCCCTCAATGTGGTTTGTCACAAGTAAACATTCCTAGAATGTTTAACTGCTGTTGTGCGACCTTGTGAATTGTCATTCAAATATGCTTTTTAACTAAGTAAAGTCTACAGACAATTTTAAACTCAAATTTCTTATTTGAGTTTTATAAATTACATCAGGAAGGAACTCTTACTACGTTCTGGATACACATCAAATTGACCTCGGTGTAATAAACATAGAACATGAAAAGAGAATAGCATTTTGGGGTATGTACGATTAGCTACACAAGATGGGGTGGAGATAATAACTCAACCTTGTTTACTTTTGGAGCTTGTTCAGATATTCCCCACATAACCACCCACCACCTGATATCTCCTAGTGCAGTCATTGCCTTCTGGTGTAGTTCTGGTCTGTTGTGAGTGGTTGAAGAGAGAGTGAATGAGGGAACTCTCTCCATTTTGCGGTGTGTAGTGGTTGTGGGGGAGAAGTGGCATTTGAACAGGCCAGAGTTCTACAATCTGAAGCAGAGTTGATTAGGAGTTAATCTGTATTCATGTCAAGAATTAGGCTGCAATTTAGTGTCATTTTGTAGCATTGTCTTCTCTCTAATCTGGAAATTTGGTTCACACTCTGACCTCTCTTTACACTGGTGAAATCTGTCAATGCCACCCTATTGAGGCTTACAGCGCAATCCTATCCAATTTACGCCACTGGTATAACTAAACTCAATCCTATCCAACTTACACCACCAGTGTAACCCAGCGGTGCAGCGAGAACAGGAGGCCCCAGAACAGAAAGGGGATTCAAATCCCCTTTGTATCCCCCTTTGGAGAGGATTTGAATCCCCTTTCCGTTCTGGGGCCTCTCGTTCTCTCTGCACCGCTGGGTTACACCAGTGGTGTAAATTGGATAGAATTGAGCTTAGTTACACTGGTGACGTAAGTTGGATAGGATTGTGCTGTTAGTCTCACACAATGCCTCTTACTTAAATTTTGCACAATTAAAAATGTCCTCGCACAACTATCACAACCATAAATAGATAAAACGTGCTACCCTATTCTCCTAGCTGCACAGCTAGGACTGGAGCCCACAAAGTTTCTACTGGATTCAGTATCAACTTTTGGGGCTGTCAGAGGCAGAACAGCAGTTCCTATTAAGGATAAAGGGAAAAGGGAAAAGGTGGGCATCTAGTAGCATTCATGTTTATTTTTAAAATGAGATTATTTTTAAAATGAGTTTCTTGCTTTGTTTATCTACAAAGAATAAATCTTATCTTGTCTGCCTTCAAGGTACATTGAAGGACCCCGTTCATATTAACGTTCACACTGATCCAATGTTGTTTGGTTGAGTAGCCTTGATTCTGCTCTTCTTGTGTGCATATTTTCAATATACATTTTTAATTATGTTACAGACAAACACTGGAATCTTGTTTAGTATGCTGTGAAATGCTGGAAATGTTTTCTGGTGTTGTTCCTTTGGTGCCTTGTGATACTGAATTCATATAGAAGTTGCTGTTTTAGTGTCTTCAGCATTCTTGTCAGGTGGTGAATTGATGTTATGGGGCACCTTGCTATATTGGAATGAGGCAGTAGTAGATCAGTGGCAAAGCGCATGCTTTGCATGTACAAGGTTCAGTTGGGCAACAACTCTGGTACATAAGGACTGTTACTTTGAAAGAAAGAGCCAATCTCTGCACTGTGTATATGTACCAACCAAACACCTTAAGGACAGGGCATTAATATAATTTTAAATATCTCAAATTCAAGGTGTGTGTTTTTTATTTTAAGTTGCTTTATAGTATTCCGGTTTGACTTGAGCTGAAAGTGGTTTGATTCCAAATCAATATGCCAAGTGTGTATGTATATTTAAGACACCTGAGCCCATGATTTTGGTGCTGATTGTGCTGCATAGAGAGGCTTGTTCAAAGTGCTTGCTTCTGAATTATTTTCAGCGCCACTCAACTGGTCCTCTCTGATGTATTATCAAATGGATATTACCAGAAATCACCAGATGCACATCATTTCAAACATGCATTTCTGTTTAGTGCCGACAAAACTCACAAACAAATAATCACATTTGGAAGCACCCTTATTTTTTGGCAATTAAATACTGTGTAATCTCAGAACGTTGGTAAGTGCTTATCTGGCAACTCAGATATGCTTGCTGGCTTGCATACACTTGCCATGTATGTTTGCATTAAACTTGCAAGTCATTTTGACTTGCATTTTATATTTATTACAGGGTAAAAACTTGCTAAGTATTTGTTATTGCATTATAGTTTCATGTCCCAAAAGCAATACAATACTCGCTCTCTTCCATTATCAAGTAAGCATCTGCCACAAACATTACTGTGTACTTTATCACACCTACTGAAGAAATACAAAGCAATATGAATATATAAAGGAAAACTGCTAGTTAAATCAGAGCATAAGTAAAGTGAGGCGTAGTAGATTTTTCCTTTTCTGTCTAGCAAAAATTATCTACTAATTTTTCTGCATATGAATTAAATCACAATGCCAGTTTTGGAACCAAAATAACTTCTGATGCTAAGTGGCTCCGTATTGTGTACATTAAATTGTGTAAGTTTTTAAAAAAGTGTTTAAATGCTTTCTAGATTTTATGACTTGCATCGCTTCCAGTTTTGCTTCCTAGTATTATCTACCTCCTCCTAACTTTCATCTCTGTAACATGCTGTGCAATCTAAGCATGTTTACTTGGAAGTAAATTCTGTTAAGTTCAGTGGGACTTCCTAGTATGTTTCGATTGTAACCTTAGGGTACTGTCCTATATACACTTAGCTGGAAGTGTCTCACTGAACTCCATAGGACTTACAACTGAGTAGATACGTCTAGAATTGTGCTGCACGTTTTCAATGTCTCAACTAAATTATTTGTAATGCTGTTGTACAGAGAATTGTAATAAACTCTCCAAGTCCAGAATACCTTGTTTGGGCATTTTTCATTGTGTAATATCTTAAAAGATACAGGGCACCATTCACACAAGTTAAATGTTACCTAAGTTCCAGTGAAATAAATGTGGGTGAAAATGTGGGTGAAATAAATGTGGTGTGGTTTGGGAGTCGGACTTAGACCTGGAAGATCCAGGTTCAAATCCCCGCTCAGCCACGAAGCTTCCTGGGTGACCCTTGGGCCAGTCACTATCTCTCAGCCCCACCTACCTCACAGGGTTGTTGTGAGGACAAAAAGGAGGGGAGGAAATATGTACACTACTCTGAGCTCCTTGGAGGAAGGGCGGTATAAAAATGTGAAAAATAAAAATAAAAAACTGTATCCTTTCCCTATGTCTAGAATGTGAATAGACTAAATGTCAAGTTTTTAAGCTGTTTTACTGTTTTTAAACTGACCTTTTTTTTCTTTTCTTTTTTGCCATGGCTTTTATCTCGTAAACATAAACCAGTCCAAGATTGTTGCTGGCCATGAAAACCTCAAATCTTACTGAATAGAGTCTATTCAATAGACTATGTTTGGGTAGAATGTATGTTGTATATAAAATTACCATAGTGTCCTATTCTGCATAATTAACTTACATGGGCATACAAAGGGAAGGTGGAGGTTTACTTGCTTAGAGGGTGGTGGGTTTGCCTGTCCTGGGTGGAATTACACTCTCTTTTCATAGGACAGGTTTACAGCCTGGGAATATTCAGTGACGCAGCTTGACTCTTGTGTGCCCAGGCGACAGTTGTGGCCAAGAGTGCTTATTTTCAGCCACATCTCATTGCTCAATTGCATCCCTTTCTCTAAGAGCAGGGACCTGTTCGCTGTTTTTCACATTCTCGTCGTCTCACAGATTGACTACTGCAACATGCTGTATGTGGCAGTGAGACATTTCTGGAAACTGCAGCTGTTGCAGAATGCAGCTTCACATCTTTGATGGGAAATTGGATGTAAAGAACATACGGCATCCGTGATTCCATGACTGTACTGGCTGTTGTTTTGTTTCCAAAATGGGTATTTTCAGATTCCTTAAGGCCTTTTAAGAGCCTTATCCTGGCCTTGAACCAGCATATCTCAAGGACCATGATGTGAACCTGCCTGAGCAGTCAGATCATTTTCAGATCTGAGGCCCTGCCCTGTGTGTCCTCCACCTGAGATGCAGTGGGCAGCCATGAGAGACATGGCCTTGTCAGTAGTGGCCTTAAAACGGTGGAACTTTCCCCTGAGGAAGATTTCTCAGACTCCCTCTTTTTGCTGAGGTTTGGCAACGTCAAAACGCTTTTCTTCTGCAGAACCTTTAAGATAAAGGATAGATGCTGTGTATCATTTGTTTTTATTTTTAAGTTGTTGGTAGCTTTGCTTTTAGCTATGTTTGATCCTAGGATGTATTTTTCTTTGTTTTATATGTACAGTATTTTTCTTGATTGAAGCTTACTTATTATTGCAGTGGAAAGGTAGCAGACAGATATTTAAAATTACTACGATGACTATAGGAAACAAACAACAAATAGAACACTTATAAAAATCTCTCCTCCTCAAAGGGGATGCATTAAGTGTATCCTAAAATACTGTAGCTTTCACACTTACCTACATAGCCAAATTTGGTTTACACCAAATAGCCCAAGACTATTTGATTAGTAGGAATTATTTCTCTCTGTCCACCATGGAGCATACTCCAAAGTGGTTACAATTCAATAGATAAAGAGTTGGAATTTGATACATGTGGCCAAAAACATACTAATTTCTACAAAAGTGTGGTCTTCCTGGCCTGTGGCATCTTTCCATCAATCCTGTAAATAGCCACCTTACTAGTCTGACCCTTTGCTCTCCAGGTAGTCATTCAGCACCAAGTACATGTATATAAATGCATGTCTCTTGCACATCTTGAATTAAAGAGCATAAACAGAGATAAAATATTGACCATGTAACAGAGCAAGCTTGTGAGATTCTAACAGACATTTTGCTGTCTGTTTTAGATTTATAAATGCTCTTTGAATATTCACAAGTCACATTTCTTTTTATGCCGCTCTTTAATAGACAAAAAATGGTGTGTGTTTTCTGAAGACCTTACATAGCCTCCTTTGCTGCAGTACCTTTCAATGTCGACATTTTACTTGGATTTTCCAGTTTCCTATGTACGTTGGCTCTGTTCCCAGAACACCTATCTGTGAGTTGCTTTAAAACAGCTTACGTGGAGGTTATCCAGGAAAATGTTAGACTATTTCCTCTGTCCAAAAACAACAGTCCAAAGAATCAGTGATTCAATCATGTCTTTGGAAACTTTCCTCATAGCAAAGCAAACTTGGAAACTAGATGTCTTCATTTAGTTTTGAATTATACTACATTAAAAGTATACACATGATACTTTTAATGACTCACACGCTTTGGCTTTTATCATTAAGGAAAGGGGTACTCCATGTTAATTGGCTTTCTTTTATCTGTACATTAGTATTTAAATCTTTTTGTTCTCTTGCAAAGACTTAATCATATATTATGCTCTGTATGTTCAGAATTCTGATTGATGTCTTACTAGGTTACCTGAAATAACCACTATACAATAGCCTCTGCTTGTAAAAATATGCATGTATTAATAAGTAAAATGGTTCTTGAATTCTATATATTTAAAATACATTCTCTTAGCTATGCTCATTACTGTATTTTAAAATGAGTGCACTTTAAGAAATACCCTCACAAAGACCAAATAGGAATGAGAGAAAATGCCAGAACTGTTACTTGAGAAGACATTGTATCACTAAAGTTAGCGTACAATGAGAGAGTGCGATTATGTAATTATTTGTATTGCATTTAAACCAAGCACTCCACAGGGAATTTAAAAAGGCAAGTCTCTGCCTGAATGCTTTCAAGCTTTGTATCAACACAACATGAAGAGGAAGGTTAAACTCCATCTACCTACTAGGAACCATGCTTGCATTTGCTGGAGAACCAGCAATGAAATCTCTGGTGTCTCCATGGCCATCATGGGGCATCATTGTGGTACCAGTAATATTCTCCTCCATATAGGAAATACCGACTCCATTCTCTAAGTCTAAGATACACATTTTTTTTTTCAAAGTAGAAATGACAAGTCCTGGCCACCTTGAAGACTAATGTGTTTATTGGGATTAAAACAGTCATAGACAACATTGCAATTGATGAAACAGGCTCATTCCTTCCAAACATTTCACAATAAGGCTGCAGTCCTATCCACACTTTCCTGGGAGTAAGGTCAATTTATAATGGGACTTAGTTCTGAGTAGACAGGCATAGGCTTGGGCTCTTTGTGTTAACAAACTGTCACTTGTTAGCTTCATGCCGCAATAGATTTGTGTTCTGCTAATGTGGTGCACCGCGCTGCCAGGTAAACAGGAAAGTTGGCTAATCAGTGCTTTGGTTATGGCATTTTTACCCAAGGGTGTATGTATGCAACAGGAGTTAGATTTGTACACCTGTGGGCTGGGAGGATATGGGTTTTAAACTCATAAGCAGGAGACTAGTTAATGGCTCTTAACAACTCCCTGGTGGTCCTGAATGGGAGACTCCATTGAGCAATTTTTTTCCTTTAACCTGCGCAGCTCAAAGCCCTAGGAGCTCATGCAGCTCAGAGTTCCTGGAAGTCTGGTGATGTCCTGATGATGACTTGTGACATGTCATTGCTGTGCATCCAAAACTGGCGCCAAGCCACCATGCAGCAACTGAAGGAGTTGGTGCAGTGGCGTGGACCCCAGAGAGGGAATACTGCCCTCAAATACATCTACTTGAGAGGAGGGGCTAAGATGTAAGCCGATTCCTCCCCCACCATGAGTCAATATGACAAAGGGGTTATGTGAGCTGGAAACTCTGACAGAGACACAAACTGAGATGGATGTGATCTGGGAGACACTGCAATGGAAAGCAACAGGAAGAGCTGGCAGTTAGCAGCTGTAGATATTAGAAGATATGTGTAACTGGTGCTACTTTCAAGAGCATGTGCTACCTAACTCCATCCAAAGCTCTATATTTGTGAATAATGCAAAGATAACAAAAACTCCCTAAGCCTCCAGTGCTCTCTCATCCAAAGGAAGCTCAGTGCTGAGTAACACTCCCCCCAGCCCGAACTTCTTACAGCTTGGAAGAGTGTGGCATGAGGACATAACAGTGGTGTTAGAACTGGGAACTGTGAGTTCGTGTGGTTGAGCCTGCATGGAGCAATGTGCCTAGAGCAATTGAAGGTGACCAGCAAGGTCACCAGCAGCAGCAGAAAGAACTCTATCAGTCGCCTCACAGACACAGCTGCAGAAGAGCCCAAAGACTTCACCTTAAGGTGAGAGACTTAAGCTGCAAGGAATCAATACTGACCAGACAGCCAGGTGCAGAGCTTCCCATCAGGCCTGAGCAAACACATGGATGAGTGGCTGCTGGGCTTGGACTCTTATGGCATTGAGTCACTAGCAGAAAACAAGGGGCCTTTGCCAATTTGAAACTGGCTAGCCAGAATGAGTAGCTCCACCAGGTGTTTGCACAAAAATCTACAGGATTTTTAACTCTTGCATTGGTGTAACAGTAGATCCCCGGTGTAAGAGCACTAATGCCAAGGTAACTTGCTGTACGCCGACAGACGCAGGACGGACACCAGCGCAACCCCTCTTGGATGCCTCACATGTGCAGTTCGGATGCGGAATGGACACCGGCACAACTCTGCCAGTGCAGGGGGCATTTCAGGGGCATCTGAATGCCTCCAGAATGCCCCCTGTCCCAGTGGAGTTGCGTTAGTGTCCGTTCGGTGTTTGAACTGTGCATGTGAGGCGTCCGAGAGGGATTACATTACGCTGGTGTCCGTTGGCATATGGCAAGTTACACTGGCATTAGTGCTCTTACACCGGGGGATCTATTGTTACACCGGTGCAAGAGTGACACAGGATTGCGGTGATATACTGTTCAACAGTATCTCTCCTAACTTGTCTAACTGGAAGAGCAATTATGTTGTACCCCTATCATTACTGTCTTAGTTTTTGTCCTCACTTCTGCATGGTAAATTTGTCCTTTAATATAGCTGACAGATACCTTTCATTATCTTCTTTTTTTAAAAAAATGTGTTTCCTGTATACATGTATAACCTGAGGTTTATCCAGGGCAATTTCTCTTCAGATCCTGCTTTTCTTCACTGGATCGTTCAATTCTGTCACATTCAGAATTTTAACTTTATTTGCCATTATAAATCTAAAACAATAAGAGAAAACTACAAAAAGAAAAATCTGAGTGATTGGTTCTCCTTAAATCTCCTAAATTTAAATAATGTAGAATTGCAAAAATGAAATTCGACGAATTATTTTTATTTATTTCTTAGGATGCAAACTATGCACACTTATCTGGAAGTAAACCCCATTGAACACTGAGGGATTCACTTCTCAGTAAACATGCACAGAATTGCACTGTAATTTCCTTTAAATGTTGGTGGTATGACAGAAATACAAGAATAAAGATTCAATAAACTGCTTCTTTCAGATTTTGCTTAGGATGTAGTCTTACCTGAAACTAAGGCTCACTAAATACAATGAAACTTACTTCTGAGTAAACATGTATAGCATAACATTGTAAATTTTCAATAATAGAGTTAAGAGACTAAATAGATGTCCAAACTATTATTCCTTCTAAGTCTCAATGAGTCTAATTGCCCAATAATCCTAGAGGGCCTATGGTAGCAGATCCAGCAGCATAGCAAGGCGAACCCCCATCTGGTGCAGAGCTTACCTCGTGGAGGCTCTGCGTTCCGGAAGTAGGCTGGTGGTAACATGATGATATCATCATGTCACCGCCAATTGCTTCCGGAGTGCCACTATTTTCGACCCAACCAGAGCTAAGGGTGGGCGGGCAGGCCCATCCAGCACACAAGCCATGTGAGTGCAGAACTCTGCTAGCCGCTCCAGGCCTCCGGGGGCCTCTGGTAGCACCCCCACTGAGCATTCATGTCTGGTGCGGCCTGTATCGGTCACACACACCCCTCCCCGTCACTATTGAGCAGATCTCCCAATTCACTGCCATATGTCCTCTTACATCATCATAAATGTTGCACTGCCATTGTGTGTGTTAGAGCTGCTGGCACAAATGGCCAGAGGCTCCACATGCACCCACCAGAGATGGACCCAGCCTGCATCAGAGCAGGGCAGGTTTTGGCAGCAGTGGATCAGGGGTAGTTTGGGTGAGGTTCGGGGCAGGGAGTGGGGTGGCCAGGGGGTGGGTAGGGGTGGATCTCAGCATCAGCAGTGCATGCCAGGATCATACCCCGAGTTCCCAGCCTGACATGCCCCCTGCCACTCCTTGAACTTACACTAGCAAAAGAGCTGGCATGAACAGGAAGGAAGATCCCTGAGCCTGGCAGTGCGGTGGGCTGTGGCGGGCTTCTCTGTCATGGTGTCACTCCTTCAATGGGTGTCACCCGGTGCGGTCTACATCCACAACCCCTTCAGCAACACCTGTGGGCAGTCCTGTCCCACCTATTCCTTTGAATTTGGAAATTGATTCTTCACATCTGACTGTCCACTCTCTGTCCACTTCACATTTGACTGTCCACACTACCTGTTCCATTATCTCATTTAAATTATGTTCATTTTTATCTAACAATGCAATCCTATGCATGCCTACTCAGAAGGAAGTTCCATTGTGTTAGGTTGGACTTCCAGGAAAGTGAGAATCCGAGGATTAAAAGAATCAGGTGAAGGAATGACATTAATAGCCTAATATATTCTCTGATTGGGTGGGACAGAATCACCAACCGAGATTTATAGAAATTGCATTTAGAGCTAACAGTTGATATTCAAGGAGAACAAACATCCTAAGGTAATAGCAGGGACTGTCTGCACTTCCTTGGTGAATGCCAGGTACTCCAACCATTGCTGCTGCTGGCCATTCACTCTTCTGGAGCCATTTTGTTTTCCAGAAGGGCTTGTTCCATTGCAAAATGCGACTTGTTTCTCAGAGAGTTCCACTGCAGACCTGTACCCAACCAGGTGCTGGTTTTGACCTTTAAAGCCCCTAATGGCCTGAAATCAAGATACCTTAGGGACTGTCTACTCCCATATGTCCCAACCCATCCCCTAAGATCTTCTGAGGAGGCTCTGCTTCATGTACCATCCTTGAGAGAAGTGGCAACTAGAGGCAGGGCCTTTTCCGTGGTGGTGCCTCTAATGTGGAACTCCCTCCCTTTTGCGTTAAGAACTATACCATCTTTGGAAGGGTTCTGGTGAGGACTCAATACAATTTTTATTTCATAAGACTCTTGGAAAGGGTCGGGGTGTTGTTGTTGTGTTGGGTTATGTTGTAGGACTGCTGTCAATGACCTCTCCTTTATGTTATAGGACTGCTGTCAATGACCTCTCCTTTCGTGTGTTGTATTTTTAACTAATTGTAGGCTCTGCGATTATCAACTATTTCTGATTATATTCAGTATGTTATTATTATTATTTTATTTTTCACATTTTTATACCACCCTTCCTCCAAGGAGCTCAAGGTGGTGTACATGGTTCCTCCCCCTTTTGTCCTCACAACAACCCTGTGAGGTAGGTGAGGCTGAGAGATAGTGACTGGCCCAGGGTCACCCAGGAAGCTTGTGGCTGAGCGGGGATTTGAATCTGGATCTTCCAGGTCTAAGTCCAACTTATTTATTGTGTTTGTTTTTATCATTTGACATTTTCTGCTATGTTTTATGTATTTTAATAGTTGTAAGCTGCTTTGATCTTTTTAGGAAAAGCAGGATACAGATGTTTTAAATAAATAAATAATGTTCTGAGCCACCGTGCTCTCATTCCCAACAGAACATTACTGCATGGACATTCTGGTGGCATCACGTTCCCCCAAAAACATCACCTATGCCTCTGTATCCGCAGACCATGTGCTACTGATGCTACTTGCTATTCCTTGTTACCCACAGACAACTGTCTCACAGGTGAAGACACCATGCAGACCCCAAGGAATGCCCAGAGCATTTGCCAGGGCTGCTAGGTGTGTTGGGTTCCATGGATGCTGGCAGAGTGACTAGGAGGGCTGTGCCACCATGGCTTTGCTTGTTCCTTGTCCTCCTTTGTGCTGGATGGGCTTTGTCTACAGCGGTTGTCCTGCCAACATCATGCCATTGTTCCTGTGCTGCTGGCACAGCATCAGTATAGGATCATAAGAGATCATAAGAGTTCATAAGAGAAAGAACTGACAGCTGCAGATGTGATGAGGAGACACATGTAGCAGATGCTGTTAGCAGGACTGTGTGCCATCTAACTCCATTCAAGGCTCAAATCTGTGTATTTGTAAATAAAGCAAATATTATAAAGACACTGTAGTGCTTTCTCATCCCAGGAAGCCTAAACCTGCATCATGCTGTCCCCTGAACCTTCTCACTGCTTGGAGGGTGGCGTAAGTAGTCCGTAAAACTATTTTACTGAAGTTAGGTTGCCTTGGGTGAAAAGGTGAGTTTTCTTAAATTTAGGTTCTGCAACTGAGCACGTTCTATCGCATAGGTGACCAACCCACGGCACGGGGTGGCACGCTGAGCCTTTTGAAGTGGCACGTACTGCTGTTCCTGCTCGAGCCGAGCGCTGAAGTCCCTCTCACTTTCTCGACCCCAGCGCACCTTTCCAAGCCTGTGGCACTAGAGGAGGTCTCTGCACCCCACTGCGCCTTATTCTTCTTGCGCTGTCACTGTGCTTTAAATATTTTCATTACCTTAGATTATTTATTTATTTATTTATTTAAGTGGCACACTCAAGATTATCTACATAAAATGTGGCTCAGGGCGTGCCACGGGTTGGCCACCACTGTTCTTTCAGAACACACAAAAAAGAAGGCACTTGGTGCTTGAGGCAGATGGTTACATGCCCCTTGTGAAGACTAATAGTGTCTCCAACTGATTTCAAAAGAAACTCCTGGTTTAAACTATTTTATTTGACTCCACATTTTCTCTTTAGACCACCTGGTGGTATTTGAAGTATAGAATTTAACTGAACATAAAATAACTGACAGTAGATAAGGTTAGACACACATTGTTTTGACTTACTTTTGTCACAAGAGGAACAAAGGGAGCTTCTCCTGGTTTTGATTTTCAGTTCTGAGTGTGCCACTGTTCCTGGTGGGAGTTCATTTATGTGCTTTCCAATTTGAGTTTGATACAGGAAAAAAGGAAGGATGATATTGAGAGAGAGCACGTGCAAATTTCTGCTTCTTTTCGCAGTGGCTATTTCCAATGGTGGTTGAATTGGTGGTCTTTCAACCAAGATGAGTGTAATTCTCTCGTTCTACTTCTCTAGATGAGCGACTGCTGCATGGAGCATTGGAATAATCATACAAGTGCAGAAAAGTTACAAAGAGGCAAAGAAGATTCTTTGGGATTTTTTATTGATTGGCTGAAACTTGAAAAATGTGGCGCTCTCAATAATGGCTCTTCATTTTTTCCTTGCCAAATAAAATATGGTTTATTGTTTATATGAATGTTTGGCCTTAGTCTGAAGTGAACTTAATTCAGGGGAAGAAAGAATATTGGCATGAGGAGCACCCAATAATGAATTGGTCTGAATGGGTGCAGCAAAATGAATCCAATCAATGTCCACTGAACCTGCTCCCTGTGGGTCACAGAACCTACCTTTCATAGAATCAAAGAGTTAGAAGGGACCTATAAGATCACTGAGTCCAACCCCTACCAATACAGGCTATCAACTATCATTATCTCAGTTTTGCCTTGAAGCAGTTTCAACCAGCACCCTGCATCTAGTTTCCAACCACAGACAGAGCAGTCTCAGGGTTCACAGAGTATGTGAGGCCACTTCCAAATATCACCTTTTCCCAGGTGTGGGAGTGGGCGACTACCATACTAATTCAGAGCCTGGATCACCTGTAATTCACACAATCCAGCAGAGGAAGAGGGCCAATGCTGCTAGTGCACATGGTACCAGGTTCAATCTTTGGCATCTCCAGGTATGGCTGGAGAGACTTTTGTCTGAAACCCTAGAGAGCTGCTGGTCAGTCAGCCTAGAGGCTGCAGCCAATCCCTCCCCCTTCCGGGGCCCAGCCAACCAATCCCACCCCCCACCTCTAGAATGCCCCGTTCTGCCCTCCTTTCAGCCCCTCCACCACTCGGCAGGGATTCACCTCACCACCGCAGCAGCAATCCATCCCGTGGCACCAGAGGAGTGGTGCAAGCACTGCTTACTTGTTGGATGACGCAAATGTGCCTTACAGCACATTAGAGACACCCTAGACTGGTGGAGCAGCTGCTCCACCAATTTATTGTTAGATAGGATTGTGCTATTAGGCTAGGTTTTTTTTCCCTTTTTTAGAGCCCAAGCCTATGCATGCCTACTCAGAAGTAACCAACATTATAGTCAATGGAACTTACTACTCTCAGGTAGGTATGGATAAGAGTGCAGTCTAGGGGGATATGATGATGAGCTCCTGCACTTCAGAATTTACCACCATACAGCTGGAAGGGACATATAGAAAGATAGTGTGGCACCCACTGAATGGAACTGCAGGTACCGTTCTTCATAACAGGACAAAAGGTACTCAGTGTAGCTGAAGGAGGGGGGTGGAGTATAGCACCAGGCCTTCTCCTACAGCAGGAGCGGTGATGTCATTGCTCAGATGCTACCTTTGAAACTTTTTACTAAGGTTCAGAGCTGAGACTAAGCATCAGGTTCAGCAGGTGCCACAGTTTACCCTGCCTCTAGATGCAGATAGATAGATACATGAGGGGATGCAGATAGGCAGATAGATGGGGCAGGGAGGAGCAGAAGAAACTAAGATTGGATCAAGCCCCCCCCCCACCAGGAGAGCAAATAAATGGGACCATATTTACTTTATTTGATTGGATGAGGAGCTCCAGGAGACAAATGCTGGTTATCTCCTCTTCTCTAATTGTGGGAGGATGAGATGATTCTGGCAAAAATAAACGCCTTGAATGTTCAATGGAATTTATTTCCAGGTAAATTATAGGAGTTTGAAAAATTATAAGTTTTCAGACTTTCCATAAAGTAAAGCTGATTTTTATAATCAGCTTCACTATTGTAAAGTATGTACAATAAAGCTGCATTGTAGATGTAAATGTAAAGGTGATTTTTTGTTGTTGTTGCATAGTCTTGGTGTGGTCTTGTATGGGGGTAATGACAGTTCCCGTACTTTGGAATTTACCATTACACCACTGTTTGGCCTCACTAGAGTAACTGCTGCAAGTCTAAAAGGAACACCTTCCAATCTTTCGATGTAAGCGTCACCCGCCAACTCTTAACAGCGCAATGTCTCTCTTCAAATATTTGACACTTACACATAACTGGTGGTAGTAAGAGGCACCTTAAGGCATGAATTTTGAGTGGTGCATTAACATAAGTCCCCTACTCTTTCAGAGTGCTGGTTTAAGAATACTAAAAATAATGGAGTATGTCTGTGTCAAATTTGATAATTTGTAACTTTGTTCCTTTCAAAGCTATGAATCACTGGAACAGGAATCATAATCATGACATAAATTATGCTGGCAACACAGCTTCTGTGGTTATCAAACTTGTCATCTCTGGAACTTCACCAACCAAGGAACTGGTTTATTAATTGCTCTGTAACTCTGCCTGCCAGTTACATTTTAATGTTTGGTCTTGCCTGGGGAGAGGGGGGGACTTTCACATTTTAAATAACTATATAGGCAAGTAGGATGAATATACTATACTGACATCCATGGGTTCACACTAATGGAAGAGAGCTATTGAAATGGCTATTTTCTTATTGAGTGGAATTAAAGCTACTTCTAACCAACCCCTGGTAGTTGTGCAGAAGCACCTTTTAAAGTGGTATTCTCTTATATTTAGCAGGGGAAGAATAACTGTCCCTTTTCACCCCAGCATGGCATATTTTCCAGTGTCTGTTGCTGGTGTCACTTCTGCATTTTTTTTTAAGGTTGTGAGCCCTTTGGGGACAAGTATTTATTGATTTCGTTTTCTGTGTAAAAACTACTTTGTAAAATACTTTTTGGTTAAAAGCAGTATATAAACATCATTAATAACTAGTAGTGACAAAACAGAATTGAGGCACAATGTCTTTCCTCATGCAACTTTTATCCAATATGATCTGAGTTGGAGCAATATTTAGTGGTCTCTTAGGACCAGTTGGTCCTGTGAAAAAATATATACAGTATGGCCTCTTACAACTGGTAATGATTAGCCTTTAGCTGTGTAAATCATCTATTTCAGGGGATCTCAACCTGTGGTACGGGTACCCCTAGAGGTACGCAGACCACTTGCTGGGGGTACGCCAAGCCCTGCCCCTTATCTGGCCCATCAGCAGCTAATTAAGTGTTAATTAACATGCACTTTTATTCTTTCGCCCACCCCATTTTCTGCAGCTTCTTTTCAGCATCTGTTTGCTTGTTTTATATGGAAGGGAGATGCATTTTATTTTTATATGATTAATTAGCTGATTAATTAGCAGGGGTACTTCAGAAAATTGGATCTGGGCCTCCAAAGGTTGAGAACCCCTGATCTATTTTAAAACAACTGTTGTTGAAAATCAGTGTTTCTGAATATTACGAATTCATAAGCAAACTCAAATACACGCACTGATCGGGATGAATATTTGCTGACCTGAATGCCCATCTACCTTTGGAATTTGAGAGGATCAGGAATCCTGTTGGCTCCTGTACAGAAATGGTGTGTATCACTCTGTTCAGATGATGTGTGTTGATGTGAAACTTTATTTGCAACTCAAATAACTGCAACATTCTTATAAACCTTTCAAACTGAAAATCTGTAGTTTTATGGGATAGGATGTGGGAAACTTCAGAGTTAAGGAAATGAAAGATTCATATGCTGGAATATGGAAATAGTTTGCTGGGGACAAAAAAAAGACGACATACAGATGGGAAGTAGAAAAGCAGGCCTTGCACATCTTAGCGCAGTGGTTTACAAAAGATTAATTATTCTGCTGCAAACATAGTTGAAACCACTGAGATTTGTTCTAGTAAGAACCCAGGAGCAAAGAAAGCAAAGAAAAAAATGGAATACATGAGTTGAGTTCATTGGTATGCTCCCTTGTTTTCTTGTTATTAGAGCAAAGATACAAGACAAAGCATACTTTGGATTCTGTGAGAGTTGAATTTCTAGAATAGGACTGTTGATTAACAGGATGAGAAATCAAGCAGGTTATAGGAATGAGGAAGGCAAAAGTCACGAAGTTTCCTCTCAACAGACAGAAACTTCAGTTCTACTGTGATTTGTATGACCTTCCTACTCCTTTCTTTACTTTTGATATTTTCTCCACTATCTTCTTGTTGAATGGCTTCTCATTTCTTAAAACTAAACTCGGATAAAATTGAGTTTATGTTCCTCTTTTATGCCGCAATACTGCCTAAAGATACATGGCCGGCCTAAAGGACCAGCTGCTGTATCCTATGCCCTGGGGCAGCCCGGGAGCACCTCGGGAGAACCTTCCCTGGGTGCAAGCCGGCTGGGGCTCTATGAGTCTCCTCGGATGTATGCCAGCTATGAAGCTGACATATATCCAAGGATGCCATGTACCAAGCTGGGAACAGGCAGAGGATATCGGCGGAGTGCGCCACCAATATCCCTGTCCCCTCTCAGCCCAGGTCAGCCAATGGCCACCCCCCTGGCTGTCCCTGCCCGCCCTCCCCTGCACCGACCAGTGCAGGACTTACCTCCACTGGTGGCCACAGGGTGGCAGAGTGAGGGCTGCCCTTACTCCCAAGTCATCAGAGCAGCGCTGCTCTAGGACTTATGGGGGATTGCACTGCCTGTTTCACTTTCTTTGCAAGTAATAAATGCTACTGTTTCTTCTAACCCTCACTTGTAACACGGATGTTGCCTTTCATTCTTCTCTAACCAGCAGATCTAGTTTGACCCTCAATGCCATCAAGCCAGCTAGCCCTGGAAGAACTGTGTGTCAGGAGCAGCCCTAACCTCCTCATGCAGACATCGTCTGCTGTGGCTGCTTCCGAGGATAGGTTGTTTTCTATCCTGCTGTTGCCAAGGGAGTCACAGCCTGAACTTTGTTCAAACATGGTTATAATAAATCTTCTTTTACTATTTTTGCTCTCAGTGCAGCATCTGCATCTAGCTCTTGTAGATGCTCTAAAATAATATTGTCAAACACCATGTTGGGACACTAAAGAGACGGTTATGCAATGGAATTGTTGGGCTGACAAAATTGAACAAACATCTTTGTAAAAAAAAACTAAACTAAACACATGCCTGATGCCTCCAGCAAAATAGGCAATTGAGAATGAACAAGGTCAGGAAGTGCTTTTCCTAGGTGTTCTAATGAGTCTGTGACAACATAATGTAGGCAAATTTGGCTATATAGGATCATTTTTTTAAGACTTCTATCACAGATGCTCTGCATTTTCTTTGTCTACAAAGGAACTGTCTTTTAGACAATTGCAAACAAATTTAGAGTCTTGGCCTCTGCTCTACTACCAAGTTTTAGTTGCAGGCAGGCTTATTTCCAAGAAACACCCCTTTTTCGAGAATTTGAGCTCAACAGAACAGACGTAACTGGCCAGCCTGTGAAAATCATAGCTGTTCAGGTTGTAAAAATCCTGCTCAAATGAGACTATACTGCAAGCAAAAATAACAAGTAGCTAATGAGGTCAAATTATTTGAGAATCACAAGGAAGTCTAACACTAGGGAAGATAAAGGCTCTACTGGGTCAAGGACGACCAAGACCGGCGCTAACCACAAAAACCAAACATCAGCAGAGTCTAGAGACATCAGTTTGTTTCGTCTCAGTTGTACTCTCCTAGCAACGGAACGCAGAAGTTGAATTCCTTAGCTGCAAAATGAGATTAAATTCCTCTGCACACCTATCAGGAAACAAGTTCCATTAAACTCGGGGACGGGGACGGACACACACATTTACTTCCGAACGTGCACACAATTGTGATGCAGAGATGCATAACACCGATTTTTTCCTACTTTAGCCATCCCTACAAAGGGAAAGAAAGCTCGCGAGATTTCTATATAAAACCCTCCGATCTGAAATTGACATCTGCCTACACCATCCACTAGAAAGGACCAGTCAACCTAGGCTAATGATTGGGTTTTTATGTGGACTCTCTAGGCCAATGGCAGTCTGGGAAGGTGAAAAGAGGCGGATGCTTTAAGCATAGCCGGTTAGCATTGAGCTCGTTGTAATCAGTTGTTGTGCTGGGAGCGGTCTTCCTCGGTGGTGAGTCTGACCGGGGTGGAGACTTTGCAGCGGCGAAGACAGCAACTGCAGAGAGCTGTTCTCGTTCACCTGCTTCTTGCGTGAGCGCGCGCAGCAGAGGAACGCGGAGCTCCCCTGGCAGGAACGAAGGGCGGCTCCTCGGGGACCAAGGTGAGCGCTCTGCTGCAGCGGCAGCAGCCAGCCAGCCCAGGCTGCAGTTAGTCCCGGTGGAGGTTCTTTCTCCCGGGTGGTTGTCTGTCTGGGCAGGTGGTTCTGAAATGGGTTACCGTGTATGGAAGAGCGGCTGGCAATTTGTTGATAACGTGCCTAGTTGGGAAAAGGTAACGGCGATGATGGTGGTCGTGAAGAAGAGGCATGCAGACTGGCATACGAGAGGAGTGGTGATTGTCCTGGTGAGGGGAGGCCGGCCGGGTGGCCGGCAAGCAAGCACTTTGTCTGTAATCGCCTTCCCAGGTCATTCCTGCAAAAGTCAGTCTGTGCGTGGGACTGCTGTGGTAAGTGGGCTACTATGCAATGCGACAGCTCTACGCGCGTGTGAATGTGTGTACGCAGGCGTAGGCATGAGAGGCACAGAAGGAGGAAGAAGGGCAGACTGATGGTGTGACAGACAACAAGGGGAGGGAGATGGAGCTGCCTGAGACCACGATACGTGTGAATGCGTGCACGCGGACAAACTCGCGTTGTCTCTGATTGCCTCTTATGCACATAGGAGAAAGGAGGCTGCAGCGGGGTTGTTGCTCCGCGGATACAGCCTGCTTCGCGCTTGACTTTCTTATGGGATGTGGGTTCCCCCCCCCCTACCTACAGGAAGAATGTACGATGACACCCATATCTGTTTCAGTGAAGTCGGGTGTAGGTGTGGGGAGAAAAAGACCAATCTGACAGTGTTGTACTTCCTCTCCCCCCCCCCCTGCTTGAAATAGAGGGCCTTGCTCGTGTGCGTGTGTGTTCTTAGGGAGGGAGGAATAGAAACTGGTATACAGTCTCGCTACTCAGTAGTAGAGGGAGAAAGGAAGCCCCTGCGTAGCTGGGGAGAAGTCGGATGTGTGAGACTACATTTTAAAACATGCAAGTGTGCCCGCTGCCCAGGATGTTGTGTTTAATTCAGCTGCATATTTCTGCTGCTGTCCTTGAAGTGAGATTCCACAATATCTATGTTTCCTCCTCACTCTTATGCTCCTCTCTCTGTACTGTTGTTCTCATTGTGAATGTGAACTTTCCAGAGCCTGTGACATCACACATGCATGCTGAGTGGTGCTTGTATACAGTGCAATAGGGTTTTTAGTTCATCAATTGCTAGGAATTATAATTTTCCCCATCACAAATTTTAGTTGTAATTAAAATTATAAGTTCATGGGTAATTGGTAGGAGAAAGCAGTGGAAACTTTAATAATAATGCCGCTATCTTAGGCCCTTATTCCCCAGAAGCTGGTGTTCTGTGCATGCTTACCAAACACTGGATAGTGCTGTCGGTTCCTTTTGATTGGGATAAAGTGGCTGTTTGATCCAGTCCCTTCAGGCAGGTTCTAGGTGTTGTAAAAGTTGATTGTGCTCGTGGTCTGGTAGAGAACGTGCCTGAGAACCAGATCCAGCTTTGGGACCATCTAGGCACAGTGCAGTGGGTTAAACCACTGAACCATGAGCTGTCGATCGAAAGGTCGGCAGTTCGAATCTGTGCGACGGCTCCTGCCAACCTAGCGGTTCGAAAGCAAGAAATTGCAAGTAGATCAATAGGTACTGCGTTAGCGGGATGGTAACAGCGTTCCATGCGCCTTGGTGTTGAGTCATGCCGGCCACATGACCATGGAAACGTCTTCGGACAGCGCTGGCTCTTCGGCTTTGAAATGGAGATGAGCACCGCTCCCTAGAGTCGGACATGACTGGACTTAATTGTCAAGGGATACCTTTACCTTAGGCACAGAATAGGGCATAGGGTTTCCCTACAGAGGGACTCATTCTTGCTGGATCAGGCTGTATGTCATCTATTGAAATGATGTAGCTGTACAATCACAGAAGCACTTATGACATAGTAACAGCTTTTGACATCAGAAGTGCTTACTTTGTTACAGTTCTCATGCTGTGTTTTCTCAGAGTGCACAACTTGTTATAAATGTTTTAGACTTTGCTTTGTTGAATGTGGTGGTACACCTGTGTGTCTATAAACACTTTTTTCATTCCTTATAATATGTCAATTAGTGGGGGGGGGGGTTTTGCACGGAAGGCAGAAGAAAAGCAAGACTGTGTGACTTTTGTGGTGGAGAAAACATCTGAGCTGGAAATGAGGGATTGGCAGCTTTGTAGTTGTATCCTTTTTAAACATGCATTTATACTGTATACATACAGCAAAAAAACCACAACAACCTGAAATGGGCTGATGCCTCTTGTGTGCTACTATTTAGTACAGAGGCAAATACTACATTTCTTGGTTCAGAGAGTAGTTTGTAATATGCTTGAATGGCTTGATCCAGTTGCTATATTGCTAGCATGTACATTAAGGTAAAGGCCAGGGGGTGGCGCAGTGGGTTAAACCGCTGAACCATGAGCTGTCAATCGAAAGGTCGGCAGTTCGAATCCGCAACGGGGTGAGCTCTCGTTGCTTGGCCAGCTCCTGCCAACCTAGCAGTTCCAAAGCATGTTAATGCGAGTAGATAAATAGGTACCACTTGCGGGAAGGTAAACAGCGCTCCGTGTTCCAGCCGCATGCTACGCGCTGCAGCAAGGAGAGTCATGTCGCCCACATGACCACGGAGGCGTCTTCGGACAACGCTGGCTCTTCGGCTTTGAAATGGGGATGAGCACCACACCCTAGAGTCGGACACGACTGGACTTAATTGTCAGGGGTCACCTTTACCTTTTTACATTAAGTAGGTAACCTAAAGAGTGTAAGTGGCACCCTTTCACCAATCATTGGACATGATCCTTCCTTTCCTGGCACTGTTCCAGAAGCAGTGCTGATGCCTTTCCCTCTGCCCTTACAGTGGCAAGTGCTGTACTTGCAGGGCTGTCTACACCAGTGCAGAACAACACAGCATTCTGTGGACCGTTGGGTCTAATGTTGAAATAGTTAGGGTAGTGATGTGCCTGTCTAGCCATAAATGTCTTTAATAGCAATTGGGGCAGTTTATGCTAGTGGGAATTAATTGCACTCAAAACATAATGTGAAAGGTGATTTGCTATGTATAGATGTACAAAGCCTTTGCCTAGGAAATACCTATAGATTAATTAGAATTCTTCCCTATATCTATTACAAAGCCACTCTGGACCTAGTAGAAAGATCTCTGTGCTATTTTGTATCGGGAGCTAAGGAATAAATAACAAATAGCTAAAGTTTGCCATTTTGATGGCCTCTGTGTTTAACTAAATCTGCTCTTAAATCAGTATAGGTAATCTGAATTGGTGATGTCTATTGAACATCTGGCTAATGGTGAATAGGGTAAATGCAAGCGACAAGCCACAATTCAAGAGGAATAAGATGTTCTAAAATCTCATTGCTCTTTTAAATGCACCTGCTTGAACAGCCACATGGCTTTATATACCACATGTAGAAACATCTTCATCTTGCTTCCTCATTTTGCTCTATAATTTGTGACAAAATTTATTTGCATGTCATCTGGAAAAGAACCATGGTTTTTATTTGGAGCTTTACCTGCAGATGTTTTGCTTGTTGATCTTTCTCTTCAAATCATTGCATTTCTTGTTTTGGATATGCTTGCACTTTGTGAAATCTATGTATTTTCAAAAGTAGTCTATAAATCCATTAAATGTCATCCTACATATATGATATCTGTGTAGCATGGAGCAGAATAACTCCAGAATGCAGTAAATCCTTTGTTGGTTACAGTGATATGACTGATTCCTTTATAATCGTTCAAAAATGTTTAGCACCGAAGCAGATGTTCCTGGAGCTGGCTAACCTGTATTGAGGGGTGGGCTAGTGATAGATTGTTCCTCCTTTTTTTTAGAATTATTAGAAAAAAACTGTGTGGCTTTTCCAATCTTGGAATAGGAACCATGGTCTTCTGTGAGTTCTTCTTCTTTGGTCTTTTGATATGTCACTTTCTAACAAAAAAGTTGACAAAGTAGCCTACATAGCAAAATACTGTAAATGAACAATGGTTCCGAATGGAAAATGGTTCCCAAACTAGGAAAAAAGTTATGCTGGCCTTAGTAGGGACAGTCATTATCTCCCTGCTAAATACAGTATACTCAGGCTTACCAGATCGTCGCCGGGACGGGAGCGGTCTACCCTTAAGGGGGCGGGGCATGGGGGGCCGGAACGCGACGCGTTCTGGCCCCCCCACGCCCCACCCCCTTAAGGGTAGACCGCTCCCGTCCCGGCGACGATCTGGTAAGCCTGAGTATAAGAGAACTTATGGTGGAGGTAACACTTGAACGAGAGAGCTGTTCTCGTCATAGTTCACAGCTTTATCTCTTGGTTGCTGTGCTTCTATGTTGTGCATCAATCTTGTATTGACTTCTGAAATTTTCTTCCCCTCTAGGTATAGGGTGTGGAAAAATAAAGAATGAAGAATCATTTCTGTGAAAGCGTCTGAGGAAGAGCAGCCATTTCTGCTGGCTGGTTCGACAATGATTTGAAAATGAAAGCACAACACTCTCGTTTGCTGGCTAAGCAGCATTAGTCTTGGGATATAACTTCAAGCAAAACTTAAATCCTGATCGCTGGCCAAATATAAACCAGTGTGATGTTGAAATGAGATGAGGCTCCGAAATGGAACTGTGGCAACCGTGTTAATTTTCATAACATCTTTCCTCAGTTTGTCTTGGTACACAGCATGGCAGAATGGGAAAGGTAAGCTTATGTATTTGTTGAGAAGAAGCAAGCGACTGTGCCTGTGATATGTGTTCAGATTAACAGAAGGATGCAGATGGGCAGTCCGATCCTCACTAAGTCCAGGCTATCACAAACATTGGGTTGGGTAGTTCTGAGCCCCTTTAAGATACTGAGAGTACCTAAAGGATCACCACCTCTTAACCAACCAGCTTGCCTTCTAAAGTCATCGGAGGGGACCCTGCTGCATGTGACATCCCTGGCTGAGGCCAGGTTGATGACCACAAGGGGCAGAGCCTTCTCTTTAGTGGCACCTCAGCTTTGGAACTCCCTCCTTTTTGAGTTAAGATCAGCACAACCTACCTGTTCACCTTCCAGCAGGGGCTAATGGCATTCCTCTTCCACTTGGCATTCTCCCCTCCCCCCCAAGTCTGTCTTGCTATTTGTTGTCGATTGCTATGTCGATTGATTCAAAAGCTATGCAGTCAGACAGCCAGCAGAAGGGTGGGGGCTATCCAGTGTTTTGCACTGAGTGTCACATGTATGACTATCTGCCTCTTGGGCACAAGTCATGGGTGTGTGCTCGGTGCAAAGAGCTCCAGGCTCTCAGGGAACGGGTTCGCTCCCTTGAAGCCACGGTTGCTGACCTGGAGAAGCAGAGACAGGTAGAGAGGAACCAGGGTGAGACTTCTAGGGACGTGGAGGCATCGTCCTACCCTCAGTTGGCCAGTGCCTCAGCTGCCAGGAAAGGGAGTCTCAGGGCTGGAGGACATTGCTCTGGAAAAGAGGGAAACAATCCCACAGTGGGGACCCCTTCTTCAGGTGATGGGCCCGTATCCAGTCGCACTATGGATACTCCTCTGGGAAGGGGGCTTCTTGTTGTGGGTGACTCTATAGTCAGGAACATAGAAAGGGGGGTCTGTGACAGATGTGAGGACCGCACGGTGACTTGCCTACCTGGTGCGAAGGTTGCGGACATCACCTCTCGTCTAGATAGGCTGGTAGAGAGTGCTGGGGAGGAGGTAGCGGTTGTGGTGCATGTTGGCACCAACGACGTGGGGAAATGTAGCCGGGCGGTCCTGGAGGCCAAATTTAGGTTGCTAGGTAGGAAGCTCAAATCCAGGACCCCAAAGGTAGCGTTCTCAGAAGTACTACCTGTTCCATGCGCAGGGCCAGCTAGGCAGGCGGAGCTCAGGGGTCTCAATGCGTGGATGAGACGCTGGTGTCAGGAGGAGGGGTTTAAGTTTGTTAGGCACTGGGGAACGTTTTGGGACAAGCCAGGCCTGTACAAGAGGGACGGGCTTCACTTGAACCAAAACGGAACCAGACTGCTGGCGCGTAACATTAAGAAGGTGGCAGAGCAGCTTTTAAACTGACTCCTGGGGGAAAGCCGACAGGAGCCGAGGGGCATCCGGTTCGGGACTCCTCATCCCTCGGGAATGAGGGTGCAGAGGATGGGGAACAGTCAAGTAATAACAGAGTAAGAATTGGGAGTGGTAGCGTGATGGGACATGACAGCCAGTCTAGCAAGACAGAAGGCTGCAGGAATAAAGGGGCAAACATGCAGCCCTTCTTGGGGGACCAGGTATATAAGTGCTTTTATGCAAATGCCCGAAGTCTTCGAGCAAAGATGGGAGAACTGGAATGTTTGGTGGCTAGGGAAAACATTGACATAGTAGGTATAACAGAAACCTGGTGGAATGCGGAGAACCAGTGGGATACTGCAATTCCAGGATATAAACTCTATAGGAGGGACAGAGAGGGGCGTGTTGGAGGTGGGGTGGCCATCTATGTCAAAGAGGGGGTAGAATCCACCAGAGTAGAGCTGGAGGGGGGCTCTGACTCCTCCGTAGAATCACTGTGGGTTAGATTACCAGGCTCAAAGAGTGATGTAATAGTAGGGGCATGCTACCATCCTCCAGATCAAAAACCTGAAGGGGATCTTGAAATAAGGAAGCAAATCAGGGAGGTGTCAACGAGAGACAGGGTTGTAGTCATGGGGGACTTCAATTATCCTCACATCGACTGGGTCAATTCATGCTCAGGTCATGAAAGAGAGACTGGATTTCTGGATATGTTAAATGACTGTGCCTTAGAGCAGCTTGTCACGGAACCGACCAGAGGACAGGTGACTCTGGACTTGATATTGTGTGGCACTCAAGATCTGGTCAGGGAGGTAAATGTTACCGAACCGTTGGGGAACAGTGACCATGCTGCGATCTGTTTCGCCATGCATGTTGGAGGGAGAGTGCCGAGCAAATCTGACACGAAAACCCTTGACTTCCGAAGGGCAGACTTCCCCAAAATGAGAAGACTAGTTAAGAAAAAGCTGAAAGGGAAGGTAAAAAGAGTCCAATCGCTCCAGAGTGCATGGAGGCTGTTTAAAACAACAGTCATAGAGGCCCAGCGGGAGTGTATCCCACAAAGGAGGAAGGGCTCGACCAAGTCCAGGAGGATGCCGGCATGGCTAACAAGCACAGTTAAGGAGGCTATAAAAGGCAAGGAAGCTTCCTTCCGTAAATGGAAGTCTTGCCCTAATGAGGAAAATAAACAGGAGCACAAACTGTGGCAAAAGAAATGTAAAAAGATGATACGGGAGGCCAAGCAAGACTTTGAGGAACGTATGGCAGGCAACATAAAAGGGAATAATAAAAGCTTCTTCAAATATGTTAGAAGCAGGAAACCTGCCAGGGAAACGGTTGGTCCGCTGGATGGTGAGGGAGAGAAAGGGGTGATAAAAGGGGACTTGGAGACTGCAGAGAAATTAAATGAGTTCTTTGCATCTGTCTTCACGGCAGAAGACCTCGGGCAAATACCGATGCCAGAACGGTCTCCCCTGACTAAAGAATTAAGTCAAATAGAGGTTAAAAGAGAAGATGTCTCAGACTTAATTGACAAAATAAAGATCAATAAATCACCAGGCCCGGATGGCATCCACCCAAGAGTTCTGAAGGAACTCAAGAATGAAGTTGCTGACCTCTTGACCCAAATATGCAACTTGTCCCTTAAAACAGCCACTGTGCCAGAGGATTGGAGGATAGCTAATGTCACGCCAATCTTTAAAAAAGGAAGGAGGGGGGACCCGGGAAACTACAGGCCGGTCAGCCTAACATCTGTTCCAGGGAAGATGGTGGAAAGTCTCATTAAGGATAAAATCGTAAAATACATAGAAGAACAAGCTCTGCTGAGGGAGAGTCAGCATGGCTTCTGCAAGGGGAAGTCTTGCCTCACAAACCTGTTAGAATTTTTTGAAAAGGTCAACAGGCATGTGGATGCGAGCGAACCCGTGGATATTATATATCTGGATTTTCAGAAGGCGTTTGACACGGTCCCTCATGAAAGGCTCCTGAGAAAACTCCACAGTCAGGGAATAAGAGGGCAGGTCCTCTTGTGGATTAGGAACTGGTTGAAGACCAGGAAACAGCGAGTGGGAGTCAATGGGCAATTTTCACAATGGCGAGAGGTGAAAAGCGGTGTGCCCCAAGGATCGGTCTTGGGACCGGTGCTTTTCAACTTATTCATAAATGACCTGGAGTTGGGGATAGGCAGTGAGGTGGCCAAGTTTGCAGATGACACTAAACTTTTCCGGGTGGTAAAGACCAGCAGGGATTGTGAAGAGCTCCAGAAGGATCTCTCCAAACTGGGAGAATGGGCAGCAAAATGGCAGATGCGCTTCAATGTAAGTAAGTGCAAAGTGATGCACATTAGGGCAAGAAACCAAAATTTCACATATACGCTAATGGGTTCTGAGTTGTCTGTGACGGATGAAGAGAGAGATCTTGGGGTGCTGGTGGACAGGTCGATGAAAGTGTCGACCCAGTGTGCGGCGGCTGTGAAGAAGGCCAATTCCATGCTCGGGATCATTAAAAAGGGGATTGAGAATAAAACGGCCAATATCATTATGCCTTTGTACAAATCGATGGTAAGGCCACATCTGGAGTATTGTGTCCAGTTCTGGTCACCATACCTCAAAAAGGATATAGTTGAAGTGGAAAAGGTGCAGAAAAGAGCGACCAGAATGATTGGTGGGCTGGAGGAAAGGCTACAGCGTCTGGGGCTTTTCAGCCTAGAAAAAAGGCGCCTGAGGGGGGACATGATTGAGACTTATAAAATTATGCATGGGATGGAGAGAGTGGATAGAGGGAAATTCTTCTCCCTCTCGCACAACACCAGAACCAGGGGACACGCACTAAAATTGAGTGGAGGGAGAGTTAGAACAGACAAAAGAAAATATTTCTTTACCCAGCGTGTGATTCATCTGTGGAACTCCTTGCCACAGGATGTGGTGATGGCACCTGGCCTAGATGCCTTTAAAAGGGGTTTGGACAAATTCATGGAGGAAAAGACCATCACAGGTTACAAGCCATAAGCAACCTCCTGGTTTTTTTTTTTGCTTTTTTTTTAGAAGTGGGTTTTCTCTGTGCCAGGTGCAAGGGAGTGGCGACTGGACACAGGTATCTTGTTGTCTCGTGTGCTCCTGAGGCATCTGGTGGGGCCACTGTGTGACACAGGAAGCTGGACTAGATGGGCTTTTGGCCTGATCCAGCAGGGCTCTTCTTATGTTCTTATGCTATGTTCTGTATCACTTGTGGCTGATTTTAATTGTTTCTGCTGCTTTGCTTTTTTTTTACTGTTTTGCTGTTTTGATCCATTGTGACTTTTTGTGTATGTTGTAATTTTGTATTAACTTTTGCTGTTAGCTGCCTTGATTGTCCCATTTTATGGGAGGAAAGGCAGGATACAAATATTTTTTTAAATAAATAAAATTCTGAGCTTTCCAGCATGGACTGCAGTAATTGTCTCGATAATAATAATAATAATAATAATAATAATAATAATATACAGTATTTATATACCGCCTTTCTTGGTCATTGGATTTCTCCTCTGACTTTAATCCAAGGCGGTTTACATGGGCAGGCTTTCCCAACCCCACTAATGGGGGTCTTTACAATCATGTATATAATATAAATGTTCAATCTTTCATGAACTGCATTCCAGATGGTATCCTTTGCAGTCTGGCCTCTCCCTGGCCGTCGCCTCCCATGCTCAGCCGATGCAGCTGGCATCTCTCCTCACAGAGGCTTTCACAGCTTTTTTTTTTGTCAGAGGTGTGTCTTGAACTGGCCATTCACCGAATGAATGGTTGGCCACCTTTCTTGGCACTGAGGGCTATAAATGATCATGCATACCTCTGTACATAACTAGAATGAAGTACAAATATTTTACTTCAACATTTGGGATGTGGGTGAACGCCAATAGGCAATTGGGAAAGATGCCTACATTATGTTGAATAACGTATTTTGTTTCAGGGTTCCCCCAAGATAAAGCCGCATGCACTTTAAAACAAAGCACACTTGGTAGCGTCCTGACTAGCCCTTGCACTATTGGGAGCCCACACCATAAAAGGAAGCTTTCTTCATGAGGCGTGTTCTGTTTGTTGGAAGAGATCCTTGTACAAGCGTCTGAGACGGCTTCCATTGTGGAATGAGCTCTTTATAGCGGAAGGATGTCACCCACTCATAATATTTTGGGTGGGCCCAAATCTTTAACCATAAATAATAGTGCCAGTACACCCACATTTTAAAAAGTATTTTATTAGTACTGATGAATGGATGGGCACTAGTAAATGGTGATGATGATGACTGTCTTTGTATCACAAGCATCTTCTGTGACAGTGTCCATGAGGCACAGTTGTGTTGACTTCTTGTACTGTTGCTCAAACAAATCAAACTTTGTTAAAGTTGATGTAAATAATACATTGAGACTGTACAAATCAATCCCATTAAAGCCCAAATGCACTGTATTTACCAGTTGCTTCTATGATATTCTTTAGATTAATGATATTCGTGCAAAACAATGTCATTGGAAACTGACTTTTTGTGATGCCAATAGGACACTTTCTTCAAATAAGAAAGCAAAATATAAGAATATAACAATCTGGCAGCTTGCCACTTCTGTCATTAAAGAACTGGAGGAAAAACTGGCTTTAGTATAAAGGCAGAGTTCTGTATAATCCATCTTGAACCACTGGCCAGCTGCCACTAGGGGAAAACATACACTCATTACTTGTTGAAATGTGCAGTGAAAACCAGACTATCCTGGCCAAAACATCTTCTTTCTCTTAAATGGAAATGAGTTATTCTATAGATCAGATAACCCTAACCCATACCCCAGTGTTCCCTATCTTTTTGGACCCTTTCAACCTTCTAGGGACCTTCCTAAACCAAGCTGCTGAGATTTTGCTGCAAGGGCCTCTTTGAATTCAGCAGCATTTCAGAGAGCTGCATGTCAGGAATACCAGGTCAGAGTGTGGATTCATTCTCCTTTAGTCTGGTTTCCCTGAGAACAATAAACTCTAACCAGGTATCCTGCTCTAGTTGCTATGTTCCAGCCAACATAGCACCTGACCAAGTCAAGGGGTATGTAGGGGTGTCCAGGTAGCCATAAACCATCTGAAACATCTTCATCTTGCTTCCTCATTTTCCTTTATACCAGCGTCTAGTTCATGGTTTCTATTGTCTGACCTTTGCCCAATCCCTGTAAATTGTCAGCCATGGTGGAGTTCCAATTTGTCAGCTGTAGCTGTGATAAGGGGTTTCCAGTAAAATGTCATCCGGGGGGGGGGGGGCAGACTGTAGAATAGCTGGAAGCTGCTGTATTTGGGTTACTCCAAACTAAATGGACTGAAAAGACTGGTCTGGTGGACTGTGCTCCATTCATTTTGCAGACTACCTTGGAGATATTTCACTTCTGGCAAAATAAATTTGGGTGAGCCAGTTTAGGGGTGCCTGCAGAAGACTCCAGTTCACTGTCAGCTCCAGTTGAAAGATCTTGGATGGAATTTCTAGGAAAGATTTTTGCCAGAGTCCTTGAGCAGCCCCAGAGAGAAGACCCTTATGGACCCAAAGGTGGTCCCCTATACAAATCTGCTTCATATCCATACGTATTTGAGAACGACCTAATAATGGCAGCCTTTGCTCCAAGCCACATGGTCACACAGCCTTAATGAAAGCCCCATGCAGCATCCTTTTTGTGTTCCGGTGCTCTGTGATGATGTCATCACTGAGAACTCCGGAGCTGCCCCCGCGCAGCCATGGTAGGACTCCGTGCACTTGGGGGCAAAGATTAGAGGGAACACTGCTGATAGACATGATTCGTACTTCACTGTATGTTTGGAGATGTGTGTCTCTTCTTTATCCTTTACATGTTTACCACAGCAAAACCAGTGTATCTGTGCTGCGTATCTAGGACTAAGTTCCATTGAACAAAGTGGAACTTATTTGCGAGTAAACATGCATGGAATTGGTCTATTTGTCTCTGAATGCTGGAAAAGGAGCTTTTGAAAGGAACATGCAGGCTGCAGTGCAGATTGACTGGTCAATCTTTATTAGGCATATGCTTTGTCTCTCGTCTGTTCTGTAACAGTTGGTCGTTGTGTTAGGCTGCTGAACCTGAACATCAGCAAAATGACTAGATTTTGCAGTACATTATGCTCACTTAAGTGGATGATGGAAATGTGCCAAATTAAGAAAATGCAAAGCCTTTTAAATTAAAAGGCATGCTTTATAACATGAGACATTAACTTGTTTAGAATTTCTCATTGCTAAAATCACTGTGCTTTCCACTTAATTGTGGAATGAATTACACTTTACACTCTGCTGCAATTCACTGGGAATTTTTGCGGTATACTAAAGTAAATGAGATATGTGTAACATTATATGGATATGCTGGGTGGGGAGGGGAGGGGAGTCAACCTGTGGGGGTTGTTTGAGGTGTATTCATTCCTATTCTCATGGATCAAATTATATACAGGTAGGACCTCTGTATCCACAGATTTGACTCAACGCGGATACAGGAGCCACTGTAAAAACTTTTTTAAAAAAGAAAAAAAGTTAAAAATGGAGTTCCTTACCTTTTTGCTGGCAAACTGCTCCATTTGCAAGACTGTAGACAGTTAAATCGTGCTCCTACAGACTCTTCCGGGTTGCACAAGTTCCCCCTCCCTTCCCCAAGGTCACCGCAGAATGCATTGGGCCAAGCCTGGGGAAGGGAGGGGGAAGTTGTGCGACCTGGAAGAGGCCATAGGATCGCGAATTCACTGTCTACAGCCCTGCAAATGGAGCAGTTTGCCAGCCAAAAGGTAAAGAACACTATTTTTAACATTTTAAAAAGGTTTTTACAGTGCCCTCTGTATCTGTGCTAAAGTGATTTCGCTTTATGCGGATTTCAGTATCTGGGGGGGGGGGGCGGAACCGAATCCCTGCAGACACCATGGTCCAATCTGTACATTCAACACAGATTAAGTATATATCATTGTGAGTGCTTATATTAAAGTTGCTCTTTGACTGAACTTGGTATCCTTAGTATATTTGAAAATTTAATCTTGGGCTTGGTTTACCAAGGTCAGTGTCGGAACACAGAACTAATATAGCAGTGGAGGCTTTATTTAAGCAGCATGTCATTCTGCCAGGTGCTACGAATTCTGTACTTTTCTAGCTAAGTGGGGTGGGAACAGCTGCCTCTTCATCATCTGTGCACTTTTTATTTAATTTCTATTGGATTTTATTTAAGCAAATTGTAAAGTAAATACACATAATAAAATAATGCACTTCATTGGGAACTCTGTCTGGCTCATCCCATGAAAATAAATACAAAGTAATGCAAGAACACAATGGTGTGCATTCATTTCAGCAAGTACTGCTTGCTTCTCACTTTTCCATGCCTTTTATAGTTAAAGAGCTTGGTTCCTCTTTTGAATCCTACAGTCCTACGAATCTTGTGTCTGCATAGGGTTGCTTCATTTAAGAGACCACTTCCAAAAGTTGACTGTGTTTTTTCTACCCCCCCAGAACACAAGGCACCCTGCATAAGTTATATTGTTAATAGAAGACTTTAACAGAAGACACTTGTAGAGCTCACAAATTGATACATCTAGTTCATATTAGAAAAGTAAGGAACGAAAAGTTCTATTTGGCAAGGTTTATAAGCCAGGCAGTCACTAGGCCAGCAAGGACTACCAGGAAAGATTCAGTTTAAATAAAGCAGCCGTGCAACTGGGTAAACAATCAGACATGCTAATAAAATCTAATTCCGTGGGCATTTTCTGTAACCTGTTCTCAGACTGAGACCATTTTGCATATAACCCATCATTGTGAAGTTCCTTATGACTTTTTGATGGCCTTCTCATGTCTCGGTATAACTTGATCAGTGGGATAAGTACCAAACAATCTGCCTTGAAAATTAAAGTGATTCTTTAGTCTGGCAGACTATATCACACTGCAAGTTATCAACATGACTCTACTGTCAGACATTCCAAAAAAGCAACACAACAAGCAGAAATTCAGCAAGTGAAACTGATCCCAGTACTATCCCTGTGCAAGAGGAAAATATTAACCTGCTGAATATATTGTATGTGGTGCTGGTTTTGCTTATGCATGTCTCTTATTCTAATACTTCAGATGCTTCAGGAGTACAAATAAGTGCTAACACACTTAGTGTTAATTACCACTGTTTTACTGATGATGTGGTTGGGTTCCTGTATTGGCCAAAGGGCATCAGTAGTGGTGTTAGTCTGGTTTCCTTTAAACCCAGTTCTGTGAGCAGCTATAGGGTCTGACATTTGTCCCAGTTTGTTTGCTTCGGTATTGTTTGTTTTACATATTTGCGCTTCCTGCAAATGGCCAATGATGTGGTGCTTGGTGTTTCAGGGGAAATGGCTGCTTTGCTTCTTGGCATATTGACGGACACAACTCAGTTTTACTGTAATAAATACAGTAGCTGCTCATGCACACAGTCTACTTGTTTGAGCCAAGTAACATCAGAGGTGATGCTCTGGGGAGGATCACCCTGGGAGCTTCTGTGAAAAGTCATCTCCGGGTTCCCATGCAGCTGTTCATATGCATAGCTATGGCTGGTGGGTCTCCTCTCGGGAAGCAGGGAGGAGGCGAAAGACCTGCGGGTTGGGGTTGGGGTGGATCCAGCTAGGGCTTACAGAGGCACATACTGTCACAGTTTGGTTTGGCTGGCAAAATCTTTGCATGCAGTTGGGGGTGGTCTGTGCTGTGTGCAGTGGAGGAAAAGAAGCAGAAGTGTGGAGGACACAGGCTGAAGCTAGTGGAAAGAGGTCCCAGAATCTGGACGACTGTGTTGGAGGAGCTTCTCCTGCGACTGTCCCAGGGCACTGTATTGAGGGCACGTGACACAGCGATTGAAGCAAAGGAAGTCTGGGTCTGCTTAGTGCCCGGATGGGTGACCACCTGTGAACGCCATGTACGTTGCCTTGAGTTTTACCATGGAAGGAAGGTGGGATATAAATGTAGTGAACACTGCTTCAGTGCTTTGGCACCTGATAGGAAATTGTTCAGAAAAGATGATGCAATGTGATACAGGAAAAGCCTGTGTTGTCAGCAGGCAGCCGTGTGTGTGTGTGTGTTTCAGAGGAACTCCTTTGGGGCGCCTTCTATGGAGTCAGAGACCATTGGTTCATCTATATACTGACTAGCGATTCTCAAGGGTTTCAGGCAGGTCTCTTCAAGGCCCTATCTGGGACCTTCTGTTTATACAGCATGTGCTCCATAGATAACTACAGCATTTGATCCTCCCCACAAAAACGAAACAAAACTATGCAGTTTCCCCATGGCAACCTGGAACAAATGATTTAAGTTTTTTCAGAAGGATTTGCCAACATTTGACCTTTTATGTATTTATTTCTCTGTAGATAGGTGAGTAACAACACAATATTCTCATTAGATAATGGGGGGGCAGAGAAGCAGCTATTGGTGGTGGTGCACTATTGCTACTGGGGGGAGAAGCAGGGGGGAGGAGTATTGGTGGTGGTGGGGAACACAATCAGACTTGCTCTAGAGAGGTGGGCACTTCAATCAGACGTTGGCAATAGTTTTGGGACTGAGCCAAGATAGTAGGTGGCAAATGGGGGATACATTTAACACCTTTGAAGCAGGAATAAAAAAGGTAAAGGTATCCCCTGACAATTAAGTCCAGTCGTGTGTCCGACTCTGGGGTGTGGCTTCCATTTCAAAGCTGAAGAGCCAGCGTTGTCTGAAGACGCCTCCGTGGTCATGTGGCCGGCATGACTCTCCTTGCCGCAGCGCATAGCATGCAGCTGGAACACAGAGCGCTGTTTACCTTCCCGCAAGCGGTACCTATTTATCTACTTGCATTGACATGCTTTGGAACTGCTAGGTTGGCAGGAGCTGGCCAAGCAACGAGTGCTCACCCCGTCGCGGGAATCGAACTGCCGACCTTTCGATCGACAGCTTATGGTTCAGCAGTTTAACCTGCTGCGCCACCCGCTGGCCTTTGAAGCAGGAATACCTGAGAGTAATTGAACGTTTTGTCATTACATTTAGTTAAAAACAAAACAGAACAAAAATGTAATGAACATGTACAATCACTTCTATAGCATTTTTACTACATAATGCCCTTTCCAGTTAGTTTTGTTGCAGATGTGACTACAGGTAACATGGAACATAAATCCAGCGCATGTCACGTCATGTGCCTGCAGTCAAATTGCATTGTGTCTTAGTAGGAGGGACCTAGTTTACTTACAGCCCAATCCTGTGTAACTCTTGTACCGGTGTAACAGTAAATCCACCAGTGTAAGAGCACTTATGCCAGTGTAACTTGCTGTACGCTGACGGATGCAGGACGGACACCGGCGTAATCCCCCTCGGACGCTGTGCATGCGCAGTTCAGATGTGAGACAGACGCCCGTGCAACTCCGCTGGTACAGGGAGCATTCCAGGGGCGTCTGAACTTAGTTGGACGCTCCCCTACATTGGCAGAGTTGCAGCGGCGGCCGCCCCGCATCCAAACTGCACATGTGAGGCGTCCCAGGGGGGTTACGCCGGTGTCTGACCTGCGTCCATCGGCATATGGCAAGTTACACTGGCATAAGTGCTCTTACACCGGTGGATCTACTGTTACACAGGATTGGGCTGTAATTGTTCACATTTACCCCTGCACAGTTATTGCTGTGGCTGATAAAAGGTGAACTAAGTGTGTCTTGCTTTCAGCCTGTGATCTTGAATTAACATTAAAATGAAGCATTAAAATGCCCAGGCTTATGATTCATTCATTATGTTGTGCTTTGACATTATCTGGATTTTGACAGAGATGTGATGACGTGCATTTTAGGGCTAGTGTTGGTATAATAGTATCATTTGATGCATGATGGTTAGGCTGTGGGACTGCATGCTCTGCTTGACCCCCTGCTGCCTCACTTTCTGCAGTGTAATTTTCCTTTGCAGGGTGAGGGTCTAGCCATGATTAACCGTAACCTTGGCATCAATGTTAACTGCACTTAGGATTAACCAGGATTCTTTCTTAACTCAGGGTCTGAAATCAGTTTGCAACTTGTTTCAGACTCTGGGTTAAGCAGAACCTGGCCAACTCTAACAGTTAATTGCAGTGAACTGGTGATCTAGAAAGGAGGGAGCATGCAGTTCTGCCATCATCTGCTACTTGCTGCAAGTTAAGGAAGTGGTAGGTAGTGCACATGTTGATTGGCCTTTAACATACTGATACATCTGCTCTGTTCTTTAATTCATTCAAAGTGGCATTGTATTGTCTGCCTCTTAAATGGGAGTTTTCTCTTTACGTTCTCGTTAATAATGGAGAGTTTGCTCACCTACATGCCATTAAACTCAATTAAGGGATACAAATGTTACTTGTAGCAGTTCTGAGATTGTGTGTCTGAGATTTAAAATTATAGTTTGATTCCTGCATGAGGAAAAAGCTTAGGCATTGACATTTTGACAGTTTTTTGAAGTGCTTTTTAATCAAACTACAGTGCTTCTTGAGCTCCTGACAATCTCCTGACTAAATTCTTTGTCCTTTCTTCTTTGTCTGAATGACTTCTCTCTTTTTCATTCATATTGATTTGTCAATCATCTTCAGCCTACTTTAAACAATGCCTTGCTGAAGACATTTTCCTCCTGAAGGACAGGAAGACTGCATTCAATTTTTCCTCTCTAAAATGCATTTGAAATAATACTCTGCTGGAGCTATATTGCTGGGTGCCTGTTCTTTCATTGTAGGACTAGTTGGTTCTTTCTTTTTCAAGTCAGAGTCATGTCTGCTTGCCAAACAGACAGCTCTTGTCACCCTATGCAGGAAACTAGAGAAGGGGAGTGTATCCCTGTTGATCCTGCTGGACCTCTCAGCAGCTTTGCATGCCACTGACTGTGGTGTCTTTCTGGGTTGTCTGACCAGATTGGGGCAGAGGGGTGCCGCTTTGCAGTGTGATGTGATCCAGAAGAATCTTTTTGGGCTGATATATCCCAGAAGGTGGTACTGGGGGACTCCTGCTCTAGTCTGACCTCACCTTTGGCTTGGTGTGTCACAGGGTTCCATTCTGTCCTCCATGTTGTTTAACAACATCTACATGAAACTGCCGGGGGAGATAATCTGGGTGGTGGTGGTTGGAGTTGGGTACCATCGATCAGATTCTGGGATAGTTGTGGATGTCCTAGAATAGATCATTGCCTGAGTGGGGGACTGGTTGAGAGTGAACAAGTTGAAATTAAATCCAGACAAAACAGAGGTTCTCTTTGTCTGGAGAACTGCAATGCGGGTATTGGATCAGCAACCTTTTCTGAAATGGGTTGTGCCTTCTCTGCAGGAGCAGCTTTGCACTTTGGGGATCCACCTGGATAGCCAGGTGGCAGCACTGGCCGGGGGAGAGGACTTTTTGCCCAGCTTAGGCAACTAGTTGTTGCAAAAATTTTGACCAGTGGATTGGACCTGACTACAGTGGTCAATAGAGCAGCGGTTAAGATGATGAACTGCAGGCCGGAAGGTCAGTAGGACAGATATTCGAGATCCAAGTGCTGCAGCTCCTGCCAACCTAGCAGTTCGAAAGCAAGACATTGCAAGTAGATAAATAGGTACCGCTGCGGCGGGAAGGTAACAGTGTTCCGTTAGTCATGCCGGCCATATGACCATGGAAGCGTCTTCGGACAGCGCTGGCTCTTCGGCCAGAAACGGGGATGAGCACCTGCACCCTAGAGTCAGACATGACTGGCTTTCGAGTAGGGGATACCTTTACATTTACCTTACAGTGATCAATGTACCAGGACTTGATTACTACAGCACACTGTATGTGAGGTTGCTCGTGAAAACTGTTTGGAAATGGCAATAAGTGTAGTTCTGGGGGATAAGCGACTTGACTAGTCAGGTCACATTTGTTATGTTCCACTTTTTGGAACATGATTTGGGATTTTGTCCTGCAGTTGTTAGTGGTGGTGGTTTTGTTTTGAGTTTTATTGTACTTATTTTTTGTTAGCTGCCTTGGGCTTTTCATTACAAATAGAAAGGTGGCCTATAAATGTCCTAAAATAAAATAAAAATATCTGCCTCCAATTCAGGCGGTGGACCCACTCAAGCCTGCACAGGCTCCTCCGTTGTGTGCTTCTGCTGTGGAAATGCCTACTTTTCTAAGCAGTGTTTGTTGCAGCTAAAATGTGACTTTTTTTGTCTTGGAAACCTAGCATATGTGCTGGGAGTGATCATGTGGAATGTCAGGGGCACCTTGTGGGGTGTGTGTGTGTGAGAGAGAGAGAGAACACTAGTGACAAGCAGCACAGTTCTTCCACAAAGCAGCTACAGCTGCCTGCTTAAGGTATGATGGCCTTTCGTAGCCTCTAGTTTTTATGACATGCCTTCTGTCGCCTCTTTGCTTCTGTGGTGTTTGTAAATGCCTTCAAAAATCCGGCTGGGGTAGTTAAGACAGAACACATAGGTTTCTAGTTGCCTTTACTGTGAACCATTCTGAGATAAGTGCTGCTTTAATCTAATTATTAAAGCTTCTTTTCTGTCCATGGAAGGTGCAAGTGCAATTTACTTACAAAAAGCTGTGTCATTATGACTTATTACCAGTAAAAACTGGTAACCGTCTGCAACGGCAATGTTGAGGATTAGCGGTTCTTCTGTTGTGCAAGTAAACATCTGCAAACTTGTGGCATTTAAGAGGAGCATGCCATATTTCCTTTTGGCTCCTGCTACAGCATTCAGGTCATAGGAAGCTGCTGCATAGTGAGTCAGACCATTGGTCCATCTAGTTCAGTATTGTCGGTACTGTGCTGGTTTCAGACAGGAATTTTTCTGTGCCCTAACTGGAGGTGGATAAAGTACTAAAGTAACGTTAAAGTACTTCTGAAAACTCAGTGTTGAGACTGTGTATGCTTTTATTATAAGACATGACATCTAGGGCATGATCTGGTCAACTGTGTATGTATGTGCTATACACATGCTTTCCATGTGCAAGAGGGATGTCGGGAAGTAGTGTTGGCAGAAGGAAATTCTGTGTGCAGGAGGGAAGGACTCAGTGGGGCACTGGATCATGTCCATAGTCTCTTCTTGTCTCTTAGAATATCTGAGATGAGAGACGGCCACAGTGCTATAACTGACCCAAGTTCTGGGGGTGGTGGTAAGGAATTTAAATCCTTTAAAGAAACATATTTTCGCTAGATAAGATTTTGACTCCACTTGACGTTGTAATTGAGGGTAGAACTCATTCCATGCATAAGTGATAGAATCCACTATTATTTCTAAGTAGGTGAGAAATGTGACGTGACAGATGGCTGCATGTAAATTAAATAAGCTATACTATCTGATTAGGGTTGTTTCTCGAGGATGATTATTTGTTTTTGTTGCCATTATATCACTCCCTCTTTCTACCAACAGTTTCAGGCCAAAATATTGTCTCCTTAATACAATTTTACTTGTAGATACAAAGGTAGTCGTGTTGATAGTAAACTGTGGTTGCTTTTTAGATTTCAGCTGACTTAATTATGTAAGCCCCAAATTAGAGCTTGAGACCACTTAATACTAAGTTATTTACCACTAAAGCCTGTGGCCCAAATCCTTTTTAACACCAAGTAATGGTGTTTAAAATATGGGAGGAAAGTCGTGGTGAAAACCTGCATTCTTAGAACCTGAACGGAAAGCTGTTTCCAATCCTACAAATTGGAGAGACAGAAGCTTTAAATTTATTGAATACTTAACATTCTGAATAATCCTTAATATACAATTACTACAAGTGATTTCAGGAATTGCTTAGGTTGTGCAATCTGCATGGTTAGTTTCCTGGGGGCGGCACAAGGGGGGATCCTACTTTTGTCCTACTTCTAAAAAAAAATGTTCCATGCTTGGCAGGTGTGCTGGCAATGTGGACTGTGGCTGAGCAGATATATGGCCCAGCAGATCTGTTCTGTCTGAGTCCCAAACTGATTCTTCCATTCTCCTTTCTTCTGCCTCCCAGCCCAAACAACTTTGTCCTCCCTAACATATTCTGTACCCATTCCTCTTATGGCAAGGCTAGATGCAGCAATTCTTTCTCCCTTCCAGATCCCACAAGTTAGTAGAGAGAGCCACACATAGGGATGGCCTGTTTTAACTTGAGAAGGTGAACTAATATTTTATACAAGAGGTGCCTGGTGTGAGCAATCATAACGCCTTTGTGGGAGCTAATGTGTTTGCCTAGTTGCCTGCCGAACAGATAGCCTATTCAGTCTTATTGACTTCAATCTGCAATATTTTCCACTGCAGAAGCAGCAGAGTGGCTGAAACCGTATCGTGATCCCTGCTCAACGTGAGATTTCCCCCCCCCTTCCCAAATTGCCATTTCTTCCTGTTGGAGAACATTGGCACCGTACATCTGTATGTAGGTTTTTCTACACTGAAGAACAAAACATACAGTCAAATTTTGAACAAGGAAGCAGGGTAATAAATTAGCTCATTGAACTCCCTTAGTAACTAGATAAAATTATTTGGATTGAAGTGACTCAAGACAGACTTAAAAAAATCTTTCATTTGCTAGGAAATAAATCTTTAAAGCTCTAACAGTTATAAACAACTAATCTTTCCATTCAGGTCATGGACTTAATTATCTTTATTGTTTTGAAACCGATGCACAGATTGAGAACCATATGCTTGCCTGATCTGACCTCCATTGTGCAATGTATCTGGGTTAGGTGATTTTTTAAAAACTGTAATAGTGTCTGAACCTGTAGTTCAGAACTGATGAGGAAAAGCTTTGGTGACCAACATGGTAGTAGATTAAGGCGTTTTGGTGCTGAAAGTGAGATCTTCCAACTCTATTAGCATTGATTGGTTTTTACTTGTTCCTTCTTTCTCTGGGAGCTTCTTTTTCTGACTTCCTGTAATTGTAACAATGATTTATTTCAGTTATTATAGTCACACAGAGTTTTTATGAACACAGACCTTCAGATGAGTCAAAAACAAGAACCACCTTGCTGTGTTACCAGATCTTGCCAAGTTCTGAATGTCTCTCTGAGAAGCTATATGTGTTGGGTTTATTTTAAAAAAAATCTGCTTTGCAATACATCTTTAGATTTTTTTCTTAATTTAATAGGATGCTTAATTCCTCCAAGCTAGATGTGCTCCTTCCTGAAACAACCTCTCCCCGAAAAGTGCTTTGGATTTTTGCTGTTGGTATAATAGGTTGGCCTATTTTTCTTCATTGCTTAATACAGTAATTACTTACAGTGCTCTGTCACTTTCTGTAGTACCTAGGAAACTCCAAACCACATGAGGAAGGGAAAAAAACCACCAGTCAGACCACTTACAAAAAAAGTCATCTTCTTGTCTAACATGATTGCACATTCAGATTTTGATTTAACACTGTCTAGTACCCCTGTTCCTCCCAAATAGTCCTTTGCTTTTAGCCCCTGCCCACCTTGTAAAAATAGGATTAGGATGTGCATGACCCTGATAGTCTTGTACCCTAGATATGGGGATTAATCATTTTTGTTAATAGTTTTAAATGAAAACTTGGTCCTCTGCAAAGCTCATAACCTCCTCTGATTGCTGAGCTATTGTGCTTTTCCTTCAGCTGATACCTCACTTCTGTCTCTGTTGCCTCCCCTGGTTCCTGTCTGGTACATGTGCAGCAGGGCTTTCCCACTCATTCCTGTGAGGCTAAAGTTGCCAGTTGTTTTCCTGACAGAGGTTTCTGTGCCTTTGAGAACTGCATGATTGTGACAAACCCTGTTGCTCCCTTCATTTTTACATATTTTCTCTAGTTTTGCCACCATCATTCTGAGGTGTGATGTCTCAGTCACTTTGAGAATGCTGAAGACATCTTCTTGCAGTAGCCCTTGTCCCCTTTTAAAATTTCAGCATCGTTATGTCATGATCTCCAGGGTAGCACCGAGAAAAACCACATCACCCTTTGAGAATTCTGATGCTTCTCCCTACCCTGAGTGTTGGAATTTGGGTGCAGTGCCACCTGCAGGACTCTGGAGGAACTGCTCAGACCCCTGAGACCCTTTACCTGCCCTCTATGATACCTGTAGGAGATGTGCCCCTTGGTGCAACTTCCTTTCTCCCACATCATGTCTCTCTCCCTGACCACTGAAGGAGAAGGATGCAGCTTCCTGAGCTCTTTTAATGGCAGACAGCCATTACTGTGATGAGCACCCCTCCTCTCTCAAACACACAGAAAGCTATAGCAGGGGTTCTCAACCCTCCCCCCTCTGTGTACCATCTATGGTGCCACTCTCCCTTGGCGTACCCACCGGAAGTAACTGGCAATGACGTCATTGCCAGTTACTTCTGGGGTTTCGTCGTTTTCGGAGCCCGGTAGGGCAGGGCGGGTGGGAGAGAGCTCTTCTCAGCGCTCCTGAGAAGCTCAGCCAATGGCAGGAGCTTCTTGGGAGTGAAAATGCGGCCAAAAACACCATGTCTGAGTGGGGTTCCGGTGGACCGGTGGTCTGCATACTACCTCCTGTCAGCTGGAGTACCCCTGCTAGTACACGTACCACCGGTTGAGAACCCCTGAGCTGTAGGGTTTTCTGTTCCATAAGTAGTCGGAGTCTCTGATGCTTCAGAAGATGTTTACAACTGTAAAACTGTGAGTAAAATATTTCTCTTGGAACCTTAACTACCTCTGCCTCCTGTGTATGTTTATTGATAGCAGCAAACTAGCTGGGTGGTGGAATTTTCCATAGGAAAAGGGCTCTTCATCTGAGTCAGACCATGGTTCCATCTAGCTCAGTATTGTCTACTCTACTCTTCATTCTGATTACTAGAAACCCAAGAACCCCCTTTTCCAACAGAGAGCAGGTTGGAATGACATGTACAGTCATGCTTAGGCTGTATGTATGGGGTAGATTTCACTGCCACCAGAAATGCAGGATCAGGGTCATGTTTGGTCTGTCTGCCAACTGACAGCCCTCATACTGAGTTACCTGAGGAGGGAGACGGATGGAGAGCTCCTTGACCAACCTCCTAGCTACACTTCTCTCTCTTTCTCACCCACGCATCCCCAAACAATCACACGCACACTCCAGCTTTTTCTGGGTAGTGTGCAAGGCTAAGCAAGGCATCAGAGATGGGAGGCGAATTGCTCTGTGGGTTAAACTAAGCATTAGGCAGGTTTGTTTTTAATCAAATCAAAGGAAAATATTTATTGGAGATTAAAACGGAACAAGGAAAAACACAATCAAATTCTATACTTGAGATCAAGAGGGAAAGTTCAAAATAAAGTAAAAACCAAGTCCAAGTAAGATTTCCCTAACTTAAATCATCTATCTACAATTCAGCGTTCTCTTGACACTAGAGGGAAAGAACTTTCTAGGCGTGAACTCTTTCCTAGCCAGACAGCATCTTGGCTTGGCTGGCTGCTCAGCTACTACATCTTGTATCTTATGAGCCCAACTCACGTCTTACTCTCTCCACCCAGCTCTCTTTATTCCGATTTTGGGAGCCTAGCCACCCCCCAAGCTCTGATAGGCTAGTTTGAAATTAAGACACCCAAATTTCCTGTCCCCAATTCTGGTGAATAACTGGATCGATGACCAGGTGTGAGCCAAGGCTATTGGTCTCCAGTGTTACCAGGCGGTCATGGGACTCCAATTTTACATTTGGAGGAGGAAGGCTATGTGTGTACATGACCTAGAGCTCTGGTCAGAATGGAATATGTGCTTCCTAAGTCACCCTGAGTGTACATTGAGGGCTGTCTTTTAGGGGAAAAAGAGTTTTCTCATGAGGGAGTGCTTGCTCATGACATTACCAAAGAGCCACATGTCCAAATGTGGATGTACTGTATTGTCTTCATGTCTGGAGTTTCCCAGAGAAAAAGGATTCTTTCTGGCCAATCCTCTTGCTGATAGGGCAGCCAGCCAAGTCCACCTGGTTAGATAAAGAGGATGGTATGGTATGCCCAGGCAGGGCCTCTGAGAGGAATTTTATCAGGGGGTACAAAGTTGCTTTGGGCCCCTTCTCAAAGGGGGAGGGGCAAAACAGGCCAGGGGGGAGGGCAGCAATGGCTGGAAAAGTCTCCAGAGCCCAGGTCTACCAGGCTTCCCAATGTCACGCCCAGGTCTATCTGTCCAGTAGACCTGGCCTCCCGGTTGACCTGGCCTCTGTCTTTCACTCTTCATGAGGCCAGTTGAGATCTCAGGAAATTTCTGGGACCCTTCTATTGGCTCCTGAGCCCCCCGTTTTTGACTCTGAGCCCAGGTACAATTTACCCCCTTCTCATGGGCCCTGTGCCCAGGTGGTTCTAATTTACCCAATTGGATGACCCTATGAGCAAACCTAGATTTTTTTTAAAGTCCCCACACAGTGATGCTCTTGGTTGTTGCTTCTGTTTTGTCATCGATTGCACCATGTCTGTGCATTAACAAAAGGTTCACCCATCACTTGTAGGGGTACAGGAATGTAATGTTTCCTCCTGCTGGACAGTGTGGGTAGTTCAGGATAAGAAAATGTCCAACAAGACATGTTCAGTGATTATTATTTTTCTACTCATCTCTTAAGTAACGTGCCCATTTTTGTTTGAACTCTCCATCCTAAAGTCAATCCTCTTCATATTCTTGATACAGTTTGCTTTTTTTTTAAAAAAAAAAATCTCCTACATCCTTTCCCATTTCTTTTATTTGCCTTGTTTATCCAGTCCTTTAATAACCAGGAAAAATGAAGAAGAGTTTCTGTCCAGCCTCAGTTGACTAGGAAGAGAGTGGGCTAGCTAAGCTTCTCTAGATCTCTCTGTTCTTGCTACAGTTTGTTTTGGTTTTTGTGTAACTGGGAATCCCTCGATTTTTGGGAACCCCTACAGATCAGAGATGGAGAATCCAAGGCGACCTTTCTCTGCCTGGCTTTCCCCACCTTGGTGGTGGCAGCAGAGATCTACCAAGTCCCCACATACTCCCAGACCAACAAAGTGAGAGAAGGAAGGGTGGAGAGCGAGGGGCAGGAGGGATGTTTCAAGCTGCTAGGCATTGTGCCTGTTTTTCCCTCCACCTGCATGTGCCCTCTTTCACCACATGGATGATAAGAAATTCTACAGGTGCTGCCTTTCCCCAGCTCACTTAACAAAAGCAGAACCTGTTCAGTTTTGTAGTTTTGAAGGCACAGGAGTTTCTTTCTAGAAGGGAGATAGCAATCCTTTCATAGAAGTGTGAGGTGCATCCTTTTTTCATTCAATTTGAATAGTCTCCTGGACGGTCTCCTTACAATCATGGGAATTCCTCACATGTTCTCCAGTTGTGCATACGTGGATATAGGAAGCTGCCTTATTCTGAGTCAGATCACAAGTCCATCTAGCTCAGTATTCTCTACTCTACTCTGTCTGACAATGGCTCTCTAGGGTCTCGGACAGGGATCTTTCCCAGCCTTACCTGGAGTTGCTGGGGATTGAATCTGGGACCATTGCTCTGCCACTGAGCTGTAGCCTCATCCCTGACCTCTTTGTGAATTTGAACATGCTCAGTTTTGAAAAGAATAAAATTCTCTGTTCCCACTACAGTTCTCTTTCCAAGACCAAACCAGAGAAGGTGTGGCAGATCTATGATAAGATATCCTGTGGTGGATTGTTTTCCAAAACAAAATGAATGAGTGTGAGTGAGAATTTGAATGGGGGGGGGCTAATTATCTCCTTGCATTTCCCCCTGTGTAAATCGCCCCCCCTCCAGCTACTGTTTGCCCCATTAGGGAAAAAGACATGGGTAGCATCTCATCTTTTCTGTGGGCTAAGCCACAAAGTAATAAAAATGGCAGAGGCCTTCATAGCCATGCCCATAAATAATTGGCTTATTGGATGCCAGAATTAAATTTCACAAACTAGTAGAAAAAAAATAGTGGCTTAAAATTTATTTTCAGCCTTCCTGATTCCACTGGTTTGAGCTAAATTAAGTATGCATTTATTTTCACGTTTACATGTTGGTATCTCTTCCTCATGTCCAGCTGTAAAGTTCTTGTCCCAAAAAGTTCATACCCATTCTTCTACAGTTAATACTCGGGAAGAAGAAATATAAGACTTAATCATGCTAAGTCCATTGGTTTCAATAGGCTTACACACAATTACCGTTAAGATGGATTGTGGCTGTACAGCTTGAAAGCATTTGTTATCTAGGGCCATCAAAGTTCTGGCAACGACGAGCAGAGAAAATGCCTAGTTTTTCTTTTTGTACACCTGCTTTTTCACACTTGGTTTTTTTCCTAAACATTTGCTGGCCTTAGAATGAGTCGTCCCCCCCCCCCATTATTGTTTCCCTGGAAGCGTTAGATATTGGTGATAGATGCACACTTATAGTGGAAGTACAGTCGGCCCACACCTTGGCGCAATAGACTTGTGCAGATTCAAATATACGCGCTTGCCCCCACCAAAGACAGAAAAACAACAGTAAACAGTGCAGACAGTTCTGTCCTGCATTCAACTTACTCTGTTTATGCCTCGGAGTGAACTTGAAGTGAGAGAATGAAGCTTCTGTTCTCTCCTACTGTACTTTTAATTCTTAAAGAGATAGCACATATTTGTTGGATTTAAGCAAGTTTTGACTATATGCGATTTCGACTTTACATGCCAACCTTGGAATATAACCTGTGTGTGTGTGTGATTTCTTTAGAAAACTAATGAAAACTAAAAAAAACCTAATTTCTTTCTGCCTGCTATGGCCACCTGTTCAGACTGTAAAGCTCCTCTAAAAGAGTGTTACAGTCATGACAATTTAAGCATTCAACACAAGTGCTTTATCTTCCCTGGCACCATCTTTGTTATCTTTTGGGTGCCAGGTGCAGTCTGTTCTGTTACCTTGTGCCTTTAATGGTATTTGATGGCCTGTTGTTAACGGCTTTCGCTGTTTTATTTTTTTATCACTGGTCTCCTGGGTTTTTATCTCTCTGGTTTTATTGGTGGTTGGGTTTGTGTGTTTGTGTGTGTGTTAATTACTCTTGTAGGCCACCTTGAGACTGTTCATGGTGAAAGTCAGGATATAAATCCCATAAATAACTACTGTCTCAGTGCTCCCTGATGTATTTGTGCCTGGCCATTGCAATCTCCTCTTAGCCTCCCTTTTTAATATAAACCAGCTCAGTGTCCTTTTAAAATCGTAGAATTGGCTCTGGATGGACTATTTGCTTTGGTCTGAACCTAAATAGTCAATGGCACAATAATGTACAATGTTCCTTTTTTCCATTTTAGACCTTCACAATTTGATAAACTTCATCGAATCTACTTTAATTTTAAAAATAGCCTCGTTGCTCCGCCTGTCTTGAAGCTTTTCTTTGTCCTTTTTCCATTTTGAAATGATCCCTGTTGAATCTAACAGGGCACAGTGTTCCTAATTTGAAATGAGGCCTTTTTAGTAATTTCTACAATTGTATTAATATTTCATGACCATTACTGCACATTTTTAGCCTGGGTACTGATGCCTGGTGGCTCATAATAGTCTTGGGCTTGACCTCCAGTCTATTTTTGTTCAGTAAATTTTCAGCAGATAGCAAAAGTCCTTTTTAGTAGTCCCCAAGCATATGCCTTTACAGGGTTCCCCCCCCCTAATATATTTTATACCATCACTGCTGCTGCTGTGGTTCAGAGATCTTCTGGTGCAACATGAGTAGCTACCTGATCCTTTGCTGCAACTGTTTTGTATCTTGGGAAAAAAAATAAGTGGGCTGTTACTTCCTTGAAGGAAAGGAAGGGTTGAGCTTGCAGTTTCCTTTAAATAAAGGGAATCATTAAAACAATAAATATGTCTATTTAAAGGGAGCATACAAATATCAGTCAACTGCTAACTTCAGATGTCAGCGTAGCTGGTCACTTTAGAACTGAGGGGGTGACCGCAAGTCTTTGGAGGCATCTTTTTCTTGCTTCTTTGTGAGAAACATTTGTGGCAGAAGGCTATTCTGTATTCACACGTGTTAAATGAACACTATTGAATCTTAGCTTTCCTTTGCCTTTTATAAAAGAGTACATAGGTAAATAGGGATATAGAGAAATAATATACACTACAGTAATATAAAGAAATACCATAGGTCTGGGTCTAATGTAAAAGTCCTCTTTCTGAAGAACTACCTAAAGAAGAATATGCACAGAGAGAGAGAGACCGAGACCCACAGGAACAGAAGATCCATGAGCGCTCTGGGTTTGTTTGTTTTTTGAAAATCTAGTACATCTAGGAATTGCAATGGCTTCCATAATATTCAGCATATGAACTAAGATCTATAGTCATCAAATTGATTTGCGTGTTCCTTCCAACTGTTAAGGCGGCATCAATAGTGGAAGCAAAGGAAGCACCAGGTTCCAAGAATGGGAAAACAAATGTTGGGGTATTATTATCCACTATTTGAAAATAACTTATATGGGATTTACAGAGGGGTAGGTATGAAATATATGAGCTAATCACTGAGAGTCAATTAATGTAACATGATATTATCTGAAACTTTGTGTGCATCAAAGCTGCTTCAAATGAGATACAGTAGTTAGAACACAAAAATAATATGTTACCAGGGAACAAAACTAACAATAACAAAACAAAAAAAGGAAGTGGAGGTGTATGTGTACTTAGTTGAGTAGACATCAACCCAGATTCCCTCTTGCAGGTGTTTTGAATATACAAAGGTCTAAAAATATGCATGCGTAGTTCAAATATACGTAGCTGGTATTCTGGTTATGATACCCCAGTACCAAAAGAAGGGCCCAATCCTATCCAAGGGCCTGCCGACTTTGCCATCAAGATCAATCGGCATTGGCCGAACGTTCTATTGCAACAGGGCACAAAACTGACTTTAACAAAACCAAGGTTTTAGTACAGGAAACAGCCTATAAGCAGAGGCTTCATCGAGAAGCTATAGAGATATGGAGACATAAAAAAGAACTATTACATAGGAAAGAAGAGATCACCATGATGAATAAGATCTGGATCCCAACATTAAGCAAGACAAGTAATATCCTTGGACCAGACAATTACGTTCCTTTAAGATGGAATTCTTTCTCCTTAAGTCCCTGCGGCAGTTAGAGGCACGTTTACCATCTAACCTCAGATAGCTGAGTGACCAACTTGACAAGGTCTGGTAAACTCCAGACAAAACGTCATTTTTTCAACTTGTTATAATTAAAATTGTTTTTTTATAGCTATGGCTTATAATCCTGTGAATTTTATTCAGTTTAAGAATCCTATTCCAACTTTCCATCACCGATGCAGCCGCAATGCAGCCCTGAGGTAAGGGAACAAACATTCCCTTACCTTGAGGAGGGCTCTGTGACTGCCCCAGCCCCCCCATCACAGGATGCAGTGCATACGCCATTGGCCCAGCTTTATCAGCACTGGAAAGTTGGATATGATTGGGCCCGAAATCTCATTTGAAGTGACCCTTGATGTTTATCAGTGCTGACCTTCATTTCACTAAGACTAAGCCAAAGACAGAATTTTGAAACTGGTAAACTTCTCACATCTTCTGTTCTTATGACTTCCAATTGATAATGATGGGATCTGCTACTTCTACATCCCAATCCAGACTACCCCCCTCCCAGCGACGGAACGAGTATTCCGTCACCGAAAGCAGTTGCAAACGTGCTGGAAAGCACGTTTGCGCCTTCTTGCGAGCAGGGAAGGCCAGTGCAGAGGCCGGCCTTCCCCGCTTCGACGATGGAGCTCCCGCCAGCCGCTGGACCCAGGTAAGTTAGGATCCGGCAGGCGGGGGGTGGATTGCCGGGCGCCCCGGCAGCATGGGAGGGGGCAGGGGACAGCCTTCGGCCGAATCAGGGATAGGTTCAGGCGGGCGGCCCTGGACCACCCGTCGGATAGGTAGTTAGGATTGGGCTGTATCTCTAGTACCATAGTACTATTGCTTGTTAACATTCAACATACGGTAGTCTATAGATTTCTTCTAACAGTTGTACAGTATTTAACCGTGGAAGATGTTGGATTTTGACCTTTATCTTCTAAGTAGTTAAGATATGAGTCACAAAAGGGGGTATTGCATTCCTACTATCTTTATTTTTCTTCCTTTCTTGCAAACAATCTATCTTGCCAGTAAGAGAGAGGCAGACTGTTTATCTTCTCTACAGTAGCCTGTTGGTGTAGTCATTGGTGGTCGGGCAAGGAGCCCCAGAATCCAGAGACATCATAGCCTTCTGCTATCTCCCAGATAAGCCTGAAATGCCTTAGCAAAAAATAAAGTACTGTGTTTCTCTCTTGGCAAGGACAATTGGCCAGAGCGGTGGCCAGAGCTAAGCCTAGGCTAAAAAAGTGGAAGTAATCAAAGCATGTCATGACTTGACAATAGTGAGAGGACATGGAACCTAGTACCGTACAGGTTGATTACCCCTTATCCAGACTATTCTGAAATCCAGACATTTGGGGGGCTATGACGTTTTGTAAAAAAAACTTTTTCTAGCACCTGGCAGGCATAGCGCAAGGCATGCTGGGGCACAAAATTATTAAATTATTTAAAATATTGTATAAAATTAATTTCAGGCTATGTGTATATAAGACATAAATGAATTTTGTGTTTAGACTTGGGTCCCATCCCCCAAGATATCTCACTATATTTATGCAAACTTCCCATCCCAAGCAGTCTGGATAAGGGATACTCAACCTTTACTGTACAGTAATGTAGTACAGTAGTCAAAGGCAAACTAATCTCACATGCTAAGAGTTAATGGTCCTGCCATATGGGCTCTGACTGAGGAGAGAGGCCCTCCTGACTAAGATGATGATGATATCATTAAATGACTTAAGCATGATGATAAACATAGCATGGGTCCCACAAAGTCAATGGATCATGGGACTGAAGACTCTGGCTGTGCAAGAAAATGTTGATATTGAAAATGGAGTAATAAAGTCGGGCCTTTATATCCACGTTTTTTCCACCCACGGATTTGACTCAACACAGATGGCAAAACGTTGGAAGAGGGAGAGTGCTAGAGTCCAGTGCACCAGTGCAAGGCTTTGCCCCAACAGTTTGGTGCTGACACTGGTGAGATTACATAATAACTGCCTCTTACAGTATATGTACTCAACTCATGCCATTTCTTAGACAAAGAGTTCTCAACCAGTGGTACTAGTACCACCAGTGGTACTTTGGCCAATTGCTGGTGGTACTTGGACCGCCAGACCACCGGAAACCCGCTCCAATGCGGTGCTTTCAGCAGCACATTTTCACTCTTGAGAGGCTCCTGCCTTTGGCCAAGTCTCTCGGGAATGCTGAGAGGGGTCCTCCCACCCACCCAGAGCCTTCTACCTGCATTTTCTGAGCTCCAAAAACCTGGAAGTAACTGGTGATGTCATCACCAGTTGGTACTATTCAGAGAGTGGTACGCAGCAGGAGAGTGGTGCTGGAGATGGTACTCGGCCGGGAAGGGGTTGAGAACCCCTGCTTTAGACAAAAATCCTTCTGCAGCAGCAGCTTCACAATGCAGGATCATGTCTGGTGGTCTTCTAGGCTCCTGCAATGAGCCCTGGAAAATTTTCACTCTTTTCCAATTGGCTACCTACTACATGGTATAAGAGAAAATTGTTGATATAGAAGAAAACAAGTTTTGAATTTAGAGTTCTTGTAGAAACGTCAAGGAGAGGCATGGCACAGGGCTTGAACTGCTTCTTCCATTTGACGAAACATTTGTTGATGATAGTAACGTTGAAGAGAGACATTTTTTTTTGTTCTAAACTTGAAACTTTTCTATTTTTTCCTTTTCCTCTTGGTAGAATAACTGTTAAAAATAAGTGCTTCAAGTAAGAAATCTATTCAGTTCGCTAAGTGTCAGGGAAGTAACCCAGAATGCCTTTGAATAAGAAACTGCGTGCCAAAGTGGGTATTAAAATATTATCAACTCAGCTTTTTCCCCCTAATGCTTGCCAAGATCATAGCACAGCTAAAAACAAGTGTAGTTTATAGAACAGAAAGGCTTGTGTGATCTCTTTAGCATTTCTGCTTTGCTTCTTTCAGTAGGGAGAGGCTTATTTTGAGGTTAAAAACTATCACTATCTGCTGAAAGGACTAAAATGCTTTTGCACTGAAAAGATGCCCCGTTTACTTCACTGGGTTTGCACTGATGGAAATTATTTGGCAATGGGCTTGTGAATTCATTGATTGGTTCTCATGCTTTGAAAAGGGTCAGTGTGGGATTACTGTACTGCAAGAGACATGAGCAGAAAAAAAGTGGCACTATCTTTGTGTGGCTCCGAATTACTCCTGTAGCTGAGAGAAAAGAGTAAGACTTGGATATAAGTATTGTATTTTAGATATAAGAAAAGGTTATGGAGCTTTGGTTTTCAGGATGTGTACAGATGTACTTAAAAGGAGTCAATGCAGTTTAGTCCCCTGGCAAGGAGTTCCACAATTGTGGCGCCACAACAGTGAAGGCTCACCCACGAGCTGCCATTCCCCTAACTTGAGACGGGTGGCACTCGCAGGAGAGCCCCCTCAGATGACCTAAGAGAGTGGGCTGGAATGTATGGGAGAAGGCGGTCCCTCAGATATCCTGGACCCGAACCGTGAAGGGCTTTAAAGGTCATTACCAGCACTTTGAATTGGGCCCGGAAATGAATGGGCAGCCAGTGCAGCCGCTGAAGTAACGGTTCAACAGAGTCAAACCGCCTAGCTCCAGCAACCACCCGGGCCGCCTCATTCTGCACTAATTGCAGCTTCAGAACCGTCTTCAAGGGCAGCCCCACATGGAGCGCATTACAGTAATCCAGTCTTGAAGTCACTAAGGCGTGGACCACCATGGTCAGGTCAAATCGACTCAAGTACGGCCACACCCCTGGCTATAGCTGCCACCTGGTTTTCCAGGGAGAGCTGTGAATCCAGAAGTACTCCCAAACTGCGCGCTCGTTCCTGCAGGGGGAGTGCAACCCCATTCAGAATGGGCAGATGACTCAGTACCTGCATCGAGGCTGTCCTGACCAGTAGGACCTCTGTTTTTTCTGGATTCAATCTCAACCTATTAGCCCTCATCCAGACCCCAACCGCCTCCAGACAGCGCTCCAGGACTTCCACAGCCTCCCCGGAATGAGGTGACAAGGAGCGATAGAGCTGGGTGTCATCGGCATATTGGTGACACCCAACTCCAAATCCCCGGATGATCTCCCCCAGCGGTTTCATGTAGATGTTAAAAAGCATGGGAGACAGAATAGAACCCTGTGGCACCCCACACTGTAAAGGGCCGGGCGCTGAACAGGCGTCTCCCAGCATCACCATCTGGGACCTGTCAGCCAAGTAGGAACAGAACCACTGCAACGCAGTGCCCCCAAGTCCCAACTCGGCCAGCCGACCCAGAAGTATACCATGGTCGATGGTATCGAAAGCCGCCGAGAGGTCCAAACGGACCAGCAGGGATGCACTCCCCCTGTCCAGTCCTCGACGAAGATCATCCAGCAGGGCAACCAAGGCCCCGCCTGAAGCCAGACTGAAAGGGGTCCAGATACTCCGTTTCATCTAGTATCCCCTGGAGCTGAGACGCCACCACCTGCTCAATCACCTTACCCAAGAAGGGCAGATTGGAAACTGGCCGATAGTTATTTAAATTGGAGGAATCCAGATATGGTTTTTTCAGGAGTGGGCGCACAATTGCGGTCTTCAAGATGCTAGGCATCACTCCCTCCCACAAAGATGAATTCACAATGGGTTCCACCCAATCAGCCAGACCAACCCGTGCAGATCGTATTAGCCAAGCTGGGCAAGGGTCAAGCGGGCAGGAAGACGGTCTCAAACTACAGAGGACCCTATTCACATCCTCAGGCTATATAAGGTGAAAAGAATCCATAGTGATGGAATCGACAGATGCCGTAGGGAACTGTTAAACCAGAGTCCAAGTCTTTTATCTGCGAAGTGCTGTGCGATCTCATTGCAGCGGTCTGTTGAGCACTCCAACTCACTTGCTACAGGAGCCGAGTGGAGCAGATCCCGAACAACTCGAAATAGCTCCTCTGGTCGGCTGCTCGCAGACGCAATGATGGCAGAGAAAAACGCCTTTGCTGCCATCACTGCCACGGAGTAGGCCCTAAAATGGGCTCTAGCTCGTGTTCCATTCCATCAGATTCATCACAGGTTTTCCTCCACCGTTGCTCTAGGCGTCGGCCCAGTCGTTTCATTGCCCGCAGCTCCTCAGTGAACCAAGGAGCTGCCTTGGCTCGACGACAAGGCCGAGGCCATTCAGGAGCGATCTGATCCAAGGCTCTCGCTGCCTCCCCATACCACAGTGCAGCCAGAGCATCAGATGAATCACTGACCCGGGAAGCTGGGAAATCCCCCAGAGCCCTCAGGAAACCATTTGGATCCATCAGTCTCCGGGGGCGGACCAAACAATTTGGTCTCCCAGCTCTACAGGGGTGATTAAACGTTACCAGTCTAAAGCTCGCCAGATAGTGATCCGTCCAAGACAGAGGAGTGATCTTAATCTCCTCCATAGGCAGATCACCATCCCCGTACCCACCAGTGAACACCAAGTCCAAGGTGTGCCCCGCGCCATGCGTTGGGGCCGTGATCCACTGAGACAGGCCCATGGTCGTCATAGCGGCCATGAAGTCCTGAGACGCCACTGTCTCAGGAGCCTTGGCATGAACATTGAAGTCCCCCAGCACTAAGAGGCGTGGGGACTCCAATACCACCGCCGAGATCACCTTGGTCAGCTCAAGTAGGGAAGCCAATGGGCAACCAGGTGGACGGTACACCAGCAGCATCCCAATCTTGTCTTGCCCCTGTAGCGCGATGCGGAGAAACTCAAACCCAGCACTGTGGGACAGGGTATCCGGTGAGGGAGATGTAATCCCAATAGACCACAGCAACACCCCCCCCCCACCCCTGTAGCCGTGGCTGCTGCATTACCCGGTAACCCTGTGGACACAGCTGGGAAAGGCTCACGCCACCAGCCGCATCCAACTAGGTCTCGGTGATACATGCCAGGTCGGCACCCTCCTCCGGGATTAAATCCTGGATTAAAAAGGTAAAGGTATCCCCTGACAATTCAGTCCAGTCGTGTCCGACTCTAGGGTGTGGTGCTCATCCCCATTTCAAAGCCGAAGAGCCAGCGTTGTCTGAAGACACCTCCGTGGTCATGTGGCCGGCATGACTCTCCTTGCCGCAGTGCGTAGCATGCAGCTGGAACACGGGGCGCTGTTTACCTTCCCGCAAGCGGTACCTATTTATCTACTCGCATTGACATGCTTTGGAACTGCTAGGTTGGCAGGAGCTGGCCAAGCAACGAGCGCTCACCCCGTCGCGGGAATCGAACTGCCGACCTTTCAATCGACAGCTTATGGTTCAGCGGTTTAACCCGCTGCGCCACCCGCTGGCCTTAGCCAAAGATAATAGTGTTATTTCTGAAGGCCGAAGGCTCTTTTAGTAACATTGGAAGACTGCCAAAGGAATGAAACTTGGCTTGGTGATAGAAACGGCCTCCGTCCTCCCCATCTACAGTAGTGATGTAGGCATAATGAAGAGAGCCAATGGCCAGAGAAAGAGTACAAAATGGAGCAATTGTAACAATATTTACTGCCATATATGGCAGTTGCTTCTCACTTCTGCAGTTGATGACACAGGTCAGGCTCTTCCCTCCAGAGGGAAGGGCAGAAGAAGGAGCCGTACATGGACTTGAGGCTGGCAGCCCTTTTCTTTGATTGTATTCTGTGTCCCCATACACATAGATACAGTACATTAAAAATATTGATACTTTGATATTGATATTGCAAATCAGTACTGTATGGTATACTGGTATGATGATATTGATATTGAAAATACTGATGTCCTGCCTCTCCGTATCGCTGGGAGCACCCAATTAAAGTCCCAATTATTCAACTTTAAAACAATAAGACGCAAGCCACACTGGTGGATAAAAATGCATGGGGAAAGGGGGGATGTACAGGGAGCTGGTTATGCAGGAGATCTCTAGAAATAGAATATTCAACAGTAGGAATGTAGGTGACAGTTGAGCCACAGGTAAGGTGTTTGTAGATGCAATTGCACAAGAAAGTATTTATACTTTTTTCTTCAGTGTAAGTCTTATATAAAATATGTAAGTTTTTTCAGCCTAAGCACCCTGGAATTACAGTAGGGCCCCGGTATCCATGGGGGATTGGTTCCTGGCTCCCCTGCGAGATGAACTTAAATAAGGTAATGGGTATGGGAGGGATACGGGGTACGAGGTAAAGGGCATGGGGTACGGGGTGGGCCCCTGTATCCGCTGATTCGGCATCCACAGATAGGTGAATCTGCGGATGCCGAATCAGCGGATACAGGGGCCCACTTGTATACATATGCATTTAGCCTTGCAGATATAAGAAGTATGGCTGGGAACACTTTCTCATATCAGTGTACGTCACTCCATTCTCACAATCATTTATTTTCAGAGAGTGTAGTAGCAAAATGTATGGATTACACTTTTGTCCTATCCTTCCTCCATGTAGTTCTCCATTCATATGGCTTTTTATTCTTATACCAATGCTGTGAAATAGGCTAGGACTGCCGGCCCAGACATTAAGCAACCTGATGAGGCTTGCAGCAGATGGCAGAGGGCCCCAGGGGTGTGGGTGTGTGCAATTCAGGGTGCCTTTCACCCCACAATTGCTTCCACTGCCTCCCTTCAACCCATCATGGACTCAAGCTGCATTGATCTGCTTCCCGCTCACTTGAGTGGGAAATGGATCATCCGTCTCCTTACCATGATCTCTCACAGTTTTTGCAAACCCAGAAGTGCAGGAGTTCTGGTTTTATTTACAGAGACTGCGCAAACAAAGGAGCCTTCTTCATTCGCATGGTTCCTCTAAATAAAACTGGAGGTCTCGCACTTCAAGGTTTGCAAAAACTATGTGAGGAGTGTAGTAAAGGGCATTTTCTTTCCCCAGTGAGCCATAGCAGAGACGGCAGTGGCAATGGGTGGCAGCCCAGGTTGTGCTGTCTGTGTAGGTTAGGTTAAGAGAGACTGGCTGGTTTAAGTTACTGTATTTCTTCAATTCTAAGACGCATGTTTTTTCCCAATTAAGCATTTCAAAAAATGGGGTGCCTCTTAGAATCGAAGGTCTCCAAAAAAGCACCCCAAAATGCTATCTTCTTACTTACTGGGGCTTGGGGGAGCTTCAGGGAGACCTGTGCAACCCTCTGCAGGCCTCCCTGATCTTCAGTTCGGCAAAAACCGGTGATTTTCAGCCATTTCCGGTTTTCGCGAAAACCAGAAATGGCCAAAAATCGCTGTTTTTCGCCGAACTGAAGATCAGGGAGGCCTGCAGAGGGTTGCACAGGCCTCCCTGAAGCTCCCCCAAGCCCAGGTAATGAAGGAAATGGCACTTTCTGGCGGGGCCAGAAATGCTATGCAAAGGCAGTGCACTCAGTCATCCTCAGCTGCAGGAGACATGCTGGGGAGAGTTGGTGCTGAGCGGGTAGATTCAATCAAGGGAGGTAAGTCTTACAATCAATGGATTATTTTTTCCCCTGCTGGTGGTACTGAAAGTAAAGGTGCGCCTTAGAATCGATGGCGCCTTAGACTCGAAGAAATACGGTAATCTCTTGAGCTTCATATCTAAACAGGAATTTGAACCCACTCTTCTGTGGTTGAAATCCAATCTATGAATTGGACTGGCTTTTGAAAAAAGCTCAGTTAATTATGCGATTTAATTTCATGCTCAGTTTGACAGAACACTGCTTGAGATAATAAACCCATAAACAGAAGCATCATAATTCAAACGGAAATAATGCCAATAAGAACCTCGTAGTTTTACAACAGAAGTACTTTTCAATGAATGCTCTGAAAATTTGCATTCTAGTATAACACAAAACCAATACAAACTGCCTACAAAGATCTTTAATTTATTTTTCTTCCCTTCGTTCATTCCAAGTCAGATTAGGTGAGTCAGCCTAGCCCTAGCCTTGAGCACCCACATGCAGGGGGAAAGGTGGAGTACAAATTTATTAAATAAATATAGAAGCTATCTTGAACTAGTCCTCCATTACTGGATCTGCTGGCAATTTCTACTTGTGTACAAATTCTATTTTTCCTGTGACAATTAAATTACTAATTAGCTCTTTTGGCTGCAATCCTATACACATTTAGCTGAACTCAATGGGACTTACTTCTGAGTAGACATACATAGGATTGCACTCTGTCTACTTTACGGAGCAGAAGAATTAATGAATTAGGAGGCAGAGTTACGGTATTTCAAAACTGGATAGAGCTAGTGTTCCATTGTGGTTAAGAGGCTGAGCTGTGAACCAGATCTTTCCTGGTTGGAATCTTGCTTCTCCCATGAATGTACCATGTGACCTAGGCAAGCCACTTCCTCTCAGCCTTGGCTCCCCAGTTGCAATCTGGGGATAAGCATGCTTGCCTGCCTTTCTTGATTGGCGTAAAGATTACAGCAAGATAATATATGTGAAGTAATTTGCAAGCTTGGAAAGCACTATACAAATCTGAAGCATTACGGTATTTTATTGTTATAGATACCTACCCTGAATAACTTGCATCCCATTTCCCCAATAAACTATCACATCACCACCATAATTTATGATAATCTGCATCGGCCTTGTGCCACAGGAGCTGTTGAACCTCATATTGATTTTGTATAACTTTGCAGAGATCTTATGCCAACTACAAAAAGGTGTTGCAATGATTTTTATTTATGTATTTACTTACCGGTAATTGATCTATATCCCTCCTTTCCCTCCAAATAAGATGTCTACCTTATTATTTATTATTATTATTATTATTATTATTAATTTATATGTCCCCAGTACCTCATTCCTTAAACTGCTGTAATTGGAATATCTACTTAGGTTTTACTTACTTTAATAGGACTTATTTCCATGAGAGTCACAGCCATAATGAAGCTTATACTATTGTTTTCATCCGTGATCTATAAATAAATGTTGATTTCATTATTGTATACTGTATCTGTATAGCACTGTTACTATGCAAATTGTTTTTATTAATCTGTATCTCATTCTTCCTGGCAACATGAAATATTTTGGTCTTCATTTCTTGTTGGTTGTCAGTGTGGAAGGGAATAAAACATGTTCGTTCAAAATGGAATGTCTGGTATCCTGTTGAAAATGCCTTTTGGTATGATTGTTGCACCATGAGAATTTCTAAAGGAATTGTGGCTTTCTTATCTTGCAGTGTATAATGTCATTCATTCAAGGACTTGTATCATGTGTTGGAATATGCTAGAGCAGTTGAACTAAATTAAATTTAAAATTTTGTTTGGTTATCAAATATTTGGCCCAATTCTAATTAACCTATGGACAGACTTTGAAGCTTGATTTTCTTGTCTACTTTGTGTCAATGCTATATTAGTTTCTATTAAGCAAACATTCAGAATTTTCTCTCTCAACCAATTAGACATGAAACTTCCTTATGCTTCCTCTAAAATTAGACTTCAGTTCTGTGACTTTTTAGTGAGTAGAATGAAATATTTGAGAATATGTATTAGTGTTCGAAGCAGAGTTAATAAACAATGGTACATTTTTGCTTTTGATGTAATTGTACTTTATTTCCTATAGTACAGGTAAGTACAGTGAGCCATCGATTTAATAATGTGGGGAAAGGGGTGTCCGTTAATGCCTAATGCCTGTTAAATCTGAATGCACTGAAGTTGGTGGAGATGCACATATGCAAAATGTACATGATGACTAGTTTTTAATGGAGCAGCAAATGCCCGTTCTTTCTGAAGTCTGTTAAATTGAAGTCTGTGTTCACTGTATTCCAGATGTTAAATTTTATGCAATGATGACATTTTATATTACTAGTTAGCATGTGTGGCATTTTGTTCATTTGTTTTTAGTTTTCATGGTCTACTTTGAAGGAAGATCCTCACTAGGGTAACTCCACTCACACATAGTTGATTGACACTACTGCGGAATAATACTTTGCCACAGTGTTTCTCGTTACATGAAACATGGTGGCATAACATTCTTCAATACTGACTGCCTGTCAATTGTATGCAAAAAAAGTGAGCTGTTTTTGTGTTTCATTTATCAAAGTCGAGTAACCTGAATCATTTCACTTCTAGAAAAGCTGATTGCTTATCAAAGAGAATTTCATGCTTTGAAAGAACGTCTTCGCATAGCTGAGCACAGAACTCTGCAGCGCTCCTCTGAATTAAACGCTATCTTGGAGCAGTTCCGACGTGCAGTGGCAGAAACAAATGGAAGCAAGAATGCGCTGAGCAGTGTTTCAGGTACAGGGGAATGTGTTAAAACGTGAAGTGATTGTGCAGGTTACTGCGTTCTTATGCCTGTGCATTTGTACATTAAGATATTTTAAAAAGACACCCTTCACTTCCCTCTTTCTTCCAGAGTTTACACTGTATACAGTACATCAGCACAAACTTTGGCTCACCCAGGGAGAAGGGTGGAAAGCAAGGGCTCATTTCAGTACTTGGAGTTCTACAAACTTTGTTTGTTTTGCTTCATATTGAATGTCTGGACACAGAGGGAAATAATATAACTTTTTATAGAGAGATAACTTGGTTTTTATGTATCTCAAATCTGACCCCCTCCAGGATGAAAATAACTTTCCCAACTTTGCAATGTCAGCTGGTAGACTATTGCTTATGTCTTGATTGTATGGTCTGAGTCATGGGTCTCTCACTGTACAATGTTCTCCTGTACAAACGTCACCTAGCATTGGTGGTAAATCGGTGTGCGTGCGCGCGCGCGCGCGCGCGCACACACACACACACACACACACACACACACACACACACACACACACACACACACACACAGATACACACACACACACAGATACACACGAGTGGAGTGGTGAAATTGACCAGACTGGATTCTGGTTTAGTAGCATCATAGGTGAGAGGGGGAAAGCCTTTGAGGTGGGGCATTCTTCAAAATGAGATGTACACTGCCACATGGCCAGCCCAAGACCTCCTGAGGTGGCATGCCAAATGCTGCCCCCCTTACCCAATGATGTGCCAGCCTCTGCCTTTCCAACTCTCCAGTGATCTACCTCAGCACTCTTCTCCCCTCCACATTTCCTCTTCCTCTCTGTCCCTCTCTTCTTTTTCCAATCCAGGAAGGAGGAGGATCAGTGAGAGCAAGTAGGTGGACAAAGATGGGTGCCCCCCACTAATCTGGTGCTTGAGGTGAACACTTCAGTTGGCCTCATGGATGGGCCAGGCCTTGGACTGCAGTTTGCCTTCTGAACAGAGCTACTTGACTGACTGTTCATATGGGTTATTATATTAGCTAAGTATTTATCCTTTCACAGCTACCTAAAATAATATAGTTCCAAGGCTGCTCCAACCTTGAGAGGGCAGTGTGTTTCTCTTCCCTGGTACTAGCCAGTACACACAACAATTGCACCAAATGTGACCAGTAATGATGGCTACACTGCTGGTGGCTTGCTTTGACTCTTCCTAGGGCACAACTTGGAAGTGCTCTACAAACTTGTATAACAGTTTACTCGCTGTTTACTCAGTTTACTCATTGTTACTCACTCTGTCAGGGTACAAAAAAAGTTGTACCATGGGCAATGACAGCTCTTCAGAGCTGGTGTAATGTACTAGCTAAGACAGCTGCAAGCAGGACTTCACCAGTTGGAATCTCACCTCTGCCATGAGCTCATGAGGAGGCCTTGGGTAAGCCATTCCCTGTATTAGCTTTTTAGCTGCAATATGGGGATAATACTTCCTTGTGGGGTTGTTGCAAAGACTACATTGAGTTAATACATATGAAGTACTTTGCTTGCTGAGAATGCAGTATACAAAATGCTAAGTGTTCTTACAGTAGTATTTCTAAGAACCAAGTATCGAGCATCTTTAGAATAAATATGCAATGGTTCTTCATGTTTGTTCTCTTGCAAGAGCACCAACTGTATTTTGTAGTTTTAGTCTTTTCCCATGAGAACTACAATTTTTTCTAATTAAACTGCAGACAAAAATTTAGTAGGTATTCAATCCCTGAACTTTGAGTCTTTGAGAATTGCAGAGGTAAAGGTGAGAGTATGCCTCTTTCCTAATTAAAAAGATTGGCTACTGTGTTTGACTCTAACATTTTTCAAGAGAAATGTAGGAGCACTTTAAGATCTAGGCCAGCGGTTCTCAAACTGGTGGGTCGCGATCCACCATGCCATTGAAGCAGTCGCTACCCCCTTAAGGGACGTGGCGACTTGTGCTGGTGTAGAGACGATGGCACTCCTGGGATTGTGCCACTGCCGGGAGAAAAAAGGGGGTACTGGACTCACCAGAGATTGTACCAGCCCTCCAGAGGGTGCAGGGGGCTGCATCCCCCTCTGCCGGCCTCCCTGAGTCTCAGATTGGCTCCCTGAAGTGATCGAGACCCACTTCTGGTTTACTTCCGGGTTTTGCTGAAAATAGGAAGTGGGTCTCAATCACTTCAGGGAGTTACTCTGAGGTTTGGGGAGGTCTGCAGAGGGGGCCACAGGCTCCTGCACCCTCCAGAGGGCCAACAACCCCCCCCAGTAAGTCCAGAACCCCCTTTTTTCTCCCGGCAGCGGTGCGATTCCAGGAGTGCTGTCGCCGCCATCAGACCCCTGCAACAACTTACAGCGTTCCCTACTCCCTAGTAAAAGTTTGAGAATTGCTGATCTAGGCTGTAAGCTTTTATGTACTTACACATGTATAGAAGTCATTGAGTTAAGTGAGATTTGTGAAGCTATGCTTATAACTGCAGCCTTAAAGCGCAACCATGCTAAGGCAACATCAGTTATCAGTATTGTTTTCTATACCAAACAGCTGCCTCAAGCTTTGTTTTAGATAGAGTTTGTGTGGAACGCTGGTTTTTAATTTTGACAATTAGACTGGAGTGTTTATAATATTGTTACAGCTATGTAAAGCTATGTTCAAGCAACATATTTCTTGGCAACCTGGCCCAGACACTTTTAAATAGATCGGAGTGCTCCAGTGTTTGGATCCACTCTCTGTTGAATTGATTGGGCGCTGTCATTGGCATAAGATGCGCATTTGACACTTTTATGTGGTAGATGTGACTGCTGAGTTTCGCTATCTACAGCAGGAAATGCATATAGCAGAGGTTGTCAAACTTGCTTCACATAAGATCCACTGACGATAAACTTCAGATGTTTGAGAGCCACAAGAGAGATATTTGAGGGTCACAATATTTAAGAAGCATTTAAATTCTTAAATATATTTACTCACCATGAACATTAAACTTGTTTTAATCCAGTGGACTCTCAATTTATACCCGGTAAATAATTATAAAGCTTGGAAGTTTCATATTTACCTTTTATATTAATTGTGATGCAGCCAACATTTTTCCAAGAGCCGCACATTATATGTCAAAGAGCCGCATGTGGCTCACGAGCTGCAGTTTGGCCACCCCTGGCATATAGTGTGATGGGGACATACAGTATGTGTCTTCAGACTTCATTCCAGCAAGTCGCAGTTGCCTGATTCCTTATTTAGAGATGCATGTTTTTTGTTTTTTTGTTTTGCATGTTTGTCATGCTTAGTCTCCTTGGAAAACATGTTGCTGCCATAAAGAATGAATGGTTCCATGTGCCACCTGTAGTGGTAAAACCTGCAGTGGGGATCTCTGTGTGTGGGGGACACACCTTCAGGTGGCAGTTCTATGCACCTCAGGTGTCAGCAGTGGGGTGGAGTCCTGGGTTGGACCTGTCTGGGCTTCTCATCTCCTGCTTTAACATGCCTCGCTCCTGATTTTTCCAAATCTTTTGACTGAGACTCCCTCATTCTTGCAGTAAGCCATAGTAGTTTGCTTCCAACAAAACAGACTGAGCTCCTTCAAGGAGAGAAGCTGGGAATATTTTCACTTAACTGGAATTTATTTATTTATTTAAATAATTTCTATCCTGCCTTTCTCCCAACAGGGCAACCAAGGCGGCTTACAGAATTAAAACAATATTAAAATAGTACAAATACAATAACAATAATTAAAAACAAAACAATTAAAACCAAACAAACACCAGTGGGTCACCTTAAGATTACATTTGATTGATTACATTTGATTGAAATGCCTTTTATTTATTGTTCTCATTTCATTGAAATAGATCTGCTAATGTTGTATAAAGCCATGCTTCTGTTGCCTGTAAAGCCGTTATTTGTAACTACTACTATACAAATACCAAGTACTTTTAATTAGTACATAAATACTAAATTCTTCTCTATCTCATGCAAATCTGAAAAATGCCTCTAGTTCTTACATTTGGGATTATAATTTGGGGTTTAGATAAAAATATAGTTATGTAGTGCTTTTTATATTTCCAGATGAAACATTAAAATTGTTGAAGGAGCTAACAAGCAGAAAAGCTCTTCAAGTGCCAAATATATATTACCACTTGCCTCATTTGTTGAAAAATGAAGGAAGCCTTCGACCTTCTGTGCAGGTTGGCCTTGGACGAACAGGAGGTAAACTGGCAAGATTTATATGATTGATATACATAATTCTGTTTGTGAGGCTTTGTGGCCCTAGCAACGGAGCTCAGTATGACTCCTAGCAAACAGGAGATTAAAGAAATCTTATTGTCTTTGTTGGGTATCTCTTAGAATTCAGGTTGCATCCCAGATGGAAAAAAAATGTCTTCACCCTTCTCTTTTATTGTCTCACATAGATCCCACGCTTTTGAAGCTAAGGTATAATAAAAGTCACTAATTTGGAACAGCATGTCTCTTCTTAAATTACGTTTTTTGTTTTTAAATAAAAGAGAACTGCATGGAATTTTCACAAGCTCATAAATTAGTAGATTGGGGGTTTCCATGCTGTGTGGTCTCCATAGAATGTGAAAAGTCAAATAGGTAATTGGGCCAACTCTAATTGTGTTGCTGCTTTTTGCAAGTGTTTGAACTGCACCTGTAATTCCAATAAAAGGTAATATTCACCCTGATCCAGCAAGAGACTTTCAAATGCGTCTTATAGCTTGCACAGTGGAGACTGATATTTCTTGTCCCCCACACCTCATTAACAAATGGCTTCTAATTGCTGGGTTATTGGATTGGGTATTATACACATGACCGAAAAAGCTTGCAGTGCATTTCAGACATGTTGATAAATGTGCATTTCCTACATGGAGGTTTATATCCAGAATCACTGTAGAGTGTGAAGTAGCCCACAGAAATATCATTTTATGCAGCTTAGGTTAGCTGCCGCAAAAAGCCCCACTTTGTGCGTGTGGGGGGTGCTCATGTGCATGTGAGCGCGTGTTAAGGTCTCAGTCCCCAGATAAGTGTGCCGACCAAGTTCTCTGTGTTTGACTTTTGATTCTATTAAGCATTTGATGCTACCGAATGCCGCTTCAGCTCAATTAATTGACAGGCTCCACTAGGGAGCGCACAGTTCTTGAACGATGGTCTGCCTGTATTGCTTCCCCTCTGCTCTCTGTACTGATCCTGAACTTTTATTGGTTTGCTTGATTCAACAACAACAACAAAGAATTAAAGTTATAGTGAGATTTTTGCATCTTGTGGACTTTGTACAGTACTAATTTAACAAGGTGTGCTTGTGTGGTACTGCATGTCAGGTATGAAAGGCACATGATCAAGCATTTTGGCTGGTATGTCTGTAATGCATGGAAGTTGATTAATTGGAACTTGGTTCAGTACTCTGTTGCCATACATTTGTCGCCAAAATGTTAGGTGAGCAATATAACCAATAGCATCTTATTGAAACTTTGTAACGTTGTGGGTTTTTTAATAGCTTGGATTGTCCATATCTCTTCATATCCTTTGAATTGTGTTTTGTGGATTTTCAGGTTTAGAGGGTACAGTTTGCTGCCATGCATTAGGAATAAAAATCACTTTTTGATTACTAGGAGTGAGGAGGAAAGTGGCAGTTGTGTTCTTGCTAATGAGTATGAAGTAATGGTAGATACACAAATGTATTTGTGTAAATACAAAGAAGTCGAGGCATACGTTACTTTTTGAGACGAGGGTTCTAGCAGTTAAATTTCCCAGTTTTTGAACAAAATGACTTTTTTCTGCTGAGAGAGGTTTTTTCCACTTTTTAATGAGGTATAAAAAACCTCTTCCTTTGTGTAAATCTCAGTAAAACTTCTAACTGATTTGACAACAAAAGTTCAATTTATAGAATGATTATTTTTCAGCTCTACTTTTTACATGTATTAATGTATTCTTTTATTCAAAATATTTTCTTTATACTAGTAGTTCTGAAACACTTTCGATACTTTTTATTCTTTTGTCCCTTAACATGTTCTGAGGTGTGCGTGTGGGTTTTTCTACGTGTTACCTGACAAACTCCTGTTCCCATTAAAATGTCAATTACAGTACTCTTTGTTTTGATTTTTGTTTCAGTTTCTATAGTAATGGGAATTCCTACTGTAAAGAGAAAAGTAAAATCTTACCTTACAGAGACTCTTCACTCCCTGATTGATAAGCTGTCTCCAGAAGAGAAGCTAGATTGTGTTATGGTTGTCTTCATAGGAGAGGTAAACCACATATTTTCAGGCTGTTTCCAACTTTACTTCTACTAGAAAGGTCATATGTATTTTCTCCTTTCATGTATCGCTGCTCTTTTCTGCTTGATAAATATTAATAGTTGAAAAAATTATTCTGATTTCAAGACACAAAGGGATAAACCTTTCACTTGCCAAGGCCAAGGGGGTGTCTGAATCCAGTAGGGAGAATGACCTTTGTCTTACATTTGTCTTTAAGATTCAAATACTTTTCTGCCAGATCAGTGGTTCTCAAAGTTCTCCCCATGAGGTGGGGAGAATTTTGAATCTTTGTGGGGATGGAGGCAGCGATCCCAGGGATCGCCGCCAGAAAAAAGGTGCTTGCTTCACTTACCGGGGGTCCTGGAGCCCTCTGGAGGATTCAGGGAGGCCCACATTCCCCTCTGAGGATCTCCCCGAGCTTTAGATAGCTGCAGAACAGCATTAACGACAACTTCCGGTTTTCATCTGAAAACCAGAAGTGGTTGTAATCACTGTTCCATGGCGATCTAAAGCTCGGAGAGGCCCGCAGAAGGGAGCACAGGCTTCCCCAAGCCCTCTGGAGAGATCCAGGAGAGATCCAGTAAGTGAAAATATTACTTTTTAGAACATTTTTTCCTGGCGTTGGCAATCCCTGGGATCGCCGCCACCATGCTGTCCCCCACCCCTTAAGGTGGCAGGGGACAGCATCCGGTTCTCCTGGTGGGTCGCAACCTACCAGTTTGAGAACTGCTGTGCCAGATTTTAAAAATAGCCCCCTTTTTCAGATGCATAGTTAAAACTGTGTGATTCTCTGACTAGTGGGTTGTCTTCTTCCTCCACCCCAGAGATGTGAAAGATACATTGCTGTCAGCCAGGTGTTATTGTGTCCTATATATATTTAGAGGCTTAAACTACCACAGTTACTGCGGCATCCTGTGTACAGCAAACAGAAAAGAACTTGCCTATAATTATACTGCAATGGGAAACCAATTCTGGTCGTCATCACTGAACACAAGTGTGCAATGACATTGGGTGCTAAAGAACATTCTGGCAGCCTTTGAGGTGCAAGTGACCAGTAGTACTCTTGGCTCCATAAAAATGTCTAGGGAACAAGTTGGGGTTATTTCCCAAGAGCAGCAATGCTGATTGCTGCCCCACAGCTCAGAAGAATGGAGTTGGATCTCTGCACTGGAGAAAGAGTTCATTGAGTCACCATGAACTTTCCAGGTTGGGAGGTCTGTATAGCCCGATCCAGTGTTTTGTTACTGTGCAGCAGAGTTTAGGATTAGGCTCTAATTATAGAATTGGTTTCCACGGTGCTTTATGGAATGCATTGTTTACTTAGAACTGGGAATATGCAATGAAAATAAACATGAGCAAAATAGACAGTTCTCTGCCCTAAGACCCTTACAATCCAATTTTCAACAGTGAAATGACAAATGGAGAAGGATAATAAAGAAGGGACCCAAGCAAATACAGTTAAAACCTCCTACATGCTACTTGTTCTGTATAGTGCTGCACACCTTTTTCCAATGTGACCTTGGGCAGATAGGTTGTAACATCTGTGGTGTTGACTATGACTCAGTGAATAGTTGTCGTTTCTGATGAAGCTCTTTCTCTTTCTGATTTTCTATTTTTTTCTTCTTAAATAGGAGTATAAATCATGCATATTAACAATTGATTGTTCAAGTGCCTAATTAATAGTAGTCAGTAGGTTATAGCAGAGATAAAAAAATGGTCTTGCCAGCTGAAATAAATCAAGATCATTCAAGAACTATCATGGATCTGGCTTCTTTCTGGAGAACAATCAATTGGAATGCAAAACACTATCATTGTTAAGCAGCAGCATTGTTGCAGACTGTGGTTCCACATTTGTTTGGAAGGTGTGAAATGAATCCCTAATAACCTGCCAAGACACAATGACTTATTCTACAATTATTGCCAAAGTCTCATGCTCAGTTCAAATCAATTTTTTACTTAAATTTAGTAGCAGATCTGTACTCAAAATCTTTTGTAGGCTTATCATTTTTAATTAATTAATTAATCCTACCAGTCTATGAACGTAAAACACATTCAATGTGTTGAGATCCTATCTGGCCGCTCTTTCTGATTGAAAGGATTTTCTTCCATAGGCATTCGAGCACATCTATGATTATGATATTCTTTCTGCTGTTATTTAAGAAATTAGCTTTGAAATAGCTTTTCATCTGGGTCACATTTTCAACACAAAGCAGTGGAACATCCAAAGGAGAAAACACAGGGGTACCGTCCAGAAAAAGTAAAGTGTGACTTAAGGCTAATCTTCTATGCACACTTACCTAGGAATATACTCCACTGAATAGTGAGAGTTACTTCAGAGAAAACAGGATTGCTTATGCATATTTACATAGAAGGAAGCACTTTTCAGTTCAAAGGATTTACTCCCAAGTAAATGTGTGTAGCATTTCAGCCTAAGAACTTGGGTAGCATTCAGAGTGTTGCTTTGACATAAGTGCAAGCCACCTACTTCACCCCATTTTCAATGAACCCCCCCCCCCATGTTGAGGGCCTCAACATCAAAGGCATGAGGTGTGGCATGGAATGGAGGAATAAGCAGAAGCTATAAGGAGAGTCCCTAGTGAAGGCACATTGCTAATGGTCCCCTTCCTGTCTTTGGTTATTCCTCCTTCATCTGCCCCCACCCCCCGCCCACAGTGTCACATCCTATGCAGTTGCAGAGGTTCACTCAACTCTCAGCAATGGCTTTTTGAGAGGCAGGCGGAGGAGGTGGAAATTGCAAAATGCTTGCATTTTGTGCAGCTTGCACAAGACTCTGGAGGCCACCTGGAGACTTTCTGGATAGCATCCAGTTTACTACATTTGTTTTTAATGTTTAGTGTTTGGTTACATATTGCACATTAAAATAAAAAAAGGATGTGGTGAGGAGAGAACAGCAGCAAGACATTACAGTTATATGCTGTTGACTCTGTAACTGGACTAGTAGAAGCATCATGCAAAGGTTCAAATGTGCTTGGCCATGCATTAAGAGATCCTAGATAACGGCTTTTCATGATAGCCAAATGAACTGCAAAAATCTGCCAGGTCTCTCCTTAGAATGATTTTTTTTTCTTGGACCAAATAAATTCATAACTGTGGGGCTTGAAAGAAATTGCTTAAGCAAACCTCATTAAAAGTATAAATGTGCTTCTTTGTGAGATGGCTTGAACAGCACAGAATGAGTATTGTGGAGTCTTTTTACCATATTGGAAAAACATACTTTGCTAACCAACTCTGCAAATATAAGGATAGAGTGTAAAAAAAAAACCCATATATTGTTTGTTTAGTAACGGAAGCTGCTGTTGGCCTTGAGCCTGGAGTGGCAATTGAGTTAGCATGAAAGTCATGTAACCTGTATTTGATGCTTGGCCAGCTCCTACCAACCTAGCAGTTCCAAAGCATGTTAATGTGAGTAGATAAATAGGTACCGCTTGCGGGAAGGTAAACAACGCTCCGTGTTCCAGCCGCATGCTACGCGCTGCGGCAAGGAGAGTCACGCCGGCCACATGACCACGGAGGCGTCTTCGGACAACGCTGGCTCTTCGGCTTTGAAATGGGGGTGAGCACCAAACCCTAGAGTTGGACACGACTGGACTTAATTGTCAGGGGTCACCTTTAACTTATAGTGAAAAGCATGCAAAAGAGACGGTTTTGTGAGACTGTATTGAAGAAGACTTTGAAAAAGAAAAAGAGTCGCTGTGTTAGCATATTAGGGTGTTTTCAGATAATCTGGAAAACACCCTAGTATTCATTGTTGGCAGCACATAGTCCAAATTATTCCTCATGTATCAGCAAATTTGAGCTTCTGTTGTGGAGATATTGTGATTTTTCACCACCACAGTGACGACGACTACCACTATTACACTCTGTACCTAGGAAAAAGGTGACCCACATCCCAGACAACGCACTCATTTCTATTAAAAAATTTTGTGGTGTAAGTATGACAAGTGCCTATTGGCTATGACATGATGGGGAAAATTCCATGGGAATGTTACATTTATCAATTAAGGTAAAGGTATCCCTGCCCTGCTCGAAAGCCAGTCGTGTCCGACTCTAGAGTGCAGTGCTCATCTCCGTTTCTAAGGCCAAAGAGCCAACACTGTCCAAAGACGCTTCCATGGTCACTAACGGAACGCTGTTACCTTCCCACCGCAGTGGTACCTATTTATCTACTTGCAATTTCTTGCTTTCGAACTGCTAGGTTGGCAGGAGCTGGGACAGGAGATGGGAGCTCACTCTGTCACACGGTACTCGGGTCTCGAACTGCTGTTCTACCGACCTTCTGGTCTGTAGTTCAGCGTCTTAACCACTAAACCACCGCGGCCCCACATTTATCAATTGGCCTATGGTAAAATTGGTTTCATTGTAAGTCGTTTCGCTTAAAGTTGCAGTTTCCAAGAAGAACCTATCAACAGCTTTAAGTGAGGACTTCCTGTACTCCTTACTGAAGTGCTTACAACAGTTTACCTGCGTGTGTGAATGCACCTTTCTTGTAGTTCTACATTTCAACAGTATATGTTCAATCAAGGGAAAAGCTGCAGTTGGTGGCTATTGAACCACATTTCTGCTCCCAAGGCTTCCTTATAACTCCCATGCAAAATGAAAGAAAGAATGCAGAAAGCCTGAAGGCCGCAGAAGAAGGATGGAGAGTATTCTGTATTTGATGCCTTTCAGCTCTGGTATCTGCAGAGTTAGATTGTTCCAGGTCGTACTGACACCATAAAGTAAGGCACACACTATGATGCCTTTTATTAGACTAGCATGTTAAAAGTTGACTTTAGGTATTCAAGTGTGTCAGTAAAAATGTCTTAATCTATAATGCTTTGAAATCATAAAACAGAATCTAAAGTTGCAATGTTTTTTTTTTAAACTACTTACATATCAGATTGCATTTTTGGTAGTTATATCAATATTGCTGGTGGATTATTTTACAGCAGCAAAAGTCACCATGGCTGCTTAAGCAGTGCATTTTTTTTTTTGCAACAAAACAGAAGTTAAAAGTATTTGAGTCACAGGAGTCTGAATTTTTTTTTTTTAATCCTGGGAGGGTATTTTCTCTTGGGATGAGTTTGTAGACAGAGTTTTCAGTGAGGATGGGGCATAACTTGAAAATGGGCCGGAGAAGAGCAGGAGGGATGCTTGAATTCTAAAGGTTTTCTATGGAAGGGAAGAAGACATGTGAGGGGAGAGGAGGGCATGGAAAGAAAGAAGCAACAATTCCTGAGATTACATTCTGAAAGAGGGCAAGGCTGTCTTGATAACAACTACCGTATTTTTCGCTCCATAGGACGCATCGGACCATAGGACGCACGCATCCTATGGAGCAAAAAATAGGGGAAAAAAGGTTTTAACTTACCAGGGCTTGTTGGGGCTTCGGGGAGGCCTGCGTGACCCTCTGCAGGCCTCCCTGATCTTCAGTTCAGCGCTAAATGGCTATTTTCGGCCATTTCCGGTTTTCAGCCATTTAGCGCTGAACTGAAGATCGGGGAGGCCTGCAGAGGGTCGCGCAGGCCTCCCTGAAGCCCTGGTAAGTATTTTTCCATTTTTTATTCGCTCCATAGGACGCACACTAATTTCCCCCTATTTGGGGGGGAGTGCGTCTTATGGAGTGAAAAATACGGTACATAGAAAAAGACTAAAGTTTGAAACAGGCTGTTGGTGGTGTTAAGTGTATTCTGACTTTTCTTTCTTTCACTCATGCGTGATCTGACTTTGCCATGAGTGAGACTGGTGAACGGAAATGTTTACTCTTTCTCACTTTCTTAGAACCACTATAATTTCAAGTTATTGAGGCCTCAAAACTCATTCCTTTAATTAGACCCATTAGTTTGGTGGTGGTTAAGTTTACATTGGTTTGGTTTGAATTTGGGGGCTCGTGTTTTAACCTATTAAATTTGTGAGAAATCGGAGATATAAACCACTTTGGGTTACTAACAGATTTCTATAAAATGGATTATGGGATAAACTTTAAAAAGTCATATATACCTGCATGGGCAGTACATTCCCAATGTTAGGAGGATGGAATATCCTCTTTGACATCTAATGATCAAGGTCTGTCCCAACTGCAAGTCAGAATTTGCAGAATAGTCCCTCAGTGCCTGATATGAATGAAGGTGCGGAATATTTAGTCTACATGTAAGCAACTGAAGAAGCAGATAACTCTGTGATGCTGCTGCAATGTGTTTATGGTACAATTCAAAGGCTGAATTGAAAATTATCCTGGCCAACTTCTGTGAGTGAAATAGAATTGAATTATCAAAAACTAACAATACTAAGTTTAAGCATTGTCTCAAAAATTATCTTTTCCCCCTCCAGACAGACACTGACTATGTAAATGGCGTTGTAGCAAGTCTAGAAAAGGAGTAAGTTTTATTCTACATAATTTTGTATTGTATATGTATATTTTGGTTGCCAATTATGTCATACAGTTTTGAATTTCAGAAGTAATAACTGCATGTGTACGTGGGTTGTATGTTATGGTCAATTACATGGAGGAATTAAATAGGCTCACTTGTAAAACTGCAAATGGGATTAAAGGATTCAGTCTGACATAAATGGATTATGTTGGCATGAAATAAATGGATTGCAGGGCACCTATGCTGAAGCTACTATTCTAGAGTTACACCTGTGCTAAAGTACAGAAAAGACTGTCCAAGCACTTAAGCTGATGACATATTATGGTTTTAAATAATAGATTATGACTCGGGAATGACAGCCTGGCCCAAAGGGCACTGTGAGTGTGCCGAAAGCATTTCAGCCACTGTAGGGGGCTTGACTGATGTTTCCTTCTGGTTGCAATCTCTCATGCTTTGTTGGATTTTGTATCGGTGGATCCACCATCATCCTTCCAAGAGTGGGTTTTTAAAAGATGTGGGAAATTCCTGTGGGAGTGTGTGTGCAAATTCCTGTGGGAGTGTGTGTGCATGGAAGGCACCTCGCAGGTATTTGAATTCCAGGCTACTTTCATACATTTGTTTGTATTAGTGGTTTTGAGAGAGTGATTTACCCTGTGACATTGCTAAATGGGTGCTTAAATTCAGGTCCAACACACACTCTGTACTATATCACACTGCAGCTGGGTTCACGTTTAATAGAAAACCATGATTTTCCACTACATTAATGAGCCTGGCTGAACCATAGGGCCATGTGCTCCTCTCCCCATCGCCTCTATTCTGCATGAGAAGAGCATCAAATCTTCCCATTTGTGGTTGAAGTAAACCACAATTCCAGGTTCATATGCAACATGGAACTAAGCCAAATGGAAGCAAAAGCTTTCATTCTCCTCCTCCTCTCATGAAAAAAGGGAGGAGGAATCCCACGGCCCTTCCAGGTTTGTTCTTATAACAGGAAACCATGGTTTCACATTGCATCTGAACCTTCCATGGTGTTTCCCAAAATATAAAATAATTGAGTTGACTCTCTTCCTGATACAGATTTTCCACGGAGATCAGTTCTGGCTTGGTGGAAGTAATAGCCCCACCAGCATCTTACTATCCTGACCTGACAAACTTAAAAGAGACATTTGGAGATTCAAAAGAGAGAGTCAGGTAAGTGTGTTCTCTAAGTTTTGGTGTGCGTGTGTGTGTGGAGACTGACCTTTGTAGATCCCATCAGAAGAACTCTGAGCTGGCAGGCTTCAGCTAACATGTGTATCATATTAACGTCCATGATGCATGCCAAATTACAGATGGTGAACATGTTGCATGTATTGTATATGCTACGATTCAAGAATTTGTTACAGCGGATGTGTGTTATGTTTGTAGATTTGGTAGTTTTTATACTCTGCTGAATCTAATATATTGGTACTATACCATAAGTACTTGTGTATCTCTCCCCCCCACACACACCTGCACCACAGTCCCAATCCAACTGGGCAGACTGTGACTGCTATTTTGATACTTTAAGAAAACTCAGTAGACCTGCTAACAGATCTTATTTTTGTATATTTTATTTTAAAGATTTAATACCCTGCATTTTCAGTCCCAGAAAAGTTAGCTCAAGATGGCTTACAAATTAAAAACAAACCAGTAACATCTTCTATACCCCTTGTAATTTGGCCTATATCAGGGGTGGCCAAACTTGCTCAATGTAAGAGCCACAATACGATAAATTCCAGATGTTTGAGAGCCGCAAAACATGAACAAATATTTATTTATTTGTCTGAGTAAATATCTGGTCAAGACATGGATTTTGATCTATAAATTCTGATTTAGGTGGAGAATCGGACAAAACATTTTGTGATTTGTTTCATAGTGACATTCCAAGTAACTGACTTTGTAGTGACTGAGTGACACATTGCAGATGAAACACAAAGGTTTACCTCCTTTAACAGTTAATGCAAAATCTTCCTCCCACCCGGACTTAAAATTTCTGTTTTCATCCTCTTACAATTTGATCTTCTTTCACAATATTGTCACAGATATGTCTAAACAAATTATGGTAAAAGAGATTCTTAAGGAAGGTAGCCATAACTGAACTAGCAGAAATATTTTGCAATTGGTTATGAGGTATGAAAGCTAGACATACTCACCCCCCCCCCCAAGGTGTGAGCAGGATGGCAGCAGGTTTCAAGTACATATTGTTTTGCCTTAAAGTTAAACACTGTGATTCTGCTTCTGGAGGAGAGACTGCAGGGCTTTTGCACGGGCTGGCTGGGATGCTGGTTGAGGCTCAGAGTTGAAGTCAGAGGATTGAAGCGCCATGATGGATTGTGAGCCTTTTTGGGACAGGGAGCCATTTAATCATTAGATTTTGTCTGTAAACCGCTTTGTAAACTTTTTGTTGAAAAGCGGTATATAAATACTGTTTAATAATAATAATAATAATAATAATTGCTTATCACACCGGGAGATTCGCACCTCGTTCCCTCCTGCAGGGGCCGGCTGGTTGATGCTTAGAGTAGAAGTCATTATCATACCAAGAGATTCACACCTCATTCCCTGCAGGGCTTTTTTGTGCCCCTCTTTCAGTGAGCCGCAAAATAAAGTGAAAGAGCCGCATGCGGCTCGTGAGCCGCAGTTTGACTACCCCTGATGCAGCTCGCAGAAATACGTTGGCTGAGCTCCTTTTTGTATCACAATTAATATAAAACGTAAATATTTTTTTTCAAGCTTTATAATTATTTACCAGGTATAAACGGAGAGTCCACTGGATTAAAAAGCAGGTTTAATGTTCATGATGAGTAAATATATTTAAGAATGTAAATGCTTCTTAAATATTGTGGGTCTCAAACATCTCTCTTGCAGCTCTCAAACATCTGAAGTTTATCGTACGTGGCTCTTAGTTAAGCAAGTTTGGCCACCCCTGGCCTATATCAATGGCAGAGTCCCTCTCTCCCCCCAAAAGAAAAAAGTGTTGGAATGACTTGTGTCTCTCCTCTAAACTGCCCTTGGTAAGAGTTGTACATGTACACTTCCTTTGTGCTGCTTATTTTTGGCAACAGAAGCCAGAGGACACAAGAAATAGCCCTGGGAGAGTAGGGGAATTGTGTGGGTGAGGGGAAATGGGTGCAATGAAGGACTCTAGGGAGCCGCAGGGCGGGGTGATGGCCTTCCTGGAGTTGGTCTTCTCAGTGTCCAACGAAATGTCTCACAGAGAGGATCTTGAAAGGCTGGTTCTGCTTCTGTTCTTGTTACTTGCCACAAGTAGTAGGAAGAGAAGATGTGCCTTACTGCTTCTCCCCTCCTGCTGGACTGCTAGAACCACGTTCCAACGCAGCACTTTCAGCGGCACATTTTCACTCCCGAGAGGCTCCTGCCTTTGCCTATGTCTCCTTCATATACTCTTATTTACTGTGCCTACTCATCAGTGCCTACTAGGATGTTTAATCTAGAAAGTTATCAAACTATAACTATATTTAATTTCAGATGGCGGACAAAGCAAAATCTGGATTACTGTTTCCTTATGATGTATGCACAGAATAAAGGTGCTTACTATATTCAGGTAAATTATATTTTCATGTTGACAGTTGTAAAAAATGAATATCTAAAAAGTGGCAAGAGCTCACAGCGATACAGTTTAGTATATGTATAATCTAGGCATAATACAGTATATTAGAACTACTAATATACACAGAGTTGTTGGATGTATAGATGAAACCTGAAATCAAGGCACCTGAGTGATGCTTTTATTTTCCTTTATCTTTTGGGGACACCACACACGCACGCACGCACGCAGAATAAGGTAAATTTGTATTTTGTATTTGTTGACATTTTGACTGTTTAATTTTAAAATAAAAATGCATTATTTAAAGGTTTTAAAATAAGACACTGACTCTCTGAGCCCCTTCTAGACTTTGAATATCAAACTTAGACTGTGTTTATAACTTCAGAAAGATCTGTAATTGCCATGGACGTACTCTGTAAACATGGGTTAGCCCATCACATGTGGCTGCAATAAGGCCGCAGTTAAAAGGAGGGAAATGCACATGCCTATTTTCACACACTCTAAGTAGCTGGCTTTAATTCAGTGAAACTAATTCACTTCTGTAAAGCCAAGCAGCTGTGTTGCCTATTGCTGGATTAGGGTTTAAACACAAAATCTTGTAACAGCTACAGAGCTGCACAATTTGTGTGTGTGTGTGTGTGTGTGTGTGTGTGTGTGTGTGTGTGTGTGGTGGGTTAGATCAGTACTGAAAGCCCAAATTAACTTTGAAATCTTTTAGTGTCTCAGTTCAGAAAATCACTCAGTCGATTGTTTATCACTAATCATGAACGGGAGGGGGGATTTGGGCAGGAGGGAGCATGCAAGTCTTTGGGGTACTCCTGATTGCTAGACTATGACTTGGCAGTAGGGGACCTTGATGGCTGGGCCGGGCCAGCACTTAAGGCTTTTTTACACAGTTAGTGAAAGGATGACCCAAGTGAATGTTGTTTGTGATGCTGTTGCTGCAGGATCAGGATATAGGTATAAAGACACTCCATATAAAGACAGTCATGCAGTATCCTGTATGCATGAATTTAAAAGATTGGATTGGGGGACAAAAGCATTGCTGAGCTGCTCTCTATATACAGTCCCCCCCCCACACACCTACCTTTTTTGGGGGTTATTACAGATCCCAAATACCATTGATGTATAATTGCACAAATTCTTATGAGGCTCTTTTTTCTAAGAAACATAGCCATCACTAAGTGACAGAGCCAGGCCAACATCATTTTGAGGGTGGTCTGCAAACTCCATTTTAAAATGTCTACTTCCAAGTCTGGCAACTTGTTAAGCAGCTTTTGCCAACTTGTTACAATGTCAGGAATGCAGTTGGAGTTTTTATACAACAAAGTATCATGTTGTATATATTTTTATTATGCTGTAATTAATTCATATTGGTTATTGATTATTAGAAAAGGATTCTTTATTACTCCTTCCCCCCTTCCTCCCTCCTCCCTCAGAATGCTGTTGTAGCATAGGAGTCAGCAAAAGTGTAAGCTTGTGTGAGGAGTATGGACGAGGGGCTGGTTGGACTAACTGCGCAATCCTGCACAACGGGCCACCTGCGGAGTGCATGCTCCGCAGGCGGTGGGTTCGTACATGTGCCATAAAGCGCATTTATGGCACCTGGAGAGTAAGGGCCGCTGGCACAGAGGCCAGCAGCCAGTGGCGATCCTAGCCCCAGAACAGGGTGGGGCCCACCCCTCGACGCCCCCAAAGTAATTAGCATAATTACTAATTAACATAATTATGCTAATTACTTTCTTTTTTGTTTGGTTTTTTTTTCCGTTTTTTTCCCCGTTTTTTTTCGGCTTTTTAAAAAGGTTTTTTAGGTGTAACGGGGATTCTAGGTCTATGTGTTTGCTTTGCTGCACTTATCTTTTGTATCTAGGGCCTCCCGACGATCTCTCCAGCGACGATCTCGCTCCTCTGCTGCCGCTCTGCGCAAAGCAAACAGCCATCACAGAGTTCACGCATGCGTGATGGCTGTTTGCTTTGCGCATGCGTGAACTCTGTAACGCTTAGGCTTACAGAGTTCGCGCTAGCAGAGCGGCAGCAGAGGAGCGAGATCGTCGCTGGAGAGATCGTCGGGAGGCCCTAGATACAAAAGATAAGTGCAGCAAAGCAAACACATAGACCTAGAATCCCCGTAACACCTAAAAAACCTTTTTAAAAAGCAAAAAAAACCCCGGAAAACATCAAAAACAAAACCGAAACCTAGGATGTCTCCCGCCCCCCCCGCACCACCTCCCGCCCTTGCGCCCTGGGGCCCACCGCCCCCCGGCCCCACATCAGCCGACCCCCCTGCCAGCAGCCCTTACTCCGCCTCCCACCCAACCCTGCAGCCGCCAGCACAGGTAAGAGATGCACCAGTTGGTGTAGGGGGAGGGGGAGGGTGGGCTGAGTGGTGAGGGAGGGCGTCCGTTGGCCGGGAGGGTGCTGGGATATCAGCGGTGAGCTCCACCAAAATCCTGCACCCATTCCCGGCCTCAATGGCCCTTATCCTGCTGCCCCAGATCCCAGGCATGTTCCCAGGCAGCCCTACACAGGGGGAAGGGGATGAACGTATCTTTATGCAGGATCGGGCTGTAAATGCCAACTTGGATGAAGGACTGAAGAGAGATAATGAAGAAGGAATTAGATCAGTTTACACTTATAGGTTGTAAATTTGTCAGCAACATTCTCTTTGAAGGGAACAAAGAAGACTTTTGACATGAGCATGGGCAGAGTTCTGCATGTCTCCTCCCCCCAAAGGGACAAATAACAGTGCAGCATTCCTACCAATTAACAGCGGAGCCTCTCAGAAGCAGATGCAACTTGTTCATAGCTTTGCAAAGGACACAGGCAGCTCAATCCACCTTAGCATGGCTGCATCAGTACAAAGAAAGTTAATGGGGCACATGCTGCATTGCATGGGGACTTTCAAGTTCCAGAGGCCTCCAGAGGTAAAGAAACATTTGTTCCCTTGCCCCAGGGCAAGCCGATGGGTCTACTTGGACCTGTGCCAGCTGTATGTGCTAGCTAACTAAACTTAGGATATAATTGTATTATTGTCTAGTAATACACCTATTATAATTGTCTGTTGCACCTCCTCTTAGACTTACATTTACAGTGCAATCCACCATAAGTATAGGCCTGAGGAATGAGTGTTCCGCCAGCCTAAGGAGTCACAAATGTGCCGGAAAGCACATTTGTGGCTCCTTGTGAGTAAGCGGCACCGGCGTGGAGGCTGGCACCACTTACTATGCCACTTACCTGGACCCATGCCAACTGCAGCAGGTGAGTGGTGCGCTGGTTGGTGCAGGGGTGTGGGGAGGCTGGGCAGGGGTGGCAAGGGAGGGGGCCATTGGCTGGCCGGGCTGGGAGGGGGGTGGGGATATCAGTGCTGTTGCACTGATATCCCAAGCCCTATCGCAGTCCGAACCGACCTTATACGTCCTCCCCGGCTGTATGTCAGATAAAGAGCTGGCATGCATCCAAGGAGGCCCATTGCGTCCCACACTGCTTCCCCTGAGGTGAGCCCGGGACGCAATGGGCTTAGGATGCAGCAGCCGGCCCTTTCAACTGGTTGTGCACACTTGCACAGGATTGGGCTGCCCCCTAATAACTAATTGGTAAAATGCTTTTTTTTTTTACACAAGGGGAGCAAGGTTAATGTCACTTGTGAAAATAACTTCAGGAGTAATTACACACACACACACACACACACACACACACACACACACACACACACACACTTTTAAAATGCCAAAGCAAGACAGTTTCTTGTGTGCTTTTTTTAACCCTTCAGTTAAGTAGTTTCAAAATAAAAATTTTAAAAGCCTAGGCTGCCTTTATCATCTATGGCTTGCAAATGCCTCTCTGCAGTTGCACTGGAGACAAATGGGGCAGGTTTGAAATATGTTCTGCCTATGCTCTTTTTTTTTTTTTTTCCATTTCACCTCTTGGTTTTGCTAGTCTTGCTTTAATGAACTGTTTTGTTCTGTTAGCTTGAGGATGACATCGTTGTCAAGCAGAATTATTTCAGCACAATAAAAAATTTTGCGCTTCAGTTGTCTTCTGAGGATTGGATGATTCTAGAATTTTCTCAGCTGGGATTCATTGGTAAGAAAAATACCCTATTAGTAGGTCTGAAAAGGGACGAGGAAGCACATTCTGTTTTAGATTCTCGGGGACAGATGACACATTAAAAATATCATTAACAAAATACAGATATGCAATAAACTGGATATTGTAACATTTCTAATATAATTCCATGTGGTGTTTGTACATTGTTGTGATTGAATTCAGCTGTTGAAAATTGGGACTGATTTTATAGTCATGGCTGCCATTCTGAGACAAATCACTAACTTTTAAAGTTCTACTGAATAACTTGAATGGGTTTCAATCATCTAATGTATTTCACATGAAAGTTAGGCTCTGTGAAAACTGATGCCCTGTTTTGAGGGGGTTCATAATAACGTGTTCCTGCCATAATAACTTGTTCACAACCAACAACTTGGATTTTTTTCTTTGGCAAACCTTATCTTGAAAAACTTTGAACACTGAGGGTTGTTGTTCTATCCTAGTACATGGACTGCAAAGCATTATCTGAAGCATGTTTTGGTTCATGGGAGGAGCATTCTGCTCCTGTAAAGACGCTTTCCATGAACAGAAAGGAATTCTTCCCAGAAGGAGAATTCTACTTGTTGAACAAAAGAAGGTTCTGTCAATGGTCCATGGACAAGTTAAGGCTAAATCAAATTTCACTGTTGTGTATTTGTTTTTGAGTTGACGAAGATAGTGCTTAAAGAAGCAGGGGTAGACCCCAGGTTTTTCCTGACTGCAAGTTTCATTAATGTTTCATTAACAGCATTATATTCCAGTGCAATAGAGCCCTACACTGGGCCCATCATGGTATTTTCCCCTAATGGTACATTGGACATGGCCACTGGCACCAGTACTGAGAATTCAGGTGCATTGGGTGCTACCACTCTTACTGGCACTGGGGGTTCATGTTAAAATGAATGGGGCAGCCCTTGTGGAGGGGAACTCCATCTGCACATTAGGGCTCCTGAACATGTAGATAAATTTCTTGATCAGAGTGAAGGATGATTCTAAGGAGCTTGGAAGCTGCATTTCTGCCACAAAACTATGAAATTACAACCTGAACTGCTGAGAACTGCTGAATGCTGAGACTCTTCATTTTAAAAAGATTTTTAGGCATGCTAGAAGAATGAACCAGTGTGATGTCAGTGGTTGGACATTGGCCAAGGTGCCAGACCCATCAGCGTTCACCTGGCCAGAATGCTCAGTACCAGTGGCAGGGTCAGCACCTAATGCACCATCAGGGAGCAGGCATTGCCACTGGGAGGTCAGCACAGGGCTTTGCCTGAGAGCCTCCAGCCATCTGGCCCTGGTACTGCATGATGTGGTAAAGGTAAAGATTCCCCTCGCTAGTTGTTACCAACTCTAGGGGCGATGCTCATCTCTGTTTCAAAGCTGAAGAGCCAGCACTGTCCAATGACACTTCTGTGGTCATGTGGCTGGCATGACTCAATGCCAAGGTGCATGGAACACTGTTATCTTCCCGCCAAGGCAGTACCTATTATCTACTTGCAATTTCTTGCTTTCGAACTGCTAGGTTGGCAGGAGCTGGGGCTGAAGCTCACACCGTCACGCGGCAATCAGGTCTCAAACTGCTGTCCTGCCTACCTCCTGGTCTGCAGTTCAGTGTCTTAACTACTAAGCCACTGCGGCTCTGGCGATGATGTGGTTAGCTTAAATGCCTAAAAGCCAAGCAAGCACCTAGGAAGCACTGCACTGTTCCCTGATTCTCCTGACAGTGCTCTGTTTGTTTTCCTCTGTCTACTTGCCTTAGACCTGCTCTCCCCCCCTCCTCCCCAAATTGCCATTACTAGGTTATGGCAAAATTATTAAAGCAAAACTCACTAAATCTATAGTGTCGTTTGAGTAGTAGATACTATAATCCTCTTCCCTCAGGATTTTCTGTTGATAGGATTTTATACAAAATAACAGTAGTTGCCCCTTTGTGAAGGCATGTTGGATTTACAGATAAATAGGGGCAGTCTTTTTCGGTAATAACGAAATAAAAACACATAACACCGATTTCTGCACAAAACCCCCTTAAAATCTGCGAAAAATAAAACTAACACCTCTACATATTGGTAATGACTGTGGCTGCATCTGCTGACACTATACCACCTATATCACCTACCTATCTCACTTTTAAAGTGATTATTAAAGCGATTATAATTTATAAAAATGGAATAAAAACACGCAACACTGCTTTCAGCAATTTTGGAAAACGCCAAAATTTGCTTTTTGAAAACACTGTTTTGGACTGCCTTGAGTTATAAAGCATTGGACCATTGCTGACTATACATTATTATTGCAGGTAAAATGTTCCAGTCGCCAGATATTACTCTCATTGTAGAGTTTATATTCATGTTTTATAAGGAGAAACCTATTGACTGGCTCTTGGATCATATTCTCTGGGTGAAAGTTTGTAATCCTGAGAAAGATGCAGTAAGTGGTTTTTATTTGTTTGTCTCAGTATTTTGAATATTTCTGACAAATGCTGTATCTGTAGCATGAATGTATGAAACCATACGTAAGAAGAATGGCAGAAGTATCGTGCATAACCAAACAGAAGCACTTTTTATACTGTGAAATCTGTGGGAAGTTATGAATTGTTAAATCGCCTATGCAAAACATTTTGGGAACAATTGCATGTTTTTGTGACTTGAATATGTACTACAAAAGCAATGAGCAAAAACCACTTTCTCGTTTCTTTTGATTTGTAAGCTGATACTGACTACCTATCATGATATTCCCTATCATCAGCTACTTTAGTGGAATCAAAGCAAAATATAGAGTTGGAGGAAATGCATTGTTGTGTGTGTGTGCTTTTGTATCATCCCCCATTTATTCATTTTTTGGTAATGGTAAGAAGGCTTACTTTTCATTCTAAATGAAAGTCAGAGCATCACCTCTGCCAAATAATACTGCCAGGCTACTGAGGGTTGTTATTAAGAATTGCAACATATGGCTTGGAGAACCTATTTTTGGTCGTCATGACTAATGAAGATGCTTAATAGCTGATGATCTGCTTTAGTGAAAGACTTTCTTCCTACTTTTTCCTTCAAGAAACACTGTGATCGACAGAAATCAAATCTAAGAATACGCTTCAGGCCTTCCCTTTTTCAGCATGTGGGCCTGCACTCCTCCTTAGCCGGGAAGATTCAAAAACTTACGGTGAGCTCTCAAAATGCGACATTTTTCCTTCCTCATAAAACCAGATGTTAACAACTTGTATATTAATCTTGGTGTAATGAAAGTGTGTTAAATTATACAGTACAGTTTTCTCCAAGGTTGAGAATCCAGGACACTTTCCTTTGTCCAAACTTCGCTATGATGATGTTGATTTCTCTGGTTGAAATCTGGCTGCAGAAGCAAATGCTTTTCTTTCTCCTCTTGTACTTTTTACAGCACAATCCTCTGCATGCCTACTCAGAAGTAAGTCCCATTGTGTTCAGTGGGGCTTGCTCCCAGGAAAGTATGTATAGGATTGCAGCTGAAGTCTGCCTTATGGTTTGGTGCAGCTGTAAATGTTCTCCTTTTATCTCCTTCCCGGTAAGCATTCTGGCTGTTTTTCATTAAGGTACTAATTGTTTCTTATTTATTTCACTGTATAGCGAAGTCCACTATTCACTTTTTAAAATTAGACTTTACACTTTTTGCACTGTAGGAGGAGATTGGAGATTCCTTGAGTAGGGCCATCCTCCTATCCACGTGAGGAGGCAACCTGAAACTGTCACATCAAGTGGCAGAGAATCAGGCAGCGGAGGAGGCAGCTACTGCCGCCCGCTTTTCTCCACATGCCTAACTGGCTGTTGCAGCTGCCTCAGGGCTGGAAGTGCATGGAGAGTTGCTCCTTCCTTCTCTCTCTTCCATGTACTTGTATTTGAAAAGGATGGTGAATTGCAGTGGAAAAGGAACTGGGAGACTAGGGAGGAGAGAGGTGAGGAGTGGCCTAGAGTGTCCCAAGCACAAGGATATCTCCTCCTCCTCCTCCTCCACAAGCTTGTATACAGAAAAGGAAGTGGAGACTTGGGAGAAGAGAAGTTGGTGTGTGTAAGACAAAGCAGCAAAGGTGTTACCAAAATTGCTGCTGTTATTTTGGGGAATAGCTTTAAATATGGCAATTTGGTATGTGCAGGGATCTTTCACCAATGTATACCAGAGTCCAGCCCCCAGAATTCCATTTTAAATAATATTGAGGACACACGTGGGTTGCTTTCCAATATTTACTAGATAGTTCAGTCATACATACATACACAAAATCAATCACACTCCATATACAGAGCTAAGAAACATAGATAGAAAGGTACAGAGACTTAGCAGGTTTCCTTGATTTGCGCATGGGTAGGCTTACCATATCCAAAGGGGGACAGGGTGCCTACACCTTTAACCATTGTAAAAAGAGGGAATTTGGGCAGGTGCAGCTCATAATGGAAGGGTGCAACAAGCTGCACCTGCCCAAATTCCCTCTTTTTACAATGGTTAAAGGTGTAGGCACCCTGTGCCCCTTTGGATATGGTAAGCCTACGCATGGATGATAGTTACCAGTCCTGGAGAGGTTGTCCTTGGCTGCAATGCGGTATAAGAGTAAGGAGTAGGGCAGTAATGGCACAAGAACAAGGAAAGAAACTGATTGGCTCTGAACTGATCAGGCTCAGAAGTCTGTAGAGTGACTGAGAAGTAAAGTTAAGGGGGGGGAAGGGGGGAAGCCAGAGAGCACAAGCTCATGAGGCCATCAGGATGAGAGCGAGAGCTAGAGAGAGCAAACTGGCAACCTGCCTTTTTATGCGTATCTTACTATCTTACGCAAGGAGGAGGGGGTAGTGGCTACTACGCTGAAAAAGGAAGTTGCCTTGTTTGGGCTGGCAGTACACCTTTTGGGGGGTGAAGACACAAACACTGGGGGAAGGGGTGGAGGGTAGATGACTTCCATTGTTTCAGGAGATGTAGATTGGCCTTCCCGGGGCCAGACATTGGTGTTTGCATATCTTTGTGGATTTGTCTTCTCGCTGTCAGACTGCTCACTTTGCAAGTCTTTAGGATTATGTCCGTAGAGAGGGGGAAGGAATGTGCCTACATGCTTGGGAGCATTTTAGTTCATGGCATTGAACTGGTGGTGCTGGTCAGGCTTTTCCCTTGGCATAACTCATGGCTTGGGAATCCCTTTTACAGCATGTCTCCACACACCCATGGCACAGGAACACAAACGCTCCGTGGCCCTCACGTTGCGTCATAATACAGTCTTGGTCATGCACATGTTCCATTCTAGTTCACAAGTCATTGGCATCAAACATATTTTAAAAGTCTCTTGGCAGCATTCCCATTTTAAAAGGTCATGGAGCAACAGAGAAGGTGGCTGGATGGGCTGATGGAGGAGGTGGTGGCAGGGGGATCCTTGCCTCTGGCTTCCAAAGGTCTTGGGCTGCTGCTATTGAGTGTTTAGGTCGCTTCTCTCAGGGAGGGGCTGTAACATGGGGGACTTTGATCAAGCATAGATCACATCCTGTGCATACATCAGATTCTGTCCCCAGTTAAAAGGATCTTAGAAAGTAGAATGAGAATTTGTTTTGCCTGACACTTTGGAACCAGTCAACTCAGGATTGGGCCTGCCCTGGTGCAGTCGGCTACCTCCTCAGGGTAAAGGGATGTTTGTTCCTTTAACCCGAGTAATGGGTCAGCTGCACTGATGGGCCTCATCGAATGCACGTCAGCAATTTTGCTGGTATACATGAGAGGCCCAACAGGCCCAGGGCGGGATAGGATATGGTGGAGGAGGCCTTCGCTGATCCCTCCCCCTTCCCAGGCCCAATCCTCCAATCCCACCCCCCCCCCCCGAACACCCCGTTCCCTCCTCCTGACGGGGCCTTACCTCTCTGCCGCAGCACTGCTCTGTTCTGCGGCGCCAGTCCACGCTCTGGGTGCTCGAAACGTTTCAGACACCCTAGACCAGCGGAGCAGTTGCTTTGCCGGTCTATTTGTAGACAGGATTGCTCCGTAAATGGTTTACTACAAGGCAGTGAAATCATTCTTCTGCTATGAAGAAAATAGATACTATATCGTTTGGTCTTGAGTTTTGTTTAATTTACATTAGCAAACAGCCAACAGCAAGAGAACAATAAAGCAGAGTTGATGGTCAGTTTAACAGCATGTCTTGTCTCCCTTTCAATTAGGATAAAGACTTCCTGAAACCATTACTGCATAAAATCCACGTGAATCCACCTGCAGAGGTTTCCACAACTTTAAAAGTCTACCAAGGACATGCGCTTGAAAAAGCCTATATGGGCGAAGACTTTTTCTGGGCTGTTACACCAGTTGCTGGGGACTATATCCTGTTTAAATTTGACAAGCCTGTCAAAATAGAAAGGTAGGTGTTCGTGGTTCTTTTCACTCTTCAAGAGAGCTCCTGCTGAATTGTGTCTTGGAATAAACTTGAGACAACAGGAAATGTTTAAAAATAGTTGTTCATGATAACACAGTAAAATGGACATCTTTGAACACTTTCTCAGTGAAGTAATTTCTGTATTTCAATTAGTAGTGTATTGCAATAAGCAATTATGCTTAATGTAGAGTTCAGGCAGCTCAATTCTCACATGTGCCTTTAAGTGTATTGTTTCTATGTAGCTATTAAGTAAGTAGGGCTCCTTCTGATGTAACTTCTTGCAGGGTAGTTCTATTATAGGAAAGCATGTGAAAGTGTTAGCCTGGAACACAACATTTCCAGTTCATAGATTTTCCTGCAGATCCAAATGGATTTTGCATCCAGGCCCAATATTTTCAGGTATACAGTATATCTCCATGAGAATTCCTTCTCAGAAGAACATCCTGTTGAACTCAGTCAACAGGAGAGGGAATGAGAAAAGGGAGGGTTGACCTTGAACGTTTTGTCAAAGCCGTTTATGTGTCAGCTCTCCGATGGTGTTTAAATCAGCCGCTAGAGAAACGTTGTGCATGTTGCAGATACTAGCTGACAGGGCTTATTAATACAATGTATTAGTATTTTCATTTCATTTCAGAACCTTTATTGGCATATACAAAAAACAAAACAAAACACACAAATATACAATAAACACATTACACAGTTAGTCACAACCACTATGTGTTAGTATTGTGGGTATAACTCAAAGGGGATGTTTCCCCTCGCCATCTTTGTATTATTTATAAACTGTGCAAGATGCTTTTGCGATCCATACCTGACACCATGACTTGGCCCAATTAGTACTCTACACCCTGAATATTTCTAGTACCTGTTTTATGACGTACTAACGGTGTCATGTTTCTGCTTAACACTAGCAGTGGTAATGAGCAAACATAGCTGTTTACCTATTCACCAAATGTTACCAACAGAACTGCACGTCATATCTGTTTTCCCCTTTTGTCTCTGTCAGAGGCATCATTAGGAGGGGCGAGGGGGTGGTGGGCCCCCGGGCATTGGGGTGACAGGCGGATGGGGGGGTGCAACGAGCTGCGGATTGGAGTGCATGCTGGAGTGCATGCTTCTCAACTGGAGTGCCTGCTGTTTCGTTCACAGATAGGCACCAGCTGGATATGATTTTTTTTCCAGTTGTCCTACATGCAGTTGAAGACAGTGGGATCTATAATTATGGAATTGTAATGTGCTCCTTTGCAAGAACTCCCAGCAGTCTAGCTTTAGTCTCTGTGAGTTATTGGCTTTCTGCCCTTGCTTAATGAGGGCTGGCTTCTTCTTGTGATGAAGAAGTCTGAGTTGGCCTCTGGCAAGAGAAATTCTGGTGACCTTCTGACATACTGCAAGGTAGTCAACCAGCAGGTCTACTTGAAATTTCTCCCACTACCTTTACTGGAATTCAAAACAGAAAATGTTTCTGAAAAGCTTTGTGTCTTGTCTGGGAAGGATCCATAACTGCATTAGTTTCAAGGTTCTAAGAATCAATTTTCTAAAGCATATTTCCAAAGTCATAGGAGGCTATCAGCCAGACCTCATTGTTCTCAAGCACATGCTGTTAGAAACAGGAGCAAAACCTTAACGTTGAACAGCAGCACACACTCCCCAAAACCTAGAGATTTAGTGCAATCCTGTCTAACATTAGACCAGTGGAGCAACCGCTCCGCCGGTCTAGGGTGTTGCAAACGTGCTTTACAGCACGTTTGCGGCACCAGGAGAGTAAGTGGTGCCAGCGGAGGGACTTGTGCTGCTTCTCCAGTGCTGCAGAAAAGAGCAGCACCACGGTGGACAGTTAAGGCCTCGCTGGGCAGGTGGAACTCGGATGTTCCAGGAGGGGGAAATTGGAGGATCGGGGAGGGATCGGCGGAGGAGGCCTCCACTGTATCCTATCCCCCTTCCTAGGAGTGTTGGGCCTTATATGGACCTCTCAAATGTACGCCAGCAAAATTGCTGGCGAGCATTCGAGGAGATCCATCGGGGAAGCTGGTGTGTTACTCAAGGTAAAGGGACAAATGTCCCTTTACCCCAAGGAGACCACCAGCTGCACTGGGGCAGGCCCAATCCTGCTCAGGATGCGGTGGGTGCCTTATGTGCACCTCCGCATCCTGCTAGACAGGATTGGGTTGTTAGAGAATTAGACCCCCTACCTTTTTAAGAGGGAAACTCCTCAGAATTCTGGAAAGTATCACTACGTATTACCCGCTTCTCATGTCATGGTCCAATCAATATCTGAAATCTCATAGGCTCTGGAAGAGGCAAGGATTAGGAAAAGCCAATTGGGGAAGCATCTTCTATTCTCTATTAGTTTGGAAATGGTTGGAATTTGTAACATATAGTTCTCTGTAATATTCTGGTCAGAAATATGGAAATTCCCCTGGTGCACTTCAGGATAGTTGAAAGTGAATGGGCAGCCATTTAATTTGGCAGGAGGAGAAGTGGAAGAGTTAGACTTTGCTAACAAGAGTACAAAGTATATAAGTAGTAGATTGCCAAAACAGAGTTTCACCCTTGTTAAAAAGAAAACCAGTAATGTCAAAATAGTCAAATCTTAGCAAACATGACTTAATCACAGTTGCAATTTACAGTGGTGTTTATAAGCTTGACTTTTCTTGTGTTTTCCTTACGTAACACACATTATATTCAGCACACTAAATATTAAATTTGATGTATCCTGCATCAGCTGGCTCTACTCGAGTATTACTGATGTTCTCCAACAATTAGACAGAGCACAAATGTATTCTCTCTTCCTGTCCACAGAAGGGAATGAGATTTCAAATAGGTAAAAGGTAAAGGTTCCCCTTGCTCGAAAGCCAGTAGTTAATGATTCTAGGGGTGGTGCTCATCTCCGTTTCAAAGTCAAAGAGCCAGCGATGTCAGAAAGACTCTTCTGTGGTCATGTGGCCGGCATGACTCGATGCCAAGGCGCATGGAATGCCTAACCCTATTAATCTACTTGCAATTTCTTGCTTTCAAACTGCTAGGTTAGCAGGAGCTGGGGCCGAAGACGGCAGCTCACACCAACACGCGACACTCAGGTCTTGAACTGCTGTCCTGCCTACCTCCTGCTCTGCAGTTCGGCGTCTTAACCACTAAGCCACCGCGGCTCCACATTATTTTGAATAGGGGAAGATAAATTTTTCAGTTAGTTAAAATAAGGTAGAGACTATGGGTGTTATGCCTTTACTGAACCAGTTGTTTTCACATAACTCTTTCAAATTTCATCTTATGGTTTACCCTCTCATCAGGAAATCATTGTTTCAGATTGACACAATCATTAGTGCTCTTAAAGGCTGAAAGCACATTTTTCCTTAAACAGCTGCACCTGGGGGCAGAACCCCTTGAAGTAGCAGTTTGCACCAGGAGTGGCTGTTTGTAAGGGACAACAATAACTGCCTTCCTAATATTTCCTAATTAGGAAACTATTTCCTAATAAAAATAGTTGTGAAATAATGTTCTACGCCAGTGGTTCTCAAACCTTTTAGCACTGGGACCCACTTTTTAAAATGACACTCCATCGGGACCCACCTAGCTTTATGAGACTTAAAAAAAGATGATCTTGAAAGAAATAATATATTTATTTACAAGTAATATTTTATTTATTTGTTTGCAAAAAAACTCAATCCATTTCTCGTAATGAGGCAGCCCTAATGAATAACCTCAAGGCTTGAGGGGCTTAGTAATGTGACCCAGCCTTCACCTGCCCCCACTTTCTGTCATTTACAGACTTGGGGAAAAAAACAACATTAAAAAAAACTCTCAAACATTTACCTCCATATTTACACAAGTTTGCAAACTGCAGGAGTGCAGCTCTTTGAAGGGCAATTAGCAGCTCTCTGATTTTTGAATAGCCTCAGGGCTTGTGACAGTTACTTATCTGATCTTTCCATCCCCTGGGACCCACCAGAAATTAGGTTGCGACCCACCAAGTGGGTCCGGACCCACAGTTTGAGAAATACTGTTCTACACTGTATAAAAAGCTGCTTACAAAAGATCTCAACCCAAAGTAAATACATTATCACTTATCTAGGGTGGAATGCATTCTGGGAGTATGACAAATTTGTTTCCACACCTTCACACCTTCTGTCAGAATGCTTTTAGAATGCATTGACATCAAACTGTTCTTTAAAATACTTTTTGAAGGATGTTATAGTTTCTGATCTGTTACTATCTGCACATTTAATTTTCAAAACACTGAGTTAACCCAAATCTCTTTTTGTGGTGTTATAAGCAAGAACCTTAGAACATGCTTTCACAGTTGCTCTGTGCATGTTAATTTGAAGGCCAGTCTGCATTTTAGAAACTCTAAATTGTATTAATACTCTTGTAAGCAGAGATACCACCTAGTGGCATAATAAATTGGTTTCTCTTGTCATCTAGCAATATATACTAGTGAAGTGTGTGTTGGTGTTTAGATGTCTTGACTTGTTCACTTTACAAAAAAAAAAACCCAAAAAACTAAGAGGCACCCCAAATAAAGAGTAGCATTAATATAGTCTTGAGTGTATTGATTCACAAGGATGGCCTTTCTTGTATAACAATGTGTAGGAAAAAAAACCTCTATGATGATAGTACAGGTGGGCCCCCATATCCGCTGGGGATATGTTCCAGGCCCCTCCGTGGATACTTGAAACCGTGGATAAGAGCGAACACCCCCTCCATGGTTTCCTGAGGGCCCCCCCACCCTGCTTCCTCTGCAGGCAGGCATGCTTGCCCCCCCCAGCTCTTATTTTTCTTTCAGCAAGCTTTGTTTCTTCCTTAAAACAAACAGAGAAGCAGTCTCCATTGCAGGCAAGTAGAACGAGACTAAGTACTAGAGAGGCTCTGCAAGGTTAACAGAAACCTTGCAGAGCCTCTCTAGTACTTAGTCTCGTTCTACTTGCCTGTAATAAGCAGTCAGAGGCTGCTTCTCCTGTTTCTTTAAGGAAGAAAAGAAGCTTACTGGGAAAAAAGTAAAAGCCTGGGGGGTCCCCACGATCCGTGGATAACTGAAACCGTGGATAGCGAATCAGTGGATATGGGGGCCCACCTGTACAATGTGTCATAACTACGTATGGGTGTTTCTGTGAATTGTGTTTAGAGGTAATAGTGTGAAGGAGAATGATAAACCACTCAGCAGGAGGCTGGTCAACTTGCCTATGTATCTGAACATGTATAAATGCAGAAATAGTGCCTGGTGTGGTAGTTTCTCCAGTTAATGACAAATGAAGCTGACTCGCACCCTATTGCTTATGTCCGTCAACCCTATAAGCTTTTTTTTAGAGGGTACCTGTTGAACCATCGAGTTAAACAGTTCTTCAGTCTGGATACAGACTTTCAATATTCTGAGTCCTTAATGTTGTCTGAGTTTATACAAATAACTTAGTGTTGGGGTGAGTGGGTAAAGATTATTCCCTTTCTTTTAAAATAAGACTGCCTTGCACCTATAAAGTTCAAAGATTTGAAGATTGTATATATAATAAAATAAATTATTAGTATATTATAAAATGAATATAATCGCCTGAATTGACCTTGATTTAAAGGGTGGAGACTTTGTATTTTCCATAATCATTCATGTGAAATTTCACAAATGCCAGAATGGCTATTAAACAATTTTAAAAAAAGAAATTGACATTGATTTTGGATTCTTAATTTAAACATAGTTGTAACTGAACTCATGCCTGTTCATTATTGTGTAGGTATTGGTTAAAGACGTATGAGCCTCATTTTGAACCATTGTACAGCAATATGCAAGAACATTTTTTCATCTTTTAGTATATTTTATTAAATCATTTTTTTCTTAATATCTTCCAGGTGAGTATAGGGTTTTATTTGTTTTGGGTTTTTTCATTGTTGTGGTCAGCCATCCTTGATCTGGATATATCATGTTTTGGGGCTTGTTCTTTATAGATACCTGTTCCATAGTGGCAACCCTGAACATCCAGGAGATATATTATTGAATACAACCGTGGAAGTGTTGCCTTTTAAGGTATGGTTACAAAGAATTCTGTCTGTTCCTTCTTTGGCATTATCATTTGAGTAAAATGGTTTTTCGATCAGTATGTTTCTATTGATGTAAGAAAGTGTAGCTGGTTGTGGAAAAATTGTTGGTAATTAAAAAGTGTGTAAAAGCATATTCAGATGTTGTTCTCCTCACACACACACACACACCCAGCTCTTTATTGTAGTGGCTAACAGAAGTAGAATATTTATACTTTATTTATTTAATTGTATTGAAGAACTTGGTCCAGAATAGTACTTCATTTACATCATTGCAGGGAACACACAATTTTAAAACTATTTTTTAAAATTCTGTGTTACAAATAGGACTCTACTATCTAGTTCTGCAAACTATCTAGTTCTAGTTCTCCTATTCCTCATTACAATTGGGTCTTTTGAGCCTCATGTGTCGTCCTTATTCACTGATATTAAGCATACAAAAGTGCCAAGCTGACCTGACTTGATAAGAGTCTCAAGATACTACTAGCATAGTTGTGCATGGGCTTCCAGGCAGACACTTACATAATAAACTCGTATCAGTTACTGTTGGTACTGTATTTTCTTGTTAATACAATCTTACCTCCAATAACACTGATTCATTACAGCATTCTTTTTTCTTGGCATGGCGCAGCAGCCATTCTACCCAATGAGCACTCAGCACAGTGCATTCTGGGCCTATCAGCACCCGTTTTGTACCTATTATGTTAACGTGTGTCCTATAGTGCTGTTTTGCACAATGCTCAACTTCTGGGTAACTATCCCATGTGCTATTGAACATTTTGCTGCACTTATATATTGTCATCGATGCACATGGTACTAAGAGCAACAAACTTTCCAGAGAAGCTTACAGTTTAAAACAACATAAGGGAAGGCAACTGAGGGAGTAGGGAAGAAGTGCATTCAGTTACATTCAGGCTGGCTTAGTTTCAGTAGGGGATAGACTTTACAGAGGAGGTTTGAAGGAAGAGCAAGAGACAACATTGAAAATATGTTATTGGAAAGACTTCCAGACCATTGGGGGGGGGGGCATTGAGTGAGAAAGGGGGAAAAAAAGGCAGAGTTGTTGAAGATAAACAGAAAATCTTTGATTGCTAAGGGGATGGTAGAGCAGCAGGACAAAGATTATAGACAGGGAGATATCTGGATGTGTAATTGTGCTTGGAATGTAACTCACATGTGCCTTGCCACTGATTTAAGAGGCAGAAGGGGTTTAGAGAAGTACCTAGGATAGGGTTTTTTAGTGACAGTAATATGAACACGTACAATATGACATCATTGTTGGTTTGCAAGCTTGCCCACCCCACAAGGGATAAACCAATGAAATGGGATGGGGAAATGCCTAGCATGGTGATATCACATTATGCATTTTATGTTGTTCAACATTGCTGGGGCAGCAACTCTGTTTCTCCTATAATGCCTAGCTTCAACCTAAGTAGGTAGAGAGGACAAAACCTGTATGGTGCTTCAGTTTGGATAAAGCCCAGGGCAATTATAATACAGGAACTTTTAGGCAAGATTATGATGGGAACTATAGACTGATTTCAACATTTATCTGCAGCAACCTGTTCTGTAGCACTAGGACTGTGGATTGCATAATGTGTCCTCAAATGTGCTTAACTCCTCAATTACGTTCACTTGCTGAACCCCTTCTCCCCCCCCCCCATGCACAAACGATACACTTGCAGTGCACAACATGCAAAAGGCTATTGCTGTAACAACAGTTCCTGGGGAAAAGGCAGATTCATCTGTGAGGATTTCTAATCAACATTTAAGTATGAACCAAGGAACCCACTTTGTCTCTCCCATGCACACATAAAGTAGCATTTACATTTTGCATCTTGTTTTTTAGGGTGAAGACTTGGTATTAAGCAAAGAAACCAAAGAGAAACAATTAGAAGATGGCTTTTTCCGAATAGGTAATTCTACATAAAACAGAGTAACATTAAGCCTTAGAGCAATTTTAAAGGAGAACTCTGTCTTTTATAATTAAGACCACTCTGTCTTGGCCAGTGTTCTAGCAGAGTCCCACAGAAGGTTAGGCGACAGTGGCAAGAATTCATTTTGGACAAGATACTAATGAAGCAGGTACCTTTCTGGTGCCATCACACAGAGGAGAGGAAGGTGCAATGCTAGCAATTGTGAGTGCTGGGATAAAAATCCAAACTGCCCTAAGTCATGTGTATTTTTTACTTCATGCATGTATGCATTTTTGAAATGTGTATCCCACCTTTCTCTTCCTGAAAACTCAAAGCAGTTAACAGTATAAACATTAAAAACAATCTTAAAATAGTCAAGACACCATTAAATAAAAGCAACAGTCATGAGAACAGCAATATCAGCGGCACAGATAAGAGTATAAACAGCAGTATATCTGTTTCCAGGCTACTAGCCAAATTAGAGCTGTATGCGTGCTAATAGCCATTGTGTGTGTGTGTGTGTGTGTGTGTGTGTGTGTGTGTGTGTGTGTGTGTGTGTGCGCGTGCGCCATATGTGTGAATCAGCCCTAAATTAAATGGACTTGTATGCAAGATGTCCATAAGTGATAGCTAGGATTTTCTTTTCTTAATCCTGTTTAGAATGTTCTCTTTGTTTTTTTGAAGGCAAATTTGAAAGTGGTATAGCAGAAGGAACAGTTGATCCCCGTCTAAATCCAATTGCAGCTGTCCGGCTTCTGGTAATACAGAATTCGCCTGTCTGGGCAATTCTAAATGAGGTGAGATTTAAACATAAATGCCTTGTATAACAGAGCACTGCCTGTCGACATGTGTCAACTTTAAGACTCTCTTTTCAAAAACATTTTGTGACATCTTCAACTGTGGGCCTCTTATGATGAATCTGTATATGTGTGCGCTGCCGCGCATACATGCACACAGTTTCTAATCAGTCTGTGGCCATGAGTGTACTTGAAGTTATGTGAATACTAATTCCATGTGCTGAAGGTAACGCCATCTTGCATGGTGTTGTGAAAACATTTGTGAATTTTTCCCTTGCCAGATACTACTCCCCTGCAGGGCTGGTGATAGCTTCTTCTGGACCCTGGGCAGAGCTGGGAGCTGGGTCCCCTGTGGCAGGCAGGGCTGGGACCTTCCCAATGACTTGGGCCTGAGGGAAGCACTTGGGCCTGAGGGAACCCTTTCCATTCCCTTGGTGCCAAATGTAACAGCAATAAGCTGTCCCTCCTCATGGCCAATAGTGTTCTCCCAAAGGCTCTTCCATTCTTCAGGGGCCTTTGGAGAAAGCCTATTGGCTGGTGGGGAGAGCAGACTAAAGAGCTGCTGCATGAATTGCAGTTAAGTATAACAAAAGATAGAGTTGCATGACAGCTCTGTTTTTATCGCTATGTGCAATTCATATATCAAGCTAAGACAACATAATCGGCTCACAACTCTGTACTTGTTAATATCTTATATGTAACTATCATGGCTGCTTCTGGGGCTTGATCCAACCCACGGGGCCTGTGCCTGATTCTGCCCCTGCCACCTTGGATTGTGTTAAGCGTCTCAGAATATTGTTACATGCAGTTTGGAAACGTTTTTTAAGTTACTAATGGCCCAATCCTATCAAGGGCCTGCACCAGCAAAACACATGTTCTGCAGGTGCACACTGACGCAAAAGCGCTGTAAAGCAAGGCCCAGGCATGCAAGGCCCAGGCATGCCTTCCCGCTGGTGCTGGCGGAGTGACAGGGTAAGTCCAGTGCAGGAATGGGGGAGAGCAGAATGGGGAGATGGGGTGGGCACGGATGTATTGGGCCCGGGAGGGGGGTGGGATCGGTGGCGCCAGCGCACGCCAAATCCTGAGACCCTTCTGGGCCTGATCCGCCTGCATGGATATCACTGACGCAGGTCCAAGTTGACCCATTGTGGCTGCTGGGGCTTACCCTGGGGCAAGGGGACAAATGTCTTCTTACCCCAAGGAGACCTCCAGCAGCCAAAAATCCTACGCGGGTGCAGTGTAACTCATTCCAGCGCCACTGCAGCACCACACGGAGATTTAGGTTGGATTGGGCTGTTTTTTTAATGGTATCAATCTATATGAAAAGCAACAGGTTAGATTAACTGGGACATTTAATTTTTGATTTAGATTTAGCTATAAATAAGGGTCACTTCACACCTTACAAACAACGATGGGTCCCAGTGTTTCCACAGTAAGTTGGAATTCTTGTGTGAAAAAGAATGCTGTAAATGTATCCCCAGAAACATGATTGACCAGAGCTCTCACAGTGCCTGTTTACACAGGCACCATCTCTTTTTTTTTATTTCTTTAGTGCCTATTAATACACAAGTGTGTATTTATCAGCCTTTTTTGTTTCAATTCTGCACCATAGGTTCACATTAAAAAGGTTCCCAATTGATCGAAGTCAAGAGGAAGAAAAGGGGAGATCTCCATCTTTTCAAACTTTTCTATGAAATACTCCGTCTTTCAAATCCAGACTGAAGACACTGAGCATGCACCTTATTTCCAACTCTTTATCTCTCACTGAAACTCTACCTCTTGTGAAATCTACTGTACATGAGAAGACTGACCCAGCAAGAAGGGTCTACTACAATCTAGAAACCAATACTGTACTTTGCTGGTCACCAGCAGCTGGTGGTGTTTCTCTAGATCCACAATTTCCTCCATTTGAACATGACTTTGCTGCATAAGAATCAAAGTGATCTCTTTAACCTATCCAACCATGATAGGATATGCTACATAAGTTGTACATATTGTTACATTCCTTGAAGAGAAAAAAAAATATATATATATACATACATTTTATGAAGGGGGTACTTTTTGGAGGTCCATTTATTTTGCTAATGCAAACCCTCTTTTATAGATTATCAGGGATATATATTCAAAAGCATTAGGGATATTTAATTTATTAAATGATTTGAAAAGTACATATTTTTATGCAGGTAATAACTTGATGCAGTTTTTTAACCTTACTTCTTGAGTTAACTCTACATTTTGCTTTGATAATGAAATAACCATATTTTGTAATATACTGCCATGATTAGGAGAGCTAAACTGAGTTTGCAAATGAAGCACTTTTGTATCATACCAAGGGCACAATCACTAAAGTTCTTTTGTACAAGTCCTGTTGAAATGAATGGGGCTTGCGCAGGAGAACTTCCCTGTGTTTTGTGCCCCAAGTTTAGGAAATGTCGTTCAAAGTGTGACGTGCAAGGACTTTGAAGAACATTATCCATAATGCTCACGGTCTGCAACATGTAAGAGAGCATGTTGAAGAATTTTATATTTCAGTATGGTGTGTGAAATCTGCAGTGACTTGAGGTTTGTTTCATCTCCTCTCAAAGGGAAATTTTGATAATCGGCTATTCCTTTTTAACCTTTGTAGAGTCTTCTGAAACACACTCATGTTGTTCCTTTGGTAAGAAAAGCATCCTGAAGTTTTGGCATTTTTAATTTTGCTTGGCATCCTCTTTTGTATGAACTCTGCTTAGTCTTTTGGAATGACCTAAATGACCGTTTTATTAGAACTAATAATAGAAATAGATACACAGTAACCTCAGCTGAGCTTTTAAAGTGTGGCTGTCAGAGTATTTACTTTAAATGTTGATGTTGTGATTTTTTTCCCTTAAGAGGGCCCAGCTCCTGCTAAAAGCATTGCACTCAAACTGACTGAAGTGAGAGAGCTCATGTGATCCAAATGCTTGTTGTCTTTTGTACTTCAAGGACAAGAATGAGGGATGCTTGCTTGGTCAGTAGCCTTGAAGAGAGGCAATTCAAGCACTTTGTGCTCTGCAGCACAGTAAACATGCAATAGTATCTAATAAGAGTGAAAAAAATATTCCTTAATCATACCCCAGCCAAGATTTGAGAAGCTGAGCTTTTACCTCAACTGCACATGTGTAACTCATGCAGGTAAACAAAGTTTAAATGGTGGTAGTCATGAGCTTGTGTCATGAGCTAATTCTTAGATACTTCTGTGTCTTGGATGTAAGCTTTTGCCAAAAACTGTTGTCTTGCCTTCTGTTCTGTCAAGAGTCAAAATGATTTGTAATATGTATTGATGCGATTAGGCAGCTGCCTGCTTTTGCTTCTTTTGAGTCTGTTGTGAATGCAACTGTTCCTAAACACTCTCCATAATATGACACAAAACATTTTAATTGAGTTTGAAGTTGTTCAAGGGATTTCCACAATTGACTGTGATTCCTTTTGTAACCCCCCCCCCCCCCCGCCAAAGTCTTCCCTATGCAGTCCTCTTGCTGAAACTCTTATTTCCTCCATATTTGGCTGGGACTATGCAGACACATTCAAGAGCTTGTGTTAGTGTAGTGCAGTGTTTCCCAAACTTTTTCGACCTGCGGCTCCCTTAACCATTGGCAACCATTGGCCACGGCTCCCCATGATATGATGTTGATGCCTGCCAATTGGCATTCCACTGTTTTCCGCAAGGATTCCATGGCACTCCGTGGCTCCCTTGGCTGGTATCTACGGCTCCCCTGGGAGCCATGCCTCCCAGTTTGGAAACCACTGGTGTAGTGGCTAAGAACTGGAGCTGTGAATAGTGTGTCCCCTGGATCAAACCTCACATCTATCTTGAATTTATTGGGTGGCCTTTGGCAAGCCACCACCTCTGTTTTAGCCCCACATCCCCTCTATGGGGATAATACTGACCTACATTACAGGAAAAATAACAGTCTTGAAGTCTTAAAGACTATGAAATGCGTAAGGATTGCTGAGCTAGTATAGTGTTTTGGACACTCAAAGCACTATTGAAATTTTGTTATAATTGATCGTTGGAAAAATTGTGAACTACTCATGACACCAAACACACATTAAAATGTCTGTGCCTGTTAGCGTGTACTGAGGAAGGGATAATTATACATTTCAGATAAAATGTATGCTTGATGGTAACCGGGAATGACACCTTTTTTGTTTAGAATTAGGCTTGGGTATGAAATTCTGAGATTTCAAAACTAGTCCTTTGTTTCCATGTAAAACAAAATCAATGCTGTAACTTCGTCTAGGATGGTATGAAATAGCGAGTGATCTCTCTTATTATTTTTGCTCTGCACAGTTGGTAGCCCTGGTTGTCCAGATAGCATAGCAAATCATTGTGTTATGAACTCCTGAAACTAAGCTTGACATTGTTGTCCCCAACGTCTTATTCCAATAGGAGTTGTTGAAATATATCAGGGGTGGCCAAACTTGCTTAACATAACAGCCACATGTGATAAACATCAGATGTTTGAGAGCCGCAAGAGAGATGTTTGAGAGCCGCAAGAGAGATGTTTGAGAGCCGCAATATTTAAGAAGCATTTAAATTCTTAAATATATTTACTCACCATGAACATTAAACTTATGTTTTAATCCAGTGGAGTCTCAGTTTATACCCAGTAAAAATTATAAAGCTTGAAAAATTCTTTATTACCTTTTATATTAATTGTGATGCAAAAAGGAGCTCAGACAACATATTTGCGAGAGCCACACGTTATACGTCAAAGAGCCGCATGTGGCTCAGGAGCCACGGTTTGGCCACCCCTACAATATATCAACAATTAGTGCGGTGAAGTAAAGGTTGGACTGATAACCTGCTACATTTGATTTAGCCTTTTATTGGCTGCTGTTTTACCAAGTCTCAGTAATCAGTTCCCTCTTTGGGGAAACTGGCCCATCGTCTACACCCAATTTTGTCTGCCAATTAATCAAATTGTTACCCTGTAATCAAACTTGACCTCTTAATGTGTTATTACACTGAACCCCAGCATAAGGTTGTGGCCAAAACTCCCCAACACATATCCTATTTCATGTGACAAAGATCACATAGGTGAAGGGAAGTTGCATTGATAACTGGAAATTAGGGGGGATATCCTGCAATGCTAACGTTTGCCAAGAAATTGCTAACATTGCCAGATTTAAGGGGAAGGGCAAACTGCTTGCCCCAGCAGCACCGGGTCAAACTTGGATCAGGAACCAAAGCTCAACCCGAAAAGCTCTGTCAATTGGTAAGTACATCCAAATGGGCCAATCGGTGAAGCGATATGCAATTTAACTTTTGTGACGAACTTCCTCTTTGCTATGTACTCCAGCCAAGGAAGGGGCCTGTGCAAAGTTTTCGGTTTATGTAAGCTGTGGTGGCAGAATTGTCTTTATGGAGAATCATTGATTTAGCTTCACTCTGACCATAGTATTAATATGTGAAGATGTACGAAAGATCATTATGACACAACACAAGCATGACTTTAAAAAGGTTCTGTAATTTTCATGGCCTGCTATGATGTGAACCGATTCCAAGTTTACAGGATTAAAAGCCATGTATGTCCAAGAAAATATTTGTTTAAAAACATCTGAACGTCCCACGTAAAAACACTTAAAAACAATAAAAATACACTAAAAACACAACATTTCGTCTGCACACCGTGGACCTCCTCAGGTGTGCAAGGCAACAAAAGTTAGCAAAGATGTTACTGCCCAGCGTATTGGGAGTTTTTTTTGTAGTGGAGCCGGTTGTCAACGCAAGAAAGCATGCGAAACTGACAGTAGTCAATGTTGATCAGATGAGAGTGTTTGTTCTTGCTGATCTCAATTGCTTCATAATTAAGTCATTGTCTGAAGCTTGATTCATGAATTAAACTTTTTGTATTTTCGAAGTTGAGTGTGGAAGGAAGTACATAGGACCAACGAAGTGGGCAATCAACACCAGGCTCAAAGAACACATTGGAGCGTTAAAATCCAAGCGCCCTTAACACTAAGCCTTAGCGGAGTACTCTATTAAAACAGGGCACACCATCAACTTCGAAAATACAAAATGTTTAATTCACGAATCAAGCTTGAGAAAACAACTTAATTATGAAGCAATTAAGATCAGCAAGAACAAACTCATCTGATCAACAGACAGCAAGAGCTGTCATTCATAGATAAAATCTGGCTTCCCATTTTGAACAGAACTGTCAAAACGAATGGAGATCAGCAGTCGCCGGAGACAGACGGACCGAAGTTACCTAAAGTCACATGGCACGCGTCTCCCATTTCCGGTGTTAATTGACTACTGTCAGTTTCGCTCGCTTTCTTGCATTGACGTCTGGCTCTGCTACAAAAGATCCTCTCAGTAGGCTGGGCAGTAACATCTAACCTTTGTTGCCTTGCACACCTGAGGAGGTCCGCAGTGTGCGGACAAAACGTTGTGTTTTTAGTGTATTTTTATTGTTTTTAAGTGTTTTTATGTGAGACGGTCGGACGTTTTTAAACATAAATATTTTCTTGGACATACATGGCTTTTAATCCCGTAAACTTGTAATCGGTTCAAAAGCATGACTTTGTTTGAAATTAAATTTCATTCTAGAATTGGGAAACAAAGCTTTAGTTTATGAAAAAAGTTTTTTTTCTAGGTTTTATTTAAATGTAAATAGAACGTGCTTTACCTGTTGATGTCAACCATACTTGGCTGAAAAGACAATGCTTACTTTGGCACAAAGCAATTTGTAAAGAGTTTGCTATTCAAATAAGTATAGGAAATTTTCACAAATCAAATGAGCAGAACCAGAACATGAGATTGGTCATTTAGGTTACTGTAAAATGAGGTTCTCTTTGCGGCAGCAGGGCCTGTTTTCACTGCAAAAAATAAAGTAAAAGTTTCTCTCCGATAGCAGCATTGTGGTGCATTAATATGTACCCTGACAGTTGAGTGCTTGACTGAGCCTGCAGTTAAACTTCATTTAAATTAAGGTAGTCTTAATTTAAATGAAGTTTAACTGCAGGCTCAGTTATTGACACTGGTCTGTCAGTGAGTATGTATCTCACAACTGAGAACCACAAACTTTCTTTGAAAGAGGATAAGCATAGCTATTTTCAAACTGATATTAGTTAAAGGGTGGCTGGATAAATCTTTGGTGCTAAAATGTCCCCTGTAAAAAGAAGTATTTTGAATTCACCTTCTGCTGTCGTTCTCCCCCCCCCCCCCCCCCGTGTTAATCTGCAAGCCAGTTGTACACCTTCCTTCTTCCAATTACATTGAGATGCCACAGGGGTCTCAAATTGTCACTCCTACTTTCCGTGAAGGATCAAACAACTTGTGCTTTACTTGAATTATGGTGTGTGGCTTTTTTTTTTGCTGAGGTTTGAATATGCTATTTTGAATGTTTATAAGCCTTAACAGTGGCTGACAGAGTAAGATGACTGCCAGCAGGTTTGATTGCTTCTTGCTGAGACTTTTCCTAGGAAAGATTACATTTTAGTAAATGAATATTTGATGGTCAGTAGTAACTGGTTTACGGTGTACAAAGAATTGTCCATAATGAATATTACTTAGACACCAGATTACTTTTTCAGTCTGTCTGCTTTGTAGTTGCTGTTTGTTTTTACCCTTGTGGAACCTGTGACTTTGGTCCTACAACCAGCCTTTTCTAGGACACTCCACATGTTTCCATTTCATCACTTACAGTATTTGCTGTAAAACTTGTTTTTTAGAGCTAGTTTTGAGTTTTGCTGTAAAACTTGTTTTTTAGAGCTAGTTTTGAGTTTTATTAATCTTGCTGCTATTTTGAAAACCAATTTGGGTCATGTTAACTGTGCCTTTCATCAATGTTCTATGTGCCATAGCTGCCCATGTAATATCTGAAATTAAATATTGAAAGAAACCTGCGTTCTGGTATTCTTAAACTAATGATATGACCTTAACAGATACATTGGGATCTTCAAGATTTAATACTTCATTGGGTCACTATGAACCCTTTTCCACAGCTATTTTAGGAAGATGTGTGCAATGTAGCTTCTTGGATGCACTTGCTACCATTAGAACCCACTAAATGAATCTTCTGTATCTGGATTATGATCTGCTACTTTGAAAAAATGTTAAGCCTCTTGCTGCCAATTCACTGTGTTGACTTAGCCTTTTAAAATCTTGAGGCCCATTCTACCTTCTAAGAAAAGTTTTAAACCATTGCAGGATTCCTCTCACAAGCCTCTCTCTGCTGTTATGTATGCTCATTTCTTCCAGCTGCTGCATCTTCATGAATTAAGGCACACCCATCTGCTTATCCCAACAAAGTTAGGAAAACAGCAGAGTTGCTTTTCTGGTGCAGTTAAGAGTCTCAGCAAGACAGAGGAAGGCTGTATGCTCATGGCAGAAGCTGCGTACAGGTCATATAGCAATAGCTTCAGAATTGAAGCTGGTCCAGATATCTTTAAGGTCTACCAGTTCTTGTGAATGGTTCTACTTTAAAAATGTTGCTACTAAGTGTCAAGTCTATATAATCTCTCTATATAAAAGAACAAGTCCTGACTGACTAACTCAGTACGGCCCAGCCCAAACCCCTGGACCTAGACATGTGAAATTCGGGGAGTACGTTCTGTCCATGACGTAAGCACCCACTAAGGGATTTTTAGAAATTTGACCCCTAAAGGAGGTGAAAAGGGGTGCTGCGATCCTATTCACAATTACCTGGGAGTAAGCCCCATTGACTAGAACAGGATTTACTCCTGAGTAGACATGCATAGGCTTGGGTCCAAAGTGTTTTTACAGATGCCTCAATATCTCTTAGGCCTGATGAGAGATTGAATGGTGTTTGCTCACAAAACCCATACAAATGATTAAAAGCATAGGTCAGGATTTTGCCCTAATTAACCCCGAAAGGGGAGAATCGAGATTCAGGCTCAATTAAAGAACACTTCGTATCTTCTGTATTTGTGGAGTTCTAACATGCTTTCTTGGCATACCGGTGTCTTTAAAATCTTTGAAAGCTTGAAAAGGTGCTGCTCACAACTTTGATAATACAGTGATACTGGCCCTGCAGGCCAAATCCACATCCAGATTTTGATGACAACATTAAAATGACTGTTTCCCAAATGTTTTCTAACACAGCTACCTCCAGCTTATTATTCCAAGTGACACACATTTAAAAAAGTGTTATTAAAAATCTTTATTACACAAATGTACAGTTTTATCCATTAGCAATAGACTGCAGCAGAACAGTGACTAGAAGTCTGCAGTTGTAAATACATTTCTTTAAAAACCTAACTACTTTATACACACTGATCTACAGTGAAGAAAGTTATTTACAGAAATTTACAAGATAATCTTAATCTCATCTATGCTAACATGAGTACAGGAGACCATAATAAGCAACCCATTTGTTTGAGTCCGGTTTATTTCACTCTGAACTTGTAAAAGTGACAGAGTGCTTCTGTGAAGTTCCATCCCATTGCTAGTGAAACCACATAAATCAGGACGAGAGGTGCAAACGGGTACAGAAGGATGACCGTGTTCTTCAAGGAAGGCAATGCTGAAAGAGGCAAGAGCTCTTCAAGACCAGAATTCAAGGCAGTATGTATTTGTACTGATGGCTAAACAAGCAAGGGACAACTTGGGACACCTGAGAAGGCTGAAGGGTAGTCAATCATCTACTACACCACTAAGAACAATTGACACTTGCTGCTGCAACATGGAGCATACTGGCAAAACTACTGTTAATCTTTATATATACTCATCTCTTAAAAGGACCCTTCAGCTCCAGCAGAGAGATTAGGTTCCAGAATCTCCATACAGTAGGGCCAATTAAGTGGAACAATACTGGCTTATGCGCCAATAAATAAATAAATCCTTGTTTAACTAGCTGTGTGTACCTAAAGGAGCTTTGTGGGGCTTGTTTCTTGAGTAGCAGTTGCTATCCTTCCCCTGCAGTATATTTCAAAACCACTTTTAAAACAGATGTGTCTAAACAGAAAGATTCCACTGCTTATCCCAAACTAATGGGCATCCAAGCCTTTGGTCTTATTTGTACTAGCTCTTTTTAGCACTCTTTCTAAAAGCACTTGTCCTACTTATTGTCATATATATAGAACTAAAGCAGGTCACCATGTAGATAAGATTCTATACAAGCTTCTTCCTAGGATAAGGAAGTGCCAACCCTCCAATCCAAATAACATGCTAACAATCCATCCCTTGTGCTGACTTATAATTGTGCCTTTTGATTTGCCTTCACTTTCCCATGCATGATTTCAATTCAGCTGCTTCTGGCAAAGTGGAAAATAGGGACCATTTTGCATACTGTAAGCCAGATGTATACAGCTGTAGACCATAATGTTCTAGTGTGCAAGAACCATACTGATCTGACTACCTGAACATAGAGTTGCAACTGCAGCTGGATCCTTGTTGCACATACACTGGCTATGAAGAAAGCGTGGCTCTTGCACTGTAAGAAATGCTTACAGATACATAAGCCACACAGCCTACTAATTTGTGTGGCTGTCTTAACTAGGGAGACCCAGCTTCACCTGTTCAACCATGAAGGTAACCAGGTGACTGGGTCAGTTCTTACTCTAACCTACCTTATAATATTGTTGGATAAAGGAGGGAGAGACGAGGGAACACAGTAGGCACGCTGTCCTGAGCTGCTTGAAGGGCCACATAAGATTAAGCTTCCCATAAAATGAAGTACCTCTAATAAGATGCAATGTGACTGGTTTTGGCTCTGAATTACATTTAAAGGCTCAAACGATAGCTTTGATATAGGGAAGGTTTACTAGGTCAGTCTAAACTCCTGCTTATTCTTCCCACTTCATCATAAGTTTAAATGGTACACACTCATTCCAAGTCAAAGCACAAACTGTTTAGGTTACAAGACGCATGGTTTGTTAGCGCCATGTTCTAGCAGTAGCATGCATAATGCCATCAGATATGGTGATGAAGGCACCATAGTGTCTCAGCCAAAGCCACTATATAACATCTGTCTGAGCAGTTCAAGGGATGATGCCTTCTATACACCTGACACAGCTGCTATTAGACTCTTTCCACTTTCCAACCAAAGATTTACTGATACATCAGAGTAATACTGAAATTGCCGAACAAAGAATAGACAAGGAAGACTTTTGGGGAGGCAAGGAATTCTTATTACTGTTGACTAGGCAGTAAAGACTTTCATTACTTACCACTGTATCCTAGAAACGTCACATAGATGTAATAACCGATGGCAATCAGCCACAAAGTATTCCCAACAAAATAACCAATAAATGAATCCAATATAATCACATCTGCAAGAGATAATTACTTCAGTTGTGTCTGACAGCACTAAAGCAAACAGGCTTTAATCAAGATAGGGAAGATTTACTTACAATTAATGAAAAAGAGCTGTATGAAATGCAAGATGACAAGAAGTGGATAGAAAGCATTCAAATGGACATCAAAGGCATATCCCCACTCCACATCATAGTCTCTGCTCTGATGCTTTACCAAGTACTTGTTTGAGATGAACCTTATTGGGAACAAAAATCAAAATCCACAAATGAGCAGGGTGCAAAGCCTGACAGTTGCTATGACATTATTCCAATAAAGTTAACAGATTTTTACAATTAAATTCTATTATTTTGCAGTGCCCACATGAAGGCAAACATATTAAATATTTTGAATAGAAAGCCCTAGGTCTCCTGTAAGGGTTACTGAGAATGTGTAAAGTGCTTCTATTCTTTAGATGCAAGCTAATGCGTGCGCGCGCACACACGTATCCCCCCATCCTTCTTGTAGCATCAGGACAAGAGGGGAAAGTTTCCTTTGTCATCTGTGGTGTAATGTGGACCACTTTATGTAAAGCAGAGCTTTTCAACCCCAGTGGTGCAGCATACCACCTCCTGGGTGGCCAACAAATCACTTACCACCGGAAGTAAATGCCGATGATGTCATCGGCACTTCTGGGTTTGCCATGCCAGAGGCCTGTAAGGTAAGCTAAGGGGACAAGGGCACGTGGAAGGGTCTTGCAGAGCTTGAGTCACCGGTTCCAGGGCTCCGGTGTGGCATGGTGCAGGCGCCCTGGCAGCGGCCATCTTGGCGGCCAGAGCCTGCACACCACCAACCGGCGGTCTGTGTACCACTGGTTGAGAACCCCTAATGTAAAGGAATCTTGGGCACTCTCTTTAGCATCCTACTGTCATAGGATGTTCTGCATGTTCTCTCTAATGCGCAGATATACCGTATTGTCCAGAGTATAGGCCGCGCCTGATTATAAGCCACACCCTTAAAGTTTGGTGCTATTTTAAAAAAAATTAATTTTAACTTTTTTTAACTTAAAGAAAATATACACATTAGTAGAACAGTAGAACAGTACAGGAAGTCCTCACTTAAAGTTGTAGATAGGTTCTTGGAAACTGCAACTTTAAGTGAAACAACTTATAATGAAACCAATTAACATAATTTATAAGTAGCCTTCCCAGATCCAAAGGGGAACAGAGTGCCTACCTTTAACCTTTGGAATTTGGGCAGGTGCAGCTTGTTGCACCCTTCCATGATGATGAACTGCACCTGCTCAAATTCCAATGGTTAAAGGTAGGCACTCTGTTCCCCTTTGGATATAGTAAGCCTATGCAGGAGCAAGATATAGCACTCTCAACTTTCAAGCTGCAGGATCAATAAATATCTTAGTTTCCACAGCGTCCTGGGGCTGGTTCTTAAGGGTTAATGTTTTTAAATGCTTACTGAGGCTAGTTACAGGGCTTAATTACCATTTCAGCAGGCTACTAATAGGTTAGAGAGATCATTGTTTTCGGCCAGGCTGAAAAGGCTTGAAAACACACGCTTTACAGTTAAGAAAAAAGAGCCCTATTTTACCTTTGAAACTGCAATAGTTGAAATTGCAATTGGAAAGGCTTGAAAACGCTAACGCTTTCAGTTTTGCTAACGCTTGGCTTTGCAGTTTCAAAGGTATTTTATTGGGTTTTTTTTTGCAACATCCTGATTGTAGGCCGCACCCCTAGTTTAAAGATGTACATTAGGGGGGGGGAGTGCAGCCTACTCAGGACAATACGGTACTTTCTAGATGACAAATACAACAAGAATGCTGTTAAAAGCAATTTGCCATTTTTGTGGCTACTTCTGAAAGCCAATTCTGTTATTTGAGCAGATATCTGACAGTACCTGGCATTTTCATAGTACACGTCAACTACTTTAGAATTTTCTTCTCCACATTCTTCAACCAATTCTTGGAACAACACTGCATATCTACCTCTAAGTAAACATTGAGTTCAGTGGAGGTTTCCTAAGTATGCATGTTTAGGGGTACAGGCAAAGACCAACTTCTAGGAACCATTACATTATATACTGCAAAATTTTAAAAAAGGGTCGTGCCAGCTTTCTACTCGGCTTGTTTTAAGAAACTTACCACATTAAAGTTGCAATCAAAAGGCCAACTCCTACACAATCTATAAACACAACCCAAAGCAGCAGCTTAATAGTTTCAACAAATCCCAGGCCCAACACAAAGGCAAATCCTATGGTGGATACTGAAAGCGAGATAAGAAACAGCAGAGACACATGATTAATTTTTTGGCAAAAAAAATTAATCCATCTTCATTTTAAAAAATACACATTTTGCTCAAATTTCTCTTTCTGTAAGATATTAAGAGGCCCATCTCTTAGACCAGGTGTTTCATATTCCTGTGCTGTCATACCACTGGCAGTTCTATCAGCATTAAATTGACAGGTGTTGCTATGTATAGTTTGTTCAAATGTCATGGTTCCAATTAATCAAATATGAAAGAATGTATACTAAGATGTCATTAAATGGGGATCAGACACTTTACTTTAAATAGGAAAAAGTTATTCAGGATCATTCTTGTTTTTTGGCAGGAGGACAAGTCCAGTTCTGGTCATCTCTTGCCTCAATACTCTATAGTTCTTTAAGGTATTGTTCTTTAAGAAATTTTTCAGACACCCACCACACAGCCAGATACTGAGCAAAACAAGGAAAGCAGGGTCATCTCTTGCCCACTGGTCTTTTGTTTGTTTTCTGTAATGAAAGTTCCTATAAACCTTCTGTGGTGAAGTGAATAGATATAGCATCTGCCACAAAGCAAAATCAAAGTCCATCTGCCGGAAATGGAGGAGTCTTCTCAAGTATTTATAGCGCTTTGCCCCAGCTGTGTGCCTTGCAGCATCCCTAGAGTTTAAAGTTCCATTGCCCTGATTTTGGGAATTAGCGGATGTGGTAGGCAACATCTTGCTAAAGAAAAAGAAAACAGAATTATTATTTTTCTAAAAAATAAGCTTTACGAACACAAGGCTCATCCAATTTCCTAGAAGAAATACCATTAGCGTCAATTGCACATTCATGTAAATATATTTCAAGGTAGCCTTCTGTACAGGTTTCAGTACAGAGCAACAAAGGTTGTTCTTTGCTTGCTGCAAGAACCTGGAGCAGGTTCTTGTGGCAAAATTTGTTCTTTGTTTGAAGTACCATTGTCAGACAGCCATGCGCTGATGTGAATTTAAGTCATTCTTCATGTCTGGAGTAGCTAACATTCCTACTGAGATTGGCATGCACCTATCGATTGGGCAGCCAAACCTGTGTCTAGGTAAAGAGGTGGGATGGAATGGCCAGGTGGGTTCTACTCCTCCAGTCAGGTAACTGGAGGACATCAAACCTAGGTTACTTAAGTTCAAGCACAAGGATGCTTGTACATGTTTCTGCCAAGTCTGCCGTGAAATCTAGTGTTTGTTTGTGGAAGATGCACCCACTTATTCTCCAGTAACTGCAGGGACCGAGATTCCTGGGACAATGTAAGTAGATAGCAATAGGAGCTGTATTTCTAGAGATACATTTAGGGAATTTCGTTTTATTTTCTCTTTTCACCCCAAGCCAGCCTACAGACATTACCATTAGCAAGGCATTGGGGATTTGTGTGTTTTGCTCTTGAGTAGCATCCCAGCTCTCTCTGCTGGCCATTACTAGTTATTGTATCCATCTAGTCACTTTTTGTGTGTGTCCATCCAGACAAATTTAGGCATTTTCTATCAGCCTGCTTTGTTGTACTTTTTTTCTACTCCATTTTCCCCATTTTAAATTTTCTTTTAGATTAAAAAAAACCTAGTTATCTTTTGAGTCTTTGCCTGTCCATGTTCATGGTAATTCACTGGGTTGTAGCATCTGATTGCTTGTGGGCACTATTGCAGTTTGAGTTTAAATAAGATCCCCAGACAACCCCTCTCTGCCTGGCCGCTTTAGCCTGGGATGGTGGTAGCGAACAGAACTACCAGTGTACTCTCCCTTTCAGCTACTGACCCAGTAAAACAGAAAAGCACAGGAAGGGGTGTGTGAGTGTTAACTGCTAAGCACTACTCCCCTCAGTCAGCCTGCTTTCTCCAGCTACCTTCCCTGACAGCCCCATTGAGCATTGAACTTAGGGGGACTTCCTTTTGAGTAAACAAACACAGGATTGGGCTCAAGTAAGAATGCATCTAGTTTTTAATGTGCAAGAATCAGATTCTGCAACAGCATGTAGGAAACCCCCTACAAGGTTTCAATATTCACTGTCACATAAAGGCCAGCAAGGTTAAAAAAACAACACCCAAAAAGAATGTTAGCATCCAGAAGCAAATTGGTAAAGAGTGGCCGTTTGTATGTTATTGCTCTGACCCCATTTCAGATTTCAGACATTTACTCAGGCACAAGCCCTCCTCCCAAGTAAGCCTGCCCAGAAATGCAGTCAAACAAAGCAAATCTGTCCCCCAAAATGTTGCAAACCACCCAACTGAATAATATAAAACAATTATTTCACAACAGATAAAATCGTCTTGGAAAACCTGGATGGAGTGGAGAGCAGCCGGTGCAATTGCGCGGAGGCTCCGCGGGTGCCTTCTTGGGGAATTGGAGCAGGGGGGTGGGGGGGGGACAAGCTGGGAACTATCGGCGCGCGCCTGTGCAGGTGCGCCGGGGTGTGGCTGGCTGAGGAGGGTGTCGCTCCACCTGCCCATCCCCGTTCTAGAACCCAAACAAATAACTCACAGAACGTTCGGGCTGCTTTCGAGTCACGCGGACTCGCAGCTCCGTCCCCTGTGCCGCGGAGGAGGGAGAGATAAAACACGTACGAGGCGCGCGCCGACACCGCCGCTGCCAGCTCACAACAGCTGAGCAGCTATGTTTCCCTGTAACTTCCGGCACAAGCCCAGTAGGGCGCAGATGCGCGCAGAAGATACACGCAGGCTAGCAGAAAGCTGACCGACCGACCGACAGGCAGGCCTGTCTGCCTAGTGGAGTCGCGGTGTATGGTGGGTAGTTCCCGAGCGCATGATGATGACGACGACGTTAGAGGTTGGTTTAGCAGGTGAGAGGTCAACAAAGATGGTGGCCGCCTCAATCGTGGGGGGAGGGAGACAGTGTTGTAGCAACCGGTGGTGACCGATACCGAAAGAAAGGAGGGTGAAATCAGTAGGTACGATGCCCAAGTACTATGAAGAGAAGGAGACGGATGGACGCGCATGCTCCGGGGTGCGCGAGGATCTGAGGTGTTGCCTGCTCGAGTGCCCCTGCGTCATCCAGGTAGCGAAAGCGCGAGGAGAAGAGAACTCAAAGCGTCGCTCAGGCCGCAATCCTGTGTACGCTTCCCTGGGAATAAGCCCCCATTGAACACAATAGAATTTACTTCTGAGTAGGCATGCATAGGATTGGGCTGTGACTGCGAGGCATCCAGGCTTCGAGTGGGGTTGTGTCATATTCGAACCCTAAAGGGATGGGTTCTGTGTACTGGTAAAGCAAAGCTACAGGTTTAGCCCCGTTTGTTTGGAAGTGAGCCCGATTGGCTCAGTGGGGACTTGTTTCTGAGTAATGGTGGTGACTTGGACTACAATAAAGGCTTTGTTATTAATACAGAACAGTACTGTACTCGAATTATTCATGGAGACAGGGAGCAACATAGGCTACTGCTGCAAGCAAGTCTTAAGCCTAATTTATTGGAAATAAATCTCATTAACATCCGTGGTGCTTACTTCCAAGTAAAGCCTTCTGTGTGACTTCTAGAGGTGCTGCAGCCACCCTTGTTTCATGTGCTTAGCACAGTGGTTCCCAACCTTCTTAGCACCGGGACCCCCTTTTGTAGAATGACGATTTGTTGGGACCCCCTTAAGACTGAGGGCCTAGTGATGTCAGCAAGCAGGATGTCATTGTTTTTAATAAATTACACTGTTTAATAAATCACACTTTAACATTTTTAAAAAGTTGTACTCATAAGCAGTACCATGGGGGGGGGGGGAGTGAGCTACTATTAACAGAGACACTAAAGGGCAAGCAGAAAGTAACACAAGGTGAGCAAATAAGCCCCAAGAGAGCATCAGACACTTCTTTCTCTGAAATGTGTGTGTGTGTGTAGGGGGGGGGGGGAGTGAGCCACCATCTTGGGTGTGGCCATCCAGCCGACATCCCGCAACCCCCCAGAAACTGCTTTGTGACCCCCTTGGGGGTCACAACCCCCAGGTTGGGAACCACTGGCTTAGCATAACCACTGCATGTTCTGAAGCCTTTACCTGTTTAGTTTTGCCAAGATACAGATTTCAAGGCAATGTTGGTTTCAGTATTGTTGGAGAAATCAGAGTTTGCAGTCAAACTTAATTTCGTGCCCCTAGTTACTCTTGCAGCATATTATTGTGGTCTCTGCCACAATGACTGCATCCTAGCTCTAAATAGCAATGATAGGTCGGATTGGTGAATCTGAATTTCTTTGGGCAGGAGGATGGAGGATCTGCAACATTGCATCCATTTACATACAGAAGTTAACAGTATGTCATCTTTAAGCTATTGAGGTGCAAACTTACAATTCTGAGCAAGGATCTGAACTTGGTGGGGCTAATATCTAAGTAAACATTTGTAGAATTAGGATATAAGGGAGTTTGGAATGGAAAAAGTGGCTTATGACAGTACGTTTGTGAACCAATGGGAATGTTGGGTTGGGAAAGAACTCTTGTATCAAAGAATGGAATTTAAGAGTAGGTGGGCTGCTGATTTTTTTCCAAAGGGCTGCTGATTTTTTTAATTGTTTAAACGTCCCCCATAAAATTAGTGTAAATTATTGTAACTTTTTCTCTTTCTTGCTCCCTTTATTTTATATGTAACCCTCAAGCCCTAGAATTAGGGTGGACTTCTATATGCAAATAAGAGTACCATTCTGTGTAGAGATTAGCAGAACAGAGTAATATGTTTTAAGGTAAACTAATATGGAGATGCTGTTTATTTTTCAGTGTTCTGATTTGGGGGGGGATTGCTGTGGTGCACATTCTTGCAGTCAAAATCGCTTGAAATTATTAAAAGGAGTACAGTACTATTTCTCTAATGTAGACTTGTTAGTCAAACCAGCAGATTGATTCTGAGGCTACAGTCCTATGCACATGAGGACTGTAAAGGTTGAGAGTAAACGTCATTGAATACCATGAAACTTACCGGTACTTCTGAGTCAATATGTGCAGGAATAAAAACAGAGAATCTTGTGGTACTTTAAGGCCTCCTCCTCCTCCTCCTCACACACTGTCTGGTCTGCCATCCTATAACACTTTCTCAGGAGTAAGTCCCATTGAACACAATGGAATTTACTTCTGAGTAGACATGGGTAGGATTGTGTCTGAGGTTCTTTTCATGCCTCTGCATCTGCCCCCCCCGCCTCTCTCTTTCTGCCCCCTTCCTTTTATGTGGGGGAAGGAGGTGGAAGTTACCGGGGTGTGTGTGTGTGTGTGTGTGTTTCAGACAGAGCTGTTTTGCTGATGAAGCCTTAACTCTTCGTTGCATGTGTAGGAAAGGAGCCCAGCGCCTCTGACAATCCCCCCAAACCAACCACAGGCTGCTGCTCCCAAGAATGGGACCAACATACACCTGTGTCTTTAGCCATGTTTTGGAAGACAGTCTCTCTGTGAGGTGAACCCAGAGAGGGGGGGGGGGGGGAAGAAGACTTGCTTGAAGGAAGCTACATGTTTAATGCAAGCACTTTCAGTAAGAAGACTTACTTCTGAGTAGGCATATATGGGGCAATATAAACAGATGGCACCTCCCTCCTCTTTCCAGTGAGAAGATTGAAGTACTGTTAGCTTCTCCCCCTTTTCCTTTCACTCTTGGATCCTAAGCAGATGGAGCAAAACCATGATTTCTGCTATCTTTCCTCCTTGGCACAAACAAGGAGGAGAGATGGCTGCCCATGGCAGCCAAGGAGAGGAGAAGTTGTGGTGAAGAAGGGCTCTGCTGGTAGCCAGTCTAGGACACCATCTCGCCTACCAAACTCACAGATATCAAGAACCACGTGGGTTTCGCAACTTCATATTCAAAAACCCATGTGGAAGAATCCAAACTCATGGATTAGGAGGGTGACAAACGACAAAAAGATACTTGGATGTTCCGTGACATGAAACCCACATGAGTTTTACATTCTAACATGCACTTATTCTGTTGAAAGTGCCCATTACTCTGTGGATTTCTGCATGTGTGGTTTGGGCCTAACACTGCAATCCTATGCACACTTAACAGGGGCAGGGGGTAAATTCTGTTAAACTCAGCGAAACGTTTTGTGGAGAAACTTTGCATAGAATGAGGTCATGAGAGGTCTGTTACTAGTGACTGATGAGATGCTGTTATTACTGGTTCATATTGCTTTTGATAATGTTTTTGGTGGTTTAGTTGATGGTATTGATTAGTTTCTGGCTGATTGTTTTATTGATATACTTGAGTTTTACTATATTTCAGGGTACTTCATATTGTTAGCTTTTTTGAGTGCCCCTCCTGACTGGGAGGGGGAAAAATTGGTAAAAATATTTTAAATGAACAGCAATGCAAGTTTACTAATTTCCATCTTGCACCAGTGCTGCAAGAAGATCATCACGTGCACTGATGGGTGCAGGAAGAAAATCCAGTTGAATAAATATTTTGAACAGTATTTCTGACATGTGTAAGTAAGAGTCGGTTATTTTATATGGGCAGTTATTGACATTAGAAATAATTCTTTACTACCTGGAAAAAAATTCTATGTGGTCTGTTTACTTGGAATTTACTCTGTAGTAGCTAATTTACAATTGGATCATGAAAGGATATAGAGACCATAGTAACAAATGTGCACTGATGCTGTCTGACAAGATTATGCTTTAACGTTTTCTTGACCATTGAATAAATGTGCTGGGTACTTACTGTGGTTTCTCCCTTGTGGCAGGAAGGGAAAAGCCCCAAACAGTGCTTGAAGGAAGGGCACTGCAAAGGTTTGCAGGTTACATTTTTTGAATGCAAAAGATCAATGGTGAGTAGGCAGATTCTGTTGAGAATTATTCTTGGGTTTTTTTTTAATATGCACCAGATTAGTTAGGAACTGTTGACACACTGGATATAGATCAGGGATTCTCAACATCTTTGCAGACAAGTACCACCTCCAGTGCCGCTCTCCTGCTGCATACCACCAGAAGTGACTGGCGATGACATCATCGTGAGTTACTCCTGGGTTTTCGGAGGCCAGAAAACGCAGGTAGGAGGCTCTGCGCAGGTGAGAGGGCCCTTCTCAGCGTTTCTAAGAGGCTCGGTCAAAGGCAGGAGCCTCTTGGGAGCAAAAATGCCATGGCAAAAGTGCTGTGTTGAAGCAGGGTTCTGGTGGGTCAGCAGGCCGGGTACCACCAGCAGTCGGTCGAAGTACCACTGGTAGTAAGAGTACCACTGGTTGAGAACCCCTGATATAGATGGTGTATGGATTTATTAGATCTTATATTGCTTTGTTTTATGCATAAATAGCATTCATGTTGTGTAGGGTGCCAAAAGATACAACTATGTGAACATTAGTTTAAAGTCATCAGCCGCCTTGAGTGCCCTCGGGAGAAAGGCAGGCTACAAATTCCTTAAATAAATAAATAAATAAAGTAAACATCTTGCTAAAATTTAGAGACATTTGTTGAGGAAAAGTTAGTCATAGTGAAAAATGAGTAGAAGCAGCATATTTTCATTTTATTTTTACATTTATATATGGTGTAGGTTTTAACCTTGATCCCAATAAGGCTTACATAATTTAAAAGAAATACAATAAAATAGTCATTATGGAACAGCAATAAAAACTCAACAGGCTAAAAGCCATTGTTTTCTGTCATAATAGTCCAGGAAATTTTTGTGGGTATTTGGTAATTTGCCTTTTCAATAATTCATCTTCTTCAGAATTTCTTCTTAATATTCTACATTATTCAACCATAAAACAGAATTTTAACATCACCCCAAGAGTTACATTTCATGAAAACAAAATACTCTCATTTTAGAAAAGCCCCCAAATGCTCAGAAGCTACTTAGAGCAGCCCCAAAGCCCCCTGAAATTACTCAACCAGCATGAACCAAATATTCCAGCACTCATTTATTAAGCTCCAGTTGATAATATAGCCTGACCACGTATAGTACTTTGATGGTGCAATCCTATTGAATCCCAGTGCTATGGCCTCAGCGCCAGCTCTGGGCATCCCAAACGTGCCCTAAAGTGCATTGTGACGACTCGTGAGGCAGCAGCACCAGTGGGAAGTCCTGCGCTGTCCTGCCGGTGCTGAATCCCATCGCCAGCACCGTGGAGCACGTAAGTCCTGCTCCAAGTGGTGGGAGGGCGGGGAGGGGGTGTAACAGGGCGGATCAGGCTTGGGAGGGGAGAGGGATTGGCGACATGGTGGTACACCAGCACACCATATCCTATCCTCCCTCCCAGGCTCTTTCTGCTGACACAAGGCTGTTTGGTTCTACACCAGCTAAAGAGCTGGCGGAGAACAGAGTAGCCCCATTGTGACAGCTGCAGGTTTACCCGGGGTAAGCGGAGACATGTCCGCTTACCCCGAGGAGACCTCCAGCCGGGCCCTTCCGCGCGGCCCACGCTACATGGTCCAGGCCAGGGTGGGTGGGATAGGATTGCGCTGTGAGTGATGTTAAGATTGTATTTTATGTTTATAATATATAGACTATTAAGAAGAAATTCCAAAGAAGATGAATTATTGAAAACAGAAATTATTGAATACCTGTAGAATTTTCCTGGATTATTATGTCAGAAAACTGTATTAAAAAAATCTCTCGATTAGCAAACAAGAACAGTACACAGCCATAAATGGCTTGACATAATAAATCTATTTCAGCAGAGGTGTGTGCAGATAATTTGTTATACTTCTCAGTTTGATTGCTGCTCCCCCCCTTTTTATTGATAGCGCTTCGTGGAAGTCATCAGTTATGTGTCTGTTTTCTGTCCTGGCCTCCATGGTGCTAAATATTAAATTGCCATGACTTCAGGTAGCATTCTGCATGAAGCAGGTCAAGGAAACATTTCCATGTCGTTTTCATAGAGGAAAATCTAAATGAAGAATGCAGAAAAAATATATTTAAGTTTGGATGTTATTCCTGCTTTTAGTTCCTATTTGAATATAGTTTTTATATAAACTGTGTTACACTTGGAACAGTGATATTTTAAATTTTTGTTAAGGCTTTGAATTTTCTTCAAGAAATGTAATCAGAATGACATCCCACATGTCATACTTTATTATGGTGATCTCTCATGAATTTTTGTAAGGCAGAATGGAAACAGTAGTAGTTGTAGTATTAGAATGCTGTACTAACTTAAATTATTTGTTCCTTTTTCAAAGTTGGATACCAGAGCAAGATTCAGAGGAAGAAAGGGTTACTGAATTCTTGTTAAGAAGCTGTAAGCATGAACAATCTTGGATACATTGGCACCTCCTCAGCATCAAAGCACTGAAACAGAGATATTATTTTATGCATTTCCTCAGACTTAGCTTCACTTCTATGGAACCTATTTGACTTCTAAGTACTGAGTGACTGAAGTTGTTGAGTACCAGGAATACTGCAATGAAAATCAATTCTGGCAATGCATATTGGTCATTATTTTAAATAAAATATCTTAACTCCATGAGCCCTATAGTGTCCTTCACCTTAATTGCTTCAACCTGAGGTTACTTCTTTTTTGGAGTTCAAAGGTTGGCTATATTTTTTCTTTGTGAAGTCACAGTATTATTGTACTGGTCTTTCTGAGTTGCTTAAAAGTATCCTGCAGTGATGCAGGATTTCAGGCCTGTGTGCCTGAAAAATTGATACTCCAACCCAGGAAGGGATATCCAAGTGTGTGAAATCAGTACAGTTGTAATGCTTATCCCAACCCAATTTAACTGGCTATGAAGAAGGGGATGCCACATCCCTATCCAGGGTCACTAACTATTGTATGCAACTAGAGCTGGATCAGGGTCAGTGGCATTGCCAGAGGCTCCGGAAACTGGGGTGGTAATGTCACATGACGTTGTAACTCACTTCCGGGTTCTCCCGGAAGAGATGGCGATGGTGGTGTTGCAGGGCAATGGTGAGATCGCAAAGCCCACCATCGCCTCCTCCTTTCAGAGTCTCCAAGGACGAAGGAATGGGGCAGTACTGAGATTGCAAAACCACTGAAACAGGAGGCGGCGACGGACATACTTGTGACCTTGCTGGTGCTGCTGCTTCTCCCACTGCTGTCGCCATCTTGGGTGAGCCTCATGTGGCACCCCCTTCTGGCCTGGCACCTGGGGTGGCCCGCCCCCCACTTGCTACACCACTGAGCAGGGTAATTATCTTAATACATATCTCTGAAATTGATCACTATCTGGAGCACTAAAACTGGGTGCCTTGTTGTTGTTCAGTCGTTAAGAAAACCATACATTATACACTGTGAGATTCAAGCCCTCATCTCCCGATCCAAGTCTAATTTAGTACTACAGGACCACATTGGACACTGAAAATGTGTTTCCTGGATGTGCCTCTCCCATATTGTGGAATATTTTTACATTTTTATTTGAAAATGGATACACAATATTGGTCCTCGCTAGTTTGGGGTTCAGTTGAAAAATTTGATTAATGTAAAGCAGTGGATCCCAAACTAGGGGTCGCAACCCAAATGAGGGCCACATGAGTGTTCTTGAGGGTCATGGGAAGGACTTCTTTATTATTTGTCAAGGTATTGAAAGCTAGGTGAAGGAACAGTTGGGTCACGGGAGGGAGCACTGTGGGGGATGCCTTGCTTTGTTTCTACTCAAGTGATCCAACTGAGCCTAGAGCAGTGGTGGCCAACCTTTCAACATGAATGCTGGCCCTTTAAATGGTTGCATAGGTGAGGGCATTTCAGCAGGTGCTGCTGCTTTAGCAGCACCATCAGCACTTGCAGCTGCCAAGGTTCTGTCTTCTACACAACTCTTAAGAACACAGTAGCCCTATTGGTGGAAGGTTGGCCACCCCTGGCCTAGAGAGTGGGAGGAGAAGCTCAGTGAGTTATTGTGGGAAAAGGCTGTGTGCTGCTTATTCCACACTGTCAACTAAGGTGCCAGGGGACAGTGGGGAATAATGTTGATGCCACACCAGGGACACAGGGATGAGAGGACACTACAGGGTTAAAAGAACTTTCCTCTGGTGAGGAAAAGCAGTGGAGAATGGCAGTTGGAAAAGGCAGTTGAAATGGAATGTTGGAGAGGACTCCACTGTGGAAAGGAGAAGAGGGCTTCACTGAGGCAGTCTGCGGGTCAGATGCTGTGGAGTCAAGAGAAGATCAAGCCTCTCCCTGAAAGAGCACCGTCGGAAGAACATCATCAAAGAGCAAATGTCCTGAGAGCTGAGTTGGTAGAGGGTACTGTGTAATTGAGTTCAACAATTGTTTTAACCAGTTTGAGCTTAGCTCATTGCTTATAAAAAGCTTCAAATAAAAGTGTTTTTTGAAGCAATCCTAAGGTGCTGCGTGATTGTTGATGGGGAAGAAGCGCTAGCCTGCCAAATCCAGTGGAAATAGAAATTGGTCCTGGCAACGTTACCAGCATAGAAGGGGGGGGTTCTACTCCCCTACCCATGACATGGTGGCACCCAAATGAAGGCCACATGAGTGTTCTTGAGGGTCATGGGAAGGACTTCTTTATTATTTTTTATTACTATTATTATTATGTACCACCTCCATGGGTCACCAGACTGAGAGAAGACTATAGGGTTACAGTCAAAAACGTTTAGGAGACACTGGGGTAAAGTGAAGAAAATGTTTCCCACACAATTATTGTTCCCTCACAGATCAGCATAATGTCTAAGAGTTTCACTTTAGAGCTGTACAATAATCCTGGTTTGAAAATGTAACCAGAGAAACCCTACCCAAATTTGGATGTAAATGTCGTTACTTCTCTGTCAATATGCATAGGATTGCTCTGTAAGGCTGCAATCCTACTTCCATTGACCCGGGAGTAAGCTCTAATGAATACAGTGTGTCTTCTGAATAAACATGCATGTCATGTTGCATTTCAATTTAAGATGTGCTTTAACTGTAAGTGATCACTTTTAATAAAGAAATTTGAACTACTGTATTATTCAACATGGAACTATATCTTGGGTAATTATATTTTTAAAGAGGACATTATGGAACTAAATTTGAAAGGCATATCCCTGGAGTAAACAGGTATTAAGTGACTGAAAAGGGATGCTAACAAATGGTTTAGCATACAGACAATAAAAAGACAACTAGCTCTAGCCTTGAAAAGCAACACAAGTAAAAATGAAGGAAACCTCCAACCCACCAGCGTCCACTACTTATCACGTACTCAAAGCAGCAAAAATGCCAATTAAAATACAAATAAGATGCATATTTTGTAACACATTCTTATTTGGAATTTGATATCTATTTCTCAGGCCAATTACCAGTAATGTTATGGCCTTCAAGTTGTGCATGTTTGGATTTTTTTTTTTAATTGGTGTAATTTTAGTTAAGGAGAATGTTGTTCACACCAGCATTCTTGTTGCATTTCATCTCTGTTCCCCCCCCTCATCTTCTTACAACAAATCTTAACTTGTTTATTATATGTGAATGCCTTTTTTTGTCCCACAGCTGCTGGCTCAGGTATGTTATTGTCTGTGACGGATCAGGAGAGAGATCTTGGGGTGCTGGTGGACAGGTCGATGAAAGTGTCGACCCCGTGTGTGGCGGCTGTGAAGAAGGCCAATTTCATGCTCAGGATCATTAAAAAAGGGATTGAGAATAAAACGGCCAATATTATGCCCTTGTACAAATCGAGGGTAAGGCCACATCTGGAGTATTGTGTCCAGTTCTGGTCACCACACCTCAAAAAGGATATACTAGTAGAATTGGAAAAGGTGCAGAAAAAAGGAACCAAAATGATTCATGGGCTGGAGCACCTCCCTTATGAGGAAAGGCTACAGCGTTTGGGGCTTTTCAGTAGAAAAAAGGCACCTGAGAGGGGACATGATTGAGATGTATAAAATTATGCATGGGATGGAGAGAGTGGATAGAGGGAAATTCTTCTCCCTCTCGCACAACACCAGAACCAGGGGACATGCACTAAAATTGAGTGGAGGGAGAGTTAGAACGGACAAAACAAAATATTACCCAGCGTGTAATTCATCTGTGGAACTCCTTGCCACAGGAATCTGGTGATGGCACCTGGCCTAGATGCCTTTAAAAGGGGTTTGGACAGATTCATGGAGGAAAAGACCATCACAGGTTACAAGCCATAAGCAACCTCCTGGCTTTAGAAGTAGGTTTTCTCTGTGCCAGGTGCAAGGGTTCAAGAAACAGGTTATCTTGTTGACTGTGTGCTCTCAGAGGCATCTGGTGGGGCCACTGTGAGATACAGGAAGCTGGACTAGATGGGCCTTTGGCCTGATCCAGCAAGGCTCTTCTTATGTTCTTATGTTACTGTGTGCAGTTCAGCTGACTGTTAACAACAACAGCAGCAGCAAAGCAGAAGAGTGTGACTGGTATCACACCAGTGGAGAGTCACACTACTGGTGGTGGTGAGATCCTTGAGATGAAAGAACCAGGTTCTAGGTAGCTTCTGTAGCTTCTACTAAAAGATTTTAGCAAAAGATATTAGCAAAAGAAATTGGCAAGATATCTATTGTAAATGTTACAATTGCTATGAGAAAAGGGTGGGGGAAGATATAATGGAGCAGGATTATTTTCACTGAAGGACAGTGTGGGAAATATGAGGTGCAGGGTTTGTGTGAAATCCAAAAGTGGAATGCAAACAGAGATGGTTTATGGTGCTAGGTGCAGACTGTGTTACTATATACATTTTTTTAAAGCAAGTCACAATAATAACTTCTACATAGAGCACATCTGGATACCCTGATATAAACATGTTTGTTCAAAAGTCCTTCTAGAATTCTAGCCAGAGTTCAGTATTGGTGCCAGGTTGCTGGGAGTCCTGTTCATTGGTTGGCCCAGCCTGGTGGGTCTTCTGATGGCCATGACCTCCTGGCCATTGCTCTACCTGGCCACCCCTACCTGATGCCACCCCCTGCCTTAATTTGTCCAAAAATAAATTTCTAGTTATTTTATGAAGCCTTATGAAGCCATTGAAATGTATATCTCAAAGCTTATGAAGACTCCAGCAATGATGGTGTTATTTTAATTTTATTTTTTATTACACTTGTACAGTACAAAATTGTTAGAGGCAGCTTATGGGGGGGGGGAAATGAAAACATATACCTGTGCAATAAAACAAGCACATAACTAAAACAACAAGAAAACTTCAATGCTAAAATAGCACAAATGCAGTGGCAAACAACAGTCCAAGATTGTTAAAAGTTTTGCACCTGTGTACAGAACTAGGGACTAAATTCTGTAGTCAGGGTGCCATTAGAGCGAAGGTCAGTTGGCTGGTCACCACCACCTGACCTCAGCAGGTAGGGGCAGTAGAGGTGCCTCACCAGATGATCCTAGTACCTGGGCACATGCATAGAGGCAATTCTTGAGATACAAAAATTATTAAGACTAACGTGAGTGACACCTGCCTGATTCTGTGCATAATTCAGTAATCAGTGATATATTGTTCCAACTTTTAACGTGGTTATGGAACTTTCTTGCTGCACCGTAGTAACTGACACTCGCAGTGAAAAATTAGCTCCAGCAGGAAAATACGCAGAAGATTCAACACTTGATGCATGCTTACTCAGAAATAAGTCTTACACGAGTGTTCCTTGGACCTTACTTACCTCATGTGAACTCCAAGGAAAATCCACAATCCAAAGAAGGATAATGCTTCAGTTAGGACCAACCAAGAAGAGTAACAAAATATGTATCAAAGACGAAACGTTTGCGTTCATCGGGCAGACGATAGCAAAAGGACGGGGGAGGGAAAGGGGCACATGCTGTGGGAGCCCTCAGCCCGAACCCCAACAGCCTGCGGCTCGTGAAACAGTTCCATGTAAACGTGCATAGCAAGGGTTCATTGCTGTACTTACAAGAGCGCTGTCGGATTTGGTCAGGAAGATGCACCGGCAGCCACTGTCCTGTAGGGGGTTGAGCGCCTGAAGAGCTGGACCCGGAGGAGGAGCCGGGATGGTTTGTGGCGTCATCACTGGCGGAGTGTATGCGCGTTCGGGTGCCGGGGTTGCTGCTGCAGCAGAAGCTGCCCTGGGGTGTGGGGAGCAGCCGCAGCAGGAAGGAGCAGCTGCAGTGACTCCCCGGACCACAGGGGGTAAAGTCCTGCTCATCATGTTCGTCAAGACCTGGTGAAAAAGCGGAGGCTCACCTTGAGCCCAAAAGAGCCGTGAGGTAAGAGGGCTTGTTTGCAAACAGATTGGCTCCTCGCTATTCACTGGGTCCCAACCCCTCTCGTCTGCGAATAGGGGTGGGTGGGGGAGCGGATCGAATCTCTGCAGCAAACCGACACGCAGTCAAAATAAGACGGGAGGGGGGGATAAAGGTGATCCGGAGCGCACCCCACCCCTAGCTCGGTGGACTCTGCTGTTTTGCAAGGAGCTGTCACGGGGAGAGCGAGCGCGAGAGCAGTGAGGCAGGATAGCTCTTCTATTCCCTCCGATTAGGGTGGCTTTATTTTGTTTATCTGTTTTTGTAGGAAGAGTTGGGAAAATCTGGTCGTGCTGGCATTTGCTCTCAACGCGGATGCCGCGTAAAGGGACATCTTTATTGCCAAGTGACCGATAGTCCCTAGTAGTAGGATGGAGATTGATGTATTTTTCTGTTCGTGATGTTGTTTGGGCGGGCGCTGGTCTTGTATGATGCAGAAATTTGAGGGTATCTGTTGGCAGGGAAAAGAGTAATCTTCGATTTGTTGTGGGATTATTAGGTTGTGGGATTATTAGATTCTTAGGTGCCAGTCTTCCTGCTGGGATTGGTTTTGAGAATAGGCGCACAGGCCTTCTTGGCCAGAGAAAGGGGTTTGCTGTACAGTACATCTATGGTTTTATCCATGCTGTACATATGTGTACACCTAAAAATCATTTGAGCAAACAGCATGTGGGGTGTGTGTGTGTGTGTGTGTGTGTGTGTATAGATATATTTTTCAAAATTCAAAGTAGTTTTATACTTGTACTAATTAGTACTTAATCCAATACATTTGATTGTAGGATGTTTACAGGGTACATCCATTTTGAACAGGCCTTGATGCTTCACAAAGGAATCAATCGTAATGGTCTGATGATATCGGAATATATGTTTTGTGAAAACTACTTGAAGATCATTCATGATGTTCTTGGGATCCTACTGATACATGGGTTTGGGGCTGTTCTTGAAACATTGTTCTCGGAGAGAAACGAAAACTCCTTATGACAGAAATGCATGTAAATGTCTTGCTAATTAATAAAGTATAAGGCTAAGTTTTAAACAGAATGTAAACAAACTCTTGATGAAAGCCTACCCTATAACAGCGCAATAACTGTTTTGATTTCATGTTGGACTTTATCCATAATTCCTACTCACTTTGAATGCTAAAAAGTCCTATCTAATTCTTTATTGTCACAACAGCTGTAGGCCGAGAGCAACATGACTGAGCTGAGGATTTAAATCTCTCACTCAGATTCTAAGTACATTTACTTGGAAATAAATCCCGTTGAAGTCGTGTTTATGATGATAGTCTTGACTCTCTGAAATCCAAACCTGCTGCCATCCATATTCTTTAATCATTATTTCCTTCAAGGCTTCTTTATGTCCCCAAATCATGCATGTAAAAATACGACAATGTACAGGTGGGCCCCCATATCCGCTGGGGATATGTTCCAGGCCCCTCCGTGGATACTTGAAACCATGGATAAGAGCAAACACCCCCTCCATGGTTTCCTGAGGGCCCCCCCACCCTGCCTCCCCTGCAGGCAGGTATGCTTGCTTGCCCCCCAGCTCTTATTTTTCTTTCAGCAAGCTTTGTATCTTCCTTAAAACAAACAGAGAAGCAGCCTCCATTGCAGGCAAGTAGAACGAGACTAAGTCCTAGAGAGGCTCTGCAAGGTTTCTGTTAACATCTACTTGCCTGTAATAAGCAGCCAGAGGCTGCTTCTCCTGTTTCTTTAAGGAAGAAACGAAGCTTACTGGGGAAAAAGTAAAAGCCTGGGGGGGTCCCCACGATCCGTGGATAACTGAAACCGTGGATAGCGAATCAGTGGATATGGGGGCCCACCTGTACTCTTGCAACAAATTTTACAAGTATATGGAGTGGGATTGGCTGTTGCTCCTTGCCATAAAGTGTGACAAATGCGTTTGCTTGTAGTGTGTGCTGGCCCCATAGCACCTTGCTTTCTTTCTGCTATGAATGCCTATGTTGCATGTTGTTGTTGGAGGAGCTATAAAGAAATACTGGGATTTTTTCCTCTAAAAAAATACACAAATGTACAGGTGGACCCCCGTATCCACAGATTCGCTATCCACGGTTTCAGTTATCCACAGATTGCGGGGGGGGGGCCCAGGCTGTTACTTTTTTCCCTGTAAGCTTTGTTTCTTCCTTAAACAAACAGGAGAAGCGGCCTCTGGCTGCTTATTTCAGGCAAGTAGAATGAGACTAAGTCCTAGAGAGGCTCTGCAAAGTTAACAGAAACCTTGCAGAGCCTCTCTAGGACTTAGTCTCGTTCTACTTGCCTGCAATGGAGGCTGCTTCTCTGTTTGTTTTAAGGAAGAAAGAAAGCTTGCTGAAAGAAAAATCGGAGCTGGGGGGCTCGCACGCCTGCCCGCAGAGGAGGCAGGGCAGGGCCCCCTCAGGAAACCATGGTGGGGGTGTTCGCTCCTATCCATGGTTTCAAGTATCCACGGAGGGGCCTGGAACATATCCCCAGTGGATATGGGGGGAGTACTGTATTATCCTGTTTCATTATAGTCCTGAAATCACTTGTAAGTGTTCAGTTGATTTAAATTATTTGGTTAAAGTGGAGAGAGAGACTGCAATTCATTGCTTTTCTTTTAGAAAGTTCCACGTTCAAACTCCAGGTAAGGTTAGGCAGGACTGTTGGCAGTCAGTGCAGACAATACTGAGCTCAATGGACCAAAGGTTTGGTTCAATAAGTGGCAACTTCATATTTATTTATTTATTTATTTTTCACATTTTTATACCACCCTTCCTCCAAGGAGCTCAGAGTGGTGTACATATTTCCTCCTCTCCTTTTTGTCCTCACAACAACCCTGTGAGGTAGGTGGGGCTGAGAGATAGTGACTGGCCCAAGGTCACCCAGGAAGCTTCGTGGCTGAGCGGGGATTTGAACCTGGATCTTCCAGGTCTAAGATCATTTATGTTACTGTGCAATGCTTTGAACTTCTAGATTGTGAACCCTTTTGCAATTGTGACGGAGTCATTTAGTAGTTATTTGACTTTCTCTGTAAACTGTTTTGTGAACATTTTTATTGATGAGTGGTATATAAATATTCATTATCCATCCATTTGAGAACAATAGGGTTGGAAAGTTTAAAAAATGGGATGCCAAATAACCTTTTTCCATTTTAATGCATACAGCAGTGTTCCTCAAACTGTGGGTCAGGACCCACTTGGTGGGTCGCGACCTGATTTCTGGTGGGTCCCAGGTGATGGAAAGATCAGAAGTAATTACCACAAGCCCTCAGGCTATTCAAAAATCAGATAGCTGCTAATCGCCCTTCACAGAGCTGAACTCCTGCAGATTGCAAGGTAGCTGCTAATTGACCTGCAAACAGCTGAGCTCCTGCAGTTTGCAAGCTTGTGTAAATATAGGTAGATAAATGTTTGAGCGTCTGGTAAAGCTAGGTGGGTCCTGATAGAGTGTCATTTTTAAAAGTGGGTCCCGGTGCTAAAAGGTTTGAGAACCACTGGCATACAGTATTTCCCATGGATGGAGAATGGACCTTCTGAGTCTCTAGTTCAAACCTCCCATCCATATCTTTTAAACTTGATTTGTTGTACGGCTTCTTCATGTGCTATGCCTTGTTACCATGCATGTAAAAATGTAATACATTCCCCCGAGAGAGAGAGAGAGAGAGAGAGAGAGAGAGAGAGCTTTTGTAAGGGCTGACTCACACATACGGTACTTGTAAATAGTTCTGTTTCATCACTCAGTGATTCTCGGCTAAACATTTGAACTGCTTCTGTTGAAAAGTCTGGATTTGATGTGTTCACTCTATAGTGGCTGTTTCACACAAGTAAGAATGTTGCTGGATTGGATCAAGGTCATGCTTTCCAATAACAGCTAGCTAAGTGCTGCAAGACTTGGATGTTTTTAACGTTACAGGCTATGAAATTTGTTATAGCATAAGCTTTCACAGACTGCAGTCCACGTCATTGAGTGCAACATGAAGTCATCAGTTGATACTCCATTCATGAAATGAGATTGGCTCTGTTTGTGAGTTTCACTTGATGGCCATTCTTCAATTATTTTACTTCTGCAGTTATCGGCCTGCAAACTCACCGAGTGCTTCTTTACAGATGTATTAAAGTAGTGCTCTATGATGCACACAATAACAAAAGCAGCAAACTATGGTGTTATGTCCTGTCCCCCCCAGTGAATTGTAATCAAATAAATGTAGCTATTGTTGCAAGAAACACGTTACTGGAAAGGAATTCAACAGCTTAAGTGTTAACATACGTTCAAAAGAAAGCAGAATGCATATTTGTTTAGTATATTATTTGCATCTATGTAATGTTAGGTGTGAGACCAGACTGCATCCAGAGTCAGTGTTAGACATTGTAATATGTCTGCCTTAGATATTATGGTACATGAGATACAATGCATTTATTTATTTTATATATTTATAAAATATTCATTGCCCTTCAATGAAAATATTTTTAAAAATGCATGTTGCCTAGGGACCTGATCACATACAACTATTCCTATACATGTGACCAGTCCCAATTGTCTCTGGGCATATTCCTACCTGGATAAGCATATTGTTTGAACCAACACTATTCACAGATATATTAAGCAGCAGTTTTCATTATTGTAATAGCTGAGAAAGTCCTGCTGCTGTCATGGAAATCTACAACACACCTGTTGCCCTAGAACTGGGTTTTCACAACTGTGTACATGCAACCTCAGCTTCTTTCCCCACCCTTTCGATAAGGAATTTTCTTTCCCTCAGAGCATATATCGCAAAGATGGGTTGGGATGGCAGTGTAAACTGTGGTGGCCACCACTTGCTACGTACAGTATTGAGTTTACCATCAGTTGGGGGAAGAGAAAACATATCTACAGGGTGGCATCAGAGGTTGGGCACTGGCTGAGGGCCCACATGCACAGAAAACCCACCTAACCAGGGAAAGTTCTGAACCCTCAGTAGTGGTGGCAGTGGCAGCATCCAATGTATTGTCAGGGCTGGGTGGTACCCTGGGGGGCTAGTGCAGGGCTTTACTCCAAGGTCTCCAGCAACCTGGTGCTGGGATTTCATGTCCACACATGGACAGACTGGTACTGCAACAGTGGTGCTCGTTGCTGGCTTTCCTTGTGGCACCCTGTGGTGAGGATTATGTTTGTGGAGTATTAAGAGGGGAACAACGTCCTGATTCTTAAATTTTATAAGGCTGACTTGTGCATATGAACATACTTATTGACAGTGATTTGAGTTAGAATGTGTATCTTATTACATTGCACTCAGTTGGAGTTTTTATGCTTGAAGATGGTCTCTATTAAGCCCAAGGCCAATCTGTATAATTTGATTTACTAGACTTGGGATGAGGTAAAAATCTTTCTTCATATAAACTCCCGACATGATGGGGTTCAGCTTAGCTTCTTCCTGGTTTTGTATGTGCACTGTTTTTGTTTCCTGTGGTGGATCAGATCATTCAAATATGCAAGAGGCTATATTTCTTGATAATACAGCAAGTTTTCTAAGCGTTCTGGTTTCTGGTAACTCTTTCCATATCAACTTGTCTACTGCCAAATCCTGCGCATCTGCAGTGGAACTGCTGTGTGCTGCAGAGGATTCTGGGAAATATTGTAGTTTTTAGAGTACATGCTCAGATCTGGTCCCAGCCTATAGAGCCTCATTTTTGCTCCATATGAAAAGTGTCTGCTGTAGAACAAAACAAACACTCCCCTGAGGTTGTGTGTTGCCAGGGAAGATCAGTAGTGTTGGGCAAGTTATCTTTTTCAGGGAAATTTGCCTGCTATTAATGCTCTTCCCACTGGGGATCCTCTGGCAAGCTTTTGAGGAACCCTGAGGTATGGAAAACAATATCCACTTTCCCTTCCAAAGCCTCCCGTTCTGCCCTCCCCCACTGGCTGCACCAGTGGTGGAGAAGGGTAGGGTTGGGCTGTTAGTTATAGGCTTCTTATCATTATATAAAGTGCATAGGAAGCTGCCTTCTACCAAGTTAGACCTGGTAGTGACTTGGTACAAGGCCATTGGTCCCTCTATCATCAACATTGACTCGGAGCCACTCTCCAAGGTTTCAGACATTCATTTTTATATTTGCAGTTGTAGGAATTGAACTAGGACCTTCTGCATGTGAAGCCTGTGCTCTGCCACTGAGCTATGGCCCCTCCTTGATCTTTCATCTGAGGTTTTGCTCCAAAAGTAGTATTGATATCGAAATTTTTAGTGATGTTGTCGGAGAACAAGCTGTTGTGAATTGCTGGATGCTAAAAGCTCATATGTGTGAACTTTGCGACTGCAGTTCTCTGAATAGTGTCAGAGATGCTGACATCTGCTTGTAGTAGTATTGTCTAATCTTTCTAATCGGTGTTGACTGGAAAATGATGACAGATATTCCTGTTTAGCAGTGAGCCTTCTTGGAATCACTAGCTCTGATAGCCTGGAACTGTTTGTAATAGAGAGAGATTCAGAGAAGCATAATCAATCCATTATGGATAGGGAAGGAATCTGTTTATAATTTGGAAATATTCTTGTGTGAGAAATGAGGGTTGTTTAGATGCTGCTTGACTGTGAGATGTAAAATTTTAATTACTTTGTTGATGACCTCCATGGATGGATTACTGAAAACAATATCACAGTTCTGGTGTTGGCTATGACTTCCGTCTTCTAATTTTCTTGCAGTGTTGGCGGTAGTTTCAGTATTGCCTCCATCTCTTATTATTCCTCTGGCCCTTCTGTGTTCTGTCCATTAGCAAGGCCCCACTGCTAAATAATTTTATATGGTATTTACATTTGGCACTTCCTAAGTAAAATGGTTATGTAGGAAGCTGCCTGTTATAGGCCATTATTAGACCATTGGTCCCTCTAGCTCTGTATTGAATACACTCCCCAGGGTTTCAGCCTCACCTGGAGGTGCAAGGGACTGAACCAGGGACCTTCTGCATGCAATTGAAAAGTGAATGTTCTGTCACTCAACTATGACCCTTCCTCAACCTCCCCAGTGCTCACAATGCCGAATGTAGGTAGACCCTGTAACTTTTTCAGCTCCAGCCTTTGCCACCAATCCCATCCTAACAGGCCTTTGAATTTCCTATTTGTTTGGCAGACACTGGGGATGGGGCTATCAGTCCATATTCCGATGTGGTAGAGTAGAAGGTGTAATGTTTGCTTGAGGAATGTTTGGAACAGTCCTGCCAACATCTTGCTAAACTCTGCTGCTATACAGTGTTGTACTTCAATGTATTATATGATTTCATAGAATGACAACCCAATCCTGCCTAACTATAGGCTGGTGGAGGGAGTGCTCCGCTGGCCTAGGGTGTCGTAAAAGTGCCAGAAAGCACAGTGTCAGCACCCTGGGAGCAAGCAACGCCGGCGCGGAGGCTGGAGCCACTCACTTCACTGCCGTCCCAGACCTGTGCCGACGGCTGCAAGTGAGTGCTGCGCCAGTCGGTGGAGGGAGTGGGCGGGGTATGGGGAGGGTAGGCAGGGGTGGCAAGGGAGGGGGCCATTGGCTGGGAGGGGGAGGGAATATCAGCACTGGGTTGCGCCGATATCCTATGTCCCGTCGCAGCTTGGGCCGGCCTTACACGGCCTCCCTGGTTGTGTGCCAGCTTCAGAGCTGACGTGCGTCCGAGGAGGCCCATTGTGGCCCGTGCCGCTTACACTGGGGACGTTATGGATTTTTTTCTCTTCATTCAAGCCATCAGACCCTTGCAGAACTCCGTGCAGAAGTAATGCAGAACTTTTAATCTCCTCTTCAAAATTAAATAATGTTTGTATTTACTGCTCTGAACTTAAGAGCAGTAAGTGATATATTTAAAATGTTACTTTTGGATAAACTGAGACTAAAATTTCCATTTTACGTGGAAAATACTGCATCAGGCATGACTTCAAATAAAAGTTTTGTTGGTTTATTTAAAACCGTTTTCAAAGGGTGATTCAGAAACTTTCCAAAACCTAGTTTGTCATGCACACTCTTCCAGGTTCATTTTGTTTCCAAATTTAGTACAAAAAAGTAAAGTGGCTGAAGCAAAACAATTTCAAGGCATGCTGCAATGAAAAGAGAAACTGGAGGAGATTATCTGTGTTTTGGAGTTGGTCTAAACTTGCATGATCCTTCTTGGGTTGATTTTTAAATTATATTATGCCTGAAACTACAGTGGACATTTGGCAAAATTATAAGAGCTATCTTGTGGATTAAATCAAGCTCTGTCTAGTACTGAATTATTTTTTTCTGATGGTGGCCAGCTAGATGCGTTTGAAAAGTGTACAAGCAGGGCATAAAGGCTGTCTGTTTCTGTTGTCCTCAGAATCTGGAAGAGTAAAAGTTTAAACCAGGGATTAAAATCTTACATGGGCCCAACAGACCAGAGGAGCTTTCTCTTCCAGCTTGGAACTGGGAAGAGGTTCTAGGAGGAAAGGAAGAAGCAGAGAGCTCAAAGGCAATGTGGCTGAAGGAATTTCACATGCTGAATTGGCAGCTAATGCAGACTCCTAGTTATGACTAGCAACTATTGATAGCCATACACTTTATGAACTTGATTTTTTAAAAAGGATTGAGACATCTAAGCAAGTCTCTATCTCTACATCTTGCGGGAGCGAATTTCATAATTTAATTATGTGTACTGTGAAGAAGTACTTCCTTTTGTTAGTGCTGAATCTACTGCTAGACAATGTCATTGAATGACTGGGAGTTCTTGTAGTGTGGGGGGAGGAATCTATTGCATATTACATGGGAGACCCACCTCAGAATCTGTGGAACTGGGGGCTCTTTAGTGCCATATTGCTAACGGAGATTGAAATAAAGTCTGGAACAACTGCTCTATGAAGACTGCATGCAATCTGTATACATGGCACTTTCTTGGAAGTACTTCTCATCTGAAGAAGTAGTCAGGAGGGAGAACATCTTTGTCTTTTAATCTGGGGCATCAAAAAGAGTAAGGCCAGCCCTAAAGAAGACATAGGAAGAAAATCATCAGAAGCAGGAAACTTGTTAGAGAGGTGGTTGGACCCTTTCTGTTTGAAAAGGTTACTGTGAAAGGACAGGGAGATTGCAGAGAGGCTGAATGAATTTTTGACATGTTCTCTGTGGAAGATTTTGGACCTCTCTCTCTTTTTCCTTCAGGAAGTATCTGAAAAAGTAAATCAAATAAGAGGTGATGAGATGAAATTCTAGGGCTGACAGATTAAAAAGTCGCTGAGGCTGGGTGGCAAATGCCTGGGAGTGCTTAAAGGACTCAAATCAAAGAACTTACGGCCCAATCCTATTGACGCTGTACACTGCCAGAACAAGTGTTCCGGTAGTGTGGGCGGAACAGGGCGGGGTGTGGGTGGAACAGGGTGGCAGTAGGGGCAGGGAGGAGGGTGGATCAGAACCAGGAAGGGGGTGGGCTCGGCAGCAGTGGCATCTGCTGAATCCAAAACCCCTTTCTGGACTTGAGCCTCCTTCATGGGTCCACGACGCGGACTTGCACCAGAGATATCACTAGCGCAGGTCCAAGGTAACCTACCAGGAGGGTTCCCTTGCCTTGGGGAGGCCTCTGGAGGCTGAAACTGCCTGCAGGATACAGCTGGCACTGTATTGGCAATGGTACCACAGCATCACTGTGTTGGGAGCTATGGTGGATTGGGCTGCTCGTGGTCTTCTTCTAACAAAAAATATTCAACTTGTCATTACAAGTGGCTACTGTTAGTGGTTTTGAAAAGTAACCAGTGTAGCACTGAAGAGAGAATCAGAATGGCTTCTGCAAAAGGAAGTCCTCTTTTTACCAAGCCTTTGGAGTTATTTCAGAGTGTCAACAGGCATGTAGATAGAGGTGATCATGCAGAGGTTATATACTTGCATCTGATGAAGTGGACTGCCATTTATGAAAGGTATGCTGAAGTAAAGTGGTTAGCCTTCGAGATGCTACAATATTCTTTGTTGCTTTTGTTATATACTTGCTGTCGACAGAGTCCCTCAGCAAAGACTCCTGAGTAAACCTAGCGGTTGTGAGATAAAAGAATGAGTTCCCTTGTGGATTAGTAACTTTGTTAAACAATAGGAAGTCATGGGTAAGAGTAAATTGATGGTTTTTAGAGTAAGCAGCAAGGCTCTTTATTGGGTCTGGAGCTGTTTATCTTGTTCATAAATGATTTGACATCAGAGGTGAGCAGTGAAGTATCCAAGTTTGCAAATGGCATAACATTATTTAGGATGTTGAACGTCCAAGCAAGACACTGAGGAACTCAAAATGAATCTCTCTAAACTGAATGACTGGGCAACAGAATGGCAAATAAGGTTCAGTGTATGTAAGTTGAGCACACTGGGATAAGAAGTTATGGTAGTCTGAACTAGTGGTGACTAAATGAGCAGAAGATCTCGGAGTTGTGATGTATTGCTCATTGAAAACGCTGACATAGCATGCAGCAGTGGTGAAAAAAGCAACTTATTTGCTAAGGATTATTAAGGCTGCAAATACAATGCACACTTTCCTGGGAGTAGTAAGCCCCAGTTAACACAGTAAGACTTCTAAGTAACCATTTATATGGTTGCACTGTAAGAAAGGGATTAAAAATAAAACGACAAGCTCTGTAATGCTTTTTTAAAGAAATCTGTGGTATGGCCACACTTGGAACACTGGTGTACAATTCAAAAAGGATATTGTAGAGCTGGATAAGGTGCAAAAAGGGCAAATGATTCAGGGGTTGGAGCATCTTTCCATTTTAGAAGAGACTAAAATTTTTGGGACTCGTTAGGTTGGAAAAAAGATGGCAAAGGGACAAAGAGGCATGAAGGCGGTTTATAGAATTCTGTTTGGTGTGGATATATTCCTCTCTCACAATATTAGAACTCAGTGAAACTGATTGGCAATTGGTTCAAAAGAGCAAGAGAAAGTACTTAGTCACGCAACACATAAGTAACCAACATGAAATTGGCTGCCACAAAATGCAATGATGGATGGTCACTGGTTTAGATTACTTTAAAAGGGGATTCAGCAAATTCATGTCGAACAATTCTATCAATGGCTGTTGGTCAGGATGACTGTATGTAACCTCCCAAGTTCATAGGCAATATGCCTCTGAATACCTGTTGTGGGGGGGGGGGACAAGTAGCAGGGAGGGCTGCTGCCTTCATCCTTGCTCTTGAGCTTCGCAGAGGCATCTGACTGGCCACCCTACTCTCTTGTAGGATGTTGCACCAACGTACCCTTAGTCTGATGCAGTGGGGCTCTTCTTGCATTAGATGCAGAAATGACTGTACTGAGGAAGTTAGTGTAGCAGTTAAGCAGGGCAAAGCCAAATAAGTCGTTTAGGGTGAGTGTGGAAGAGAGGATTTAGCAGGATGCCACTCAATCCAAATACGTTTTTAAACGTTAACTTCAGTGCAGGCATCTCCTTTAGCCATTCTGTACTATGAACTACTCTCTTGCTTCCCACACTGACCTCACTTTATGTGAAGCTTTCCCCTTTCTCCCAGGAAAGTGACCTAAAATAAATACAGTACTTGAAGAGTGTGACAAATCATTGACTCATCTAGAAATACTGAGTGAAAAAGCAAAATTTGTCTTAGTCATTATTCAGCATGAGATATGAATGCAATCACATGGATGTTTCACCTGCAAACTCACCAGAAATGATTTGTTGCTTGCACTTTAATGGTGCTTCCAGCCACAGGCTTGTGCATGTGACAGATGTGCTGCATCTGTGTACCTGATACCTGCAATCCATATGGAAACCATGGCAATCCCAATGTGATTGCTCTGTCTAACAGCCCAGTCCTATCCAGCGCTGGTGCAGTGTGCGCGCCAGGCACACGCTGTATCAAGTGCTGGGATTGAGTAGGCTGGAGGTCTCTTTGGGGTAGGAGGACATTTGTCCTCTTACCCCATGTCGAGCCTGCTCAATGTGGCTACTCGGACCTGCACCACCTACGTTTCTGGCGCAGGCCTGAGAAGCCCTGTATAGGGCTTCCCGGCCTGGGAGGGGGGGGATAGGATACAGCGGAGTCCTTCTCCACTGATCGATCCCCCTTCCCAGGCCCAATCTGCCCACCCCTGCCCTGTTACGCCCCCTCCCCAGGCCCCCCCTGGCCCTGTGACATTCGAAGCGGCTTCACGGCGCCAGATCCAGCAGCAGCCGGCGGGGAGACAGCACAGACCTTGGTACTGGCATAACCTCCACTCGAGTAGTCCCAAACATGCTTTCCAGCACATTTGTGACACTCGGTGCCAGTGCTAAGGCCCAGCACCAGCATGGATAAAGGATAGGATTGTGCCATAAATGGACTAGCACAGTGGTTCTCAAAGTTCTCCCCACGAGGAGGGGAGAACTTTGAGTTTTTGCAGGGATGGGGACGGTGGCGGCAGCGATCCCAGGGATCGCGCCAGCGGCAGTGGGAAAAGCGGTCTTCCTTACCTCACCGGGGGGAGGTTGGTTTTCAGACGAATGGAAGTGGTTGTAATCACCGCAGAGCAGCGATCTAAAGTTCGGGGAGGCCCGCGATGGAGTCCGCAGACCTCCCCGCACCCTCTGGAAGCCATCAGGACCCCTGGTGAGGTAAGGAAGACCACATTTCCCCCCAGCAGCGGTGCGATCCCCGGGATCACTGCCGCCACTGCCCCACTGTCCCCACCCCTTAAGGGGCCAACAAGAAACAGCGGTTCTCCTGGTGGTTCGCGACCCACCAATTTAAGAAGCGTTGGACTAGCAGAACTAGTAGGCACAGAACTGTTTTGTTACCACCTTTGCTGATAACACCAGAATTTCTGTTGACTCATTTATTACCTCTTGAGTGAAGTACGTTTTACCTCCGTTTCCCAAGACCTTCTGTCACACCAAATCATGACAAATGCTCCCCCTTATTCAGTGGTGCACCAGTCGCTGCTCCTCCAACTTACTGGATTTGCTGGAAAGGAAGAAGGGAACAATGTGGAAATGCAGAGGAGAGTGGTGAGCCAGAGTAGTTCAGGCGCTCTTCTCTCCTGCTTTTTTTTCCAAAGGAAAGCAACTTTCCAAACTAGAATGTGTAGCTTTTTAAAAGTCTTGCTTTACCTGTCTTTTGAACTTTTGTGGTTTATTACAGTAGCTGTTCATATATTTGGTTGTCAATAGAAGAGTATTTTCCACTTCACAGGCCTGTTGCTTGTATTTGTTTGTTTGTTTCTGTGGGAGGAGTGTGATCTGGAAATACCTGAACCTAGATTCATTGATCAGTATGCACCTGGATTAAGCAATGATTAAGTCACTTGCTGCATCAGATCTGCTATGGCTGTTCACCTGGAACAACTTGTCCCTCAAAGCAATTGACTTGAGAGTGTGTTGTCACAGTGTGGCAGAACAAGGCCTCCTATTCTCAGGGGTGCCAGAATCTTGCAGTTGACCCCACCCATGGGGTTGCAATATTCACGCATATTCCTCACTTGTGTGGGATCTCACCAGAAGGGGGTGACTCCCACCCCACTCTCTGTGAGAGGGAGCACCTGTGTTGGAAAGGGAAATCTGTGACCCTGTATGTACATGTATGTTGATGAGTATGAAAGGGAGCACTTGTGTGTGTTTGTGACCTGTACCAGTTTCAGATGGGCTAAACGTGGACACTTATCCTGAATGGTGAACATATCAAGGGGTTATGTGGACGATTGAGAATGAGAGTGGAGAGGTGCTAGGAGGACATGAGGCTTTTCATATATGCCTCAAGGCAACTCTCTATCCTGTTTAATGTGCCTACTGTGGCACTTGGTTTACTCTAGAGCAGGGGTTCCCAACCCCTTCCCAGCCGAGTACTCTCTTCTGAGTACCACCGGAAGTGACTGGTGATGACATCATCGGCAGTTACTTCTGGGTTTTCAGAGGCCAGAAAACACAGGTAGGAGGTTCTGGGCGGGTAGGAGGGCCCTTCTCAGTGTTCCTGAGAGGCTTGGCCAAAGGCAAGAGCCTCTTGGGAGCAAAAATGCACCACCAAAAGCTCTGCAGCGGAGTGGGATTCCAGTAGTCTAGCGGTCCGAGTATCACCAGCAGTCGGCCGAAGTACCCCTGGTGGTACTAGTACCACAGGTTGGGAACGCCTGCTCTAGAGGTTTTCCCATAACCAAACCAGGTAACCATCTTTTGGACTGAGAGAGGAAGAGGCTGGGCAGGCTGCTGCACTGCTCCACAAATAATAAAGCCACTGGACTGGGTGGGGACCTCTCAGTCATTGCACCCCCCATTGTACCCTGTCAGTAGACGTTTTAGCATGACATGTTTGAATTTCCTCTGAGGACAACTTTGCATTTTGCTGTTGCTATGCCTTGGGTTGAAGTGAAAGGGGTTCTTGGGGGGGAAAAATTGTCTGTGATAGTAAAGTCATACTTGTATGTGAAGTAGAATGAGTGACAGGTGAGCTCTGCCGAGCATACATATGTTTGACAGTTCTCATTTGTTCAGTTTTTCCTCTCTGATCATATTGTAGAAGATTGTTGTTTTCTAGCTTAGTCAAAGTATTTGGAGCTTGTGGAAAAATGAGTGGTTTTCATTAGGCTATGCACCCTGTCCTGATGTATTGAGTTGGACTTGTTTTTGTCTGGAGGTGGATTATAAATAGAACAAAGGCCCATTTTCAGAAATCGTATTGGCTGTTTGCAGTTGAAGATTACAAAATGCTCTTCTAATAATCGGCAGGCAGATTTTAAGCAAAGAAATTGCCAGACAACTTTCAAAATTGCTTGAGAATCCATACCTTTTGGAGTTCCTGGTTGCATTCTTTTTTTTTTTTTTTTAGGGACTATTTAAAAATCTCTATTTTGTATGTCAGGACTATCATGCTTCATATTTCAAAACAGAATACCAGCCATCTTAAGAATGGGTACTGCACTGAAAAATAAATGGCAGGGGAAAAAAATCTATTACTTTATTATGTAGGGAGCTAACCTAGGCCAGCCTCTTGGCCCTCAGAGAAGCAGACCACTTGCCTCCCTTCTCTTTCTGCCAACTGCACGTCTTTTTAAGTCCCAATGTGAATTTGCTAGGGGAAGGACCCCTGGACCTCCTGCTTTCCCTAAAGCAGCTGTACTTGAATGTCAGAATTCTGTGACTGTTCTTCAGCTTTTACAGCCCAATCCTATTGTAAATTCGGCCGACAGAACGAGCGTTCCGTTGGCTGAAGACGTCGCAAACGTGCCGTATGTTTGCGTCTACCTTTGCGTCTACCTTCAAGCAGGGAAGGCTGGCGCAAGGCCAGCCTCCCCTGCTCCACTCGCCTCCAGACCCAGGTAAGGATCCAGCGGGTGGGGGCGGGGCAGATCGACTGGGAATGGAGGCTGACCATAGGCCCAGCCCATCAGGGAGGGGGATAGCTTCGACCATATCCCGTCCCCTGCCGATCAGCTGAGTGGTTACACTTACACGACTTCCACCAGCGATTTCGCTGGCAGCATTCCGAGGAGGCCGATCGGCCCCAGTGCCGGTTACACCTGGGGAAGGGGACGAGCATTCCCTTCCTTGAGTAAACTTTCCGCTGCGGCGTGCCTGCCTGCGGCAGAGCTCAGTATCCCGCCGGGCAGCCCAGGCCGCCCACCGATCACTTGCGCAGGATTGCGCTGTTAGAATGTTTGTGAGCCTTCTCTTGCGTCACTACAGCTCAGTTGCTATACTAGAAGGTACCATAGGACTAATACGGTGGCTTTACCACAGGAAATGTGCACAGTCCTGAAAGTGGGACATTCATCTTGCAATAAATAACACCAGGCAGTACAAATTGGAAAGAGAAAAATGAGTGGAGGGTAGGTGCATGGAGTCTTGCAATCAAAGCTTTTTCCCCCCTCTTTTTTTCCTCTTTAAAGTGGTGTGCTAGGGAAGTACAACTGGGAGCAAAACTGTGGTAAGTCCTAAAAGTCCCCCCAACTCCCCAGTATAGTTTTGTTTTGTGGTTTACTGGGCCCCTATTTTTTAAAAAAGAACTTGCATACCGGGCCACATTATTCATTTAGTGCAGGGGCTCTCAAACTGGTGGGTCACAACCCACCATGAAATCTGGAAGCAGTCGCTACTCCTTAAGAGGCATGGGGACGTCAGCGACGTCCTGCCACCGCTGCCAGGAAACAATGTTTTTAAAAAAACTTACTGGAGTTTTGTGCTGGCCCTCCAGCGGGTGCAGGGGGCTCATAGCCCCCTCTGCGGACCTCCCTGCGCTTCAGATTGGCTTCCTGAAGCGATTGAGACCCACTTCTGGTTTTCATCTGAAACTGGAAGTGGGTCTGTTTCAGGGAGCCGATCTAAAGTGAGGGGAGGCCCGCAAAGGGGGCTGCAGGCCCCCTGCACCCTTCAGAGGGACAGTGCAACCCCCAGGAAATAAAAAAAGCCTTTTCCCCCCAGTGGTGGCATGATCCCAGGAGTGCTGCTGCCGTCGGCCCACCCTCGCAAGAACTTACAGCTTCTCCTACTCATGGGGAGAACTTTGTGCATTTAGAGTAATGCACAACTGGGCCCTTAACCAAGTGGAAAACAGGTTTGCTTGGTATATGATCACATTTTGTATTGAACTGAATGGACAAAGTGGACTGAAGGAGGCAAGATATGGCCCAAACAGAGGCTGTTTCATCTACTGTCCAATGTAGTTGCACTGCTATCTTGTGTGCATTTTTTGTACCCTTTGTTAAGCTTGACAAAGAAAATTTGCCTCCTGTGGTACAGTCACTTGTGCAAATGGAGCTTGTGGAGTTGTGGCATTTTCATTGATTGTTTTATTCTGCAAGCAGCAAGAAAAATGAATTAATGGTACAAAATATAATGGATTACTGCTTTTCATTATAGCATATTTTTCCTCTTTTAATCTTCTCTGTTTTTGTATACCATATTGCACCATTTATGGATGGCTGCTATTAACACCAATAGCAGAATGTGTAATTTGTCTTCTCTATCACTGCAAGACTGCATTTCTTTGATGTAATTACAAATATACATTTGCAGATTGTAACGCATTTCCTTAAATTCATGCTTTTCAGTCTGCATGATCCGTCTTCTGGTGACTTATAGAATTTGTTACCGGTATTTAACTACTAGTTTTAGTTTACACAATCTTTTTTTAATCAAAGAATTTTAATTGTTGCCTCTGCTTCCTAAAAAACAAAATAAGGAATTGTGCATGGTATGGATGTATATTGAGTAGATAATTTGGTTTGCATAATCTGTATAACATTTGCAAATCAAATTATCTACCTGAACATACATCCATACCAGGCACAATCCAAACACAGTTCACAGTTTTGCTTTTTTTGGGAAGTAGAGGCAACAAATTAAAAGTAACTAAAAATAAACTAGATTTACTAAAGTTACTAAAAAGTAACGGACAGCCAAATTCTACCTAAGTTCCCGCACAGTGATGCAGTGAGGCCAGTGCAGGCTGTGCTGCATCCTGCGCATGAATAGCAGCTGCTGGAGGTCTCTGCGGGGTAAGCAACAGCAGCCGTAATGGGGCAACTCGGACCTGTGCAAGCTATATAGCTGGCGCAAGCCCACGTTGCCCCATGTTGGCGGATCAGGGCCTGGAGGGGGGAATGGAATGCAGCGTTCACTAGTACCGCCAATCCTGCCCCCTCCTGGGCCTGATCTGACCATCCCTGTCCCTGTCGCCACCCATCCCCACCTCGTTACGCCCCCCTCCCCATGCTCTTTCCCCACCTTCACACTGCTTGGCGCAGATCCCAGGGCCGACCCTACATCAATTCAACTGATTTGGTTGAATCGGGCCCTCTAGGGGACCGGGGGCGGGCTGCCTGCAGCCGCAGCCGACACCTAACATGGAGGTTAGCCTTCATGCAGAGGTCGACGTGCCGAGCGGAACCTGAGTTTGGCCCGCCCATTACAGCACTCAATTGGCCCAAAAATCGGGCCTCCCAGAAGCCGTTGGGAGTGACGCAATGATGTCATCACATCACTGCGATCTACTTCCAGGTGGGCACGCTTTGTGCCCAGAACTCTCTGTGAAGCCGCCTCCACTCGTTTGGGTGATTGGGGACCCCCTGCAGCGGGCAGCCCCCTGTGACTGGCTCCCAAGGCTGTGGCCGGCCCTGGTGGATCCTACCTGCCTTGGCGCACAATGCTCCTTCTGGCAGTGTGTGTGGGCTGGTGTGGGCCTTTGCGCTGGCTTCGGTAACAACTGTGCCATCATAAAGTGCTTTCCAGCACTTTTGCGGCAGCAAACTGTGCTGGTGCTTCTTTTTGTGTGGGTTGTGCCATGAAACTAAAAGGGTAGGCAAAGCAGCTTTTCTTTGTGCCTTATCTTGCCTCCTTCAATCAAGTTTCTTAACATTTTTGTGTGTGTTTTCTAACCACCCAGACAGAATGAATTTTGTAAAGTGGAACCTCTGCAACAGTATGAAAGCATTGGTTATAATAAGGCTAATGATATGCGTTAAGTAAGGGAGTAAGTATCCCTCAAGTAAGGGATTGAACTCTGGCCAGTCATTCTTTCTCAGCCTAACCTAGCTCACAGGGTGGTTGTGAGGATAAAAGGAAGGAGAGGAACCCCATACGCTACCCTCAGTTGCTTGGAGGAAAGGTGGTACAGTATATAACAGAAAAATAAACAAACGTGCCCCTGTATCTGCATCAACTGTGTGCGCAAAACCTGTATCCACTAGCAAGACTCACTTACTGGATCAGCTAGGGCAGTGTTTTCCAAACTTTTTTGACCTGCAGCTCCCTTAACCATTGGCCATTATCCGTGGCTCCCCATGACATCATTGGCCACGGCTCCCCATTGCATTATGTTGATGCCTGCCAATTGGCATTGCACTGTTTTCCGAGACGATTCCGTGGCACTCCGCGGCTCCCCTGGCTGGTTTCCGTGGCTCTCCTGGGAGCCGCGCCTCCCAGTTCAGGAACCACTGAGTTAGGGTGTTTTCAAAAGTCATAAGGTGTCTCAAAATACAGTGAGTGTGTCCCTTAGGATCTGGTGCATGCATTACAGTTGCTCTATATGACTACTTGAACCTGTTCTCCATTACAGTTGTAACTACTGTACATAGTGAGTAGTTTTATGTTCCGAAAGTCTCTGCAAATGTGTGGAAAAGATCAGCCTACATACATAAGAGGCACAAATGCCTCACCAAGTGGTGAAGTTGCCATGTGAAACTTCAACCTGGTAGCTGTAATACATGTGGCGACTGGCCTTCAGTCTGTGCTCCAGAGCACAGAATCCACACAGGTATGACACATTTTCTAAAGAGAGCTAGTATTCAGAACACGTTCTCAGGTATTTTGCTATTTACATACCGAGCAAGGGACTCTGGCTACTGATGATTATAAACTACCCAGAACTGAGGGGGAGAATGTACTCGTATGCATGTGTCTGTACAATTTTGATGACTTGTAGCTCAACATAAGCTCCTTTTGATGATGTCCTAATTATAACTGGAAGGCATTTCAGGAGAAGTTATATTTTGCCCCAGTTCAGATGTAATGCTAAACCACATTTATCGTTATGAGAACAAATTGCAGACATGTGCATTTCTCCTTCCTTCTCTTCAGTATGAAAGGAGCAGGAACTTCCTATTTTCTGTATGATTTGATATCGTGATCTGAGAATAAATCCCAATTCTGGGAGTTCATTATGGAGAATCGTGGGTTCTTCAAAAAATAAAAGCGGACACTTGCAGTCTCCTCCCTTGGTGCGCATATGAGAAAGGAGGGGGAGTGTGTGAGTTTGCAACTTGCCAAGGTTTATTCTTATTGCACTAAACTGTCATGTAGTGTTGCATCTGAACTGGGCCCTCCTGTCCCTGCAGGATTAAGTTTAAGCCATTCGTAGAAGTAAAGCTGGCCTGCTTGATATACAAAAGTATACTTATATGAAGAGATGTGTGAAGGGGTAAAAAGACACTCATAGCTAGATTGTATTATGTCTGAACCCAGCTATGGCCTATGAAAATATTTTATAACTGATGTCCCTTGAATGGTGCTCTGGGGAAGACTATTTTCATTCGTTTTTACCGTTGTCAAGAGTTCACAGAATCCCCTGCCCTTCCACATAGGTTTCTTTTTTGAAGAGTGACATATAGTAAGTTCTTCCATTTTCCCTACTCTCAAACCCTTTTGGTAGGAAAGAGAGGCTAGGACTAAGGGTCTTGTACTGCCACTACCCCTCTCAGGATCTGATACTAGGCCATCCCAGATGATGAGCCAGTGCCACGCAAAAGCTAAACTACAAAGCTGCAGTTCAACCAAAACAATTCACAGACATATGGGGCGAAAATCTTGGTACAAATATAATATTCTGTGTCCAAACCTATATCGGGCAAATGGCTGAGAACAATCCATTGGTGGAGGTCCACTTGGATGCATATTGTTGACTTTCTGCCTTGTTTCCACTTGGGAGACCATATTAAGGGAGACCATATTAAGAGAAGCTAAGAATAAACTAAAAACTTTCCGGTGGTTACTTTTTCCAAAATAAGTACGTAGTGCTGAGTAGGCAGGGACTATGTACGTTTTTGCATTAGGAAAAGATGGAGAAAATAGCCAAAGGACATGGCACTAATATACCATGTCATTCTAGCTAAGATTTGGTGCCCAATCCTATTCAACCTTCCAGTGCCGATACAGCTGCAGTGAAGCCCCAAGGTAAGGGAAAAAACATTCCCTTACCTTGAGGAAGCCTCCGTGACTGCTCTCCCACCGAAGGATGCAGCGTGCGTGCACCGTTGGCACGACTGCATCGGTGCTGGAAAGTTGGATAGGATTGGGCCCTAAATTTGTTTTACTTGTATCTTTCCCTTCCTCTGCAGAATTCTGACCTGGGTACCTACAGTATGGTTCCCCAGCAGTCCTCTATCCAGGCAGTCCTGGGGACAGAAAAGAGGTCTCTTTGTCTTTTAGAAGTAAGACAACATTGTGTGTCTTCAGAATATTTTTTTGAAATGGAAGGTTCTCCCCATCCTGCATTTGCCCCTTAGAACCAACTCCCACTCCCTCTAGCCGCCACTTCTTTAAAGAAGTAAGGCTACACTTTTAATCCATTACATGCATTAATTTCATATGGACAGGGCTAGGCTACTCTGCTACTGATCCAGTATCCTGTTGCTATCTATGTGTAATGGATGTACAGTAACTAAATTGTACCTGGTTGCCAGTTTTTAAAAAAAGGAAAAAATGACTAGATTCCAGAAAAGATGGAATCCAACATTTGAGAGCTGGATATCGAACTACTCCTGTGCTTACAAGGGTTAGGGCACTTCTTGTTTTGTATTTGTTTTTGTTTTTTTAATTAGGATGTATGTATCCTTATGGTTTATATAGGCCATGTTTTATGAATTTACATCCCAGTTGGCATTTTGGAAGTGAGACAAGAAAGAAAGGAAGGCATTCAGGCAATGGTTGGGTATTGCTGTGAGAGAGGAGCAAGGCTGGTGGTGGTCACTGTGCTGATTTTATTGAGAGAGAGTGAGAGCACGCACACACATGGTACAAAGGATGAGCGCTCAGGTGGACAAGAGTAAATTAGTTATATTGGCTTGGATCCAATATGCAGTGTTCTATGTGCGCAGTGGCGCAGTGGGTTAAACCGCTGAACCATGAGCTGTCGATCGAAAGGTCGGCAGTTCGAATCCACGACGGGGTGAGCTCTTGTTGCTTGGCCAGCTCCTGCCAACCTAGCAGTTCCAAAGCATGTTAATGCAAGTAGATAAATAGGTACTGCTTGCAGGAAGGTAAACAGTGCTCCGTGTTCCAGCCGCATGCTATGCGCTGCGGCAAGGAGAGTCATGCCGGCCACATGACCACGGAGGCGTCTTCGGACAACGCTGGCTCTTCGGCTTTGAAATGGGGATGAGCACCACACCCTAGAGTCGGACACGACTGGACTTAATTGTCAGGGGTCACCTTTACCTTTTTTTTTATGTGCACAATGCAGATTTATGGACTCCGTACCCCCAAAGCCATGCCTGGGAATTGGGGTAACCTCTGGAACAGTAGGTAATGGTGGGATGGGGAAGACTCCACTAGAATTGGTAGAAATTGATAAACCCCACCTCAGAACACTTTAAATCCAAACTTGCTGTTCTGAAATCACATGCTTTGAGTGAAGGATCACAACAAGAGGGTCAGAAAGAAAATGCATTTGCTGCTGAAGGAGGTGACATGCCAAAATGCTTTGGGCAGTTGCAACTTTCAATAAATGTTTCCATTTCCAGGATCTGCATGGAGGCCTTGCCTTTTGCTTTTTTGGTTTCTAGTTTCCTTGGTGCCTTCTCTCCTTTTCTCTTGCTAACAATTAAAAGTACCAATAATTAGGAAAGGGAAAATATGACTAAACATGGTAGGGCATGGAGGAGGCTTGGAGCGGAAAGTCTGAGAAAAGAGGTCTTTGGCTGCAGTTGACACTGAGCGATAGATGGAGATGCCCATACGTTGGGAGGCAGCAGGGCATTCCACAAGGATGGATGGAGTCAAGAGTGCAGGCTGATGGAGATGGGAGAAGAAATCTTGGGCTTGGTGAGACTGGTGAGTAGGATAAAATCAAATTGTAATAATGGTTGCTGGAGAGTCATTTTGCAGGCAACCTATCCTGTGCTTGAAAATCTCTTCCCTGTGCCTTCCCTGTGCCTCTTCCCTTTGCCTTGTGCAGCAGCACACACTGTGTTTGTAGGCCAGCATCAACTGCCCCCAGGGCTGTATATTGCTGGCTTTGCAATACGCTGCTTCAAATGGAGTGAATACTGTATATGAGAATTTGTTTTCCAGAAGTGTATTTTTTTAAAAAAATAGACTATTATGAATAATAATAAAGTAATAGTGCCCTGTAGTTCTTCATGCAGTTACAGTTTGGCCTGTGCTCTTTGCTGTAGGTCATTAAGAATTTGCCTTTCTTGATTTCCTTCCTCATCATTTATAGCCTGTTATGATTACACTATCTTGTCACTGTTAGGGTTCCTGGTTTCCATCTCCCCTTTTTCTGTCTTCCAGTGTTGATCAGATTGAAGCTTTTACACCTGTTCCACGAACTGTTGTAGTGCTGACCTATAGGGATTGCTAGGTAGTGGGGAATGGGTAGGGTTAGAAGCATTTTCGGCATTGCTTCTGCTCACTTGGCTTTAAGCACATGATTGGGACAAGGATGCTCTTATTTTATGCAGTAAACAGCAGCTGGTCACTCCCCCACACCCTGTGGGTTGGAACAGTGGGTGGGGGATTCCAATGTGATCATTTTTTCAGCTGTGAAGTGACTGTGGTGGGGTGGATGGCTAACTCTCCTCTCCATGCCATGATTCCAGTCCATGGGAGATCTTAAAACAAACAAACATGGTAGCCCCAACCATGTGTGTCAAAGATGTGTTGCTTTGGGGTACAGCCAAAAGGGCTCCATTTGCCTGGCCTTATGGACGGCACTACGTTATCCCCCCGTAGTTACAGGCACTATGGCTGTATCTTATCTACGACGCCCCCAGAGCCATCCCCGGTCCACTGCTTATCCCCGCAGTGCGTAAGGATCCCCGCAGCCTTTCCTTCTTGGAGCCCGGCCAGCCTGGGGACTCTTCCTCCCTCCGCTTGTCACACCGACAAGACTGTTCGTTCCCTGTTCCCCTCACCCGCCAATGTTTACCCTAGGTTGGTCTTATATTATAATACACACACAATCCTCTTTATATTATAAGAGAGTTTAATATAGAAGTAAAGATTTCATTTACGGTGCAAAACCTCCTCCCCAAGCCGGGGCTGTTACAAGAGGCTTGCAAAAGAGACATTACAGACAGGCACATCAAAATAACAAAGACTAGCTAATTCTAAGCTGTTACATACCCAAAGACTGTTGCAGACATTCTTATGCAAACGGACAGAGCCTCCCGCTGAACACCAAGAGAAGAGAAGAGCTCAGACCCAAGGCAGCTCTCACTTTTATACAGTAAAGTAACGGTTCTTTCCCCAAAGGTGGGGGCCCCAGGTTAGCACAAACTGGCCAATCATCTCTCCTGCACGTACACCCATCTCTGGACCCTTGGATCTAATTTATGGCACCTGTGTGAAGTTTTCTTGGTTTCACTTTCCTATGTTTTTATGTTGACTGATTTACCTAGCAGCGGATCTTCCTTATCTCTGTCCTTGAGCCGCATTTCAAAGCAGGCCTGCTTTCTTTCCTGAAGCTGTCTTACATTCACACTTACAGAGACATCAGCATTTCAAAGAAGGCTATAAACTTGTCAGTTACGTTTCCCTTACAGCCCTTCTTTACATCACACAAGTTACAGACATGTATAACATGATACAAATAGATACATTCAACAAAATGTATGGGTGATCTCTGACTCCTTCACAATGTGTTTAAAGTGACATCTAGTTTGACTCCAAGAAATATATGCATGGAATAAAACTTTAAGTTTGTGTAGAATTCTGCAGAAGATTTCAGAAAAGTAAGATTGTGAATTTATAGAATTGGAGGCAGAAGAACATTGTCTGTAATTTAAGTACGATTTAAAATTTTCATGGCCAGCAGCGATTTTTGATAGGTTCAGATTTACAGGGTAAAAAGCCATGGCAGCAATAAAAGTAGTAATAAACTAAAAAACACATACAGACCAAGTTTAAAAACAAGGTAAAAAACACATTTAAAAGCCAAGGTGAAGATGGGTTAAAAAGTTTAAAACCACACTGGCAACGCAACATTTCACTCAAATTTCATTGAGCTTTTTGAAGCGGCCCCTCTGTGATTGGGGCGAGATGTTACTAGCCCAGCATCATAACATAAAAGGGGGGGGGGGAGAAGCCTGTCTTTACCGTGGCTTTTAAACGTGTTTTTTAACTTGTTTTAAAAGTTGGTCTGTACGTTTTTTGTTTTTTTTAGTTTATTACTACTATTATTGCTGGCATGGTTTTTTACCCTGTAAATGTGAACCTATCAAAAATGTCTGTAATTCGTTTGTTTGTTAAAAAATGCATATCCCACCCTACTTGCAAGAACTCTTAGAGCAGGGGTTCCCAACCCCTTCCCAGCTGAGTACCTCTTCTGGCGTTGCTCTCTTGCTGCGTACCACCAGAAGTGACTGGCGATGACATTGTTGCCAGTTACTTCCAGGTTTTCAGGTTTTTGGAGGCCAGAAAACACAGGTAGGAGGCTCTGGGCAGGTGGGAGGCCCTCCTCAGTGTTACTGAGAGGTTCAGCCAAAGGTAGGAGCCTCTTGGGATCGAAAATGCGCCGTCGAAAGCACCGCATCAGAGCAGGGTTCCGGTGGTCTGGCGGTCCGAGTACCACCAGCAGTTGGCCGAAGTACCACTGATGGTACTAGTACCACTGGTTGAGAACCCCTGTCTTAGAGGACAGCTTACGGCATGTATGAATTTAACAATAATAATGTAACCTGCCACAATTCTTACAACTAAAATAAAACAGCAATATGGGAATGTGTGTTACATTTTGGATGGTTGCCTAAGACAGTCATAGAGTGTGCAGTGACTTCAGCAAAGTTCAGCTGTGTCTTTAAAACCAATGGAATATATGCTTTGTACAATAAGCGAGAGTAACTGCTTTTTCTTTTTGTTTTTAAGCTTGTGATGAACAGTTTCCTTTTTAACCTTAACCGCAATTGCCTGTGCTTCTTGCATGTATATTTTTGCAACATGCACACTCTTCTGAGGGCAATCTTCCTTCAAACCCTTGAGGAACTTCCTGAAAACTAAATGGGGGTTTCTAAAAATTGGCTTCTGAAGTAGCATTTGTGTTTTTAGTGTAAAAGTCCAATTTAGGCATTTCTATTTTTTTCTCTCTGTGCAGCTTTCCAGCTAAATTATGTGATCTATTTTTGGTGGAAATTAGGATCTATGTGGTGGAAAATGTGATCTATTTTTGGTGGAAAGGTGAAAATTAGGAGGTTGACTTTTGCTGGGTTGGTAATAAAAACAGGGTAAGAAGCCTTCAAAAGAAAACTCTGTGGAAACATTAGGTTTTTACAAACTACCGCCAAAATGTTTGTGGTCATAATGGTGGCATGTGTGCAAAGGAGGCCTTATATTTTTTTAATGTGCTGTGTAAACTACCTTGAGAATGTTTTTTGTTGGAAAGCTGTGTATAATTATTCTTAATAGTTCAGTGGGACCTCGATATCCATGGGGATCTGTTCTGGACCCCCCCCCCCGTGGATACTGAGAATCTGCAGTGAGATAAATCTGTGGATCCCGGATCCGTGGATAGAAAGGATCTATTGTAGTAATTTTGCAAGGACCCCTAGTGCGGAATGAAGTGCATTTTTCAGCCGCCTTTCGCTTTTGGAAAGGTGGGGTATAAATGTGTTAAAAAATTTTTTTTGCATTCTCAGTGTACAGACTTGCAGCATGCCTCTTTGTGCATACTTCTGTATGAGGAGCTAGCCCAGGCTACAGAAGAGTTGATGAACAAGCTTTGTTCTCACTGAAAGCAGTGTCTCCCTGTCCCCAGGCATAATGCTTTACTTCTTTCGTAGGAATGAATGGTGATGATTTGCTTATGTGGGAGGAAGTAAAATGGTCAATTCAAGAGCACTGTTGAGAGGGAACTAAACCTCTCTTCCAATAATGAGCGACCCAAACCATTGCAAATGTATATATTAACTTTGGGAATTTTGAATATTAAAATCAATTTAGATCCAGCCTTGTTCCTTATTACACAAGTTCTTGGTAAAGTCCCTACCTAGTTCAAAGGAGCCCAATTACAGGTGGGCCCCCATATCCACTGATTCGCTATCCACGGTTTCAGTTATCCATAGATCGTGGGGACCCCCCCCCCAGGCTTTTACTTTTTTCCCAGTAAGCTTCGTTTCTTCCTTAAAGAAACAGGAGAAGCAGCCTCTGGCTGATTATTACAGGCAAGTAGAATGAGACTAAGTACTAGAGAGGCTCTGCAAGGTTAACAGAAATGTTGCTGAACCTCTCTAGGACTTACAGCCCGGTCCAGCCCAAGGCAACTGCGGTACAATTCAGGCACAATTGCAGCCCAAGTGCTTTAGGCCCGAGTTGTGCCTGAATTGTGCCTGAGTTGGGCTGCAATTGTGACTGAATTGCAGCCCGGTCCAGCCCAAGGCAACTGCGGTACAATTCAGGCACAATTGCACAATTCAGGCACAATTGCAGCCTAAAAGTGGGTGTGTTGGGGGCGTGTCGGGGGTGTGACGGGGGCGGTTACGAATTTTGGTCCGGTTCCAGACACTGGAGAGCCACTGACACGCCCCCTCGAGCCCAACTCAGGCCCAAAATTTGGGCCAGCAAAAAGGGTGGACCCAAATGTGAGGAGACCCATAGGAGCCATTTTACCTTACCCACACCAGCCCTCTCCTGAAAAGTTCTAACACCCTGGGCCCGAGTTGGGCCTGAGTTAGGACCGAACAGGTGTGGCCTAACTCTGGACATGGACCCAAATAGTTACCCTATCAGCACCCAGCCCCACCCAGCCTCTTTCCCACAAAAGCCCAGCCCCAGCCCTCCACTCTCTCTCTCTCTCTCTCTGAGCACGTGGCGTGGGGTTCTGTCCCCCAGCAGCCACAAAGTGGGACTTTGAAAACTTTTCTAACACCCCACTTCTCTCTTCTCCTCTCTCCTCTCTGCCCCCCTCTAGGGCAGAGGGGGCTGTTCTGCCTGTGGCCAAACTGTTTACTCCTGTGCCTGGGCAGCTGTCTCCATGCAAGTGTTTGCTAACCCATGTCTTTCTCCCAGCCCCTCTCTCCCCCCTCCCCATACAGGCAACAACACCAGCAGGTAAGTGCAGGGGTTGTGCTGACATGTGGTCTGACGTCTGCCTCTTTGCATAGAGAAATATAGGTAGGATACATGCCTCTATACCAATGTCTTGTCTCATAGCTGCCTGCATAGCTTGCCATGATATGCCTCTATACCAATGTCTTGTCTCATAGCTGCCTGCATAGCCTGCCATGATATGCCTCTATACCAATGTCTTGTCTCATAGCTGCCTGCATAGCCTGCCATGATATGCCTCTATACCAATGTCTTGTCTCATGTCTGCCTGCAATGCCTGCCATGATATGCCTCTGTACCAATGTCTTGTCTCATAGCTGCCTGTATTAATGTGAGCACACAATGCCATGAGTGTGGAACTGTAACCCATATGTAGACACCAGCTGTTCCCCCTCCCTCTTTTCTCCACAGGGTCTACCGACAGGTCAGTATTGCTAGGATTGCCATGGTTGTGACCCCCAAGTTGTGTTGTTGTCTCTCTCTTTGACCCCTTTCCCTTACAGGATCATGCTCACCGTACACCCAGGGAAGGAGCACAGACCAGGCTATGTGTCTCACACCACTCAGCTGTGTTTGATTTCTCTCCCTGCAGACCTTTGCAACTGGCACACTGGCTCCTCTTCAATGGCGATTGCTACCACGCAGCAGCTGCCATGGAACACCCCCATGTTGTTCGTCCCCCCAGGAATGCCCACTACCACAAACCGTCCGGGGAGCACTCCTGGGCCTGCAGTCTGGTTGCCCCACGGTCACCTGCCTTGATGCTGCCAGAGAGGTCTGGGAGCCTGCCCTGCAACCCACCTCAGCTGCTGCTGCTGCCCCACCGCCCTGGCTGCCTACTTGCTGTCCCTCCCCTTTCTATGGAGCAGGCCGTGGTTCTACAGGGGAAGAGCCCGCATCTCCAGGTCCATGGGGCTCGCCTGATGCTGCTGCTGTGGTCCTAGAGGCTGCTGTGCCTACCCCTGGCAGCCACGCCCGGCCATCTCTGCCACTGTTCCAGAACAATAAAGATGCCCCTGGAAACACATGTCCCCAATGTTGCACAAGCACTGCCCCACACACCCACACAGGCAGGCCCCAGCACACAAGCCTCTGCATGAATCCCAGCCAGGGTCCGCCACAGCCATCCCTGGGAGAACACAGCAGGGGGGCTGCCGGACCCTCTGGGACCAGAGGGGAGGGGGGAGTTGGGGGGCCTGTCAGGCAGGCAAACACTGACGGGCACTGTGGCGCACGTCCGCCACGTCCGTGAACAGCCCTTTCAGCAACCAGGGCTCTCACCCACCCTCGGTCCGCCCATCACCGGCGTCCGTGTCCGCCCGTCACCGGCGTCCGTTTCCGCCCTCTGTCCGCCCGTCACCGGCGTCCGTTTCCGCCCATCAACGGCGTCCGTGTCCGCCCTCGGTCCGTCTGCATGAGAGGCGCCCGTTCCTGCATTGCCTCCATCTGCGAAGTGCCCCCTGTGCCCCTATCGGTCTCTGCAGACCCCTCTCCCTGTATCCCTCTCCCACCAGCCGTGTTGTCTGTCTGTTTCTGACCCACCCGTGCCCCTCCCCAGCACCCCCTGTCAGTGTGCCTGCCTCCCCTCCCACTCCCTGATGATGGACGCTGGCACCCCCCATGCCGCCAGAGCGCCTGCCGCAAGGTGCCGACGTTGCCCCATCTGGGGGTGTGATGAGCTGCGTGAGCCCTTCCCGCTCGCAGCAGACAAGCCCACGGCATCTCTCGGTCTTGGCCGGGGCACGGAGCAGAAGGCATGCTGGGATGCCTTCTTTGTGGGCATTGCCACGGCCCTTGAGGCCCAGGGCTTCAGGCAGCGCACGGGCATGTCCTGGCGGAGGCGGTTCCAGACCTCATGAGACCCCCCCCTTGTGCGTGCCGTTCCCACCCCCTCCTTCCCTTCTCTTCCCCGCTCACCCCCCCATGACTCCCACGTGCAGCCTCACCGTGGCTTGGGGGTGGCATCGCAGTCTGCAGGAGGGAGGGCAGTCGCACTCCCCCCTGCGGCAGGTGGCTGATGCCCAGGGTGCCCTGGGGCAGCTGGCACTGGCACAACCTCTGCCCTTCAGCTGACTGTCAAACGCGCAGTGCCTGCAGGCCCGCCTGTGGCTGCCCATCTGCTGCAACCGCTGCAGCAGCTGTGGTAGGTGCACGCAGACGGGCTGAGGAGGGGGCTCTTCGCTTCCACAAGACTGACAGCTCCCCACAGGAGCCTGCCTGCCTCTGCGGTAAGTTTTGCCGCGATCCTGGCCCAATGCTGTTGCCTCCAGCCTAACTCAGGCACAGTTGCAGCCTAACTCGGTCCTAGTTTGGGCCACAATTGGGCCACAATTGGGCCTCAACTGTGCCTGAGTTAGGCTGGACTGAGCCCTTAGTCTCATTCTACTTGCCTGCAATGGAGGCTGCTTCTCTGTTTGTTTTAAGGAAGAAACAAAGCTTGCTGAAAGAAAAATAAGAGCTGGGGGGGAGGCAAGCATGCCTGCCTGCAGGGGAGGCAGGGTGGGGGGCCCCTCAGGAAACCATGGAGGGGGTGTTTGCTCTTATCCATGGTTTCAAGTATCCACGGAGGGGCCTGGAACATATCTCCAGCGGATAAGGGGGCCCAACTGTACAGTATTTTATATGATTATAACAGTTAGGATTATTTTAACTAACAGCCCAATCCAGTCTAGGACCACCATAGCATAGCGCCAGTGCAGCTGGAGGCTGCCTTGGGGGAAAGGGACATTCGTCCTTTTCCCACAGGTAATGCCCCAGCTGCCCCTATGGGTTGTCCTCGGATGTATTCCGGCAAAATGGCCAGCGCAAATCCGAGGAGCCCGTGTAGGCTTGCCAGGCCTGGGACAGGGGATAGGATTCGGTGGAGTGTGCCGCTGAGGATCCCTCCCGGGCCCAGCGGGCCAATCCCCTCTTCTGTTTCGCCCTCCCCATGCCCCCGCCATAGGATCTGTGTCCGCCGGTGGCGGCCTCTGTCCAGCAGAGAATGAGCGGCGTCTACCTTGGCGCTGCTTATTCTCTGGGTGTCAGAAACGTGCCTTACGGCACATTTGCAACACCCAGGAGTGGCAGAGCAGCTGGCACAGGCAGACGGGATTGCGCTGTAAGTATTGGAAAGCAGTTATTCTCCCTGAATCCAGAGAAGGACTGGATAAGCTGTGAGATTTGGTCATAAATAAACTTGGTATTTAAAAACTAAGTAAAATCCAGCGATAAATAGTAAATATTTTTTGGTTTGAGTGAAGTCTTGCATTGTGAAACAATCTTAGAGAATCAATTTTTGTTGTTATGATTAAGGGCGTGAGCATGTGGTACGAAGAGTTTCTATGAGAATTTTTTTTTAAACAAAAATTATTAAGCAGGCTGGGTAAAGAGCTTCTGCGGGCTCCTTCTGGCCCATGGGCCTCGTGTTTGACACCCTGGTTCTAGAAGGGGATCAAAAGGTATGAAAAGTCACCTGGGGAGGTGTTAGTTCAGTTTGCTGGACTTAGCGTGGCAATCGGCCATGCTGAGAGATGATGGTTTCCTGGAACTCTGTGTATACTCAAGAAGCTATGCTCCTGAGGTGAGGTCAGCAAAGTTTTAACTAGGAGTGTTAGCTTTCTGGTTTTCACCCTGCCTGCTGTATTCCTAAACGGTACTTGCTGCTATGCTTTCCCTCTTTTAATACATTTATATAACCTATCTCATCGCAGTGTGCTTGCTGTTTGGGGGGAATCTTGGTCCAGTCTAAGTCCAGTCTTTGACCACAGCAGGCACGTAACTATATTTTGCCAGTACTGGAGAATGAGATGGCTTGGCGACTTGCGAGCTTTTGTCTTTCCCTAGTAGCTGAGACACCCCTAGTTCCTTTGTTTCCTTTGTCTGGGGAACTGACAGAAAGGGGTGGTGGTAGCTCTGTGAGGCTGGGTTGGGCTGGTGTTAGACCAGCAGTGTGGTCATTTTGGTCAGTTTCAAGCCATACATGGTGGAGGGGTGTTGCAGGTGGAAGGGCAAGTAGCATTCACCCGACTGTTACAGTAAGTGATATTCTCTCTCATGAGAATTTGGGGTAATCCAGTGAAACGACTGCAGTTTCAGTACAAAAAAGAGGAATTTCTACTTCATGCAGTGCATAACATGGAATTCATTGCAACAAGATACAATAATGACACTAATGCTTGCAGAGGGTTAAGTAAGCTTGTGAAGGATAGGTCTATCTATCAAATAGTACCCATGAAATCTTGGAAGAGAAGTTCTGTGTTCAGAGGCAAAAATACTTCAAATAGCCATTCCCTGTTTCCAATATATAGCAGTCTCCAACATGTCCTAGTTGTGAGCTTTTTAGGGGCATCTGAAGGCATTTTTGTGATTGGTAATTCCAATCCTTTTCTACCCAGTTCATTATGTTTTTTGCTTTGCACAAAATAACTATAATGCTTAAACTGGTTAAAAATTAGGTGTAAATATTCCTGCATTGGTTTGTATTGGAACTCTGATTTCTTTTGCAGTTGGTCTTGTTGTTGGCATTCCCAAGACAACCAAATGGCTGCTTTTCCATACCTAGCTTCATGTGCTGAAGTCTCCTTGAAATCAGTAGGATTTAAGCACTTGGGAACTTTGCAGAGGATATGCCGCCATATAATATACAATATTGGCATTTCTTGTTCTATCACCTTTCCTTCTCTTGATCTGACCTAGTTTTTGAATAATCTCCCAAGTGATCTAAAGTCAATTTAAGTTTTAACTATCCAGCTTTATTAATATTTTTAATTAGTATTTTTTCCTGTCCTAAGCCTATTTAGGGCAACATATTTGCCTTTTTTGAGCAAGTTATATAACACCCCTGGGTGCTTAAACATAAAGAGGTGGACAAAGTCCTGTTGACAGTGCCATTGGGACTGTCATACAGATAGATAGACTGTCATACAGACAGATAGATTTTTATGGTGGGGATTTTAAACTGTAAGCAGCTACCTTCATATGAACGAGGAACTGAAGGAAATTCTGACCCATTGTAAAGAACCAAAATAAATTCATTTTAATAAGTTTAAATCATGAGTTTCTGCAAAATAAGGGGGAAAACATGAACTGATAAAGAGTGATCTCATTAAGCGCTTGCTGGCTTTATTTTTCAAGTCTTGCCCATTTCTCTGCTAATCTCCACTGAGCATGGTGGAACTTAAAGGTAAAGGTATCCCTTGACAATTAAGTCCAGTCGTGTTCGACTCTAGGGAGCGGTGCTCATCTCCGTTTCAAAGCCGAAGAGCCAGCGTTGTCCGAAGACGTTTCCATGGTCATGTGGCCGGCATGACTCAGCACCGAGGCGCATGGAATGCTGTTACCGTCCCGCTGACGCGGTACCTATTAATCTACTTGCAATTTCTTGCTTTCGAACTGCTAGGTTGGCAGGAGCCGTCGCGCAGAATCGAACTGCCGACCTTTCGATCGACAGCTCATGGTTCAGTGGTTTAACCCACTATGCCACCCGCTGGCTCACTATGGTGGAACTTACCTCCGAGTAAATATACACAGGCTTGCACTGTTAGAGATTCAAATTTTATCTATTTGGGCTATTTTGCAGTGTAGACAGATCATTTTCACTGCTATAAGTTTGAAGTTTTGTATTGGAGTGAACTTGATCATACTTTTACTTTAACTTTTACAGCAAACCATTAAGCTTCTGATTTTTCTTTATTATTACACAGTACCTGTATCACAAAGAGTCTCATTAAACAATGAGAGATCTGCACTTTCTATTTCTAGTAGTAAGATTGGTGTGTTCTGAGGAATTCCACATAAAATGAACAACCAGTAGGTCTCTCACTGCAACGTGAGGTTTGCAAGAATATCACATTAGCTGAATATAAGGTAGCCTACTTTTACAGAAAGCAGTACAGTCAAGCATTGAATAAACAGAACTGAGGGCCTTAGACTGCACAACGTTGTTGAACAGTATATAGAATTCCAGTTGTTTTGTGATGGACAATAGCATGTCATTGACCTTACAATTAATTGGCTCCTAGGATTGTCTTTCACTTTTGTTTAGACTTACAATGGTCCAATTCAGACGTCATGGCCAATTTTGCAGTTGTGATCATAAAAAATAAAAATGAATGACCAATTGTTCTGGCTCCAAAGAGGAAATTGGTAATTAAAGCACACTCCCCTCCAGCTTCGGGGACAGGAATTGCCCGTAGTCAGTTTAGAAATGCCTTGGTGAGTAAACAGGAAACAACAAAATCAGCTACTATAATAGAAAGGAGCAAGGAGGAAGCTGCTAATTGTCAGTTGCAGGAAGAAGTGGATCTTGGTTTATTGGGACTTCTGAGTAAATGCATAATGGGATCTTGCCCATAAGGCGTGCATTGCCAATTTTTTAAGGGGAAAACAATGCTTTATTAAGTGCTCTGTGCAATCTCCTTTTAAAATCTACTTCCAATGGTGGAAAAGCAGTGCCTGAGCCGTGTGGAAACAACTTAAGTAGAAAGTGATCTCCAAATACAGGAAGTAGACCAGCGGGTGGCATAAAGTGGGGGGGGGGTTGTTCTATAAATATTAGAGCCACCTTGACTCAAGGACCTGAGATAAGGAAGATTCCATTCTTTAGAAAACCTGGGAGGAGACCATGTCTCTTGGATGAGGGCTGGAGCCTGCCAGCCCGCCGATCTGGACACTGGCAGTGTTGGGCAGAAGTGATACTGCCTGTGCAAGCACAGAGCCCGAGAAGCTGGGCAGATAAGAACAAAGGGCAGCAGCTAACAGCCGTGAGGGCAGCGTTCAGGGGGAGGTGGAGCGGGGGCAGGGAATCCCCTCCCCAAGGGCATTTTCTGAGACATCAAAAGACAGGGTTTGCCCTTAAGAGGGGCTGAAAAGGGGAAACCCTCAAGGGCTGACAGGCGGGGAAGAAGAAAGGTTGGCACAGGCTTTGACTTCCCCAGGGGCCCTGTGGCGGAAAAGCAGACCAAAAACTTAATTTTTTAATGAGAGGTCACTGAGTTGTGTCTATGCCTTTTCCTAACTGTGGTTTTAAGAGGTGTGTGGCATGCAGAAATTAAACAGGCGCAGCTTCCACAGCATAGAAATATGAGAATAGGGCAAGTTGCACCTGTTGAATTTTTTGTAACCATGTCACTTTAAAAAAAAGCAAAAAGAAAAAAGCTCACAGCTTTTCTCTAGACTGGAGAAAGGAGGAAGAAGATGGCAACCCCATTTCAAGTTAATGTCTTCTTACAGGAAATTCTGTGTTTATAGAAAAAGCGTGTGGGAAGCGATTGAGGTTGCTCAGTGGTGACGGAAAGAAAGGAAAGCACCCTGAACATGCTGCTTTATATCAGATGTTCCAGGTTGAGTACAGGAAACAGCTTCTAGAACGAAGCGCTGATGACCTTTGCCAACAATGAATTAAGATCTGCCTCTTCCCATGAGAAGCAGCCACTCTATGGGTCATACTAGGACGGTGATACATTGAACGTTGTAGGTGTATCACCTGTGCTTGTGTTTGTTGAGGAGTAGCAGCTGCTGTGTGATGGATCTGTGTGTATGGGGAAGGTGGTTGACCTTTTCCCCCTTGTGCCATTTTCTCACTGTGTCCCCCTGAAGCTGTTATTTGTTTCCAAATCTGTCACATGCTGCATGTCCAGTTTGGATCTGACCCTTCCTGCAGTTGCTATTTCTAAACAGAGCAAAAAACCAGGCGTGGGAGATATGATTATACCGTATTGTCCCGAGTATAAGACGCACCTGATTATAAGACGCACCCTTAAAGTTTGGTGCTATTAAAAAAAATTAATTAAATCACTTGCATTAAATTGCAACAGCCTGATTATAAGACACACCCCTAGTTAAAAAACTTAAATTAGGAGAAAAAAGTGAGTCTTATACTCAGACCAATACGGTATGTCTTAACGTGTTGTCTAGTTTGACCCTCAAGAACCTGCCATCAAACCTCATTAGAGAGGGCAGAAATTGAGACTGGGATCTTCTACATGCAAAACATATGCTAGGTCACTGATATATTTTTGCTTAAAACCAATTGCAACTGAACATATTTATTATGTCACCACTGAATTTTGCCTGTGCATTTTGCTAGACTGCTCTGAATGGGATACACAGCTGTAAAGTTTCGACAGCCAAGCTTCAGGTGTGTTTTTAGCAATTGATTTCCCTTGGGGAAACTAGTCTGGGTGTGGTGAAAGTACGCTATTGTACAAGTTATGTTGCCTTTTTTTGGGGGGGGGGCTTAATTATGTTTTAGGAGAGACATCTTTTTATTTTAAAGAAGCATTTGGTTTTTATGAAATCTTTAACAAATTTAGAAAGTTCATATGAAATAGATGAAACACACATCTGTGCATTTTTGACAACTGTTTTGTTTTGACCTGTGGCTTTAAAAAGCAGGTTTGGGTACTGTAGATGATTTTGGACAGCACTGTTCTGGTTACTAAATCATGATTGTTCCATTATATTGTTTGCCAAGTGGCTTTTTTTTTCTTTAAGGGGGAGAATATGCATGTGTACACCTATGCCATTTAAGGAACAATGATCCTCTGAAAGTTCAGAATTCGAACACCATACAGAAATGGTGAAATGCAGTGACGATGGGCCCAATCTGGCCACATTAAATCGGTAGGAGGTGTTGTTTTTTTCCTATTGATTTCAGCAGGATGTGTGTTGTACAGTTTGATTATGGGAATTTTAGATACAGCAGCCGTAGACATAGGTACTTAGGCAGGAAAAAATGGGTTTCGTTTAACTGCTGCTGTTCTGTGCTGATCTGAATTGAGTGTAAGAGCTACATAGGATTCTCTGGACGGCTATGGAAGTGATGTCTGCTGTATTTGCTTATTCATCATTCATCATCATCACCCCATCATTGAACAAAAGTGAATAGCTTGTTGAGAAATCATTAATTTTACTTTTGTTTCTAACATAACTTGAATTTCATTTTCATTACCATTGAGAATGTGAGACTCTCTGTTGTAGAATACTAATGATGTATCTCTCAATTATTTTATATTCCAAAGGGGTTCTCTTTGATTTCAGATTTGAGTTGCCTGTTCCAAATGTGTTGCAGATTTCAAACATCCAGAGAGTCATTGCAGTGTACCGAGTGCAGGCTTTTGTTTTATTACTCGTTATCATTTTTGGAAATTCTGAGTCTAGCCATCTGAGTCTAGCAGGCAGTGTTCATATTAGCTAGAATTTGGATAGAGCAGCACAGATAGCAGCAGAAGCAAGCTGATGATAATTACCTGCAGCATCAAATGACTCTACCAAAATGTTTTTTTTAAACCGTGAGGAGGGCTGAACCTATAGAGGTTTAGTTGAGCAGGTTCGACTCTGGACTCTCTAATTGGAAGTCTCAAGGTAAGAATGCTTGTTAGGTAAAAATAAGGAAGAGCTTAGTAAAGAGCAGATTTCATACTGCACTTTTCCCCACAAGATGCCAGTCTTCCAACTGTCGCTTTTGCTAAGCAATATCACCACTGCCTGAAATGGCTTGCACGGTATTGCACTGCATGCACTAGTAAAACAAAATAATGAGATTCACTGGGTTATGTAATGCTTGGCAGCCATGTTAGAGAAAGTAGAGGACGTCTGCTAGTTATTAAGAGGTGTAAGTGTTGTTGTTGCACATGGCATTCATTCAATCCTTTGGGAGGCACTGTTGATCTAGAGTTCAAGAGTTAAACCCGTGAGGGTTTGTTTTTGATATTTTCTTGCAGTTCTGGGATAATGCATGGCTCACTGTAATATAGCATTTAAGAGCATTTGCCCTTAGGAAGTCACTGTATGCTTGCTGCTATAAACGATCTGTACATTATTGCCTTGAAGAACTGAGCTTAAGGAGTAATCCAAATGATTTTTTCGTTTCCGAACAAGCTGCTGTTGCCTTCCCTGCCTGCTCTTTGTGCCTGGATGCAAAGCAACACTAGCTGAGAATAATTTAAAGCATAGGATGTGTTTTTATTCAGTCACTCCCCTCCTACCTATCTTTGGGGGCTGGTTTTGGCTAAGACTCAGCAGCTCTTCCAACTGAAACCTGTTTTAAAAGCTACAGATCATCCCCATTAGAATTTAACACAGTGATTTAGTGATACAAAAGCTGCATTTGTTTTTCGGCTTCTAGCGCTAGGAGCGCTTGAGAACCTTTTTTCGCCTTGTAGAGTGCTCGGGTCGCGTTTTTTTCCACCTTCCAGCCTGCTCACCACGCTAGAAGTTTCAACTCCGAGCTCCAAGCTAGAAAAAATGGCGGCCTCCTGCACCAATAGGAAGGCTGCTTGGCTGCAAAGGAGCTTGGGAGATGTAGTATGAGGGATGAGGAAATAACGATGGCAGCCTCATGCACCAATAGAAAGGTGAGAGATGTAGTGGGAGGGACAAGGAGCAACAGCAGTCGTTCTGATTTTGATCATTTCCATTCATTTTGGGAGTCCCCAGTAGCAGCGATATCAAGCATGCTAGAACGTCACTTCCTGCTATTTCCAAGTTGAAAAAACGCAGCCAAAATGTGGTGTAGTGCTGAGGTCTATGCCATTTGCTTTTGGACTTGCTAGATAGCTCTGTCAAACTTTACACTGTGGCTGTATGTAAAGCTGCTGATAGGATCTTGTGGACTCAATTTGCTATTTGCATCCAGGCCCCTGGGTGGGGATAGGTAATTTCTGGCTATGTGGCAGGCCCTTTAAACTCTGGAGCCCCTACAGTAGGTTAACCCAGGGGCGTAACAAGGGTGGAGCCTGAGGGGGCAACTGCCCCAGGCGCAGCACCAGGGGAGGACACAGCCCTCAGGCTCCACCACCTAATGGCTGCCCTCGCATTCTGCTCGGAACTCTCCGAGCCAAACATGAGGGCAGCCATTCTCCTGCTGCCTTCTCACGCCGCTCCTTCTCGCAATTGTGAGAAGGAGCGGCGCATGGAGGCAGCAGGCAATCGACAGCCCTCGCGTTCCACTCGGAATGCTCTGAGCAGAACACGGGGGCTGCCGATAGCACCTGAACCCGGAAGTGATGTCATGTGACATCACTTCCAGGGTGCAGCATGCTCCCGTGCCCCAGGCGGTCACAACTTTGCATACAGCCTAAGGTAAAATCCTTTAGGCAACATTCTATCGTTATCCAGTTTTGAAAAAGTTTTGAAAACCCCCTCTGAGGTTAACTATTTTAAATTGCCTTAAGAATAGATTTTTGGACGATAAGGCAGGATATAAATTTTTAACAGCCCAATCCTCCCTAAGATCCGCCACAGGATTGCGCTGCTAGTGAAGGGATGTTAATCATGTATGCTCTGTATACTTGTGCTTACCGTATGTTGTGTTTTATCTTGTTCTGGTTGATGTGCTCAAGATCTTGCTCTTTATACACTAGAATAGAGGGCTTTCCCCCCCTCCCTATTTTGAAACGAGTCTACACATCAAGGTTTCAATCTTCAGAGGCATGAATTCATTGAAAGTTCACTAATTCTAGATGCTGCTTCCAAAAGCATGAAGTCTAACATTTTCATTTAGTGTTTTGTCTACTGACATAAGTTAATTAATTGTCTTATATGCAGTTTGAATTAGACCCTAAATGTGTTGAACGGCTCTTATTGTCTTCCTGTCTGTCTCCACCTAGGGCTGTGTGGTTTCTTCTTATTTAGTTTTAGTTAGCTATCTTGGGTGCCTCTTTTATAACCATATAATTTAGTATAATAAAGGAGTTAAAAACAAAATAGTATTACTCATTGTCTGCATTTTATCTCTTAAGGTTTTAAAACGCAAGTTCTGAATAGTAGAAATCCCGTGCTTTAGGTGCAAGTACTCCTTCTGTTTCTGTATTGACTGTATTTTGGTTAGTCTCCTTTCATCAGTTTCTATAGATACAGCAGTTGACACTTGGCTGGTTTTTCTAGGTTCCAGGCATAATTAAATGGCCATTTTTCTTAGACTGTGCCAGCTCTTTATTGAGAGTGTGAGCTATGAGCCAGGAAGTGCCCAGTTCAAACCTCACCTCACCTCAACCATGAACTCACTAGAATGATGGACTTTGGGTCAGTGTTGTTATCTCCATATTGCAGATGGAGGACTGAATGTTGACGGGTCCGTCTTGGGTAAAGTATGTAAAGAGTGCTGAACGCTTGAAATGTGACATATAAATGTGAGGTATTATTGGCAGAAACATAATTAATGGGTTAGAGCAGCGGTTCTCAAACCTTTTAGCACCGGGATCCACTTTTTAATATGACACTCTATTGGGACCCACCTAGCTTTACGAGACTTAAGAAAAAGGTGATCTAGAAAGAAATAATATATTTATTTTCAAGTAATATTTTATTTATTTGAGAAAAAAACCACCAATCCATTTCTTGTAATGAGGCAGCCCTAATGAATAGCCTCAAGGTTTGAGGGGCTTCATTATGTGACCCAGCCTTCACCTGCTCCCACTATCTGTCAAAAGACGGTCAAACATTTCTCCCTATAGTTACACAAGATTGCAAACCTCAGGAGCACAGCTCCTTGCAAACTGTCGGAGCTCTGCTGTTTGTAGGGTAATTAGCAGCTATCTTGCAAACTACAGGAACTCAACTCTTTGAAGGGCAATTAGCAGCTATCTGATTTTTGAATAGCCTCAGGGATTGTGACAATTACTTATGTGATCTTTCCATCACCTGGGACCCACCAGAAATCAGGTCGCGACCCATCAAGTGGGTCCCGACCCACAATTTGAGAAACACTCGGTTAGAGTGTGATTCCAGGAGACAAGCAAGAGCAGGTGGTAATCTAGGTTAGATTAGCATAAATGGGATCTCCCTGTTCCTGCATGAACCCTTCCTCTGGAGCCATTTCTATCTCCTACCCACAAATGGAGAAGTGGGATAGCTAGCCTGTCAACTGCTCAGATAGCACTGGTGTTAGGGCTACCGTGTGTGTGTGTGTGTGTGTGTGTGTGTGTGTAAAAATAAACTGTCTGGGTGAGTGGGTTGTGTCCTAGGGCTGTGAGGAGGAGTTAACATGTGGTAGCAATTTGTCCTCAAAGTGGCTCTTTGTAGCACATAGATGTTGGGTGGGGTGGGAACAATTTTTTCACAAAAACAGTGGTGTTAAAACCTCCCCCTCATCAGCCCCATCGTCTTGTTCTGGAACCTGCGCTCCACTCCTTTGTTGATGTCAAAGGACCACTTCCAGACCTCTTCAACCCATATTTGGGTTTATCATTGCTGGTAATTTGGCCCTCAGAGCCTAGAGACCTTTGTTGGATTTTAAGCAACTATTGTTGCTTTCCCTGTTGGAATTGACAGTACGGGACCTGACCCTTCTTGCCCATAAGAAGCAAGAAGGGCAGCACAACATTTAGAAATGCAAACAAGATACAGGTAATGTATGTATGTAGTTCTGTCAACTCTTAACAAAATGATAACTTGATGATTGAGATCTGATTATTGAATATTGTGGACCTCTGAGCAGATTTTGTCTCAGTTGCTCATGAGTGCAACAATGGACTTTTGTTTGCTGATAAGCGGTTTAACTGTGGAATACTCATTCTACTTCCATGCTGACTAGTATGAGATATTTAGAGCTAAATCTGGAATTAGCTCATTTTTCCTTTCAGCTTTTACTTCCCCTGAAAGTCCCCTGAAAGCAAGAGTTCTAGTAGTTGGTGTTTTTGTAGCTCTGAAGGACAGAATATAAGGTGGTACAACAAAGTGACTCTCATTTGGACAACACTTATGCTTTAATAAGGAGGAAATGTTAAAGTTTGTGACTAAACCAGTTTTATTTATTTATTTTTCACATTTTTATACCGCCCTTCCTCCAAGGAGCTCAGAGTGGTGTACATATTTCCTCCCCTCCTTTTTGTCCTCACAACAACCCTGTGAGGTAGGTGGGGCTGAGAGATAGTGACTGGCCCAAGGTCACCCAGGAAGCTTTGTGGCTGAGCGGGGATTTGAACCTGGATCTTCCAGGTCTAAGTCCGACTAACAAACCACTACAACATCCAGGAACCACTACACCATCCAGGAACAAAACATCATTTTGTTCCTGATGCAATTGAGAATAGAGCTGAGCAAATATAAAACGACTGCAACATAAATGAAGCTAGGTAAGAAAACACTTTAAGTATGGCCCAAAGGCTATATTCTCATTGTTGGAAGAGCAACAGTATGCAAGCTAATAGATCTGTACAGTAACAGTGAGTATGGCCCACATGTTGGGCCCACCAATAAGGGGAGCTGTTGCCTATGCAGTCCCTAGTTTAAAGGCTTGCAGGTTGCTCTCTCCTACTTTAATTAGACTTCTCATTAGTTTTCTTTTCCTGTCTTGTTGGTTTTATGCCTTCCTGCTGTGACCATGACCAGTCATGGCCATGACCAGTTGCTTCTCTTGCTCTTATTTTGAAGTACTTATATAAAGTGCTTTGTGTAACTCAGCTTCTCTGTGAATGAGTTTGCTCTTTCCCACACTCGACCGACACAGCTGGCAACTCTTATCTCTCCTCACAGAGGCTTTTACCTTGAGGAGGTCTCCATAACCCTCCCCCCAGAATGCAGTGCATGTCCTATTGGCACGATTGCATTGGCACTGAAAAGTTGGTTAGGATTGGGCTGTTAATATATGTTGCTCCAAAAGATGACTTAAGCTTTATTTCTAACATTGGATCTGGGGAAATGATGGTAATATTAAATGCTATCCCGTTAACCACCGAAGTGCTATTTCTTGAGAAAAGACATGAAATCATAGCATGTTATATTTGTACTATTTTCTCTACTTGAATAATCTCTAGGAAGATTTGACTGAGATGCTGGATATGCTGTTACATTACTGAGAGAGACTCTTCTGATGTTGTTGAATCCCCGGGAGCCTGTGTGCTTTAATTGGGTCTTCTATTTTTAATCTAAGTCTTGCAGTTGTGTTTGTGTCACTTATTTAAATCTGGGCAGGCAGGGACTGAACCTACGAGTGGCTGATGATTTTAAGTCTGGTTAAAATAAATGTGGAGAGTGTAACTAAGCCTTAGGCTGCAGGGCTAGGACCATTTATTAGGAAGTAAACTCCAGTGGACCCAGTAGGACTTACTTCTGAGGAAACTTGAGATAGACCATGTCTTGACCAGTCTTAGCTCAACTGTGAAAACTTGTAATTTTTTTTTTGTATTGGAACAGCTTCAGTGGTAAAAGCTGTCATGGAAACAGGACATGCATTTTTGCCATTGTTTTAAATTTTTGCTGCTGCTTTAAACAGTCAACGACATAGCTTACTGCTCTGGCACCCAATGCGGCCACCACCACCCATTGCTCGGTGACCCAGAAGCAAATCGTTTTTAACAAAAGTAAATGTGGATGACCCACTGGGGCTGTTCGTTTTAATTGTTTTAATTGTTTTTAATTATTTTAATTCTTGATTTTAAATGTATTCATGTATTTTAATGTTTTTATTGTAAGCCGCCTTGGTTGCCCTGGTGGGAGAAAGGCAGGGCAAAAATTCTATAAATAAATAAATAAAAATAATAATTGGCGGTGATGCGATAATGCCTCCACATCACCGCCAATTACTTCCGGGTCACTGAGCAATGTGGGACCCGAAGTAACGAATCAGCCGGGATCGGAGTGGGGGTGTAGACTCGGAGTAGACAAAGAAGTGAGTTGGTCGAGCTTGGAGGCCAAGAGTGTCTGAAGCTGGCTGGCAAGGGTGGCACCCCTCCCTGAGGGGTGTCACCCTTGTTCCTTGGGCTTCAGCTGCACAAAGCTGAGTTGACCTTGGAGTGACCGAGGGCAGCACAGCGGGCTGCAGCAGGCTTCTCCGCCATGATGTCATCCCCTCAATGGGTGTCACCCGGTGCAGCCCGCCCCCGCCCCCCTCCCTAGCAACACCTGTGCAAACAGCATAGTACAGTACTATAAATTGGGATGGCCAAACTTGCTTAACATAAGAGCCACATACGATAAGCTTCAGATGTTTGAGAGCCGCAATATTTAAGAAGCATTAAAATTCTTAAATATATTTACTCACCATGAACATTAAACTTGTGTTTTAATCCAGTAGACTCTCAGTTTATACCTGGTAAATAATTATAAAGCTTGAAAAATAATTATTTACCTTTTATATTGTGGTGCATAAAGAAGCTCAGCCAACATATTTCCAAGAGCTGCACATTATACAACAAAGAGCTGCATGTGACTCAGGAGCCACAGTTTGGCCACCCCTGCTATAAATGGTACTTTGACAAGCAGCTTGTGCCCCTCGTATCAATAATAAACTGACAGCACAATCCTGCACAAGTTGTGGCGGCTGGCCTAAATGGCTGGTTGTTGTATCCTGCAAGGATGCGGGCCAAGCCGGCAAAGCCTGGGCTCACCTCGGGGTGATGGGGATTTTCATCCTCTTCCCCCAGTGTAAGCGTGGGACGCCCCAGTGTGCCTCCTCGGATGTGCACCAGCTCTTTAGCTGGCGCATGTCTGGGGAGGCTGTGTAAGGCTGGCCAGACCTGGGAAGGGCCGTTGGATATTGGTGCAACCCAGAGCCAATATCCCCACCCCCTCTTGGACCAGCCAATGGCCCCCTCTCTTGCCACCCCACCCACTCTCCTGCCAACCAGCCTAGGACCTCTGTTGGCTGGCGCATGTTCTGGGCGACCGTAGAGTGAGTGGCTCCGGCCTCTGCACCAGTGCGGCTTACTCCGGAGGAGCCGCAAAAGTGCTTTCAGTTAGGCAGGCCCAGGCTGCTCATCAGCACTTTGAATGTGATGTGTAGTCTATTCATGTAGCTTATCTCTTGTCTCACGTGGGTCCTTGATCATTTATATAATGTAATCTTCAGGAGTTTGGCTTTTTTTCTTGCTTTCTTCCCAAGCAGCCCTTTCTCTGAAAAGATCTTTTGTTTTTTTTTCTTGCTCCTCCCCTGTGGTTGTTTATTTGTGTAAAACATGTTCATTCTCCTCCCACAGAACTGAAATGGAATTTGACTTTCCATAAACAAAGCAATGGCTGGTTATTTTGGAGATAAATAGATGCATTTTCTTTCAGGGCTAGTAGCTGTTGTTGGGTACTGCACTATAGTGACACCTAGAGATATACTACAAGCATTACACCTCAGTAGTATGCTTATTGAAGAGGGCAAGGGGGAGACTACCCATAGCCTTGTCCAAAGAGGATACACATTTAAAAATTGAATCCCTGCAACTGCCCCCAAATATGTGAAAATAGAATGAAACCCTTCTGTAGGAATTTAAAATTATTTTTCTCTACTTTTTATAAAAATGCCATGTTTAGAATGTGATTGTAATAGTACATAGTATAGATTTGCTGCTGGTTAGCAAATTTGCACTGCAACACTGCAGATATATTTGGAGCTTGACTTTGGAAGAATGAAAGCAGGATATGTATTTAATGTATTGATCAGGGCATGACATTTTTTTTTTTAAAAAAAATGTGTTTTGGCATTTAACAGCATCCAAGGAGAGTTGGAGATGCTTATTCTTTAGTATTTAAAACTCTCAGAATAATGATAGACATTTATTTTAAAGAGGACTTGCAAAAAAGACTAAGGATGGTACAGCATGAGAATATAATAAAACTAAAGTTGGCTTCCATCTGCAACATCGGAATAATACCAACCTTTTGGATGGCTATTGCACTGAGATAATTTGTGTGGAGCATTTTGGATGCTAGAAATGGTGCTATATGAATGCTTAAGTATTAAGTCTGAATTGGTACATTTTGCTTTTGTTCGGTATGTTAAAACTTGGTGGAAATTCATTTGATTTAAAAAGTGTATGAAGTCATGTTTAATGTTGCTCACACAATAATTGCAGTTATTAGTTAATCACAGACTATGGGAGTTTCACCAGGCTACCAGATTGTAAAATTTTGGATCATGGCAACTTACTATTTCAGTTACTTGCCCCACAACTGGGATTATACAAAACTACTGGTTCTGTTGCAACGATGAATAACAATAGCCCAGTGGTCCCATTGCTGTTGTAGGGCACTCTTGGGGTTAGTGCTTTTTGAAGTGGAAAAGAATAATGTTGGGGGAGAGGAGACTATTTTATCTGAAACGTCTCTTTCCCTCCCTGGTGGCGGCGCATACTCAGGCTGGTACTCCAGATCCATGTTTAACCTTGCAAACATGGGTTTGAGATGGCATAAAGGCAGCTGAATATGTGTGATTGTGGCCGACAGTAGAAATGTTAAGTAACCTTTTCTGATCTGCCCTTTCTTGGCTGCCTGGAGTTCTCTTCTGGGCTGTTATAAGCTATAACAGCCCAGAAGAGAACTCCTCCTGGCAGCCAAGAAAGGGCAGAGGTGACTGCAGTGTAACCTGCCATTTGGTACTTAGCCTGTCATAGATTGGTTATTATAGTTTACCTCCATTGTGCAGTTGGGCTTTTTCCAGAGTCTGTCTGAAGCATGTTAGCCTCTATGAAGGCCTGGATTGAAAAGTAGCAGTTACATATGTTTTGAGTGCTGGGGAAAAAAACTGATATTCCTGAAACGGAAGGAAGTCCTACATTTGGCACATGTGTGTAGGCAGTAAGCAGCAATTAGATTTCTGTTGTGCTATAAACTGATTGTCTGGAAACACCTTTGGTTGTAGCAGTGTTTTGAATTGTATAGTGCTTTTCTTTGTAAAGGGGAGCTGCAAGGAATTGTCCACGTGCTTCAGTATACTGCCTTCTTACCACTGTATGTAAATTGCTTGATATTTCTGCGGTTTGTTCTTTCTTTCACAGGGCTGCTTATAAGATGCCTGCCTGGTTGTGACATCACAACCACTGAGAAATTGTCAGTGCAATACAGAATAAGACTATGTCTTTGACTAGAAATGATTCCTCACTTGCATTAGAATGGATTCCTATGCAGTCAGTTTTAATTTGTATCCTGAAAAGTTCGTTATATGTATGCTTAGGAATATGATTGGACAAATTGCTTTAAGAAAGATCAGGAATGTTTTGTAACCATTATTGAAATGTAAGAATTGATTTTGATACGGTACATGTGACATAGTCCTCATGTTCTGAGCTGTTTCACTTCCTATTTGGAGATGACAAAAAAAATCTTACCACAATAAATTTGTCATTGTGTTGGTCTGCCACAGGAAGCCTCTGTGTGTGCGTGTGCGTGTGTGTGCGCGTGTGTGCGTGTACACGCTGGCTTCAGCTACAGATTTCCAGAATTTCCTTTTCTGGAATGAGAGATGTCTCTGACTTCTATAGAGGTTTTCAGTAATCACAACTTTAGATTCATTTTCAAACTGAGGAATTGCTTGGCGACTTTACTTTTTGAACCAGATGAGCTCTACCATATTTTCTTAACTGTTGTACATTGTAAGTTACCAGAGAGATGTAACAGAAAAGGACAGTTGATCCTGCTATGTCACACTTGGAAGGTTAAGACAACCTGACTAGAGCTGCATATATTGTGATTCTCCAGTTACACTGCACAAGTGCTGAAGTTACGAGCGACTAGGTATCCTGTGATTTTCAACTTACGTGCAAAACTAGAAAAGTAAGCTTCTAGGCTTTAAGGCTATAAAAATAAGCTTGAAATAAAAGGGCTTGAGTTTTCACCAGAAGATGCCCAAAATGTGTGTCTGTTGAACAGGATTTCAGTGCTGGAGGTGGGACTTCAGCACAATTTTGCAAGTGTCCACAAAAGTGACTAGCCCCTTGCATAACTAGCCCCTTGCTGAAGACAAGTAAGTTGCGTAAATATATTCCAATTTGCAGAAATATTCTTTTCTAGTTGCAGAATTTAATTTGCACTGTCACAGAACTTTTTTCTTTCTGACAAAGCCTTTAGTCTTGGTTTTAGTAACAACCATGTAATATGACATTTTAGGAAACCAGAACCCTTTAAAGATACATTTAAGACCAAACTGCTGTAGCAAATAAACATTTTATTGTCCCAAACATAAGATACTGAAACTTTTTTCAAACAAAATTTAGATAGCGTTTTTAGGGGTAGGTATTGTTTACTGCACGGCTTTTCCAACAGGGCTGCTTGGAAGCTTCTCAATGGTTCCTGAATGAGAAGGGTGGTAGAATATTATACAGTGTGACTCCCGTATCCGCGGGTGATAGGTTCCTGACCGCCCCCTGTAGATACCAGGAATCAGTGGATGGGGGAATGCTATCCCTGCGGGGGGCCCACACCCATTACCTTAGTTAGGCTTCCAGCACTGGCACCAAGCAAGTATGTCTCTTTCTTTACAAAAACACTATAAGCCAACATGCTGGCTTATAGCACAGAGCAGGCAAGCAGCCTGCATACTAGAGTGGCTCCCGAACGTTAAACAGGAAGCAGCTTAAGAGAGCCACCATTTTAACAGGTCCGACAAGACTTACAGAATACGAGTGAAGATGCCATGTAAATTTATTTCCTTCTCAGCCCAAACAGAATTAAAACGATATCCAGTACTGTCAAAAAGAGTCCCGTAAAACCCGGTATCCATTTGTCAGGCAATATACATTAAAATCCAAAGTGAGAAAGTAGCGGGATCCAATCGTTTCGATCCAATCCTGGAACATTTTCATAGGTACAATCCGAAGATCGATGATGGAAAACCAGGAATCCAGAAACCTTCAGTTAAGAGCAGCAAAGCGTGGGAAAGAGCAGAATTAATTAGATACGGAAGTAGCACCAGCTGCTGCGGACGCGTTCGAGATTTTAACAGGTGTTTCTTTGCTCAGGTGGCAGTAATGGCAGATACGTTTTACTGAAAGAGACATAGCAGGAGAGCAGTGTTGAGTGTGTTCTTGGGCTCATTCTCAGGATGAACAGTGGTGTTAGTGAAACTCAACATACCTAAACTCAACCCCATATGCAGGTGTGTGCCCTAAGGTCTTGAAGATACCTCAGAAGATTCTGCAGTGCACAGGGGTTCCTCAGCAGATGTCAATGTTAACAGGGTTTCCTGTAGGCAGAAGATTTGTTAATTCCTCTAAATGACTCCAGGTAATGAATAATTGACCTTCCACAGCTTTCTCTTCCCATTTTGATCATCTAGTGGTGAAAATTAAGCAGCTGTTGGTACATGGTACATGAGGAAATAAAACTGTTGCAAGGGAGAGTAAAGAGGATCAACCAAATCCTGTGTAAGGATCTGACGGTGGATCCTTATACAGGATTTGGACGTCCAGACTGTCATGCGGTGATCCGGAGGTCTACTCAGGGGGAATGGGACGCTCGTCCCTCAAGAGTAAACCGGAGTCGGCCTGATGGGCCTTCTCGGATTTCCGCCAGCTAAATAACTGGCGGAAGTCAGAGGAGGCCGTGTAACGGCCGAGCTGGCCTGGCGGGGATGGGGATATGGCGGACGCCATCCCCTCCCCCTCCCGGGCCGGCTCAACCAATGCCCCCCCTTGCTGGCTGGACTACCCATGCGGCCGGCGATGGAGACTTACCTTCTGCTGCTGGCCACATGCTCGGTCGGTCCGGCACTCTAAAGGAGGCGCAAACGTGCCTTATGGCACGTTTGTGACGCCTTCTGGTGCTGGGGTGCTTGCTCCGGCGCCAGAACTTTGGGCTGGTGACCAGGGTCTGATGATTTCTTCAAAAGGAACATTAAAAGCTGAGAATTTAGATTCTAAAGGTCTAACAATAGTCTAACTGTTAAGACTCTTAACAATAATCCCCAGGAAGAAAGAGCATAAAAAGAACCTGCAAAAAGCCCATCCTTGCACCAGACTGAAATACTTACATCTGTTTACATTGTGCAAAAGTACATAAGGGAATGTAATTGTGCGTGTGATGCACAATTGGGTGTAGCAATGTTACATATTTGGATAATTGTGCCTGGGTCCTTATGCAGGTGGTGCTGATCACCACTAGCAGGGTGAGTTGAGTCTCTTGTTTGTCACTCATGTCCTGCCAAATGCATTTGGTAGTACAATTGCATGTATACCGTATTGGTCTGAGTATAAGACTCACTTTTTTCTCCTAATTTAAGTTTTTAAACTAGGGGTGCGTCTTATAATCAGACTGTTGCAATTTAATGCCAGTGATTTAATTAAATTTTTTTAATAGCACCAAACTTTAAGGGTGTGTCTTATAATCAGGTGCGTCTTATACTCGGGACAATACGGTATTACAATGACATCTAATGAAAGAACCACTGCTTACTTTGATTATAAGAGACTCTTCTAAAAATGTTTTTTTCAACTGCCGTATTTAGAGACTGACCTGCAGTTATCTAGCTCTGCCATCCAGTTCTGGCTTGCTTATTCCTGTCAAAACTAGCACAGAGCAGGTTGCAGATGTAATGAGTGCATCCTTTTGGAAATTCCCCAGTGACCAGTACATTTTGTCATGGAAGTGGAAAGTCACCTAGGGACTTTTGGGTCGCAGTATGTTGGCCTGACCGAATGACAGTCAAACTCTGCAGCTTATTGCTAGAACTGCGTCTATAAGACCGTCTGGGGCCCGAGGTAGAGTGCCAAATGCTCCCCCCCCACCTGGAGTTGTGCCACCTCTGCTTCACCCACTCCCTAGATTAGAAAAGGAAAAGGGGGACAAAGTGGAAGAGGCAGTAAGGATACCGGATACCAGTTATAAGAGACACCAGCCCATCTCTCCTCTGTACTCCCACTCCATCCCCCCTCTTCCTTTCTCATTCTAGGTGGTGGTGGTAGTGGTGGTAGTAGTAGTAGTAAGGGAGGAGGAGCAAAGAATGTGAGTGAATAGATGGAGTTAGTTCCCTCCCAATCTGCTGCCTGAGACACAGTCAGGCAGCCCAATCCTGCCTAAGTATCCGGCGGGCAGCCTGGGTCACCCGCCAGATCCTATCCCCGTTCCCCAGGGTCTCCTTGGGGGAAGGGGATGTTCTTCCCCTTCCCCTGGTGTAACGCAGGAAGGCCCCAATGGTCCTCCTCGGATTTCCGCCAGCTATTTAGCTGGCAGAATTCAAAGGAGGCCATGTAAAGGCCGCGCCGGCCCAGGAAGGGGATGGGGATATGGCAGCCGCCATCCCCACCCCCAGGGCCGGCATGGCCAATGGGCCCCCTCCCTTACCGCTTGGACTGCCCCTGCGCCTACCGGGGGATTACTTGCCTTCGGTGGCCATATGGGCGATCGGCGGCGGAGTGAGGGCGGCCGCCCTCCGCACTTGCCGCCCTTACTCTAAAGTCATCATGAACGTGCTTTATGGCACGTTCATCGTGGCTTGGAGCGGCGGATCGCTTGCTCCACCGTTCCAAACTTCGACAGGATTGCACACTCAGTTGACCTCATGGATGGACTGGCCTGGCCAGTTGAAGTATTTGGGCAGATAAAAAAAAAGCTTTGCTGGCACTGGAAAAAGTTTGGGCATGATTCCAGGAAAGCAGTAGAAGTGGGCCAGGACACAGAGAGGACGAGCCCCTGCCCCTTCCTTTCCCTTTGGTTGTTCTTAGCACAGCCTCCTTCCTCTGTGTTGGTCCTGTCTTGAGTGAATAGGAAGAGTGGAGCATTCAAAACATGACTGGTGCTGAGAGCAGCCAAATATCAAGGAAGGGCTGGGGGTGGGCTCCTTCCCCTCCCCCTATCCAACTGGGGCGGGCCTTTGCACGCTAATGTGCCTGCAAGGTGTTTTGGGGGGGGTTGTGGGGGAGGGGACAAAGTGGCAATTCTGGTCTGCCTTGGGCAGTGCCTGAGCATCAGTTGGCATCAGCTGCTTTCAATGAACTTCAGTTGGTAAGGGCACTAAGTAGAGCCTTTTAACAGCAGCATCGTTTAGCAGCATGTTGAGATGCTCCTCCAAATATCCTGGACCCAAAACTACTCGGGATCAGTGATGTAGACTTGAGTCTATTGACTCAGACTTGACTCGGCAATTGTAAAAGACTCGACTTGAGACTTGGAGCCTTTTATGGCAAGTCAAATTTTATTCAGGTTTAAACCTGTTTTCCCCATTAAATAGATAGGGAATCGCAACTCGCAACTAAAGACTTGGGACTTGACTCGAGACTTGGACCCAGAGACTTGATCCATTTCCCTGCTCAGGGTTTAAAAAAATCAAAAACTGGCACTTTGAGTTGAATCTGAAAACTAACTGTTAAACAGCAACATCCCATTCCAGACTATTGAGTTGGCCACCAAGGGCAGGGCAGGATTTGTTCAATGTTCTATCTTCTTCCTTGTTTGTATCTTTGTTTTCCTAACTGTTTGTACTGATGCAACACACTGAAATGTAATGTAGCAAGTTGAGACTAGTTTCTGTTTCATTAATCCCTAATTGATAAGAGTTAAACCAAGTCATGATTAGTTCTTCCTAGCTATGGTATGAGAATCTTTCCACTTCAATGTTCTATTTACTTCCGCAATGCTTTAGGTTTGTATGCATACCTATTTTGTATTAATTGAGTTTAAATTAAAGTAATTGGATTATTGTAGTTGGGAACAAATTAAGTTAATTAGGGTAAGAATGGGTGAATAAAAGAAAGAAAGCAGATACTTTTGCTGTGTGCGCGCGCACGCACACACACACACACACACACACACACACACACACCTCTCCATTTATATACATACGTTGCTGAATCATTGCCGAACATGGCAGTGTTCAGTACGTTCAAATATAATAGTAAACATGTTAGTTTTTTTTTCTTCTTCTTCCAAGAATTGAATTTCTTGAAACTTCTAATTACTTTCGGGGAGGGGTCAGAAATAGCATGTCTCTCATGGCTGGCTGTCATTAGGGAAGAGAGAACATTTTTTATCTTGCCTTTTGTTTATTTAAATTGATGTAAGCCACTTACTGACTAGAGAGGAGAGATAAGATGTTAAATAATTTTGCGTGCTATTTGTTCAGTGCGTCTACAAAGGAAACAAAATTATTTTGCCTCAACCATATGCTTTGTAGAAGCATTAAGTTGAAAGTGATTGGTTGTGGGGATGGGGCGGGGACTGTCTTAAATTGCATGTAGTCAGGCTTCAGGTGCCTGATGAGCTGCTGGGCAAGATTTTCAATTCCTGCTTTTCGGAGCAGGCTCAGAATGGAGAAACTAATTGATGAAAGGTCTTGTCTAGTCTAGGATTTTGGGTCTTCGTTCGGCCCTTCTGAGGGCAAGGCTTCGAGCGGTGTTGTGCGCATGCCACTCGAAGCCTTTCTCGGCCTATTCATAAGAGGCCGAGCCGCCAAGGAAGATGCGGCTCGGCCTGCCGGCTATGGGGGTGACGCACCGGAACTCCCGGCGCGTCAACCCCCTGGCGCGTCACCTACTCCGGGCACCTCCCGGCGTGTCACCTTGTGTGCCCTCCCCTTCCTGCTACGCTGCAGTGACGCCACTGGTAATGGGTCTGATTATTATTATTTTTTAAGTTGAATGCAGAACTTTAGGGTTGTTGCTTTTATTGGTGCTTGCTGCCCTTTTTAAAATTAAGATGGCTGTAAAGTTGGCAAGTTTTTAAACGTAGTGATGAAAACCTTTTGAAAACCTTACTGCATACCTAATGCTGTCAGACTAGGTTAAGGAGAGAAGCAGCATAGGATTGAAGCAGGGCATGAGACACCATCGGAAGACTAAATACAAGCATGTGCATCAATCAATATCAATTTTAGGTTCTTTGGTCTAAATAATGTTTGTTTATTTTCAGATGGGAAAATAAAGTTGGCTGTAAGAAATGCATTACCATGCACTCTCCCAAGAGGATGACAGCCCCCTGTAAGTATAGAGATGTTCAGTATGAAAGTTGCATAGACAACTATGCTTGTCCTTTTGGACCTCTCGGCGGCTTTCGATACCATCGACCATGGTATCCTTCTGGGTTGGCTGGCCGAGTTGGGACTAGAGGGCACTGCGTTGCAGTGGTTCCGGTCCTACTTGGCTGACAGGTCCCAGATCGTGATGCTGGGAGACGCCTGTTTGGCGCCCTGCCCTTTACAGTGTGGGGTGCTACAGGGTTCTATTCTGTCTCCCATGCTTTTTAACACCTACATGAAGCCGTTGGGGGAGATCATCCGGGGATTTAGAGTTGGGTGTCACCAATATGCTGATGACACCCAGCTCTATCTCTCCTTGCCATCTCGCTCCAGGGAGGCTGTGGAAGTCCTGGAGCGCTGTCTGGAGTCGGTTGGTGTCTGGATGAGGGCTAATAGGTTGAGATTGAATCCAGAAAAGACAGAGGTCCTACTGGTCGGGAAAGCTTCGATGCAGGTACTGAATCATCTGCCCATTCTGAATGGGGTTGCACTCCCCCTGCAGGAACGGGTGCGCAGCTTGGGAGTGCTTCTGGATTCACAGCTCTCCCTGGAAAGCCAGGTGGCAGCTGTGGCCAGGGGTGTGTTTGCCCAGCTTCGGCTGGTGCGCCAGCTGCGGCTGTACTTGAGTCGATCGGACCTGACCACGGTGGTTCATGCCTTAGTGACTTCAAGACTGGATTACTGCAATGCGCTCTACGTGGGGCTGCCCTTGAAGATGGTTCGGAAACTGCAATTAGTGCAGAATGCGGCGGCCCGGGTGGTCACTGGAGCTAGGCGGTTTGACTCTGTTGAGTCGCTGCTTCAGCGGTTGCACTGGCTGCCCATTTGTTTCTGGGCCCAATTCAAGGTGCTGGTAATGACCTTTAAAGCCCTTCACGGTTTGGGTCCAGCATATCTGAGGGACTGCCTTCTCCCATACATTCTGGCCCGTTCTCTTAGGTCATCTGAGGGGGCTCTCCTGTGGGTGCCACCTCTATCGCACCCAAGGAGGCTTGCAACATATTACAAAAACATACAACACAGTAATACATAATAAGCATTAAAACACAAAAAGATAACAGCAGAAGCAGCACCCAGTAGTAAATCAGTAAATCAAACAATAACAGAGGAGGTTAAGATGAGGCAAAATAAAAAGTGTTTAGCCCCTCCCGGAAGGCCAACAGGGTGAGTGAGATATTGAGCTCTAGAGGGAGGGAGTTCCACAACTGTGACGCTTCCACGGAAAAGACCGTACCCCACGTCACTACAGGTTGATTACCTCTTATCCGGACATCCAAAATCCAGACTGTTCTGAAATCCAGATATCCAGCACATGGGGCATTCCAGGTTTGTTCAGATGCCCCCTGTGCCAATGGAGTTGCGTTGGCGTCCGTCCTGTGTCTGAACTGCGCATGCGCGGCGTCTGAGGGGTGTTACCTGCATCCGCTGACGTACGGCAAGTTACACTGGCATAAGTACACTTACACCGGTGGATCTACTGTTACACTGGTGCAAGAGTTACACAGGATTGGACTGTAAGTCAACAGAAAATAAATTTAAGTTGTTGATTTCACAGTTTTTTGCAGGCGTTTTATTCAACCGCTCTGCTACAGAAGCAGTTCTGAAAGATTTCTGGGGGGGGGGGGGAGGTGTGCAAGTTGTAACAGTTCTCCCCTCTCCAGCCCTGTGTAGCACATATTATTTTGTTCCTGAGGGTCCTTCAACCTTCAGGAGCAGGTTTTCAGTGGATACAGGAGGCTGGAAAGAAACAGGGAAAATAATAGAAAATCAGGCCCCGCTTCCTTCTCTTGTGTGAGTGGGAGACAAGAATTGAATCCAACCCACCACATTAAAAAAAAATCCATTTGACATTTTAAAATTTCTCTTTTCATTTTGTGACCTATAACAATTTCCTTGGATTTATTCCTTATTCCTCTCATTCTCATTGACCAAGTTGTTCCTTGATTACTGATGACATAAACCCTGCTGTTGTATTATTCAAAGCAATGGTGTTGTATTATTCAAAGCCTTCCTTTTAGTTCTGGCATAGCTTGGTCACTACTTAATGTGCAATTAATGCAACTGATCTTTTTGGCTATCCTGATGGTCAGTTCACCCCTACCTGAAAAGTGGGAGGAGTCTGTAAACTGATTTGCCCAGTCTGTGTCTGAGAACAAGACAAGCAGAAAAAGAACACCTGTGTATTTAGTATTATATGATGCTTTTCTCTATAGACCTCCAAGCAGTTATAGGACCAAAGCCGGGTTGGCAGACATTGCTAAGATATTTCTGAAGAAAAGCAATGTTGAGGCTGTGGGGTTGCCAAAGGCATTTTTGCTTACTATCTAAGGTGCAGGACTATTAGCATGGCACTGGATCCTCTCCTTAAAGAAGATCAGATACAGAGATAGAAATGGAGACAGACATTTTGATCCATAGGTTGTAAAATGAGTAATGCTATCTGTTCACCTGAGGCAGTCTTGCAACAATGATTCCAATGTTGAATTTGTAAATTCAAGATTCCTATCAAGTAGCTAGTTTCCACTGACTAAAGGTCTGTCAGAATGGACGGTACTGGATGAGATGAAAGAATTGCCCAACTAGGTGTAAAGGAGTTTCATATGTTCATGCCTGTCTCCCTCCTATGGGTCTTATTCATCTACTCAAATAGAAATGAATGCGTTCTCTTGCATTTTGACGAAGTCTGAAGGGAAAATCGTATTACCAGTGTTGTCATATTAAACTGGCCAGTGAACGTTTCTTAATCCTGTCACAAACTTGTTTTCAATTTTTTTGCATACATTGCATACCCCACCAATATTGTGCAATATTATTTTAATAGGTGAGGTGGGAGGGGTATCTCTTTATATGATGATAGGGATGGTGTTTGAATTAAGACTGGGTAGCTTAGAAATGTATTCTCTCATCTCCTATATGTCTTGATTATGCCATTTGATATATAATACTCTTGGTTTCTCTTAGTTTTAGTTTTTGTTCTTCATAGGATGTTAAGAATTGGGAGTGACCTTGGAGGTCATCTAGTCCATATGGAAGGACAGTCCATCCTTCTGTCTCCTTCTGGAGAATTCCTTCTGTCATCCAACTAGCTTGCATTTGAAACAGGTGTAATTCGTATCCTCTTCAAGTAGGAAAGCAAACATGGTACATACTAAAAAAGAGCAGAAATTGTTATGACCTGCAACTAATTACAAGAAAAAATCATCTTCAAACAGGAAAAAGGTCATAAAAATTCTGTTTACATTTGTTAAAATCAAATAAAACAATAAAGATCCAAAACTGCCTAACATTTCATTCATACACTCTGAACATTGTCAAATGCAAACCTAACTGGCTGGAAAGATGTTACCAGATCATGCTACAGCCAGCATTATAAAGGAAAATCAATGTCACATCACAGAAGTCTTCAATTAAATCATCAACTCAGACCCAAGGAGTCAGCTGCCTGCACGTAATGGTTAATCACCTGCCTTCCTCCCAAGACATATCATTAAAGGCATCCCTTCTGACAGTAACTAAAGGTCTACCAACACTTTTTCTTAAAGAAACCTTACTCCCATTTCTTTCAAACCATCTCTCTACCCCAGTGTAAATCATATGTCCCACCTTACAAGCATTGATTGTATGTATCAGTATTGTATATATCCAAACACTTGCTTAATCAACTTAAAAAAAAATTCCTTATGACTGTTTACTGGTAAAACGAGCATTTCAATAAACATGGCTTGGAACTGAATTCAGATGGTTGTTTTTTTTTTTAATTTCTCAGCTTGCTGATGTCCTAAGGGCTGCAACTTAAAGAAAGAAGACACTCTGCTATATTCTGACTCTTCACCAAGATACTGCTGTGGCCAAAAGACACCTTCCCCAATGACAACATGTCAGCAAAAGAACTCAGCCCCCGCCATAGTTCAAAATCCCGCAGCATGCAGCGAGCCTCAACTATTGACGTTGCTTCTGACATGCTCAGTTTGTCTTTGGCAGGTAAGCCCTTCTTCTTTCCTTGTATCCTGAAGTTTGTATTACATTTTTCTCACTAATTTTGTTTTGATGTTTGTTTTTAAGTTTGAGTCTTTTAAGCAGTCCCCCCCCCCCCATAACAGCTTCCAGAGGGGTAATGACTTTAATCTGTTGCGGCAGAAGCAACATCTTGTAGAATTTTAAAGAGCAACCCATTTAAAAATTGGAGCACAATCTTTCGTGGACTGCAGTTCACTTCATCAGATTCATCAGTCCACGAAAGATTGTGCTCCAATTTTTAAATGGGTTGCTCTTTAAGATTACAAGACTGATTGATGAGTTGCCAAAATGTAGGTGATAACTTGGAATGCTGTGAGTTAAAGGAACCTAAATTGTAGATGTTGGGGTGGAGGGGAGGAGAGTGGATTTTGAGACAGTGTGAACAAATGACAAAGAATTACAGACATGAGAGAGAAATCTGGAAACTATATGCTGAGTTTATGAACTCTTAGACCTTTGTTCAAGCTTTTCACTTAGCCTTTGGTTTAAATAATATTTCAGATTTGTTTTGAAATAATAGAAGTTGTAGATTAATAAAAATGTGACCTCCACCCAAAGAATTACTTTCAGCATGACCCTGTTTTTCCTGTACTTTCAGCATGTACATGTTTTTGTACACCCACGTTTCTTTTTCTTTGAATACCTTTAGATCTTTTGTTCCTCCTCACCTGTTTCAAAATTGGTTTGAAATGTGGTGGGGAGAAATGATTCGTGATACTGACAGGGGAGCTAGATATGTGTATGCAGAACTAGTTGCATGGTTATTTGGATCCTGTGCTCTGCGATTTTGTGGTGTTTGTCAAATTAGTATCACTTGAATTTTCCTAGAAAGGTGATAAAAGAGAAACTCTCATCTGAAGCTCTAATGAGAGCTTCAGTCTGTTTTAAGAAGAGCAAATTGATTTGCTGAAGGATAGTACATAAACATATACTAACTAATATGCTTTGCAGGAAACATCCAAGATCCAGATGAGCCTATTTTAGAATTCAGTTTAGGTAAGTAGTTATTTGTTGTGGGTTTTTTCATTCCGCATATTTGTTCTTATATGCTAATGTTTTTTAATCTATATACAAGATTATATATATGAGCAGAAGTGTGAGCAGAAGGTAGATCACGTTTTGACAGTTGATTACTATCCAGTTTCTAGTGGGCCACCTAAGCACTTGCTGTTTGTGGTGCCACCTCTCTCCCTTCCTCCAAACCCACATTTTCCATGTGACTTTTAGCTCATCCCAGTGGTTCTCAAACTGGTGGGTTGCCACCACGAAATCCCGGAAGCAGTCGCTACCGCTACCTTAAAGGGTGTGGTTATATGCGGTGACATCGGCAACGGCACTTTCGGGGTCCTGTTGCCATGGAAAAAAGGGATATTTTCACTTACCAGGGGTTGCTCCAGCCCTCTGGAGCCCTCTATGCCCCCCCCCCCCGGTTCCTCTGAAGAGCTTCCAATTGCATTTGGGAGCTACTTCTGGTTTTCGGTGAAAAAAACGGAAGTAGCTTCCAAGCGTGATTGGAAGCTCTTCTGAGGCACCAGGGCTGCCGTAGAGGAGGGCCGGTACGACTCCTGGTAAGTGGGGGAAAAAAACCTTTTTTCCACTGTGGTGGCGGGACCTCAGAAGTGCTGTCGCCAACATCGCCGCAGAGTCCACGACAACTTATAGGCTCCCTTATTCACCTGTAAAAGTTTGTGAACCACTGGCATATCCTCATTCTCATATGTAACCAAGCCCTTGTGTACATGTAATAGCTTCCTTCCTCTTGTTATTTCACTACTGTCATATATTGTAGGGTCCTTGGGAGCAAGGACCTGCCTGTGATGCCTATGTAACTATAAACTGGTGTGTACATTAACGTGCAATATAAATAATAGTAACAGGTACAGTATAAAAGGTTGTACTCTGGTGATTAATAACAAGGCATACAAGTGAAAAGCAGGCAGAATTGGTTTTTTCTTCAGTGCCTTAATATACAAAGGTGATGTTCTTGATTTCTTTATAGCTTGCAGTGAGCTACTTACTCCATCGCTAGATAGAAAGCCAAATAGTTTTGTAGCAGTGAGTGTAACTACACCTCCTCAGGCATTCTGGACGAAGCATGCTCAGACAGAAATTATTGAGGTGAGTAGTGTTGTGTTAGCTAACGTGTGTTTCAGAACGAAACCTCTGCAAATTGGCTAACTTCAGTTGATACCAAGCTACCCATATTAATGTTGTTCTGTGATTTTTATTTTCATTACAGGGAACAAGCAACCCTATCTTTCTAAGCAGTATTGCCTTTTTTCAAGACTCTCTTATTAATCAGATGACACAAATAAAACTTTCTGTATATGATGTTAAAGATAGATCTCAGGGAACTGTAAGTCCACTTTCCACTTTGCTCCATTGTCAGTCATATTTCTGCAAATTTCTGCATCTTCTCTTAGTCCCAGGTGCGCTGCTTGGCCTACTTTTAAAGGGCAGCATTCAGTGTATGCTAGAAGCTAGAATAATTAGATGAACCTTCTAAAAATGTTCTTGAAGATGCTTCTATTAAAATGATTGTAATTGAGTTTTTGGGGGGTTTCTTTTTTCCTCCTCCTGGCTCCTCCCAGGAAAATTTAATGGGAATAAAATTGCCTCTGCATAAAGAAAGGGACGATTTGACATTATTTTCTATAAAAGGAATTGTGCAGTGTGTTTTTAAAAAACCAAAATACATTTCTGTATTCATTTCTCTCTCAGTGAAGCATATGGGTGAGAGACAGACGCTCAGTTTGGGCATAATGCCAAAAGACAGTTGTTGTTTTTAAAGTGTTACTGTGATTTATATGAATTGATAAAATGTGGCTTACAACTGCCAAGCAAACCAGAATTCAAAACTGTGGTTTGAAGTTACGGCCAGGGGCGTCGCTGGAGCGTGGCGGGGTGGGCGTGGCGCCCCCGGGTGACGCGTGGCGCCCCCGGGTGACGCGTGTCACGGGCTGACGCGCGCACCCCGCGCGCGACACCCTTCGGACGCTCTGAGGCCGGCCCAGGAGCCGGCCTCGGAGCGTCCGACCCCATCGGCACTCCAGGGCCTTCTGAAAGAAGGCCCAGGCAGCGCGTCCATCCGGGTATTTTCCGGATTTTCACACATGCGCAGACCCGTTTTGAGGGCTTTTTGCCCTCAAAACGGGTCTGCGCATGCACGAAAATCCAGGAAATACCCGGATGGACGCGCTGCCTGGGCCTTCTTTCAGAAGGTCCTGGAGCGCCGACGGGGTCGGACGCTCCGAGGCTGGCTCCCGGGCCGGCCTCGGAGCGTCCGGAGGGCGACGCGGGGGGGGGGAGCTGGGTCGCCCCCCCGCGCCGCGATATGGTAGCGTCACTAGGGTGACGCGCGCCCCCTGCCCCAGGGTGACGCGCGTCCTAGTGACGCTACTGGTTACGGCTGTAACTCTGCCCTCCGAGGCTGTTGAATCCTGGACATGGGAGTGACCTCATGAATGCTGAGAGTATGAAAAATGATGGATGAGCAGCTCTGAGCCATGATTTGTTGGTCAAATGCTTAGAAGATCAAACTAGGGTTCATGCAAGCCCTGGTTCAGCATGATATCTGAACTGAGCTGGAAAGAGAGGCTGGCTTTTGATTTCAAGTGTCATATAGAAACTACCGGTATATTCATGCTTAAGATATCCTCTGCATTAACAATGCTCATGTTTTTCAGATGTATTTATTGGGTTCAGTAATGTTCACTGTAAAGGAAGTACTTAGGGAAAGGAACCATAGATTGCATTTAACACTAAGGTTAGTAGTTGTTGTTTTTTATTCCATTTTACAAGGATCAGGCTTTTGCATTTGTGCTTAGTGCAGGAAAACGAGGCCATTTAATTGATGCTTTACTTTTTGGACTTGGGTACAACCCTTCCCATATTACCGTATTTTTCGCTCCATAAGACGCACTTCCCCCCCAAAAAAATAGGGGGGGAAAGCCTGCGTCTTATGGAGCGAATAATAAAAAAGTAAAGAAAAATACTTACCGGGGCTTCAGGGAGGCCTGCAGAGGCTCGCGCAGGCCTCCCCGATCTTCATTTCGTCAAAAAACGGCCATTTTCGTCCACTTCCTGTTTTGATGAAAACCGGAAGTGGCAAAAATGGCCGTTTTTTGACGAAATGAAGATCAGGGAGGCCTGCGCGAGCCTCTGCAGGCCTCCCCGAAGCCCCGGACAGACAGTGACATCTGATTTGTTTCATGGTTTGGGACATAAATTTTTAATGAGCAGTGGAGGCTCTCTCAACAGCATCTCTAAAAAAAAAAATGAACCAGTAAAGGAATGGGATCAGTTTACACAAAGAGTACCTAATTCTCAAGGTGTATTATTCATGTTTGTTTTGTAAGGCTTAGACATGGATATTCTGAGATTCTCAATTTGGGAATCTAATCAAGATAAAGCAAATATGTGTAAGAAACATTAAGGTCCTGTGCAACACTGTTAAATTTATGATTCTTTTTTTCATTCTTAGTTGAATTTGTGCTGCATTACAAAAGCCACTAGACTGTTACTGTCTTGTCTGTAACTGTGTTAACATTTCTTAACAATGTTATCTATGGGTGGTCTTCAATTGTAGTGAATAATTTTAAAGAGAAAGTCAATCATAATTGTGTTTTTAAGGTGCAAAAGTCTGATGGAATAAGGTTGGGGACTGAAATGGCATTAAGCTACATACAGCCCATGATTTGCACTTTTGGCTGGTATGAAGATTCTGCAGTTCACAAACCCACTTACTCCAGGGCAATTTTGTTTTATTTTATAGGCCTACTCTCAAATTCTGGATTGTTAATGTTTGAATGTTCCATGGGTCTGGAGTTTAAAGGGGCCTCATCTTTTTTCTCCTATTTTATGGGGTAAAAGTTTGCACTTAAGTCATTTGCTGATATAATGGGTAGCAAGCAAAATCATTGCAGACTTGTAAGTGTATTTTGTTTACATTTTTTATTATTTTTATTTTTATTAAAAAAACCTTTTTTCCCCCTATTTTTTGCTCCATAGGATGCATGCATCCTATGGTCCGATGCGTCCTATGGAGCGAAAAATACGGTATATGTAATAGCAACTGATCGTATTATTTATCAGATTGATAGACCCCATAATCATAGCAATACTTTATGTGCTGCAGATCTGCTGAAAGTGATCGTGTGGGCAACGTTACAGTCATCGGATGGCAAATGGAAGAAAAAGAAGATGAAAGACCTCCAGTTACGAGGTCTCCTGATACTATCAATGGAAGGGTGAGCGTGAATATTTCGTATTTGCCTCAAGACATCACACACACACACACACACACACACACACACACACACACACACACACACACACACACACACACACACACACACACACACACACACACACACACACACACACACACACACACACACACACCTACCTGTCAACACACCTTTTCTCTATGCTTTAAGGCAGTGTTTCCCAAACTTTTTCGACTTGTGGCTCCCTTGACCATTGGCAACCATTTGATGTGGCTCCCCATTACATTACGTTGATGTCTGCCAATTGGCATTGCACTGTTTTCTGAGAGGATTCCGTGGCTCCCCTGGCTGGTTCCCGCAGCTTCCCTGGGAGCCACGCCTCCCAGTTTGGGAACCACTGCTTTAAGGCATATGCCTTCAAACAATGTGTGTCCCCTCTGAGACTAGTTTCAACCTTCTTGGACAAGCTTCCATGAGCAGATACTATATGCTGTGGGAACCCAGCAATCATGGAACTCATCACAGAAGTTTGCTGCTGAATGTATTCCTGGTTGCCCAGTTAATACAATATCTCTGTTCACATAAACCTGTTGTACTGTATCTGCATGGAAGACTGTGTGGAGGAAAGGCATATTGTATGAACTGACACACACTCGGATTCAAACCAGCTTTACTTTTTAAAAAGAGAAAACAGCTAGTTTTTACTTTGATGTGATCTACATTTAGTGCAGGTTAAAAACAACCACCCTCTATCCTGGTTAAGATTATTATATTGGTCACATATCTGTCCAACCCCTTCTCCAAGCAGTTCAATGTAATGTACATGAGGTTGTCTTGTTTTGTTTTCCAATCACTACTACTATGTGTCGTCGTTTTAGGCTGACCTATGCTGTGTTGCCCAAAGTAACCCACTAGCTTTGCGGCTGAGTAAGGATTTGACTTTTGTTTCTCAAATCCAGACCCAATATTCTAAGCTAATATCCAACATGAAAAATGTAAAATAACTAAATAAAACTGTAGAAAAGTTTAATTTAGTTATTTTTACATTTTTCATACCCTCCTTCCCTTGAGATCAGGATGGTGTGCATGGCTTCCCCCTGTTTCATTCTCACAACAACCTTGTGAGGTAGAATGATGTCTAAAGTCACCACAGTGGTTAATCTGGGATTTGAATTGGAACGCTCCGGTCTAAATTCAATACACCACCACACTGGCTCTTAATAAAATTGTAAAACTGAAGGATATATAGAAATTCATCTTCTAAACTGTCCTTTCTCACTGTTATTCATTATAATATGATACCTTCCAAAGTCAGCTTTGGTTTTAACTCTCAGTGTTTATTGGGAAAAAAAAGAGCACCAGAATAATATAGACCATCCATTAGCTCAATTGTAGAGTTCTGTTATGAGAGCTGTAATTGTAACCGAGCTACGAATCAAGACTTCCCTGGTTCAAATGCTGTCTCTATCATGAATTTACTAGGTGGTTTTAGGCAAACTTTTCTCCCTTGGCTCCCCAGCTTCAATATGGGTATAATATACTTACCTTGCAGAGTTGAGGTAATATTTGTATGAAGGTAATACATGTGAAGCACTTCGCTCATACAAAAGCCTAGTATTATTACGGTCACTGTAACAGGATATAGCACTTAGGTGCATAACTTTTGCTTTCATTTTATGTGCTGCAGCTGCATACGCAACAATTTTCTGTTGCCTATTTTGTTGTCTACTAAAAGATAGCAGATCTTGTTGATACCAGTGACAACAGCTTCAGAATTAAGCTGTCCTTTATAGTTTAGTCACAAACATTCATGTTCCATGTATCTTACTGTTTCCATTTTCTTTAGACCGTGCTGCCTGTTGACGAAAGCTTAACGGAATCTTTAGGAATCAGATCCAAATATGCTTCATTACGGAAAGATGTGTTACTAAAATCTGGTAAGAAGCTACTTGTGCTGGTAGAATTATCAGTTTAATATTTCTGAATTCTGCACCTGAGTAGTCCAGTGAAGAACTACCTAATCTTCAAACATTTTCTGTGTGTGATGAATGCCCTGTGTTTTTTGCCTATTTTTCTGTATTTTTGGACACGTTTAACTCCTCAGAAACCTCATATTGCAGGTTCGGTAGTCTTAAAATTGCTGGAAAATCCTCCTGCAGCATTCTTGTTCTTTGGAAACTCCATTATTCACCAGCCATTTGCTGGATGTAGCTGTGCCATAGAGATGCATGCTGCATCCAATGGTGGTGGTGGTGGGGGTGATCAGGAGACCTTCTTGAGGTAAGGCAAATTCCCTTACCTCTGGTTAAGCTCCCTGATGTCCTATGGACCTCAGACCTACACCAGCTATAGAGGTCTGTGTAAGTCTGAAGAGAAAAAAGGGGACGGACCGATGAAAGGACAGGGGCAAGATCTTGGCGCATGCTGGTGCCACTGAGATCCACCTCAGTCCACCCCCTGCCCACCTCCTGATCTACCCTGAAACTCCCCCTGGCCTCCCCACCCCTGGCACGCCTTCCTTGGCACCATACTGGGGCCGGCAAAACTCCAACAGCGGCTGCCACACGCACCTCATCATTTGCACCAGCAGCGCATGACAACGCGTCACATCTCTCATGCCATTGTAAAGCACAGTGCGCTGCCCGAACATTTGTGCCGGCATAGCCCATAGGATTGGGCTGTAGGTTAGATGAACCAGTGCTCTGACTCGATATGAGCTTTCTGTGTTCCTAAGAATCTGCTCTCCATCTCTTTATTGACCATTGGCGGTGTCAATGTTTGGTACGCTATTTAAGCAAATAGCGTAATGTTGCCACATTAACTCATTTTGTGCGTTGAGTTTTGTGTAGTTTCTGAACCAGCTAGTTTAACTTAACAATCCTCAGTGTTAAGGGAATGAGATATGTATACTTGGGTCATACTTATCAAAGTGTGTTAACTTTCAGTGTTTGGAGGGGCCATCTGTCGGATGTATCGTTTCCCCACCACTGATGGGAACCATCTGAGGATCTTGGAGCAAATGGCAGAGAGTGTATTGTCCCTACACATTCCCAGACAGTTCGTGAAGCTGCTACTTGAGGAAGATGCTGCAAGGTAAAAAAAACAAAATGGAGTAGATGTTGTCTGCATCTCTGACAGGTGACTATCCAACCCTGCTTGAAAACCTTCAGTTGGGAGAGCCTGCAACTGCAACGAGACAAATCGTTCTGGTGTTGGACAGCTCTTACAGTTAAGAAATTCTTCCTCATGTCTACCCTAATCTACTTCCCTGTAGTTTAAACCCATTGGTTCTAGTTCTGCCCTCAGGAATCATGTCCTCCCCTTCTTCTACAGCAGTGATCTTCAACCGTTACCTGAAGATAAAAGGTCACTGTAAGTCTTTGCAATTTGGCGGTGACGGCACTTCCGGGATCGCATTGCTGCTGGGGGAGGGAGTGGTTTTTCAGCCCTACCTGGGGGTCTTGCTGGGCCTCTGGGTGTGTGTGTGCAGGGAGACTGCAGATCCCTCCGCAGGCCTCCCTGCACGTCAAAACGGCTCCAGATCGCGACCGCGACCCATACAGTTGTGATTTGGAACCATTTTGAGGTGCGGGGAGGTCTGCGAAGGGGTTCGCAGGCTCTCCGTACCCCCCGGAGGCCCGGCAATACCTCCAGGTAAGGCTAAAAATACCTTTTCCCCCCTGGTGGTGCAATCCCGGAAGTGCCATTGCCGCCATCCTGACGTTGCCTCCGAGTCCACTCCCCTTAAGGTGATACACACTGACCCCTTCCGGACCTTCGGGTCATAACTCCAAGGTTGAAGATCACTGCTGTACAGGACAACTCTTCAGACACTTGAAGAAGGCTTAGCCCCTTCATTCTTCTCTTCTCCAGGCTAAAGATCCAAGCACATTTAACTGTTCCTCAAAGGACTTGGTTTCCAGATCCCTCGCATATTAGTTGCCCTCCTCTGAACCCAGCTTATCAATTGGTCTTTCTTAAAATGTGGTGCCCCAAACTGAACACAGTATTCCAAGTGAGGTCTGACCAGTGCAAAATAGAGTAGAACGATGACTTCTTGTGATCTGGACTTGATGGCTCTGCTAATGTAGCCCAGCAATACGTCTACTTTTTTTTTTTGCAGCCACATTATACTGCCGGCTCATACTCAACTTGCGGTCCAACAAGACACCTAGATTGTTTTTTACACATGTTGATGCCAAGCCATCCTGTACCTGTACTTTATTTTTTGTTTTGTTTTTGTGCAGGGCTTTACATTGCTCTCCATTGAACTTCACCTTGTTGATATGGGCCCATTCATTGAGCCTGTGAAAATCATGTTGAATCTTGATTTGGTCTTCTAGGATGTTAGCTATTCCCCCCCCCCCGCAAGGTTGTTTCATTTGCAAATTTGATAAACGTTCTCTCTGCCCCCGTATCCAGCTCATTTATAAAAATGTTGAATAACACAAGGCCCAAGACAGACATGTCTCCTATGATTATATAGGAGCCATTTAATCATTTTATTTTGTCTGTAAACTGCTTTGTGAACTTTTTGTTGAAAAGTGGTATATAAATATTGTTAATAATAATAGTTGTTGTTGTTATATGAGGTCATGGCATGTCCAGGTTCCAAACTCCTATACTGTATATTGAAATGAGAATCGTCAGTTTACGCCATCTGATGACTTTGGTTCATTATCTTTCCCACTGCTTTAGGTAAATATAAAGAGAGTCTGGTAATTCAAGTCTCATAATAGAGAGGTCAGAATGAGATGATTAGACCAAGAGAAGTGATGCTGAGGATATGACATTATTCAGCTGCTAATATGCAGTTCTATAAAAAGCCATCTCAGACTTGGGTGTAAATATTTGATGAGAAAAAGTGCCTAGATATGAGACTTTTTTGTGTTTACTGTTTTGAAGCTCCTAGCATTACTTAATCCAATTGGAAAGAGTTGACAAAATATTATGAACATGGCCAGACTAATTTGAAACGTCGATTTCTGCATGTGTCATCTGGGAACCTGTTGCCCCCTGGCTTGGATGTTTCAGTGATTAGTAGATTTTTCAGTATGCAGGAGTTCTGAGGGATACTTGACCTCTTTCTGGGTGGGTTTGACTGGATCAAAGCCTTTCAATTAGGCTTTGCCTGGATGAGGAAATGCTAAGATAAATGGCAACACACACACACAGTCAGTCAGTCAGTCAGTGGAGGGGTCCATGTAGGTATCACTTCGAATTGTGTTTGCATACATCAGTTTCCACTGGTTTGAAGAGAAACAAATATTGCCATAAAAACATAGGCATAAAAACATGTAGAGCTGAGAATCCAGGTTTGTCCCAGTTGGACGTTGCTGTAGCTGTGATTTTCACCAAACATTTCCTTTTAGTCTTCCCTTGCCATTATCCACCTTTTCTCATTCGGTCTAACTCTGAATCAGTAGCACTTACTACCACCTTTTTTAGGTTACGTTGCTCAGTTGTATGTATCTGAGTTTTCTGTAAGTTATATGCAAGTATCCATGAAATGCTCCTTTTTAGAATTGAAAGGGGCAATTTTTGAGTATGACAGACAAGCAAAATACCTGCCAGTGGGCTGGATAAAGAGATGATAATGGACGTAGTCTAGGAATGGATAAGGCCATGCCTACTCGTGCACAGTTTGATGATAAAACTGCAGGTACAGAATAGGTTGAGTGATTGTGACAGACCAGGCCAAGATTGGACAGTCACTAGCAAACGTTGTTTGAGATACTGGTAATTAATAGTAGCCCTGACTCTTATGGCTTGATGGGTTATACATTGGTCATGTAGCAATGCTTGGACCTGATGATTAGGGACACTAGTAAGACTAAGATAACGAAAATGTATTTCTGTGCGCAAAAGGCTTTGCAGAGTTTATATGCAGCAAAACTGAAAGAGGAATGAAAGAAAATTGGACTTGGAGAGGGGAAAAAATGACTCAGTATTTTGGAAGAAGAGAAGGTAGTTTTAATTTGATGGAATGACGCAAGTGAGAAGTGATCCCTTCCAAATCTTGACAATGAGCCAGTCACTCACACTTTCACCTCCACAAGGAATGTGTCCTATTTTGAACAGCCAATTTTAAATGGATTACTTTCCAGTGCAGGCAGACTGCCATCAGCTGCCTAGGTTTTAGTCTCTCCTACCCGTTACCCACCTCCTCCATCTGATGCTTACAAGCCAGTCACTTGATTACACTGAAACTTGTTTTCAAGTAAATTCTTCAAAAGTGGCTTGCGCAGACATGGCTACTTTGGAATTCTTTGCAAGGCAGGTTAGGGTGTCAGGCTGTGCTGCGCATTTGTTTTTATCCTTATTGTAAATAGTGCTGCAGAATATCAGGAGTATGTGGTATTGTACTGACATAACTAATCCTGTGATGGCTGGCCTTGGGGGCAAGCAAGTACCTTCAGTCTTACTGTGCCGTGCCTGTCCTGTCCATATCTCTGCCCCATAATGTCTTTGCACACTTATGCTACACCGGCACCTGACAACTTCAACCTGCAATAATGTTGTTCCCTGCTCCAGTTTTTGCACATACGCTGCAGGAGCAAGCAAAATGTTGTCCCATACTGCTGTCTTGTGGAGCGTTCTATGTTAGCTAGTGATGCCAGTGCAATTCCACACATTGTGGCATCACACGAATGCAACTGTCCCTGCATCAGATCCTGGACATGTATTTGCTGGCTTGTGAGAGGGTTGGTGTCAGGAGTTGGCATCACTGGGCAGCTGTCAAGGACCCTTGGAAGGGCCCACTACTCATCCCTGAGACCACCTCTGTGCCCATCAAGGTTGCCAGACTCTAGATGGCTACTGAAGCAGTCCTGGAGATTTTAACAGGGCCTTCCAGGTTTAATTACATTATGCCATGCTGGAAAAGAAAATTTTCCAGAAATAGCTTCAGGCAGAGTTGGCAGCCCTGGTGCCTGTAATCTTCGTAGTGGGTGGAGCTGCTTCCTTGGGGTTCACTAAAGTAGGAAGAGAAGCCCATGGAAGGCATTTTGCCAAGGGTCCCTGAAACCCTGGGCTGGTCCTAAGTGGCTTATACACTACTAGAGAGCTTGAGATCAAAGTGATGCATTCACTAGGGAGCTTTTATAATCAAACAGAACTCATTCTGGCAAAAAGGACAGGGCAATCACAGAAACATAGCCAATAAACAGCCCCTCTTTCTAAACAAGAACAAATATTCTTGTTTTTGTTTTCTAAACAAGTCAGGCATTGGATTTTCAGATTTGGGTCTTGTGCTGTCCAAATGCAAGACCATGAGTACGATCCGCCTACATGTATACATAAAGCCATACATAAGATGGCCCAATGCATCAGATGACTTAGCGTGGTACTTGTATCTGATATTAAGAAGTGAGCAGTGTAAGCAGCAGCTGTTGCTGTTGCCTTTTGTGGCAATGTGCACAGTGCACATGTGACAATGCCCTGGCACATTGAAAATGCATACCAGTTGCGGAGGAGCAATTGTGGGAGAGGGATACGCCCAGCTCCCGCTTGTGGGCATTCTGGAATCCCTATGAGGCACAGGATGCTGGACTCAGTGGACCCAGAGCCTGAGACCCAGCAGGGCTCTTCCTACATGCCTAAAAAAGCAAATGTGTTTTGAGAGAGGGGGATTTAGAGCCAAGAAGTGAGGGAGGGGCAGATGAAATTCTCAATTCTGTTCCTGGCCATTTTCTCACTCCAGACCCCATCTCTTCCCCCCCCCCAAGTTCAAAACACATTTCTGCAAGAGCACTGCTGCATTCATAGAGCAAAATATTCTCATACCGTTTAGTTACCCATAATCCCTTTCAACTGAAATCTTCAATTCAAAGCAAAAGAAGGTTAGAATTAAGTGGCCGTTACACTCAGTTCCTGTGTGCACAGTGTTGCAGTCTGAAACATTCCCATTGACCTTTCACTGTTTGCAAAAGGAGGAGATTGCACAATTTCACCAATATGAGGGGGAAATCCACCTTGAAAATGAGGCAGGTACGGCTTTTCCCAATCCATTACTGTATTTGCTTTTGGGAAAACTGTACCTGTTGAAGTTTGTCTGTCACATAGCTGTTAAAGACATAGGAGCCTTGCCCCCAAAAGGTGGCAGTCCTACTCACTGGCAAGAAGGTAGGATGCTTCAATAGTCCAATTATGATTGTGGATGTTGGTTATGGCCTTTCTGGAATTCATTTGTTAATCGGTGAACTCTCATATAATAAAGGATGGAATGTGCCTCCAAATGATATTGATGGGTATTGAAAAGACACATTGTTGAAAAGACACATTGTTGTTGAGCAGGAATGCAACAAAATTAAGAGCATGTCATTATCTTTTGGGTGTTTTGGTAGGGTTTGTGAACTTGAAGAGCTGGGAGAGCTGTCCCCTTGTTGGGAAACCCTTCGTCGGCAAATCGTTACTCAGTACCAAACGATTATTCTGACTTATCAGGAAAACCTCACAAATCTGCATCAATACAAAGGTACTAAGTTCTGTTTTCTGTCCTATCGAATTGTATGTTTCAGTTATAATCTATGATATTTTTTTCATCTCCTGGTATATTGCTTGCCTTTTCTCTAAGGGAAAAAATCTGTTTGGGTGCACACATAGGTGGGAGTGGTTTGTTTGTTTGTTTTTAAAATATGGGTATGATTTACTTGAGCTATGGGGGCAGCACCCATGTGTGGAAGATGCAATACCATGAAATACAACTCTGCCCCCCCCCCCCGTGTGTGCACCCAAGCAGATACGCAAGCAAGATAATAGGACTTTAAAGGAAATGAGAGATCTTGTGTGCCTCCAGGCTTACGTCTCTACCCAGTACATGTTACTAGAAAAGCGGTTCCCAATCCTCTCCGTGCCACAACCCACCTTGTCCTCCCAGGTGGATCGCGACGTGCTGCTCCTGGTGGTGCCAGAGGCCTCTTCCGAGTCGTGCCGGGCCCGCAACCCACTCTACTGGCCTCTGTGGGCCTCAGAATGGTCCGCAGAAGCATTGGAAACTTACTTCTGGTTTTCGGAAACTGCTTATGAAAACCAGAAATAGCTTTCCTACACTTCTGTGGGCCTGTGGAGGCCAGTAGAGTGAGTTGTGGGCCTAGCACAACCGGAAGAGGCCTCCAGAGGCTCCTGATAAGTAATTGGGCTACTGGAATGGTTCCAATTTGGAGACAAACTGGCACAAGGGCGGGTGAGAGGGGTCCAACTCGTGACCCACTCCGTGTTGCCTCCGCAACCCACCAACCCACCCACACTTTGAGAAACGCTGTACTAGAGGGATAGCTGATGGAGAAATGGGAGATGTGCAGGTCTTCCATTCCCTCTTGTACTGCTTACAAATGCGCACATAGGTTCTCTTGAGGGGGAAGGAGCTTCTCTTTCCACCTTTTAGAAAGAAACATTGTGTCTTAAGTTAAGGGGCTGCCTGATCCAGCATAGAGAAACGCTGGTTGAGCTGCCGGTCCGCTGGTGTTGTTTTCGACACCTGTGGAGTAAGCAGCGCTGGCGCTGAGGCCGGGGGAGGAGGGGGCGATTGGCCGGCCAGGCCAGGGCGGGGATATCAGTGGTGCACTCCACCAATATCATAACCCCCTTCTTGGGCCTGGGTGGTCTTACACGGCTGGCCTTACATGGCCTCCCTGGGTGTGCGCCAGCAAAATAGCCGATGCACATCCGAGGAGGCCCATTGGGGCCGCTGGGGCTGACACTGGGAGAAAAGGGTGTGCCCCAGCTCCGCTGGTGCAGACCACATCCTACTTAAGATGCAGTGGCTGGCTGTTTATTCATTAGTCATGACTGATGACCCACTCCTATCTGGGCCTTGCACTGACGAAACACGTGATCTGTCAGTGCAAGGCCTGGGTTGCTGGCATGGCAGCCGCTGTGACAGCACATGAGGCCAGGGCCAGCAGTGTAGTTGGCTGGCAGGCACATGCCAATGAACTCTGGAGTCCCCGCCGGAGCAGGTAAGTTGGCAGAGGGGGTGTTTCGGGGGAGGATCAGGGTGGAGATGCCTTAATCTGAAAATAATCATAGGCAAACAGTACCCAATGTATTTCAAGCTTAGAAAGCTTCAGAGGATAAATTTCAATTACTATTTATATAATCGTATAAAGATAATAAACATCAGTATACCTTTTGAGACCTTGCATTAGAGATCATCAGTTGGAGGCCCCTGAGCCCAGTCTGGCTCTCTGAGGGGTACAACCTGGACATTGGTGACAAAAAAAGTGTGTGGAGCAAGTGCATCTGTGGCAACAGGACTTGCGAACAGGCTACTTTTGGGGGACAGGGTTAGGGAGGTTTGTCTGTTTTCCAAGTAGCCTTTCATGAAGTTTAGCTGCTGTTCTGGGTTTTATGCTGCGGTTTGGTCCTTCCTTTCTCCTCAGTTATGACCATGCAGGAATTATTCTCTTCGTATGTTTCCTCAGGTCCATCATTTAAAGCAAGTAGCCTGAAAGCTGATAAGAAACTAGAGTTTGTGCCCACAAATTTACACATACAGCGAATGAGAGTCCAGGATGATGCAGGATCAGGTATTTTGGCTTATTTGTGTATTGGTGTATAATAGTCAGTCCTAGTTTGTTTATTTTTAAAGAAAAAAACTTCTTGGGTTCAGTTTCCATACTTTGTTTACAAGTGCTAATTTTGCTCATGCAACTCGGAAGTAAAACTTCATTAGGATTTTCTATAGTAAGGTTCTTTATTCTGTTGGAGGATGGGGGAAGAGGGGCCAAAACATAGAAAAAAGTTGAGGATATTTTTTTTTTTTTTGCAGTTTGGATAGGGAGCCTCATGAAGCCATAGAGATGAATTCAGGGATTGAGGGCCCAATCCTATCCAACTTTCCAACGCGGATGCAGCCATGCCAACAGGGTGTGCACTGCCTCCTTCGGTGGGGGGGGGGGGAGAGTCATGGAGGCCTCCTCAAGGTAAAGGAACATCTGTTCCCTTACTTTGGGGGATGCATTGCAGCTGCATCGACCCTGGAAAGTTGGATAGGATTGAGCCCTCAAGCAGATATTTGCTGAATCTGGAGGGTGCCCTCTGTGACTTCATGGTGGACAGGAGGGGGCTTGTGAAGACTCTTGAGCCCAAGGAATGGTGGTTGGGAGGAAGGTTGTGCTTTGCAGAAAAACGTGAAACCCCTTATCTGCATAGTACTTGTCATCTTCCTAGACAAAACTTTCCATAGATATCTTCTATTCGTAGGCTTTTAAGGACTCCTCCGTAAAGGAACTCCTATAAAACTATCACGATCCTGCTTTTTCTTTGGAGGAAAATGAAGTACCCAAATATAATCTCGCATTGGCTATTCTCATGCAAGTATATGAGCGCTATCCCTGGGCCTTATCCTACTTGGCATGTGCCTTGAGTTTTTTTTAATCGCATAGTAGAACTCGGTATTCTGCTGTCCGGACCTCAGTGAGCTCTCCATTCACTTCAGAGGAAGAGCCTACTCCATGAGCACAAAGGAATGTGCATATGCAGCATTCCTTGTACTCAAGGATCCATTAGCCTTTGTACTCAGGGAACTTCTTGTTTAGGGCACCTGTTCATAGTTGCTGATTTACTCACGTAGCGCCAACGTATTATTCAAGGTTTGTATTACAGGGAAGAACTTTGGGCTTACACATTTGCCCATTCTTGGCAGTTACTGGTGATGAGTGGTCATTACTGGTCATGTCATCACTCTCCATGCCTGTACCAGTAAGGTGAAAGTGAGGAAGTCCAAAGTTCTGTCTCATGATCCAAATGTGATGGCGCTGTACAAGTCAATCAGCCACTAAGTTAGGTGCCCTGATCAAGAAGTTCCATGAGTACACGGGCTTCAGTGGAGAGGAAGCGTCATGTGCTCTCTTGCACTATATGCGCCCCCCCACACACACACACACAACGAAGCATTGGCAGTGGCGTTCCCAGCCCTCCCGGCGCCTGGGGGGGCGGGTTGGAGCGCCCCCCCAAGTAGCCGGGCTCGGGGCTGAGCGCCCACTCCGCGTCTCCCCGGCCTCCGTAGGCTGCGCTCCGAAGGCTGGGGATAAGGCCTCCTTAAAGCGACCGCCCCGTTCGGCGGTCGAGAGCTTTATGAAGAAGCCGAACGCGTCGCTGGCTTTTATAGGGTTTGTGCATGCGCAAACCCCCACCGCCCCGTTCGGCGGTCGAGAGCTTTATGAAGAAGCCGAACACGTCACTGGCTTTTATAGGGTTTGTGCATGCGCAAACCCCCAGCGACGCGTTCAGCTTCTTCATAAAGCTCTCGACCGCCGAACAGGGCGGTAGCTTTAAGGAGGGCTTATCCCCAGCCTTCGGAGCGCAGCCTCCGGAGGCCGGGGACACGCGGAGTGGGCGCGCTGCTTCGGAGGGGCGCGCCAGCCGGGCTCTGGTGCCGCGCCGCTCTGCGCAGCCCCGAGCCCGGCTGCCGCACCCCTCGCCCACTCAGCGCCTGGGGGGGAGCACACCTGCTCCCCCCATATAAGAACGCCTCTGGTCAGTGGCCTTCCATGCCAGGATCGTAACATGAGAGTGCGTACACAGATAAATCCAGTGAGGTTACATTAACAAATGTTTTGTCAGATCCTGACATCATTCTTACACAGACTTCCTTGTCTATGGATAGGGGATCATGGCTTTCAGAACTGAACACTTTGTAGCCGTAGCTGGACTTAGAGGGTACTTAGCTTTTAGCATTTGTAAACCTATTGTAAGATTAATAGAGCACCTGGCTGCATACTTAAGAAATTACATTTTTGAAGCTTGAATTCTTAGACTTGCATTCCAAGTCAAAATAATAAGCCTTTTCCTTAAACCTCTTTCCCCTTTCCCCCCTGCGTTTGGTCTGTTTAGATCAGAATTATGACATAGTAACTATAGGAGCACCAGCAGCTCATTGTCAAGGCTTTAAATCTGGAGGTCTGCGGAAAAAGCTGCATAAATTTGAAGACGCAAAGAAACAGTAAGTAGAATGATGATCGTAAACTCTGTTTTATTGCCTTTCCTGGGGTCCTAATTTTGTATAAAAAAATCTCATCCCATGTTTTTTGTTGCCTCTTCACATAGGAATCTTTCCCCCCAAAGTAAGAAGACTAGAAGCAGTTTATTCAAAGAGCAGGAAAGAAGGTTTTTTTTACTTCTGTTTTTTAACCAGTTTCATTCAACTTTTAGTGTAGATGATTTCATAGCTAATGAATGCTTAATATGCTATTTTATACTTAAGCATTAGCTCTTCATGTTTAGAAGTTGCAGTTAGGATTGCAGTGCCCAAGTTGAATGTTGGCTATTCAGAACCTTGAGCTGCAGAACCTTGAGCAGACTCCAAAATTCAGAGGCAGCTGAGCTCTTCCTGAGCCCCCCTCTGCTTCAGTGGTTGCTACAGCACTGTCAGTTCCTGGCCACTGCCATTTTGAATGTGATATTTGAATGTGATATTTGACTCTTCCATGGCTTAAAATGGCAAGGCAAAAAATAATATATATGCTGATATTGGGAAGGCAAAAAGAGTAGCTGAAGAGGCTCCCGTTTCCTGAAATACAGTGCTAGCATTCCTTCTACCTACTCTCCTAGTAAATACTAATACTAAGGACTATATCCATCCATAATCATGATCCAATTTTAGAAACACTATACTGTATATTGTGTATTTGATGATGTCATCCCCCCCCCCCCCCGTGCATTTAGGTAATATCTCTTTATATGTTCTAGGAAATTGTTTTTAAAACTGACTCCTAATATTGTAATAATCTGAGTTTTAAATACCGTATTGTCCCGAGTATAAGATGCACCTGATTATAAGACGCACCCTTAAGGTTTGGTGCTATTAAAAAGATTTAATTAAATCACTGGCATTAAATTGCAACAACCTAATTATAAGACTCACCCCTAGTTAAAAAACTTAAATTAGGAAAAAAAGTGAGTCTTATACTCAGACCAATACGGTATATATTTAATGACTGTCTTGAATGCAGTTTCCTTTCTGAAGTCAGAAGGAAACATGGCTAAACTAATTTTCCTAGCTTTTGTCTCTGTAATTTTCTAAAAGCAGTCATTAACTATGCTTGAAAACATGCTGTAATAGTGCAAGTCCTATTTTTGACCTTTTAGCTATGATTTTAAGAGTTCCCTGCCAAAAGAAAGTCAATCCATGTTTCTTAAGAGCAAAAACCAGGGCCAAAGTAAATGTTATGCTAAAATGTTGTTGGGCCAGAATATTTGGTTTGGCTTTTTGGGTGGTTTTTTTGGCCGGGTGCTCCAGTCTGGATCAGGACCACAGGGAGGGGATATTTGACCCATTCTCCTTGTGCTGCAGTCCTGACAAACCCCACACCCCAAAATGACTGTTGGCTCCAGTAGGGAAACTCACGTTGGCACCACTGGAAGCTTCCCTCCTGGAGCTAATAAAGGCATGAGAGGTAGTTTTCATTGAGACTGTGATGTGGTGGGGAAGGATTAAATGCCCCCTCTCTGCACCATGGTCCCAATCCTAATTTGGCTCCCCCCGCAGCTATTTAAGTCAAAAATAAATAAATAAATAAATAAAAGCAAAACATGCAGGATCAAACTACGCACTGAACGTTTGACCCATAGTCTGCTTCTGATAGTAAATCCTGATTGACTATTTCTTGTATTTCTGGTATTTCTTGGTATTTCTTGTATATCTACTTATTGGAGAGCAGGTGCTTGGTTACTTTTTTCTGCTTGTCAAAACAGCACCGGAGAGGCTGTTTGGCAGAACTGGAAACAAATGAACTGAGCTCTTATTAGAACTACTTTGTATATTACATAGTAGCATGGGAGGGCTTTATATTTCTGTTTTCTGTGCTGTGTTGAACTTTTATTGTTCAGTTCAGTACATTGATCATAACTTTATTTTATAATGTTCAAATATGTCTCTGTGATCTGTGTGGAGATGCAGGATTCCCAGGGGAATAATGTGCAAACTGGCTCCCATGCATGTGATTTGCCGCCATTTTGACACTTGCTGGCCACACACACACACACACACACACACACACACACACACACACACACACACACACACACACACACACACACACACACACACACACACACACACACACACACACACACAGAGTTATATATATAGTTATATATATATAGTTATATATATATGTAGTTATATATATAACTGAGCAGCCCCATGTTGGGGCTAGAGGCCTGGGAAGGGGGGATAGGATACGGCGTCTGCTACGGATGCTGGTCCCACCCCCTCCCGGGCCTGATCTGCCCACCCCACCCTGCCCTGTTATGCCCCCACTCTCCCCCAGCCCCTGTGCCGCTTGTAGCGGTCTTACCTGCTCCGGCACGCTGGGGGCCTGGATACAGCATCAGCAGGATGGTGCAGGACTTCCTACTGGCGCCACCTCCCCTCCAGGTGTTTGTGACACCCGTGCTGCAACTGCAGCGCCGGCTTCCACAGCCCATGGGATTGGGCTGTAAATCTATTATGGGACAAGTGCCGCCACAGAAGTCGGGGTTTCAGTTGGACTTTTGAGTCGTAAGAAGATGTAAATATGAGTAGGGAGTGAAAATGTCATGGTCTATCAAATGTTTATACTACAGTTGATGTCCAAAATTGTTGGTTATCACCAACTGGTTTTTTTTTTTTAATCTTCAAACAGAACAATTAAGATTTCTCAACTCCTTTACATAGATATTATTTCATGAATGTCTCATTTTCTTGCAATTGCAATGGTTGGATCCATCCTCTCTTGTCACCACAGCTTGTCATGTTACTGTTAACAAAAACCAATATTTTTCTGGGGAAAATATATGTGGGAAAGATCTAGATCAATATAGGTAGATATGTTAAACACCCTCTCTCTTGGTTTAGGCACTTTGCTTTCACTGTCAGAGTTCAAAAGCATATCTGTTCTTTCTCCAGAAGAAAATGGTCCAATAAATACAATAAAATGACCTATTTTTAAAAAAAATCTTTGTGTTTCAATTATTATTAATACATAATTATATATTAATAATTAAATCTTAATATTTATACACCACTTTTCAACAAAAACGGTCACAAATCGGTTTACATAGCAATATTAATAACATGTACACAACAGGGAACAAAGACAGACGTCGCCAAAAACATAGAAGTAATTTTGTAATGCATGAATAAGACACATAAAGAAAAAAAGAGATGGCATAAGTTCACCATTGTTATAATAAAGAAATACCACTATATTGGATCAGGTTGGACAACTGTACAGCAATGATTCTTTCCACTGTCTTTAGCAGACCTAGGTTGAAGGCTCCTTTCCCTGATTGAGTTTAACTCGGTAGGAGACACATTAAATACTTGTATCATTTATAGCCAACAATCTATAACACAGCTAGAGAATAGAACACAAGTCTGCCAGCCACAGTTCCAGTGTAGATGGCTTGTGCAAAGGGTGTGTTAGGAGGAGAGATTAGTCTCCACCTGCTCTTTAGTGGTGTTTCTCTATCATTAAGAACACCAACTCTTTCTACATTCCCATTTACACTTGTGGGCACTGAGGCCAAGGAGCATGACCTACCCCAGGCCACCTAAGAAGTCCATATCTGAGGTGAAACTTGAACCCAGGTGTTCCATGTCTAGTTTCACCTTCTGATCCTGACAGGTATCTGTCTGTTTATCCCCTACTCCTGAATGTTGATTTAGAAGTGGCAGTGGCAGTGAATCTCTTAACTATGCTGTCACAATATTATGAGTCAGTTGACAAATACGTTCCGTTTCAGTTCTAACCATGGCCAGTTCATGCAAAGCACATGAAGTTGTGCTTGGGTATTGTAAAGAGAGAGAGAAGACAGTCTGAGAGACTCTGCTTGCACTGCACAAGCACAAATTTGCATTAACAGGGAGTGGTGAAAACTGAAATTAGGAAGTATTTGTCAGTCCTTGGAATGGCCTGGTTCAGATCCAGTCTGGATTGTGAATTCAAGCCTAAGGAGCACTGAGTCTGCACCCTCTCCTATCATGTCTCCTTTCCTCCTTGCCCCAGGGCCTGTGGTGGTGGTGGTGGTGGTGGTAATTTGTACCCGGGCCTGGGGTCCATAAGAGGGGCTGGAAGGCAAAGGAGGCGGCCCAGAAATTTTCCTATCTGCAGGAGGCGCATGCCACGCGCACACTCCGTAGCAAAAAATAAATGGATCCCTGCTGCAGGCAGCCCTCGCTGGCTCCAACGACGACGATCTGGTCCTGACCTCCAAGTCCCATAAGGCAAAGTGGCACAGTGCTACTATGGGGGTCTGCGTGCTGTGAGGGAGGGGCATGAGCTTTGTCCCTGTGGCTGCTGGGGTTTCTGGCAGCATTAGTAGCCTGGTAAAGCCTGCCATTAGTGGGAAACCCTCATCCCCAGACAAGGAGCTGTTGATAAAGAGTCATGCACAGGATTTTGATGAAGGGGCAGATGCAGAACATGAAAATGAAAAACAGAAAGAAACAGACAATAGTAAGTTTATCTGTATTGTGAATTCTTAGCATGAGCAAAGATGTTCAAATCAAATGTGCTTTCTTGTCTCTCTTCCTCATTTATTTATTTATTTATTTATTTATTTGTTTATTTATTTAAAGGCTGCCAATCCCACCCCCTTTCGGGCCCTATCTGCCCATCGCCACCCCTGTCCCACTCTGTTGCCACCCTCCCCCACTCTGTTTTGCCCCTTCTCCCCCTTTGGGAAGGGGCCCAAAAGAAACTTTGTACTCGCTGATAAAATTCCTCTCAGAGGCCCTGCCTTGCCCTGTTCAGTGAAGGAATCCTGCCTGATTGAACCACAGCCCTGCATGTTGTCCATACTGGGAGCTGTAGTTTATCTAACTGAGGTGCACAAGAGAGGGTGTGAGACCAGAATTTGAAATTGGTTTCCTATCCTGATTTGGAAGTCAAGGTTCAGATCACACCAGAATGCTTGCATCACAGCCCTTTACCAGGAGGTGCGGGGGAAGGATAAGGATATTATGCATGAACTTGGTAGTACTTGGGATTGCATTCAAGATCTAGCAAACCATGGATCATCTGATTTGGCCCATAGTGTGTTTGGCCCATGTATTTCAACATAATGGGGCAACAGCATAGTTAAGAGATCACTGAAGGACAGAGGTGAAAAGTATGCGTTCAAATTTATAATAAATTTAGTTTTCCCCATCAAAGAGAGCGATTCATTTTCTTCCTTATTAAGAGTTCTTCCTATACAGACATTTCTGCTGTTGAAAGTCAATGTAATTAATCTTAGTTCCAGAGTTTTCATTTTCTGTTTAATGCAGATTTTTTTTTTAAAAAAAATGATTCTCATCAGCTATCACAATCTCTGGAATAAAGAGTGCTAGTGAGAACATGGGCATCATAATCCTCTGAAATTATTGGTGTTTAGTGTTGCATAAGTGAGAGGATGGGAAGGGAAGCAGTCCAGTCCATTGCATTGGCTTCTTCACTCAGCTCTTCCTTTCTATACTAACTTCAACCAATCCCTATTACCTGCTGGAAGCCCTCTGTCACAACAAAAGGGTGCGGTTTTCAGATCTGCATGGAGGTCATTATGAAGCCGTTACATAGGTCCGGAATAAAAAAGCTATTTTAGATGTGTCCCTCTCCCACTTTGGTCAGCAAATTTACACCATATTGTAATCTGCTTTTGAAAATCTCTTCAGTTTCAAAAGCAGTTTGTCATGCGACTTGGAAATTTGCTGTTCAAGAAATGCAAACTCAAAGCCCCTTTGGAGAACTAGTTGGGTGGTTCTTAAGGATCCTGGCCATAGATATTTGGGTACCAAAGTTAAATATCGCCAAACTGTAGAACTATGTTTGCATTTCATAGTTGGTCATTCAGTGTGTAACTTACCTTTTGTGCTGATGTAGCCAGAAATCTACGGAATGGACTACAAATCACCTTTCATTCTGTATTATTTGTAATTTTGTTTTGCTAATAAGTTTAATGACATGAACATAATGGCATGGACATGCTGTATTAAAACTATTAAAACAATTAACATGTTATCTAATGTTGCTTTGCTTTGTTTTCTGCTTTTGATATTTGCTAACAGATAATGGCTAATTTTCTTTTGATTTTTTTTCTTTAGCAGTTATGAGGAATGTTGGTGAGTTTTCAGTTTCTGAGAGTTTTGAGGGGGGAGCTTTCTTCTGTGTGTGTGTGTGTGTGTGTGTGTGTGTGTGTGTGTGTGTGTGAGAGAGAGAGAGAGAGAAAGAGAGAGAGCTAAGATTCCTGGGTTAATAATATAAAAGAGGGTTAATGCTTTGCATCCTGCCCTTTGCTAAATTTTAAATGAACGCAGTTGTGGTTTTTAAACTGAGGTGTATGGTATATCACTGTGTCCTTTTCGGCTGCATTGGTCATTTTGTTAATGAACAGCTAACATTTATACATCATTTTTGATGTTTAGAACATTAGGAGACAATTGGAATGCTTGAACTTGCTTAGATGACTGCTTTTTGTTTAGAAATCAAAGATACTCAAAATGCTACTTGAGCATTTTCACTTTTGCTTGAGATTAGCATTCTTACATTTGCAAAAGTTTTAATATATGAATCGGCTGTACATTGAGACAATAGATATTGGTGGCAGACGATGTGTTCAGTGGCCTAATTTATAAAAGGTGAGGTGCTTGTTCTCCAAGTGCTTGGAAGTCATAGTCAAGGTTCACGTGTCTCACAATTTAATTTTGGTTCCATGCAGCGTTCCTGAGCCTTGAGCTCATGTGCATCGTCCTCCCCTATGTGCACAAGTAGAAGAAAGTTTCTATGTTTTATCATGGTTTAGAACAAGGGTGTAAAACTTGTTTTATACAGTGGGCCGAATAGCATTCATGGTGCCTGCTGAGGGCTGGAAATGACGTCATTAAGCCAGAATTGAATTTATTAAGCAGGTGATGACCAGAAATAAATACTTTGTTCTCACCTAGGAACTCATTAGCTGCAAATGTCAAAAGAGAAAATATGCAAATCTTGAATCATATTTTCAAGATATGGGAGAACCTAATTATCATGCAGGCCGCCCTTTCAGCAACACTGCTTCTGCCGAGGCATCGCTTTACAGCTCAGCAGCTAAGAGGTACTCTGCAAAGGGATGTCTCATCAGAAGTGGTGCTGCTGGAAGGGTGGCCTGCGTGATAATTAGGCTCTCCCAATGCCTTGCCAGCATCTTCTTTCTCCTTCTCTCACCCCTTGTGGTCTGCCCTTTCCTTGTCTTCTGAGGCCTCCTTCCATCTCTCCCTCCCAGCACCTTGGCAGAAGCAGTGCTACTGAAAGGGCAGCGCTAAGACAGCCCAATTATTACATGGGCCGCCTTTTCAGCAGTGACACATTGGCAGAAGTGGCACTGCTGAAAGGGTGGCCCACGTGATAATTGGCCTTTCCCAGCTCTGCCCTTTCAGCAGTGCCACTTCTGCCGAGGTGTCACTTTGCAACTGAGCAACTGACAGCAGCTGATTGTGGTGCTGGGAGAGTCCAATTGGCATGTGCCAGATAAAGAGCTTCTGTGGGCCACTTCTGGGCTATGTCTGTATGTTTGACACCTCTTGTTTAGTACATGCCTGGATTTGGTGCAATGTCTGAACCCAGCAAATCCTGGCTTGTTCTTTCCACAATTTGGGACCAAGACAGTACATGAAAGTTCCAGGATTAAACCATGATTGTCTGCGATATCTGGACCCAGCCACATTAGCTGGCCTGAAAGCCCCTCAGCTTCTTCAAATTTGTGCCAGTTGGTTGTGTTTGGTTAATCCAGTGATACAGGGAAAACACTTAGTATATGCACCAAAGCATTATTTATTGTACATGTTACAAGACTGACCCTGGCCTTAAAAGTAGTTTCTGGGGCTCAGCAACCCTAAATCATAGCTCAAATGGGGCCCTAGAGATGTTGGTTAGATGTCTCTGCTATTTTTCTTATGGGTCCTTGTGTACAAATGCCTACATGTATGTATGCCCTGCCTGCAAGAACTGCCTTATCTTTCAATGGAGAAAGAGTTGTGCCCAGAAAGGAACATCCACATAGATCAGTTCCTTCCATAGAAGGGACTGAGACTGTCCTTGCAATCATGAGGTTGGTGTGTGCATCAGCGTTCATGCAACACTCTAAATCAGGCTAGAGTTGGACTTTAATCTAGATACACGAGCCTACATTTCTATTCATGCAAGGGCTAGACTAGGTGCTCTTGCATCCTTAGATCCCCAGTCTAGGAAATATGGAATGAAGTGACTTACTTTAAAGGCTTGTTTTGCAGATAGGGCTGTGGTGGTTTAGTGGTTAAGACGCTGAACTACAGACTGGAAGGTCGGTAGGACATCAGTTCGAAACCCGAGTGCCGCGTGATGGAGTGAGCTCCCATTTCCTGCCCCAGCTCCTGCAAACCTAGCAGTTCAAAAGCAAGAAATTGCAAGTAGATAACTTACCGCTGCAGTGGTACCTATTTAACAGCTTTCTGCTAGTCATGCCAGTCACATGACCACGGAAGCATCTTTGGACAGGGCTGGCTCTTCAGCCTTAGAAACAGAGATGAGCACCGCACCCCAGAGTCGGACACAACTGGCTATAGAGCAGGGGATACCTTTACTTTGCAGACTAGTTAGATTAACAAATACTATTTGCCTTCATGTCAATCACAAGGGCTACAAATTCAAATTAATTATAATATATGTAATGCAGTATGACATCTGTGCAAGCATTAAAAAACATTGTCTCCAAACATAGCATTTATTTAAATAGATTTTCCACCTGAATGCATCCATCATATTCATCTTTGTACACATCCACAAATGTCTGTAAATCAATATGAGTTAAAGTTTTCAGAAATTATTTTTATGGTTTAAATTGCCAATGAAGAGATGGTAGCTGTTCATTTGGGAAAATGCTTATGAAAAACTGATGTGTGAACCTCATGCCATAAATTTTTTATTCTCCCAGGACTTCCAGAGGACACTCTCAAGTCCTTTACTCTTCGGGAAAGCGCCTCCTTCTGGGTCAGTAAGCAGGAAAGGAAGCATGTTTCCCTGAACTGCCCTGCTAGAGGTAGAGAAGCAGAGTCATGGTGGAGTGCTCCTGAGCTCAAACCTCTTGTGCTCTCTCTCTTCCTCCCCCCACCTGAGACAGAATAGATAGGGCTAGGGACCCTTCACGGTGGGAGGAGTGAAAGCTTTATGTGCTTGCTCCCCCAGCAGTATCAGGGAGGCCACGCATATTTTGTTTTTTTGCTGCCATTAGGCACCCAATCTTTGCTTCACCAGGCAGTGCAAAAGGAGAGGAATGTTGCTGGCCTCTTCTGGAGCATGGCCTGTAGTCCGTGGGAGATTGCGTGCATGCTCCCCCACCAACAGGGTGCAGGCAGAAGGCCAAGTGTCGCAGGGCAGGCATTTAGCACACCACGACTTTCCGCTGCACCAACAGCAGGAATGGCGTTGTCCTCAAGCCCAGAGGAGTTTGCTGGGGACACGGCCACCATCTCAGACCATGACCCAGCCTGTTTGATTGCACTTCTTGCTCCTTTGGGATCAGGTAAGGAAGGGGTGAGTAATCCACCCCCAGCCCTTCCTTTAACATTACAAGATCACGAGGGAGGGGGGTGTTGGGCCTGTTCCCAGCTTCTTCATTGGGTCCAGGCCCTTGTTTCTCAGGAAGTGGCTTTGGGGTCAGGAAAGAAATGCCATGGTTGCTTCCAAGTCCCCATGTAAGAGGCTCTATAAGGGCAAAAGGAAGTGCAGGAGGAGCTGCCTCCGGCGCAGGTCCAAGTGCAGGCACAAGAGGGGACACAGGTTTCCTAGTAGTACTTTGTCCATGGGGGATGGCCCTCATGCTTGGATTCTGAACCCCTTTCCAGCAGGGCTTGGGTGTGGAAGAGTCATAAACAGGTGCCATTAGTCCTCAAAGCAGCATGGATCCTCTTTTCTGATACCCCTGCTGGGATCTCTCTCCACTCCTTCTGGTAGTGCGGGGTCAGGCTGTCCTATGAACTTAATGTCCATGCTATGCATGACCCACCTCTCCAGACAGGGCAGAGGCTTCCTCTTTCATCAGAATAGCAAGAAGTGGGAGAGTTGTTGGATGTGGAGATGGATCAGCCTGCCTCCCACCTGTATAGACTTTTCCTGGTGGGTGTTTTTCTAGTTTTGCTTACTAAGTCATATGCTACAGCTCTAGGGAAACAAGTCAAAGCATGAAGTGGCCACCCCCCCCCCATCTCCCAAGGGGGTACGAGTGGTCTTTCCACAAAGGGTACTCAAGGCTCCAACGGTACATTTCCCACAGGTTTTTGAGAAGGACTGGAAAACTGAATGGGCTAAACTCCTGCTATATAAGCAGGTGAGCCAACCAACCAACTAATAAGCTCTACACTTTCCACAGGGTGTTATGGACCAGCTTAAGGTCCCCATCATGGCTGCTCCCATGGATGCTTTAACATCTGCCACAGTTATTCCAGCAGATGACAAGGGGGGGGGGCTAAGGACCTTTGTGACAAAAGAGTGGAAACAGCCTTGAGCAAGAACTTTGAAGCTTCTGCTCTGGCACCCAGAATTCCATGATTAATTTCATCTTTGTTTGGGTGATATACTTATGGGAGATGAGTTGGCCTCAACTGAACCATCTTTGAAGCAACTCAGAGAATGACTGAAGAATATATATTTGTCTGTGGGGCTTCTGGCAGATTCTTTTCTGGACATTGTTCAGGTCCAGTCTAGCCCACTGTCCACCAATATTATGGCTGGATGTAATATCTGGCTACGGAATTCGGATATAGACCTGGGCTCTCAAGCCAGATTAGCCTGAGGGCCCAATGGTCTTATGTACACTTTTCCTCCACTACTGCTGCTTCACCAACTGGGCGACCTGATTACATCAGGCAGGGACACTGTTGGCTAAACTTCAACTTTTTGTTCTCCATGAGGATACGGTCTTCTACAGTCAGATCCTACTGTTTACCCAAGGTCGATGTGATGTTTCATATCATAGATCTCTGGAAGTGGTCTTGTCCAAATCCTTTCCATCCAAAGGTGAAGAAGTGGCATAGGCCTTGAAATCCTTTTTTTTGGTTTTATTTAGACAGGTTGGTGCCAATGCATAGGTCTGAACATCTTTTTGTATCCTTTCTGGATTCTGTGTTGGGATGGAAGGTGTCTGGGGCTAGCATCTCTAAGTGGTTGTGTGACTGTATTTCGTTGACATATGAGATGTTGGCCTCCAGCAGGGATTATGGCTCATTCTGTTTGTGTGGCTGTAACATCAGCTGCTTTTCTTGAGGAGTTATTCAAGGCAACTACATGGGCTTCAGTGCATATCTTTGCTAGATGTTACAAGACAGCCTTCTACTGATGCAGCCTTCAGGTGCAGGTGTTGCATCAGGTTGTGGAGTCATAAGTACAGATTCTCTGAAGCCCACCCTGGTATAGTACTGCTCTGGTACATCCCAAAGAGTAAATGACATATGGATGCCCACCAGGAGTCATGGGAGAAAAGCAAAATTCTTATTGTGAATTTATGTTCTCCAGGACTCTTGGAGGGTATTCCCTTACCTCTTTCTTCAGGTCATCTGATTGTTGTTTTTAGGTTTCTGTCTATGCTGTGTGTGGGGTCAGGGACCCTTGGGGATGGTTCCAGATTTTCCATTTTCTCTCCCTTCTGTTTCTGCTCCAAATTGTTTATGAACTCTTAGGAGCAGAAACAGAAGGGAGAGAAAATGGAAAATCTGGAACCATCCCCAATGGTTCTTGACCTAGAAAATCTGGAGCGGCTTTCCAGCATATGGCTTCTAGCTTTGTTAGCAGTATTCTGGTCCCTGTTTTTCATGTTAGTTTTGTGCTGTTTGGATGTGGTTGAGGGAATCTATCCCTTTGCCTATTTGGTCTGGGGAGCATGGAGCCATCTCCCCTAAGAGGAGGTGCTGTAAAGCTTGGCCTTGCCTATTGACCCAGAAGGAGAGAGGATTTCCCGAAGAAGAAAGAACTTACGAATGCCCTCCAGGAGTCCTGGAGAACAGAAGATCATGGTAAGGTTTTTCTTTTTCCTCTCATTTTGACAATTTGCTTCCTTTTTTCTTTTAATACAAGCCTGACCAGAATAATGCTGCATGTGCTTTACTGCCAATTATATTCTAATCCTGCATGGCATCTCTCACTGTTTAAGACAATTACCTGTTGTTCTGTCAATATTATGATGTGACTATACAGTAAATATGGTGTAAGGATCCTTAAATATCCATCCCTTGAAGAGAAGGGGAATGCTGCCTTTAAAATGTTATCAGGGCAGTTATGCATGATCCACAACCCTGATGATTGCCTCTGCATTGCATTCTTAAGGGATAGTCCTAGGTTACAGTGCAATCCTGCTTAACTATATACGACCGGCCTAAAGGGCCGGCTGCTGTATCCTATGGCCCATTGTAACCTGCCCCGGCCTAGGCTCTACTTAGGGTAAGGGGACGTTCGTCCCATTCCTCCAGTGTAAGCTGCGTGGGCTGCAGTGGGCCTCCTCGGATGTACACCAGCTTTGAAGCTGGTGTACATCTGGGGTGGGGTGTAAAGCCGGCGTGTGCTGGGAAAGGGCTCACGATATCGGCGGAGTGCGCTGCTGATATCCCTGCCCACTCCCAGCCCGGGTCAGCCAATGGCCGCTCACGGCCTCCCCTCCCCCTGCCCCTTGCGCCCACTGGCGCTGAACTTACCATTGTTGGCGGGTGCAGGGTCCGGAGGCAGCAGAGTGAGGGCCGCCAGCCTCTGTGCCGGTGGCCCTTACTCAGCCTCTGTGCCGGCGACCTTTACTCACGAGTCATCGCAAATGTGCTTTATGGCACATTTGCGACGCTTTAGAGCGGCGGAGCACGCGCCGTGCCACTCTAAACTTAGTCAGGATTGCGCCGTAAATCTCTTAAAACAAAAACCTTTTTGATCAGTGCCAAATTGCTTTCAAGGTCCTTGCAACGCCAATTTATTTTAGATAAATATGCTTTGCTTAATCAGTTGTTTTTTAAAAGACCTTTGCAAACGGCTTTCAGAGTTCAGAATTTCAAAGTTCCAGGTTAGACCTGGAAGATCCAAGTTCATATCCCTGCTCAGCCACGAAGCTTCCTGGGTGGCCTTGGGCCAGTCACTATCTCTCAGCCTCACCTACCTTACTGGGTTGTTGTGATGACAAAAGGAGGGGAGGAACTACACCACCCTGAGCTCCTTGGAGGAAGGGTGGTATAAAAAATGTGAATGAATGAGAATTTAGATCCCTGAAAAGACCGTGATTGTAGAGTCATTTGTTGTCATCTAAAGGCACATACTCGAAGATCCACATACCCAAAGTGATGTTCAAAGCACTGTCCCCAGACCTTATTGAATACCACTCCGGAAAACATGACATGGTTTTCAAAAGCAATTTCCAGCGCAGTGTATGGAAGGAGCTGCTGTTCTAACAAGAAAGTTAGGACACCCACTTCGTGCATTCAGGTCATGCACCCACATAATGCGGCCCTCCTTCAGCTAGGTGCCAACAAAGGTGCCAACCAACAACATTCTGACATAGAGATACCCATTTGACAATGCTTGCAGTTGTATAGCAAAGCTGTGTTTCTTGGGTGCCATTGTTCAGTCATTAAAATACGTTGAAGAACCAGTCACTGAGATTGGAAAAACAAACCGTGACTGCAATCCTATGCGTGCTTCCCTGGGAGTAAGTTCCATTGAATGTGATGGGGCTTACCTCCAAGTAGACAGGCATAGGATGGCACTGTAAGTCACTTAAAAAGAAAATTCAAACCTGCCATTTTTTCCACATTAAGAAATGCTAGCTGTCATTCCTTAAGCTACGCTTGCACAGCTTCTGACCTGTCAAACTCAACACAACCCATTGACAGTATATGATAATCCAACAGGGGTAAGAGAAACACCCTGAGTTTACTATTTGTCTGGGTCTATAAAAACAAGATGGGTGTTGAGCAGGCACCCAATATATGGCTGATGTGACTAGCCAAGCACACAACCCAGGTTGTGTTGTGTAGGCCTGGCTTAAGATAAACCAGAGACCTCAAACTGGCAAGGAAGATTGAAGATGTACTCAATCCCAGGACAAAAAAACCTATGCTTTGTGCTTTTATTCACTTATCAACAAAAACAAACACCTCTATTTTGTTGATAGATAAAAGCATAAAGCACCATAATACTGTAAGCAGATAAAAACACAAAATGCCATAATACGGTATTTGTTTAAAGCATTGAATACTGCAGTGTAATGATATTAAACCTGATATTGATGCTTAAGAATTCACACCTGTGAATAAAAACACAAAACACCACATTTTGCATTTTTATTCAACAAATTTTCAAAAAAAACCAACACTATTTTCAAACAGCTCTATGAGCAACAATGGTATTTATGTTGTGTTTCTAAATTCTGAGCTGCCTAGAGAGTTTTTTGAACTCAAATGCACAAGATAGTAATCCGCATCAACCATTAAATCATGCTTTTGGGCAAAGGACTAGACTAAGCAACTTTTGGGACCCTTCCTTATGATTTTGTATAATCATTCGGTGATTGCCCAGAAGTGACAGAATGGAGACGAAGGCCCAAGGACAGGATATAATGAGTTGCGCAGCGTGTGCAATGTGTGTATCTGCTTCCAGTGCGTTCATTAAATGGAGAATTGCACCTCTGTGGTGGACTGAATACAAGTCCCTGCAGTGTAGTATACTGTTGGTCTTTTGCTGTTGATTTTTAATTTAGAGAAACTGTTGCTTTGGCTTACTACTTTTTCAGCATGGAAATAAAAAGAATGGAGTGGTAGTGCTCATTTCTACAATTAGTTTTAAAAACAGATCTCTTCTCTCTCTCCCCCATCCCCATTGCCCTGCCACAGTACTGCATCCTGTTCCCAGTCAATAGTGTACATACCACAGGATATTATTCGAGCAAAGGAGATTATTGCACAGATCAATACCCTGAAAACCCAAGTCAGCTACTATGCAGAAAGACTCTCAAGAGCTGCCAAAGACAGATCAGCCAATGGACTTGAAAGAACACTTGCCATTTTGGCAGACAAGGTATGGGATGTGATGGATGGTCTGTATGTACAGTTGTGATACCTCTTGGATTAAATGGGAGTGCCTCGAACAATCTCACAGATTGTTAATGAATCTGTGTATTAAGCTTAGATTGCAAGAGAATCTCACAAGGCATTCTTGGTGTTTGCACTGCTGTTGGAGGATTCCATTCTTTTTGGAAGCATTTTATGACCTCGTTACATTTAGAATTAAAAACAAGCATCCTGCCGGGAAAACTCCGTCGTATATTGCAAATTTATTTTATAATATAATAGATGTTAAAAAACTTTACGTTTCGCCTCACACACTTGAGGTACCCTCTGAAGTAACAATACCACTAGCAGATGATTACTAATATGTAAGCTTCTCTACAGACCCAGATATGATTGGGGGTGGGGGTGGTGTGCTCATTTTAAGAGAACATATATATTACGGGATGCTGCCAGATAGACACTGTTGATAACCACGTGGTCAGATCGGATATGGGTTGTGTTTGATGGGTGGTGTGTTTTACTTGACAGTATGGGTTAAACCACTGAACCATGAGCTGTCGATCGAAAGGTCGGCAGTTCGAATCCGTGCGACGGCTCCTGCCAACCTAGCAGTTCGAAAGAAAGAAATTGCAAGTAGATTAATAGGTACCGCGTCAGCGGGATGGTAACAGCGTTCCATGCGCTTCGGTGTTGAGTCATGCTGGCCACATGACCATGGAAACGTCTTCGGACAGCACTGGCTCTTCGGCTTTGAAATGGAGATGAGCACCGCTCCCTAGAGTCGGACACAACTGAACTTAATTGTCAAGGGATACCTTTATAGGTATAAAGGTATATCTATACCTTTTACCTATCACTTTAAACCAGTGTGGACTCCATGTGGGATCTGTAGTCGGGAGTTGTCAGGTTCAGCGGAACAGATCAATTATCTTGTTAACGAAGGATCGGGCGTCTAGGAATGAATTATAACGCAAATATCCAGGTCTTTAGAGAAGCTTACATATTAGTAGTCATTTGCCAGCGGTCTTGTTACTTCTGAGGACGCCTCAAGTGTCTGAGGCAAAACGTAAAGTTTGTTAACATCTATTATAAAATAATTTTGCAATATACGATGGAGTTTTCCCGGCAGGAAGCTTGTTTTTAATTCTGAGAGTTGGACACGTCGTGAAAATCTGAGATCGTTATTTTTAATTCGGGGGCCCCTTATGGTGGCTGGTGTTAAGCTTGTAAATGGCTGTGATCTTGACATTCGTTAATCAATGGCATAATCTAATTTGTTGTTTTACAACATATGTGTTCTTTTAAAATTGTTACCTGCCCCAAGACCTGCAGATGAAGTGGCTAGCTTTTAAATATATAAAGATCATTCGAAAAGGCAACCTGAAAAACGAAAGCAGTTGCGCTTCTTTTGAGATTGTCCTTTTCTGCTCCTTCATTCAAGTGTGGTCTCTCTAATCTAAACAAAAATCCCTGTTAGAAATCTCAGTGACAGTATGGCTATAGAGGGACATTCTTCAAAGTGCCAGTTGAAGTTTTCAATCTGGAGGTCTATGGCTTGGTAGCAGCTGTATATCATGAGGGGGAGGAGCCATATCTGAGTGGTAAAGCACATGGTTTGCATGCAGAAGGTTCCACATTCAGTCTCTGGCACCTCCAGGTACAGCAGGAAAAAACTATACCATAAATCTGGAACTGCAGAGAGCCTTTGCAGTCATTGTAGACAATCCTAATTTATACAGACCAGTCTTGGCATAAGACAGCTTGATATGGATATAATGTGGGCAACTTTGACACCATGTTGGTGAATGAAAGGCCCAGCCTGCCTTTGCAATATCCTGCCACCCACATCAGTCCGCCTGTCTTATTCCCAGCTTCCTCCCTTCAGCTTCCCAGTCCTTCAGTTGTCTTGCTATAAAATGAATTCAAGCCCTGATAAACTGCATGAAGAAATAATAGATACAGAAGTAGTTGCAAAACATACTTTGTGTGTGTGATTTTAATCCCTTTTAGACCCGGCAGCTTGTCACCGTCTGTGATTGCAAGCTACTTGCAAATTCAATACATGCACTGAATGCTGCACGACCAGATTATATAGCCTCAAAGGCCTCACCAACCTCCACAGAGGAAGAACAAGTGGTGCTAAGGAATGACCAAGACACCCTGGTAGCCAGATGGACGGGCAGGAATAGCCGACCTTCTCTGCAGGTGGACTGGCACGAAGAAGAATGGGTAGGCTTGCTGATGACGGAAGGTGTGGTTCCTATAACTGTCATAGGGCTAAATTTTAAAATACATGAGGGTGTAGATTACCTTGGAGACTTTTTGAGGCAATATTGCTGCACTTACAGCACATCAGAAAAGGTATTTCAGAAATACTGAGGCCTCTGTCCTTGTGCCTTTCCCATGCCCTATTTTTTTTTTAATTTTGAGTCAAAACAGCATTTGAATTATTTTTTTTCCCTTCCCAGGAAAAGGTTTGGGTGAATGTTGACAAAAGTCTTGAATGCATTATCCAGAGGGTGGACAAACTTCTCCAGAAAGAGCGTTTGCAAAGTGATAGCTGTGAAGATGTTTTCCTGTGTGATGCCAGCTGTTCTAGCAAGAAAGGTAAACTGGATACTCGTGCATACTGGATAAAGCCAAAAGTCTTAAGTGAGGTTTCATCTTCATCATCCCCATCATCATCTTCATCCATGCCATCTACTGAATGCCATTATCCCAGAATCACAAGTGCGTATGAAAGCCATGGCTTCTTCCAGCTGCTGCTTTGCTCTGCTCGTGCATATTGCTGCTTATTCTCCATCATGCTTCATGTGACCTGTACGAGTCAGTCTGTCAGGTGTGCTTTCCACATTACAGCAGAAGCTGCTATTCCTTGTCTTCAACCCAAGGTGCTGTTGTAATATTTAAATGTCCTGCACCATGTGGGCAAGGCTCATTACACAAGTCATTCCCATCTGTTACCTGTGTCTGTTGAGCTGCTAGGGCATTGCCAAATAAGAAAAAAAAATAGGTTGACAAGGAAGTATCTCCTACACAAGAAGTACCAGAGAGGGAGTGAGTAGATTGTTAGGTGAAGTAAAATATACACTGGATATACTGAAATTTTTTTTCTCACAAACATTTAGTTAAAAGGCACGTCAGCCCCTCTGAAGTGAACTGGCTATGACAGTATGAGGAGAAGCTGAAAATTCCTAAATTCTGCTGATTTGGTTTATGACTTTGGCAAAGTGGCTTTTATCAGTATTTTCCATCCAGCTCTGTATGCTAATGATCAGGCTGTGTGAAAACCACATTAATAGCACAATCAAGTCTGCTGCAGCTGGCCACTCCGCTGTTCCTGGGTGTCGTAAATGTGCTGTAAGTCACGTTTCCGATACCCAGAGAGTAAGTGGTACCGGTGGCGAGGCCAGTGCCACTCACTCTCCACCAGAGAGAGGACGCTGCCGGCAGATGCAAGTAAGTCCAGCGGCATGTTCCGCCAGATCCTATCCCCCGTTCCAGATCTGGCCAGCGTTACGTGGGCTCCTCGGATTTGTGCTGGCCATTTTGCCGTCACACATCCGAAGACACCCATGGGGCGATTGGGGCATTACCCGGAGGAAAGGGACAAACATCCCTTTCCCCTGCTTTCCGGCACTTTTGCAACTCCTTAGACCAGCGGAGCAAGAGTTCTGCTGGCCTATAGTTAGGCAGGATCGGGCTGCCTGACAATGACTCCAATTATGAGCAGTTAAATGTACCAGTAACCTGGTGAAAATAACACATGAATTCTCTTTCAAGCAAATAGGATTAAAATTCATTTCTTCATCCAGTAGGTAGCATTGATAGCAGGGGAAAAGACAGAGAACCTTTATTCCTGTGCTTTCTATTGAGCAAGCAGTGCATCGATTCAAAAGGTCAAAGCACTTTGGGAAATGAAATCAAAGAAAAAAGTTATTGGTGTCTCCCACAGCAAAAGTAGATATTGCATCATGAGTATTCTGCATGTGCCTCTTTGAAACACCATTGTACATGCATCTGGAAAACCTGACCAGACCAAGTTTCCCAATCACATGTACACAATTGTTTAAAAAATTGTGATCACTTGAGTGTTTGACAGCTAACATGTACTTTGCACACATGTGTGCAAGGTACATGTTAGCTGTCAAACACAGGAGTAATACCATTTTCCATCTATAGCAATTATATGGTGTGGGGCTGCCCTATCAAAACTATAGGTCATGTTCAGGGAGGTAGAACTGAATTCTATGTCCTTTGTATAGGAGTAGGAAAAGAATGCATTCCATGTCCCTTCCTGATATTTCAAAACCATTTTTTGTCTTAAAACAATACGATTCAGAAGTTGACAGAGCATTGTCTCTTCATTAGATTTGTGTGTGTGTGTGTGTGTGTGTGTGTGTGTGTGTGTGTGTGTGTGTGTGTGTGTGTGCAGTTCACAATCATTTCATTATTAATATTATTATGGTACATTGTGAAAAAGTGAAATATCATTGCATGAAAAAACAGATTTATCTCTTCACTTCTTGCGATTTATTGAACCTTCTAACTAACCTGTAATTTTATCAGTCTGGAATAGATAGATATGGAATACATATGTTAGATATTAACAAGAAGAATCAAGACCTTAGCTTGTTAATCTGTATGAAATGGCTTATGTAACATGAAAACTAATCATGCTTCTACTGTGTTCAGATTTAAAAAATGAATTAAAAAAGCTAATTTTTATGAGGAAGCTTTGTGAGAATAGACGTGGGCAAAATCTCCTGGCTATAAAATCAAATTAATACAAGTAACTTATATATGATACAAATCAAATTAATACAAGTAATTGTACAGATATTCTACAGTTTCTTGCATCAGACAGGTATATTGAACAAATGCTGAGAAAATGGATGTTTTTCCACCCCAACATGAAATATGCACCAGCAACAGTGCTATAGATTAAATTATAACAAGCTGTTTGTTTTTTAAAAAATACATTTGATATAAAAAGTGTGTTGAAAAATCTGGCATCAGTTTTTGAGATATCAAATATTGCATTTGATAAAATCAATGAAAAAGCAAATTTACACTGGTTTACATTTTTTTTTCTGGTCTGGACTTTTGCAGCTGTTTTAGACTAATTTCAGGGTGCTGATTCCAAATCTGATCTCAGATTTGCTCTCACATCTCGTTTTTATGCTATCGGCATACCCCATTTTCATGATGCCAAACCTGATGCCAGATTTGGAATCAGCGCCCCAAAATTACCTTAAAACCATTGGAATACCTTATGCCAGAAAAAGTGTGTTGACCGGGTACTCCCTTATCACGGTCCAATTTTCTGAAGTACCCCCTGCTAATTAACTGCTAATTAATTGGATTAATCAATTAATTAATTGGGTAATTAATCGTTAAGTAAAAAAGTACTAACACAATATTAAATGTGAAAAAAGTCTTATTTAACTGTGTGTGTGTGTGTGTGTGTGTGTGTGTGTGTGTGTGTGTGTGTGTGTGTGTGTGTGTGTGTGTGTGTGTGTGTGTGTGTGTGTGTGTGTGTGTGTGTGTGTGTGAGAGAGAGAGAATATGCAAGGATCTCTTTTTTCTCCATGTCACACTTCCCAAAATCAGCTCCTCCCTCCCCTACCCCACCAAAGTAAATTTTCCAAAGTACAAAAATAAGCCCAAAACCAAAATCAGAGAGACAGAAGGGCTCCGAAAATAATTACAATTTAAAATCCATGTTAATTAACACTTAATTAGCTGCTGATGGGGCAGATAAGGGGCAGGACTTGGCGTACCCCCAGCAAGAGATCCGCATACCCCTAGGGGTACCCGTACCACAGGTTGAGAACCCCTGTTGTAGCCATTGTTAGATCACGCCCTGCAGAAAGAAAATATTAAATAAATGTGGATATCTACATAAAATAATATTTTAAACACACTATCCTAAAAATACAGCATCATATTTTAACACTAAAGCAGTCACTGACTTGCAACAACTTGCAATCATAAGTGACAAAGAGTTAATTTCGGGTAAAATAAATGAAAATGGGGTATGCCGATAGCATAAAAATGAGAGAGAGCAAATCAGCACCCTGAAATTAGTCTAAAACAGCTGCAGAAGTCCAGGCCAGAAAAAAAAAAGTGTAGACCAGTGTAAATTTGCTGTTTTTCATTGATTTTTATCAAATGCAATATTTGATATCTCAAAAACCTGATGTGATAGACAAAAACTGATGCCAGATTTGGAATCAGCACCCTGAAATTAGTCTAAAACAGCTGCAAAAGTCAAGGCCAGAAATTTTTTTTGTGGACCAGTGTTATTGGCCAAGAGTAATTGAAATGATGTTAACATGTTTCAGTACCTTCCATTGTGTTTAGCGCAAAATACCTCTTGTCAGTTTTATGTTAAAATGCACTGAGGTGAATGGTACCTTCAAATCAATTTGCAAATCAGACACATATTAAGATGCTAGAACAGCTTCAGCTGGAATGTTGCTTGAAAACAGGATATTTTTCACATTATTATTTATAAAGCACCTGACGATGTGTGTGATGCTGCACAAGTTAAAAACAAATCACATTTTTCAAAACCTGCTAGCAGTGTGTATTTTACAAGAAAGACAGAAAGGAAACCACCGCTTCACAAACGTTTTTGTTGACAAGCAGTATATCAGTATTTGTAATAGTGACAAAAGGATGAAAATATATAATGGAAAATAATTGCCTGCTCCATAGGGTTCAAGCAGTTTTCTTGATTAAAATGGGGCATCAAATTAAACTCAATTATCCTGGTCTTAACTGGCTTGTGGTATCACATTGCAAGTGTGAAAAAAGCTAAGTATACCATAAGCAAGTAGGTTCTGTTGGAGGATGGTCCTTCTACCTTTACTAGACTCCTGCTGTCTCTCCTGTAGCCTCTTTTTTGGGTTTATTATATTGTTTACATGGTGACATCCTGTTCAATTCTGCCTGGAAACTACCTAAAAGCCAGCATAGGCTGACCAAAGCCACTGTAGCTTACAGCAAGAGTCTTCTGAAATCTCCTCCTGACTTTGACCCAAATAATTGCTAGATCCCAATGCTTGGAAAAAGATTTGCCAAATGTTCTTTTCCGTAATCTGTTATGTGGTTCAGCCCTGTAACTATGTAGTAATAAATAGGTATGGAGACATAAGGATCCCTGGAGAGGAAACAAAGGTTCTCTCGGGTGATTGCAGTAGAGAATAGGTCTACTCTACTGCAATTTGCTAAGCCCAGAAGAAGGTTGTGTATTCTGTACTTCATCAGTACATGCAGTTCCTCGGTCAGTTTCCCTTTCACCAATTTCCTCATCAAGCCTCTATACTGCTGCTTAAAAAATAGTTTGGTGTGACCACACTGTTGAAAATGTGGAAGCTCAAATCAAGAGGACATTTCCCTTTCCACTGGTCTTTCTTCCAGTGGCACAAACTTTTTAAATGGGTGAACTTAAAAAGTATTTTTGACTATGAAAGAAATAATCATGACTTTTAAGGAAAGCCATGACTGACTAAAGAGAGTCACGACTTCAAGGAAATTACAGAGCAACCCTGTGCATGTCTACTCAGAAGCACGTGGGACATGCTCCTAGATAATTGTGTTTAGAATTGCAGCTTTAGTGATGACTGACTAGACTTGGGATACAATTCCTTGGCGGGAAGATATGCTGAAACAGCCTATTATGGGGGGAAGTTGAGTAGACATGCACATTGTGCCCTGTTGTCTGCTTAGCAGAATAATCGGTGTGGTGTGTTGTCGTCCCCCTAGCTGCAATGGTAGCATCCCATCTATTACCTGAAGTGTAAATAAGATTCAGCCTTTATTGAGTCCTGGACTGTACATGAAACCAAATGAGGTGTTAAAAATCCTGAGGTGGTTGAAAAGATTACACCGCTACAGATTGCAGGTGGAATCACATTTTTGAATGTGATTTTTTTTTCCTGGCTGGAGAAACCAGCACAGCAGAGAACTCACTGAGATAAATTTGTTTACTTGTAGATGTTTGTTGTTTCTTTTAATGTGGAGAAGCATATTAAAAATATGGCCCACCGACTTGATTTGGTACAATCCTCTCCACCACCTCAATCTTCTACATATGTAGATCACAACTTGGGTTTTGTGGTTTATAAAAACGTGGCTTGAATATTTCCAGAAATATTTCAAAAATAGTGCTGTGAATCTCAAGGTCATTTTGTACGTTACATGGGGCAAATTTGGACTGACTTGGAACTGTGCGGGCTCCCCAGGGAACTGTGGTCAGCCTGTTGTCCTTGATGAGCAAATGTGTAAAATACTTTTGTTTGCAAATGTGTTTGTGGCATTCACAGTTCACATGTTTAGGTGTACATGGAAATAAACTGACACCTAAAAAGAAGTCATGTGTGTGCATTTAGGGTTACTTCGTGCACCCTAAACCTGTTGTCAGTGTCCTGCTATCCTATTTAGCTGCTTTAATGCAAGCCATTAAACTGGTGGTTCTCAAATGGTGTGATCTGTGGCTTCTTCAGCAGTAGCTGGTAGACCACAGAGAGCATTTTTTTTGTCCCAATATAGAACTTGCTTCTCATCCTAGTTCTCAAATACTAAAAATAATTTATAACAGGGATGTTGTACCAAGCACAAGTGGATGCAGATTATTTTATGCTGACTAAACTAGGAGGAGCAGCAGTTCATGGGACTGTCTATGAAGTGGTATTTAAAATGTTTGAGAACCCCTGAACTATGCATTTCAGTTGCTTATGTTTAAAATGTGTTGCTGCCCCTTAATCATGCATGTTGCCCCTCCATTTTTGTGCAGATTGCAGTCCCACTCCTGAAGAGTCCGGCCCAGGTATGTGTGTATGTTCTTTTTTTCCATTCATGGCTTTTGCTTCTGAAAAGCTCCAATAAATCTTTTCTTTTTAAACTTTGCACTTAATGCAAAAGAGTTTTGCTGATGCTAAGTTGTGTCCTATTACATTGACAAAAGTATTTTGTTGATAGGTTAGCAGGTGGAAGTCTTGAGGCTAGGAGATAGAGCAGCAGTTAACGAAGAATTATTTTCATTTCCTGGTCTTCCCTTATTTAGTTCCGGCAGATAATCATGGTGTGACAGAGGGCCAGGTGGTAGCTGTTCAAAGTTTCCTGCATGTAACTGTAACTGCAAGCTGTGTGGTTAGAGCTAGCGTTACACTTTCTGCTCCTGATATTTGGAGAGGTTGCAGAAGAGTGGTAACACTGAGGAGTGTAACCAGGGCCCATGAGAGGGGGGTAAAGGGGGTAAATTGTACCTGGGCCCAGGGTATAAAAAAAGGGGGGCCCAGAAGCCAAAGGAGGAGGAGGCCCAGATTTTTCCTGGGATCTCAGCTGACCTCATGGAGAGTGAAAGATGGAGGCTGGGCTAACCAGGAGGCCAGGTCTACCGGGCAGGTAGACCTGGGCACCACATCAGGAAGCCTGGTAGACCTGGGCTCCAGAGACTTTTCCAGCCATTGCTGCCCTCCCCCCTGTCCTGTTTTGCCCCCTCCCCATTTGAGAAGGGACCCAAAATAAACTTTGTACCCCTGATAAAATTCCTCTCAGAGGCCTTGAGTGTAACATAGGTCTGGCCTATGTGGTCAGAGGCTACAGCTAGCCGCTTCTTCATGTGGTTGGCAAGTGCCATGCAAGTAGCTTTTATGTGGCTCCACCCAACCATCTGAATCCACCTTGCGTTAATTTGCAGAAAGCAGTCTGCAGACAAAGGACTGAGAACTGCTTGCTGTTCTGCTTGCAGTGACAGCACTTTAAACCTCTTGTCATTGTTTTGTTATTTTTGTGGCACGTTTCTAGTTGTGAAGTGCTTTGTTTAACTCCAACAGTCGTGGGAAGGAGGTGATACTGAGAGCCGGTGACTTGCCCCAGCCCACCCTGTGACAAGCTTTGAGTGAATCAGGATTTGAACTTCTATCCAAGCCCAACACCTTATTCCTTGTACCACACTGATCTCAGGAAGAGGCTGGGGATGAAGTTCTCTCTTTGTCTCTCAACTGAGACACGAGTTATTCCACAACATTTCAGGGGAACTTTGAAAAACCTTGAATTTCTCTCAATGGCTTCTTTATTAAAAGATTATTTTGATTTGTGTGTGCATGTGTTTTAAGTTTCCATTTGCTTCAGCCATATTGCCAGATACTTAATATAAGTATTTTGAATTCTTACCCTTTTATCTGGGATATTTTTCAGAAATGTTTATTAGTTTCTCATTACATTTCAGGCGAATGGTAATGCCTGAAACATGATTCTGTTACTTTAAAAAAAAATCTATGTAAAGCTCTTCAGAGCAAACACGTCAAAGAATATTCGATCGAAAACTTTCATGGCCAGCGATTACTTGTAGCGATTTCGGAATTACGGGTAAAATAGCCATGTACTGATCTCCTGTGTTGCTAATTAATCATTTACGTGTCTGCTTTGTTCCTGCACTTTCTAGGATAAAGGAAGCTTAGTGCCTCTTCACAATGTAACATCTTCCAATCTTTCAGATTGGTTCCTTGAGAAGGTTTCCGGAAAGAAGGAAACGAAACGTTGAAGTGAGACTACTGGGCTGTGAATTTTAAATAAATTTTCTGTCTGTCTTGCGAGCCCCAGCAACGGAAGACACAAGCAGAATTGATTTTTGTTTTTATTCTGGCTGTCCTGTTAGCTACTACATGACTATTTTACCCGTAATTCCGAAATCGCTACGTCAAAGAATAATCTTTATTTTTTATTGAAATGATAGATACCGTATGTTTTTTAGAGGACAAGATTGTTTTGGAAAAACTGTATTGTAAGAAACAGCTTTTCTGCTGTTAAAAGAATCCCGGCGCAATCCTGTGTAACACTTGCACCGGTGTAACAGTAGATCCACCAGTGCAAGTGCACTTATGCCAGTGTAACATGCTGTACACCGATGGGCGCAGGACGGACACCAGTGTAACCCCCCTCGGATACCACGCATGCGCAGTTCGGACGCAGGACAGACATCAGTGCAACTCCACCAGTGCAGGGGGCATTCCGGGGGCGTTCGGACACCCCCGGAATGCCCCCTGCGCCGGCAGAGATGTGCTGGCGTCCATCCCGCATCCGAACTGCGTATGCGTGGTGTCTGAGGGGGGGTTACGCTGGTGTCCGTCCTGCGCCCATCGGTGTACAGCATGTTACACTGGCATAAGTGCACTTGCACTGGTGGATCTACTGTTACAAGAGTTACCCAAGATTGCGCTGTCCAAGTGTGTGCTGAGGAACAGGGCCAAATTATTTTCCTGGATTTATTTTGCTGGATAATCTGTCTACAAGATCAGACGCATTTAAAACACCACACTGCTGGTCTTGTCCTATTTTATTTTTATTTCTTAAGGCACAATAACTGCCATGTTCTTGGGGGGTTGTCAAGGAACTAAGGACCAGGCCAAAAGTGCAAAACATAGGGAAAAAATGTGCATTTGGATGCAATACAAATGTGGGTTTCCTTATTCATAAGACATCCATGAGTTTTTTTGCCACAAAATATCCAAGTATCTCTTTCCCACTTTTTTCAGATCTTAATCCATGAGTTTGGAACCTTCCATGTGGGTTTTTGAATGTGTAGTCATGGAACTCACATGACTTTTGAATCTGTGAGTTTGAGTTCTCAGAGGAGGTGAAACAGTGCCCTAGACTGGCTCCCTGTGGAGCCCTCCTTGGCCAGAGCTCCCCTCTCCTTGTTTTTGACTTTAAAGGGCAGCGTCTCTCCCCCTTGCTTGTGGCAAATAGGAGAGACAGTAGTGAAAGTGGCTTTTGCTTAATTTTTTTGCTCTATCTGCTTGGGATCTGGGTGGGATTGGAAGCCAACTGTGCTTCACTCCTCTTCCTGCTGGAAAGTGGGGGAGATGCCATTTATATTACCCTATGTATGCCTACTCACAAGTAAGTCCCATTGTGTTCAATTATGTTTGGAATTGAGATCTTTGTCTTCTTTTCTGGGTGAGGGTGTGAAGAGTGGCTTCTTGGGTGACTGTCCCCACATGTCTGCCTTGGGGCATGTTCCTATGCCCACTGTGCATGCTGGTACAGAAAACAAACAGCATGTCAATGTTGCTGTCACTAGCAGGACATTTACTGCCCTTGGAAAAGCAAATGCTCGGGGGGATGCGGATGCTCCCACCACTTTCAGTGCTGCTGGGATATATGGAGACACAGGAAGTCTGCCAGAGGATGATTGGCAGTGCCAGAGGAGGGACTAGCATAGCTTTTTGATTGCAAATCCTACATGGGTGGAAACTCATGGATGTGCACAGAATAGCTGCACGTTTGGGCTGGGCCTAAAAGTCTGTGTTCCTTATAAACTTTAAGTTGATTGCGCTTCCAGCCAGAGGCCTTTCTTACCTTGATGGTGATATATCATTTTTTTTTTAATGGCACAAGCTGATAGTAGTTTGTTTTCCAGTAAAAATGTTCTGTCACATCTCAAAATTTAAAACTAATGAAATGGAATATATTTTTAAAAACTGATATTTGGAAGCTATTCAGAAACACACCTCTTATATTGCAGATAAAGTTTTTATCAGCTCAATTTTCTGAATAACCTTTTATAAAGAGTGTAAGGAGTTGTCTCACTCTGACTCGGAAGAATGATCTGTTTACTGTCAGTGTGAATAAGAGCACCCCTTTGGGAACTGGAGATCTCTCTGGTCAAAGGCCTTTCCCAGCTCTGCTGCACGAAGACACTGGCAGTGTATTTTGGCTCCTAAATCCAAACATACTCTTGTAATCTTTTTTCATGCAAAATGACGCAAACAGAATAGGAAATGTTGAGATAGTAGGTAGGTATGTTACTAGTGCAGTAAAGACTGCACTAATTTGGCTTTAGTAGTTGACATTTTAAAAAAGAAGCCTATGGAGAAAAAGACCTCCCTTAGAACCCCCCTCTCGTCTTAACAACTCCATTTTTGTCCACCAGCTGCCCAGACCACTTCACACTTGTACTTTCCTCATGTAAAGTGTGTTCAATACAAGTACTCCCACCCAGCAATATCTTTTTAATACAGTCTGCTCTCCCCCCCCTCGCGGATTCGGAACCCATGTTTTTGACTAACCACGGGTTCCGAACCCACGGAAAAAAGGCGCTTCCAGCTTCTCGGGAAAACCAGAAGTGCCTTTCAGAAGCCTCCGGGAGTCTTTCTGAGGCACGCAGTGACCTTCCTGCACCTCAGAAAGCCTCCAGGGGCTTCTGAAAGGCACTTCTGGTTTTTTGAAATTGCCCCCCCCCCCGGGTTTCATTACCCATGGAATGGTTCCCCGCGGATAACGAGGGACCACTTCTCACCCATACATATCCTAGTATCCTACTTCTCTTGCATGTGTCAAAGCCCTGTACAGGACTTCTGATTTTCATGTCAAATTCTATGTAGTCCCCCTCCACCCACACATACTAACTGGGTAACTGTTTCCCCCTCGGCTTCTCCCTCAACAAGACATTCTCTTCAGATGTGAAAGTTTTCTCTCTTCCAAGCTGTTGGCTATCCTGAACACCTGATGCTGCCACTTCCCTCCCTCTAAGCTTAATAAAGATTCTGCATGTATTTTTGTATTGCATTTCTAATGCTTCATTGTGTGTGCCTGCTTTTTACAAACTAGTTGGTAATGTTTGCTTCCCTGTGTAAACCAATGTGACTTTTTTCTAGATTAGCTTTTGTCCTCCTCATATCTCAAATGTTAGAATTTATTTTTCAGGCTCTTGTGTTACATTCATTTCTAAGAAAAATACCTAATTACATCGAGGGGAAAAAGGCTAGCCAGGAAAAATAAACATTTGACATAATGAGTTCATTCTGTGATATTAATAGTCTTCTATTTTGGCCTGGTACAAATGTAATACTTTTAACTATGAGAGATCTGGAGTGAGCTGTTACTCCTTCCTCCCTTCTTCCTCACAAATTCCTCCATCTCTTCCCTTGGCAGCATTTATACATAGCATAACATGACAGACGTTGGAGCATTTACTATAGCTCACATTAACCAGGGTGCAGAGCCAGCCCTCCAGTCAGCCCCGGAGGGCCCTGAAAGCAAGGTGGCACTTGAGGGACTGGGAGGCACGCTTGCTCGCCCTCGTCACTATCTTCACCACTGGCATCGCTCGAGGTGGGGTGGAACGGTACGTTCCGCACTGTGCTAACCTCTGTTTATTCCCCGGCACGAGGCGGCCCCGCCCCCTCACCGTCGGAGCCATTCAGTGCAGCGAAGGCAACGCGCAGTAGACTCCCTGCACGTTGCCTTCGCCGCACTGAAAGGCTCCGATGGCGAGGGGGCGGGGCCACCTCGTGCTGGGGAGTAAACGGAGGTTAGCACAGTGTGGAACTTACCGTTCCACCCCACCTCGAGCGACGCCAGTGATCTTCACAGTGGCAGTAGCGCTCCACCTGCTGCCCCCTGCATCCAGCCTGCCATTTCGGCCTTTTGAAAGGGCAGCAGGATAAGAAAGAGAAGCCCTACTTCCCTTTTCAAAAGACAGAAATGGCTGGCTGGGGCAAAGGACAGTAGCAGAGGAGGTGAGTACCACTGGCATTAATTTTTTTGCTCTATCTAGCATACTGCCCACTCCCTGAGTTGATGGGGGATGAGCAAATAGGGTTGGCACCAGAATAGGTCAGGTCCAGATACCATGAAGACTTGGTTCAGGCCTACCAGGGTGAGCTTTAACTAGGGTTTACAAAACAGTTTCAAACCCTGGTTTTCAAACTGTGGTTGAAAACTAACCTTGGTTAAAGTCAGCCATAGGTAGCACCAGTATAGTGCTGTAGACAGCTAATGCTGAAAATAGGAAAAGAAGGATGAAAACTGTGAACTCCTGACTTGCTTCCAAACACTTAACCATGATCGTCGGCCTTACATCTGTACCAGATCTTTGAGTTTATATTAGAATGTTTCTTTCTTAAAAGCTGACTTTTTGTCAATGAGTCTTATTGTTGTCCTCTCTTTTCTTTTGAAAACAGGTGAATGGAGTGAGGCTCTTTACCCACTGCTGACAACGCTCACCGACTGTGTGTCCATGATGAGCGACAAGGCAAAAAAAGCCATGGTCTTTCTTTTGATGCAAGACAGTGCTCCGACAATAGCCCTTTGCTTGAGCCTTCAGTATCGGAGGGACGTTGTCTTTTGCCAAACTGTAAGCAAGGAAGCAGTGTGGTATTGAGTCACTAGGCTTGACATACGTTTTAAATATGAGAGATTAACTTGGAAAGCAGTGGGAGTGATGTTTCTGTAGGAAGCGTATATCTGTTACCATGGAGATATTGGGTAAAGATAAAACAGATTGACCTTTTGATCTTCTGCTCTAGGCACCCTACTCTCAACCAGATAAAACAGTAATAAACATACCGTAGTTACTATTACTATTCACACCAATGATCACCCCCAGCCCCCACCCTAATTTAAAATGTTTTAAGGCACAAAAGGCAAATTGGAAAATTGATTCATCAGGGACAGATACTGGAAAATAAAAAATGTTGGGCATACGTAGCATTACACTGTATAAGACTGAAGAACTGGCTTCCAATATAATCCGTTGCTATCAATGTTGGCTTTGTGGCAGTGTTGGAATACCCAGCACAGTAGCAGCCATTACTGTGTTAATGTGCCACAGTTATGGCGCAATCCTAACCTCTTTGGTCGCTGGCGCTGCGGGATCAGCACCAGCACTGGGTGTTGCAAATGTGCCATAAAGCACGTTGTGACACCCGGAGAGGAAACAGCACTGGCAGGAAGGCTTGTGTGACCTGCCAGTGCTGAATCCAGGCCCCCTGCACGATGGAGCAGGTAAGGCTACTCCAAGCAGCGCAGGAGCGGGGGGAGAGGTGTAACGGGGCGGGGTGGGTGGGCCTGGGAGGAGGGGTGGAAGTGCCATCCTCGTCAGACACCGTATCCTCCCTCCCAGGCCTTGAGCCCCAACATGGCGCTGTTCGGCTCTATGCCAGCTAAGGAGCTGGCAGAGAACCGAGTATCCCCATTTAAGCTGGGGGTTTACCCGAGATAAGCGGGCATATGCCTACTTACCCCAAGTAGACCTCCAGCCGTCTCCTTCCCCGGATAGGATTCAGCGTTGGCCGCGTAGCCCACGCTGAACAGCCTACGCCGGGATAGGATAGGATTAGGGGCCGCGTAGCCCACGCTGAACAGCCTATGCTGGGATGGGATAGGATAGGATTGGGGGCTGCGTAGCCCACGCTGAACAGCCTATGCCAGGATAGGATGGGATTGGGATGCCTGTTTCCTATTCCCAGTGTTGTGAAACGCTATTATATATAGTACTGTGCTTGAAGGGTGAGAGTCCCCTTTAGCCATTTTATTCAGCATTCTGTGGGCCTTTCAAGATGCTGAATAAAATGGCTAGAACAGGGATTCTCAACCCCGTCCCGGCCGAGTACCACCTCTGGTGCCACTCTCCTGCTGTGTACCACCGGAAGTGAGTGGCGATAACATTGCCAGTTACTTCCGGGTTTTCAGGTTTTTGGAGACCAGGAAACGTAGGTAAGAGGCTCTGGACGAGCGGGAGGGCCCTTCTCAGCATTCCCGAGAAGCTCAGCCAAAGGCAGGAACCTCTTGGGAGCAAAATGTGCTACCAAAAGCGCTGCATCGGAGCAGGGTTCCGGTGGTCCAGCTGTCCAAGTACCACAGCAGTCAGCTGAATCACCACTGGTGGTACTAGTACCACTGGTTGAGAACCCTTGGGCTAGAGGGCTTCAGATTAATTGATTTAAGGGAAGATTCTCTTGCCAAAGATGTAGAGTTTCTATTTTTTAAAATATACCATGCTTTTTTAAAAAAAAATTAAAAAGATCAAGGCTTCTATTTTCAAAAGTCTTATCCAACAGCTTCTCATGCAACCAAACATCTTAGAAATCCAAGTTAGATATGCAGATGTGTTTTTTGCAACTAGATCCTGGGTCACTGGTGTTCCAGTTGCACAAAGGTTTTGGAAGGCCCATACACAAGTCTTCCATTTTACATTTCTCTCTTCTCTCTTGCAGCTCACGGCCCTTATCTGTGGTTTTATTATCAAGCTGAGGAACTGCCTGCATGATAATGGATTCCTGAGGCAGCTCTACACCATTGGCCTGCTGGCACAGTTTGAAAGCCTTTTGAGTACTTATGGTAAAAAAAAAATGCTGCCTGGGGCAAGCATGCCATGTCATTTATGAATGATTCAGTTCAAAGCAGTATATTGGGAAGTTGTATATGGATTATGTTTTGAACAGAACCACAAAACACATGGTTGTATATTAAATCTACGCATTAAAATAATGAATGACTAAAAGTAGATCACACTTTCTATGTAGATGACTCTGGTCGAAATCCAGAGGACCATGCAACTAACCCCATGCATACTATTGGTTTTTGTAAAGCAGCAGTAGTCACCTGCTGTGCTACATAACAAACGGGTCATTCCATGTCAAATCAACCAATGAAAAATCCATTTTGGAACTTGATGTCATGGATTTTGTTCATTTTTGATACATTTGTACCTTACCATGAGATGTTTAAAAATTATTTTTTTCAGATTTTTTTGTCCACCCGTTCTTGAGATATTGAATTTTCAAAATTGCCTAAAAATGCCAAAATTCACTTGTCACCATACCTTCAAATGCCATTTACAAGATAACTATGAAAGCTGCAGACATGGGACATGGGACATCTGAACGCCTATGAATAGGGCTTTCATGTGATATACAACATGACACAATTGTAAATTTTCACAAAATTCAAAAATATTCAAATATTTATTTTTAATTTTTGGAAAAATGGGATTTTATTAAAATTTTCAAAAACATCACACTTAAAGGTATATGTATTGTAGCCAATCATTCAAAATTTCAAGGTGGTATCTCAATGGTATCATACAAAAATTAAATTTTCTTGTTGGCAGTGAAAAGGAATTAAACCCTCAAGTCCATTTTTCTACAATTTACATTGATAAAATTATGTGGCAAACTGAAATGAATCCAAACATTTATAACAGGATTTTTAAAGAGAATGAATTCACTTTCTATTCTTTTACAGGACCAGTTTTTCAGTAAAACTATCAAAATCGTAGTTTTAAAATTTTCCTTTAGTTGCTGAATAATTTCTGAATCAGCACAGTGACATTCTTCCTCATCTAAATCATCTTCAGAAGTAAAAAACAACTCTTTGTAGGTCCTTTTAATCTTTCCCATCTTTTCTTTGCAATATTTTCCTATTTAATACTTTCTTCTTACACACCGGAGACTCACTAACGGAGGTCAAAGAGGCATTTAAGTAGCACACAGCGCAATCCTATCCAATTTACACCATTGGTGTAACGAACGGGAGGCCCCAGAACAGAAAGGGGATTCAAATCCCCTTTAAATCCCTCTTTGGAGGGGATTTGAATCCCCTTTCCGTTCTGGGGCCTCCCGTTCCTGCACCACTGGTTACACCGGTGGTGTAAGTTGGATAGGATTGCGCTGTTAAAGCTGTATCAGGGTCCAAATACTCAGACTCTCCTTAATATGACTAGGACCAGGAATTTCATAATTCTCAGGAGGAATTTCCTTTTCAAGTACTGTATATTGTTTTCCATCTGACAAGGCTTCTCTTTTTCCTAACTGCAATCTGCATGAAGTGCATACTTTCATGTGTGGTTTGATTTCACTATTTAGTGAAACCATCCAATCAGTTACTTTCCTCAAGTCTTTACTAACCCTTTTTTAAAAAAGGGTTGCAACAGTTTTTTGACCACTAATTCTCCTCCATATTTCAAATCATGTAATTATCAAACAGTTAATGAATTAAACTTAATAAAGACTAATAAAGCAGCTTCACAACAAATTATATATTGGATTCAATTCAGTTTACCACATAATTTTATCAATGTAAATTGTAGAAAAATGGACTTGAGGGGTTTAATTCCTTGTCACTGCCAACAAGAAAATTTAATTTATGTATGATACCATTGAGATACTACCTTAAAATTTTGAATGATTGGCTGCCGTTTGAAGGCATGGTGACAAGTGAATTAAGGCGTTTTTAGGCAATTTTGAAAATTCAATATCTCAAAAACGGGTGGATAAAAAAATCTGAATTTTTTTTAAACCTCTCATGGTAAGGTACAAATGTACCAAAAATGAACAAAATTCATGACATTGTTTCATGCATTGGTTGATTTCACATGGAATGACCCAAACCAGTTTTGTAACACAGAGTTTTCAAAATGGCTGCCCTACTGTTCCCAGTTGAGGAATATGTATATTTGTGTATGTATATGTGGGCCAATACTATCCAACTTTCCGGTGCTGATGCAGCCGTGCCAGTGGGGCATGCACTGCATCCTGCAGTGGAGGACCACTCCCAGAGGCCTCCTCAAGGTAAGGAGTTGTTTGTTCCCCTACTTTGGGGCTGCATTGCGATGTTGGAAGTTGGTGGAAAGTTCTGGAATGTTGGATAGGATTGGGCCCTGTATGTCGTTTTTTTAGTACGAAACCCCACTGAGCATGCACACAGACCCTTGGATACACCTAAAGAGGTTATCTGGCTTATGCCCTTGTTTCAAATAGTAACACAGGTGGAATTAAGAAGAGTTGCAGAGACAATCCGATTAACAAGAACTGTTCGGGGGGGGGGGGGACATCATTTGCAGGGTTTGGAACTACAACTGAAACAAACTGGAGGGAAAAAAATCCTAATTTAAATTTCCTTGCAAAAATTCAAATCAGTAGTCTTCCAACTTTTTAAGAGAGCCCCATTCATATATGTTGGTATAGATATAGAGTTATAAAATAAAAACAAGGTATAAAAGTATTGATTTAACGTGTTTAATACATAACAATATTGCCTTTAAAAGTTATCTGTAAGACTAATCCTATCCCCCATTTACGGCGGTGGATCATGTGATCCACTGCCATAAGTCCATTTATGATGAACATAAGAACATGCTTATTGGACTGGTGGTGGGGTTAGGATTGGGCTGAAGGGTTGTGTTCCTAAATTCACTGATTTGAAAGTAAGATGATTTCAGATCAAAGACATTTTCTTCCAAGTAAAGGTGGTTAGGATCAAAATGTTAAGATTTAGGTTGTTAAAACTGCTTCTGAAAGTTGAAATTTGAAATGTTTTAAAATCCAAAAAATGTGAATTTTGATTTTTCCAATTTTTGCATTTGTGCCAGCATTTTATTTTTTGCTAAAAAAATTGTCAACAAAATTATGGATTGGATGAGCCATGAAAGTATTTATGAAAAAGATAACTTTGGATAAGAATGTAACATACACAGGTACATCTGTGGGTATATTAAATGTTGGTATTGCCTGTCCTTGTGGGAAATCTAAGCCCTGGACAGCAAAGTATTGCAAAAGTAGCTTTGCATGAAGTTGTATGGAGGAACTGATATTGCAAATATTAAGGCCACCCATTTTCTTCATGATACTAGTGTGCCAGTTGGATACAGCCTCTTCTATGTAAAAATATTTCGTGTATATGTATACTTAATTCCTCTTTCCACTTTTTTTTATTTAGGTGAAGAGCTGGCAATGCTAGAAGATATGAGTTTGGGGATAATGGACTTGAGGAATGTAACATTTAAAGTAACTCAGGCCACATCGAATGCCTCTGCTGACATGCTGCCAGTCATCACAGGAAATCGGTAAAAAAGGAAGATGTTATTAAAAAGAAGTTCTGATGAAGAGAACACTGAACCAACACAAAGGAAGCAAAAAGCACTAGACAAATATACAGTAATTGAAACTGGTTCTGATGGACTCAATAAACCATTAACTTTTAACAGCACAATCCTACCCAGCTCCTCCACTGGTGGAGCAGTAGTGGAGGGAGAGCAGGAGGCTTTGGGAGGGAAAGTGAATTTGAATCCACTTTAAAGGGGGATGTAAAGGGGATTTAAATCTCCTTTCCCTTCCAAAGCCTCCCGTTCTGCCCTCCAGCACTGCTGCACCAGTGGAGGAGCTGGGTAGGGTAGGATAAGGTCAGAAAAATGATCCAAAGTTCCATTGTTGTAGTATATTGCCACATCTGAGGTGATTTTTTTTTGGGGGGGGGAATGGTTAATAATGTTTATTGGGATGAGTAACTAGGTGAGTAACTAGCCTATTTCAGAATTATTCTGGAGAGAAAATAATAGTTTTCCACACAGGAGGCTGTCAACTTCCAGTAGAATATGTGGAAATGATGCAGGTGTTTTTTCTTCTGAGTTTTGAGAGGAATTGTTGCTTTATGATCAGCTTTTTCTATTTCCTTAAAGCAGTGGTTCCCAGACGTTTTAGCACCGGGCACTCTATCAGGACCCACCTAGTGTTAGGAGACATTTTAAAAAGGTGATCTAGAAAGAAATAATATATTTATTTATTTACAAGTAATATATTATATTATATTATTTATTTATTTATTTATTTATTTGCAAAAAACCTCAATCCACTTCTCCTAACGAGGCAGCCCTAATGAATAGCCTCAAGGCTTGAGGGGCTTAGTTATGTGACCCAACCTTCACCTGCCCCCCACTTCTGGTCATTAACAGACTTGGGGGGGGGGGAAACACAGAAAAAAAGATGCTCAAACATTTATCTTCCTATATTTACACAAGCTTACAAACTGCAGGAGCTCAGCTCCTTGCAAACTGCAGGAGTTCAGCTGTTTGCAGGGCAATTAGCAGCTATCTTGTAAACTGCAGGAGCACCTTTTTGATGAAGGGTAACTAGCTGCTATCTGATTTTTGAATAGCCTCTGCAAATTTTAATTTTGAGGCAATTACTTATCTGATCTTTCCATCACCCATGTTTTCATTGGAGGCTCTGCGGGACCCTCCAGAAATCAGGTCACAACCCACAGTTTGAGAAACACTGCCCTAAAGAAACACAGCAAATGTGACCTAAACCACTCTCTTCTGTTCATTCTCTGAAAGTGGAAGCTGAACTCTTGTTAGCATTTTTCTATTATCATCTGCACTTCAGGAAATATTTCTTCGGGTAAAAAAAAATCTGTTCTGAGAGTCTGTATTCACTTTTACACTTCCTCATATGTGTTCTGTCTTGCATACAGGTTTCCTTCATAACGTTGTTCGTGCACTTTTATGGCCAGAAATGCAAACCTTAACCCTTGTAATTCAAGCTGAATTTGTCAAAATTATGTTGTAGAACAGAGGTTCCCAAATTGGGATGTCATGACGCCCCAGCCAAGAACAAAGGGTTGCTATACCCTTAAGGGGCATGGCAACCCACGGTGACGTCGACGGCGCGTCCAGGATTGCACCACCGCCGACGAAAAGGTTTGTTTCACCTTCATTGGTGGCAGTGGAGGTCCTCCGGGGTGTGTGGGGAGCCTGAGGACCCCTCCACAGTCCTCCTCAAGCGTCGAAGCAGCCCTCCGACGTGATCGCAACCCACTTCCGGTTTTACGGCAAAACTGGAAGTGGGTTGCGATTGCGTCGGAGGGCTGCTCCAACGCTTGGGGAGGCCTGTGGAGGGGTCCGCAGGCTCCCCACACACCCTGGAGGACCTCCACTGCCACCAATGAAGGTAAAACGGACCTTTTTGTCGGCTCGGCGCGATCCTGGACGCGCCATCGCAACCCCTGGGAAGGCCCCACTGCCACTTGGGGCAGCAAAGGGCCTTCCCAGGAGTTAGAGAACCACTGTTGTAGAGATATAACAATACCAGCCAGCCTTCAATGAGATCGACCTTATTTAGTGTGCGAAACGTATTTCACCCACAGAACAAGTCGAAATCCTTAACAAGACTGACTGAAGATTGGTTTCACTGGCTGTATAGCAGAGAATATTAGTTACAGCTTTATGGAATAAACTATTTGTGAGGAAGCTAAATGAACCCACTTAAAAACCCCACCACCTCCTACTGCCCTTGCCTACATGTTCAGAATCCCCAATAATAAAGTTTTGCGTTTGGTAATTTCCAACTGCTGATTTCTTATGAAACCCACTGAGATTTACTTTGCCTGAGCTGCACCTGCTTTTCAGAGCTAAAAGGAAGGGGTGTGTGAATCCTTTAAAAAAAGCTATTGGACAGTCTGAGAGACCATTGGATGATCACAGGGACAGATCATGGGTTCTCCTCTAATGTCCACTTATTTCTGGACATCAACTTGAAAGCAGTCACTGACAGATTTGATTTTAGTTTAATTACCTTTGTAACTTTTTGTGTAATTGCATATTGCTCTGTCTTAAAAGAAAATTTCCTTTAGAAATGCTATTTGACTCATGTTGCTTAACCCTCTTCTTTCTTCTGCATTAAATTAGTGATGGGTTTAATGTGAGAATTCCATTGCCGAGCACCTTGTTTGATGCACTGCCCCGTGAGATTCAAAGTGGCATGCTGCTGAGAGTCCAGCCTGTTCTCTTCAACGTGGGGATTAATGAACAACAGACCTTAGCAGAGAAGTATATATATATATTTCATTTTAAAATTCATTCACTACTGAAGTTAGATCAATCACCTGTCTTCCCACAAGGGAATATATGGAGATGATTTAAAAGTAAAATCTAGTTAATTACATCCAGGTGATGATTCGGGAATAAGTTGGGTGACACTAAGTTCCTCTTTGAAATACATAGAAATGCTCTTGTTTTGTCTGATAAACATTGGCTATACATTTCTTTTTTTTTTAAGTTTCTCAAGTTGCTGTTCCCCTTCACAGCTGATCTACTGTGCAAGGGACACAAACTAGATGTGCCTTGACTGAAACTTTCAGTGCCTTTTTTTTTTCCAAAAAAAGCAGCGATAATGGCCCAGTTTGAACTGGGGCTTGGGGAGGGGGAGTCTAACTTTTCTCCCACGCTGCAGCTCCAATGCAAATTGCTTCCTGAACCTTCTATTAGTCACAGAGGATGAAGTTTATAGGCACAAACTATGTGCCTATAAATGAGCTAATTTCATCTCTGAGGTTATGGTTACACCCTTGGGGGTTATATTGCTGCAATTACAGCGCAATCCTACCTATCTCGATGCCGACGGAGCTCCCTCTCCACTGACGTTGGGTGTTGCGGAAGTGCCATAAAGCACTTTCGCAGCACCCAGCAAGTAAGCGGCACTGAGGCCGGTGCTGCTCACTCAACCTCCGGACACCATCCTGGACGCTGGACACAGGTAAGTCCTGTGCTGGGTGGCGGGAGGGTGAGGGACAAATGTCCCCTTCCCCCAAAGTGAGCCCTGGCCACGCTGGCGCAGGCCGCATCCTGCATCCATTTAGGCCAGCCGCTGCATCTTAGGCAGGATCAAACTGCCCAAGTAGTATCTAATGCTTGCAGCTTAAAAATGCCCTAACCTACCCTAACTAAAGGAGATTCTCCTTTTCTCTGCAGCATCATGAAGGAGAACTCTCCTCTGCTGCAGTAGTGGCGACTGAGGACACTTCTCCCCTCCCCACAACACAAACACTCAGGCCCCAAACACATAATTAACGTGTCATCTAGGTTGGCCAGAAGTGAGCTTTTGAGCTTTTTTATTTGTATTTGTATCCTGCAAATCTTGCACTAAAGAGAGGCTTGTAATCAGAAAGTTTGACATCTGAAATGGAAAATGTTATACCTTGAAGATATTCTCCTAGCTTTGTTTGTGTATGTGTAGGAAAATGAGTACTAATATGCCCCATTTGATTTTCAAAGGTTTGGGGACACCTCATTGCAAGAAGTGGTTAACATGGAAAGCTTAGTAAGGTTGAATTCCTACTTTGAACAGTTTAAAGAAGTTTTGCCTGAAGATTGTAAGTATGAATAACAAAATTCATATCCAGTTTGCTAAAGCAAGACAATGACTTGTTTGTATAAAATGAATTTGTACACACAGTGAAAAGGTCAACAGCCAATGCCTCTCAAATACACTGGGATTTTTTTTCGTCTTCTAATTTCAGCAGATGTTTCCTGTAGGGCTTGTTAAAATTAAAAGATTTGAGCTGCCAGGGCAGAAACTATAACTTGAATAGCAGTTCTGTGGGTTTAAACTGGGTCTGTCTGGATCAAATCATGTGGGATGGATAATGTGGGATGGTGACCCAATTTTAAGATCAAGAGGGGTGGGTGGGTGGGGGGTGCAGAACCCTCCCCAAGCTCCTTTCCTCAGACATCTTCCATCCAGCTAAGTTCACCTCTAGTATTCAAGCCCATCTGACGGGAAAGGGGGACAGTCTGCAGGGAGGTAAACCATAGGTATGAGCATTTAGCACTTTTTATCCCTTTGCTCTTAAAACTGCCCCAACTTCTCTTTTATTTGTGATTGGGGAACAGAACTGGTTTAGATCTGGTGCCATTATGCGAGAATGAGCCTGAGTGTAGGACACGACTGAGAATGTACATACAGTATTGTAGAATTGTTAAGGAACAAGATAGAATATTGTTTGTTATTTATATAGGGCCATCAGTATACTGTATTTGGTGCTCTATGAAATAAAAATGGTAGCTGCCCTGAGGAGGTTACAGTCTAAAATGTTACACAAGGGAGACAACAGAGGAAGGGGAGGGGATAGAGGCAGGAATAAACAGGGAAGAATATGTGTTTTGTTTTATTACGTGTACTTAGCTTACGGTAAGTTATAGGGACTAAGGAGTTGTTCCAGGAAAGACCTGAAGATTCTGCCAAGAAAAACAATTACTACTTATTTAATGTGCTTGGAATGATGCATATTAAAACAAACAACACTTTAATGTTCTAGGGATTCAGATTCTGTAAAAGTAGAATTTGGGAAACATCACCATTTTATATACATGCATGTTAGTGTGATCCATGAGCAGTGACTAATCTTGTTCAGAGTTACTCACTTCTGCAATGGTATTATGGAGAAAATGAATGTTCAACTTGAGGACTCTTACATACACTGCTACGCCTTTGTTCTTGTGTCTGAGATGTGCAAACACTGATCACTAAGAAAGGGGAGGGCTCTCACTTTTCTTTTCTTTTCTTTTTTTAAAAGGTCTACCTCGATCCCGTAGTCAAACGTGCCTGCCTGAACTTTTACGGTTCCTGGGACAGAATGTACATGCAAGGAAAAATAAGAATGTTGATATTCTTTGGCAAGCTGCTGAGGTATTTATGATGGTTACTTCATTCTATCAGCAGGTTGATAGATACACGGCAGTTATGCAGCTTCTCACCTGGCCTGTTCACTTGGGGCAAGTGGAAAATCTCCCCTGGACAAGCAGCAAACCGAGAAGCTGCAATTTTATATGCACATCTGCTGTCATACAGCTGTGCTGCATTTCCTGTGCAGGGAATAGCTGTTGTCATGGCAACTGCAGGTGTCCTCTCTGTCTTTTGCCTTTTCAAGCCTGGAGAGAAACTGCCTCTGCCATGATGCAGAGCCCACTCATTGTCTCGCTCAGAGAAATATCTGCTTCGACTCAGTTGGTAACCTGGCTAGAAAAGCAGCTCTGGGCAGGAGCAGGAACATTTGCTGCTATTGCTGCCTCGGTGACAGGTGCTTGGAATTGCCCAGTGTGCAGCACTGGCATGATAGGCCTTATAATTGTTTTAGTGGTCCAGCCCCTTTTTACAAGAACTTTTTTACTTCTATTTTTATATCTTGTACTGTGTTTTTTAGTGTATTAATGTTTTAAGAGTTTTATATTTTTATATATGTATCAATTTTGTAATTTTTAAATTTTGTAAGCCGCTTTGGGGGGGAGAAAGCGGGATATAAATCCAATAAATAAATAAATAAATAAAATATAAGCTGTTGATGCTACTGCTGCTGCTCTGGCTGGCCCCTGCCTTGCCAATGGAGGTAGGAGAATGGCTTGTCCAAAAAGGAGGGGCTGATGTCTCAGGCAGATGTAAGGGAAGAGGGATGAACAAAAGGAACAAAACCAAACTTCTGCTCAGTCAGGAGATGGGAGGGTTTTCAGTTCCGCTCTCCTTTGAAAGGAGTCACTCTTGCAAAGGTTGCCTCCGCTTCCCTTCTAGGGGTAGATGGCCATGGACACTCGTGGCTTGTGGCAGGACACAGAGTCCCTATGTATTGTCTTGTGTGTCACACAAATATACTCCACTAGCAGCAGTGTGCATCAAGGGAAGGAGTAGAGAGAACGATCCAGATGAATGGCGGTGGGCAGTTGCCCCTTGAAAATGGACTTCCAACACTTAAGAGCCCAATCCCATGCATATCTACTCAGAAGTGAATCCATTATAGTCAGTGGGGCTTACTCCCAGAGTGTGGATAGGCTTGCAGCCAGAGATACTGGGAAATGGCCATTCATTTCTCTTTCACCTGTTTAGGGCCCAATCCTACCTAACTTTCCAGCACTGATGCAGCCATACCAACGGGGCGTGCACTGCATCCTGAGGTGGGCGGGGGCAGTCACAGAGGCCTCCTCAAGGTAAGGTAATGTTTGCTCCCTTACCTCAGGACTGCATTGTGGCTGCATCAGTGTTTGGAAAATGGATAGGACTGGGCTCTTAGTTTCTGGAAAACCTGACTAGAACTACCAGTCCACCCAAATAATCTATTCCCAACTCCACAACTCTTGTAAATGGATTTAAGGTGGCCTTATATCTTAAGTCTTCAAGGCTGATCATGATGTAATTTTTGTCTTTCCCAAACTCTGCCCTCATCCCATCTCTAGTGTCTGTTGGAGTCGCTTCCCTAGTGGTTTCACAGTGGTTATATTCTCTGTGTCAGTACACTAGGTCCCTGAGTTACGGATGCCCGCATTGGTGCTTTTGCACAGGCGCAAACCGTCCACTGTGGTGCGTTTTGTGCAGGTGTGAAAGTGCTGGGCCAGCAAGAGTCGGTTGTTTTGATTTATGTACGTTCTGACTTCTGGACAAACCTCTGGAATGGAACTGGTACGTATCTTGGGGACAGTGTATTATACTAATTGATAACGTTCTTTTCTAGATCTGCCGCAGACTAAATGGTGTTCGGTTTACAAGCTGTAAAAGTGCCAAGGATAGGACAGCCATGTCGGTAACTCTGGAGCAGTGTCTGATATTGCAACATGAACATGGAATGGCTCCTCAGGTTTTCACACAGGCTCTGGATTGCATGAGGAGGTAAGAATTGGTCTGCTCGCTGGCCACTTGTTCCTAATCCTGGAGCCATGTAAACTGCAGATGGCTGGTTCTCTCCATCTTTGATGGAGACAATTATTTGTTACATAACTATTAAGAAGGCTAAACCACACAGGCTACAGGTTCCTGACATGCTTTAGGATGTCACTCAATTGTTTTTTGATATGAAGAGTTGCCAGATTTTTTATTAAAATAACTCTTTCAAAGAGGAAAGTATTTGGTAAGTTTTAGTTTTCAGTTTGTTGGATAATAACAAATGTAAAGAAAAGGAATTGCAGAGTGAGCTGTCTCTTCTAATCTACCAGTTTGAAAGCTTTGCAATGGTGACATTGCTTTGGCTGCTGTTTTGCCATTTATTTTAGAGATTATATAATTATCTGCTCTACAAAGGATACACATCTGCAGGTTGCATTGGTTTGCTATGCTTACTTCTCAAAACAGTGATACAGTTTGCTCCTTCAGCAAATTGTCATTATGAATGTTTCATGATGCAGCAATCAAAATCCATCACAACCTGTCAGTGTACTGTTGTCATATTAGTTTAACCCCCCTTTTCTAAAGCAGCGGATGATTTGCAAAAATTATTTTTTTTAAGAATCTGTTTACTGTTGTTCAATACATTGTTTCAAGCACTGCTGGAAAGCTCTAATTTCACATACCAAAAAAGAAAGGATAAGAAATCCTGTTTCAGTCTTTATCGATGTAGTTCAACACTACTGTGGAGTCCTGTTTTCAACATTCACTCTTGCTGAATGTACTGTACTGTGTGTCTTTTCACCAAATTCTCAAAAGTGCTCAATTCTCTTATCCTTTCTATATGTTTTTGCTATTTGACCCTTTCTAAATCTTCAGTGGTCTGTAGAAAAAAATTAATTGCTTATTACCAGCAACACCTTCCTGCATCACTAAATGGTGTTTTATGAATCTTCCATGGAATTCTGTATGTAAACCAAAGAATTCTATAAAGTGGAATCATGTCAAGTATAAGACTCACTTTTTTCTCCTAATTTAAGTTTTTAAACTAGGGGTGCGTCTTATAATCAGGCTGTTGCAATTTAATGCCAGTGATTTAATTAATTTTTTTTAATAGCACCAAACTTTAAGGGTGCGTCTTATACTCGGGACAATATGGTATATTCTCATTCATTTTGCAATCATATTAAAGTGTTGTTGAAAAATGGATGCAGTCCAGCCAAAGTTTATCACTTTAAAATCCCATTGATTCTGTCTGGCAGAGGAGAACTCTGAAATAACGTTAGTATGAGGGTAGTATGTTAGGGTAGTATGGGTAGTATGTATAGTAGGGTAGTATGAGTATAGTAGGGTAGTATGAGCAGCCAGCGGGCGGCGCAGCGGGTTAAACCGCTGAACCATAAGCTGTCGATCGAAAGGTCAGCAGTTCAATTCCCGCGACAGGGTGAGCGCTCGTTGCTTGGCCAGCTCCTGCCAACCTAGCAGTTCCAAAGCATGTCAATGCAAGTAGATAAATAGGTACCGCTTGCGGGAAGGTAAACAGCGCTCCGTGTTCCAGCTGCATGCTACGCGCTGCGGCAAGGAGAGTCATACCGGCCACATGACCACGGAGGCGTCTGCGGACAACGCTGTCTCTTCGGCTTTGAAATGGAGATGAGCACCACACCCTAGAGTCGGACACGACTGGACTTAATTGTCAGGGGATACCTTTACCTTTTTAGTATGAGCAGAATGCCTTCTGCTGGACAGTAGGCTAACTGCATTCTGAAAGTTCTACTTTCTACACTCAAAGTTCTACTTAAGCATGTTACAATAACTAGACCGGGGTTCTCAACCCTTTCCCAGCCGGCGCCATTCTCCTGCTGAGTACCACTAGAAGTGACTGGTGATGACATCACTTCTGGGTTTTCAGGTTTTCGGAGGCCAGAAAGCGCAGGTAGGAGGCTCTAGGCAGGTGGGAGGACCCTTCTCAGCATTCTGAGAGGCTTGGTCAAAGGCAGGAGCCTCTCAGGAGTGAAAACGCACCGTTGAAAGCGCCGTGTTGGAGTGGGGTTCAGGTGGTCCAGCAGTCTGTGTACTACCAGCAATTGGTCAAAGTACCCACTGGTGATACTAGTACCACTGGTTGAGAACCCATGAACTAGACATAACTAGAACATGAATGACCAGGTCTGATTTCTCTAAGAAGGGATGCCATTAGTGTACCAACCAAAGCTGTTGAAAGCACTCTTGGCTACTGCCATCACCCAGGAGCAGCACTGGATCCTGAAACACTCCCATACTATGGCAGTATAGTTGCTCACTGATTGTTTGAACAAGTTTCAATTAAAGCTTATCTGTGTCACTTAAAATGAATGTTACTTTCAAATCAAGAAATGCTGCAAATAGTTACGTTTTGCACAAAAGAAGTATGTATGTTTGCAGATACTTCAACCCAATGCTCACATTCTGCATGTGGTGTTGACTGTCTGTAGCCTAGACCTTAATGATTTGGTGTGCAGAAGCAGCAATGGTGAAATTTGAGAGTGCTCTGTTTGCCCTCTGAACCCAAAGGTTAAAAATCCTTTTTGTCCTTGAATTTTTTTTTTAAAAGTAGATAGTGTAGATTTGAAGAATCCTTTATAAGCTGACCATCTGTTCTGAGCAGGTGGTATTTTTGGCCAAGAAAGAGGCCGACTGCGCAATCCTATGCATGTTTACTGAGAACTAAGTCCCGATCTATTGGGATTTAAACGCAGTCCTAACCATCTTTCCAGCGCTGGTGCAATCACAATGCAGCCCCAAGGTAAGGGACCAAATGTTCCCTCACCTTGAAGAGGCCTCCATGACTGCCCCTGTAGTGCTAAATGCAGTGTGCGCCCTGTTGGCTCAACTACACTGGCGCTGAAAAGTTGGTTAGGATTGCGTTGCCACTCCCAGATAAGTGTCTACAGGATTGCAGCCCAGTTAACCTCCTAGTACATTATGGTTAAAAAAAAAAAGCCTTCTGAAAAGCAATTTTAGAACTGTTACTTTTGAATTAAATTTTTAATGTTTCTCTACATCACTGCTAGGTTATTGAATTAATTGGTAGCAACTCACATTGAAGAATTTTTGAAAGGGTCAAATGCTGTAATGGTTATTCATGTTCAGTTTGCTTTTCAGAGCTCCATTTCTTTGCAGCATGTGGAAGCATGGCAGAGCAGCATGGGACATTGCTTGGCCAAATGAGAAAATGAACATGGAAAACCATTCTTGTTCAACCTACATGTACTTTTTTCAGTAGACTACAGTATTATTTCTTATTTTCTCTTTTTATTCTCTTTCTCTCTCCTTTATTCTGTAATTGTGCCTTTATTACAATTATTATTTTTTAATTGGCACACCTCCCTATTTTCTTTTACCCGACACATTCTATTTTCTGTTGTGGCTTCTTCAACTTTTTGTTTTCCTCTTCTTAATTTTTATTTTATTTTATTTGCCACATTTTTGTTATCTTTTGGTATATCCATTGCATGTCTGTGTTGCTTTCTTCCTCTTATTTTCCTTTATCCTCAAACTTCTTCCTTTTCACAGTATTGGAACACGGGAGGTAGTCACCCAGAAGAACTTGTGTGGCCTGGTGCCCATCCGGGATTTCAGGCTAGACCCCAGTCTTCTCTACTCTATTCCATTGCTAGCTCTAAGCCCCAATTTACTGATTGTGTGGCTGTTTTTGAGCATTGCATACCTGGTGGCTAGATTACGTTGCAAATGAAGATGAGTTTAAAAGCAAACAAAGCGCCAGAATATTTATTGCCACCTGGTACCTATTTGTCAAAAGAATGTCTCATAGCATTGTCTGCCAATAATTATTATTATGCCTTACAACTTTGTGTTTCTATTGTACTAAACTTGTAAATACACATCAAATTATTTTATGAAAAGGAATTGTATTGAACGCTTAAAACTGTTGTTACGCTTTCAGTGCTTGTAACATAGTCTGACAGCGGCCTGTTACCTCGGTACTTTAGCCGACCTGTGATGATTAATTTCTCTTACCAAATATTTTTCAGTCATCTAAATCCCAACTCTGTCTCTCTCTCTGTCTCTGTCTCTCTCTCTCTCTCTCTCTATATATATATATATATTTATATACACACACATACAGTTTTGTTTCACATGTTTTCATGTACTCCAGAGAAAGGAACTCTGTCAAAAAAGAATTTGTACCTTTTTTTGGTATATTCTTAAGTGTGTCAATCTTGCCTTTCATATTTACGTGATATGAGAAGAAAAAAAGTGGAGATTTGTAAAAAGTTTATTTAAACATGTACTGAGCACCTTTCTACTTGGATTTCCAAACATAATATCTAAATTATGATAGTGCCCAGTCCTTAGAACCATACACTTTTTCCGTTCTCATTGTTAAAATCTTTTCCAACATATTGTACCAACTTAAAAAAAAAACCCAACCCTAACTTGAATTGCAGTATACTGCATGCAATATACTTTCATTATATTTATATATCTACTTTTTTATTGTATCAGACGGAGGAATATATAGAAAGAGTAGCTTTTCTAGTATGCGTGATACCATCGTATGTTAGTTAATACTGACATTTTGCCATAAAATGTTACACTAATCAGCTCTTTCAGCTTACTGTTAAACTTTACGACAGAAGAGATGAAATACTCTTAAAAATTTGGAAGATGCTAACATACTGCAATGGCTGTTCCCAGAAAATGACCCCCAAACCCAAATAGATGACAAAGAATTATCTTAATTTCTACCATTATTATGTTTAATTTGCTCAAATTTGTCCCTATCTGCATTCAAAAGCTCTTAGTAAAACTAAATTTACAATGTTGAGATGAATTAGGTAAAATAACTAGGTATTTTAAAACCTAAAATATTTTAGAGGAGAATTCTAAATTTCATGTTTTGTTGTGTAATACATATTTTGTATGCTAGAAGTGTTGGATCACAATCACATTAATTTTGACTTCTGGCTTCAGCTTAGTTTAGTTTAACCCAAATATTATGATAAAGCCCAAAAGGGCTTTAACTGCTGGTATAGGAGGGAAATATAGCCTTTATTACTACCATTAGTGGTCTTATTTGTATGTTGAGTTGTAGGAGAGCCACTCCACTATAACTGGATCTATGCTGGTCCAGTAGCATTTGTAGGAAGCAATCATGTGAATTGGGTAGCTATGATTACGTTCTATGCTAACATCACCTCTCCCCAGGGAGGATATAATGCATGCTATCCAGGTTCATTTCCCTTTTTTGTCTGAGGAAAAAACTTCAACTATGTGTTGAAGATATGCTATGCATGCGCTGAACCTTGCCTCTCAGCGGAATAAAAAGTATGGTACACATAGGGCTCTGAATGACACACATTTCCCCAGACCTTCACTTCCAGTGCATACACACAGTGCTGCATGTACAGGAACTAATCCCAGTTTTTAGGTAGCCACTTACCAGCAGTAAATAATCTTTTTTCCTGACAACCAGTCAGAGAAACGTTTGTAAACTGAAAAGGAAACTCTTTTGTTTTGTTCAGGCTGTCAGTGTGCCCCAAATAATTTACACACACATTATGGGCAGGTGGGCTAGCAATTCCCCCCCCCCCATATTTTTGGACTTATTTGCAAGACTTTCCATTTCTTTTGTGGAAAAGAAGTGATCTTGTGATCTTTTGTGATCACAAAATAGGATCTTTTGTGATCTCGAGGATAGAAGGGTAGCCTCTGTGAATGCAGAGCATTGTGTGCACAATGGAAACCTAGAGGGATGTGGATTGGATCAAGTGGGGTTCAAATAGGATTAGATCCTGTATAAGCATATATAGAATAAAGTGAGTGCACTAAATCAGAATATAGAAGCACACAATTCCCCTATATGCTGCTAAATAAAAATTGTAATTTGTATTTCCTTGCAGTTTTAGTTGTCTTCTTTAGAAAGCTTTTGTGCTTTAAAAGGGATAGAAGTGAAACTGAGTAGTATATAAACTGTAGTCGTTATCGATGCAATAGACACTTCAAAGTTCCAAAGCAGAGGTTTAAGGGAAGGAAAATAAAATCATGCCCATGAAATTAAACCATATAATGGAATAACAGCCGAGTTAATGAAGTCCATTAATCTCAGCTATCTAGTAATATGAACGCAACTCAGCTAAAGATAAATGGGGGGAGGAGGGTTAGATCTTGCCTTGATATTTAAATAAATAATTATAGATCTAAATTTCAACCCACCCAACAAATCTGCTATAGTTCAGCAAGAAGCATGTTAAATGTTGTTAGCAGTCTTTTAAAATCTGAATAAATTATATCTCAGCCATATGTCTGTGTACTCTGTCTTCCAGTTGTGCTCTAGCATGAAACCACTTTCATTTTCCTTTGTTATTTTCTGTGTTCAAAGGAGCCAAAGAAAGAACATGAAAAAAATCTTACGATGGTCTAAGTTCATTTATGTTTACCAAAATGATGTGCTTCCTTATACAGTTTTTCTTGAGAGTTTTTGATATATTTTTAAAAAACAAAAACTTAATGGCCTTTCCAGTAGAATTCAGAACCATAGTATAAATGTTCAGACAGTCCCTTCTATAGCACTGTCTTCCACAGCAAAAGGTGACTGGGCCATAATAGCTCAGTACCAATGTTGTTGTTGCCAGTCGCTTAGCCATTGTCTAGAAAAATTGGTTAAGAAGCTCATGAACTCCCTTACCAACTCTCCTGTAATTTCTGATGCAAATTCCTCTCCCCTCTCCAGCTTGATCTATGGCAGTAGTTTTCTAACTCCTGGGAAGGCCCTTTGCTGCTCTAACTGCAGCGGGGCCTTCCCTGGGGTCGTGACGGCGTGGACAGGATCGCACTGCCGCCGTGGACCAAAAGATCCATTTTACCTTCATTGGTGGCAGTGGATGTCCTCTGGGGTGTGTGGGGAGCCTGCGGAGCCCTCTGAAGGCCTCCCCAAGCATTGGATTGGCCCTCTGACACGATCGCAACCCACTTCCGATTTTGCCTTCAGAGGGGTCCGCAGGCTCCCCACACACCCCAGAGGACATCCACTGCCACCAATGAAGGTAAAATTGATCTTTTTGTCCACAGTGGCAGCGCGATCCTGGATGCGCTGTCGCCATGGGTTGCCATCCCCCTTAAGGGTGTAGCAACCCTTTGTTCCCAGCTGGGGCGTCACAACACCCCAGTTTGGGAACCTCTGATTTATGGTTTTACCATTACATGTGCAAAGTACTAAAACAGATTCTCATTGTAACCAGGGTTTGAAACTGGTTTGCAAACCTTGGTTAAGAGGGAACATGGTTACCACTTGTGCATACTTAACATTAAATCAAGCCAGGAAATGGGAGGAGTAGACTTTTGCATGGGAGGTGTGAGAGAGAGAGAGAGGGAGGGAAGTTGGGAGATCCAACAGCAGCACAGCACCTGCAGTGGGCAAATATGAGGGAAAAATTCCAGTTGAAAACATTGACAGCTTTCTATGGTTGATAGTTAAACAGGAAATGAGTGTCAAGCTACTACATACTACCAAAGTTTCTCGGACTGAGATTCTGTATTAGTACTAGTAGGTTAATTTTCAAACATACTATTTATTGCATGACAAGTTATCCAGTTATTCTTCTAACCTGCAGTAAAGTTTTTACTGAACTGATATGCAGGAACTGATTGTTACTGAAAAGCATTTATTTAAAGAATAGCCTTTTTGTTTACCTTAACATGATTGGTATGGTTTTAATTAATGTTTTTAATTAATGTTTTAGCGCTCTATATGCAGCAAAATGAGCTACAACGTCACAGCATATGAACAATAGAATACATGGGAAAGTTGCACAGATAAAAAGTGCATTGCCACTAGAAACACTGCTGCTTTTCAGTATGGCAAGACTAGCAACCAGACATAGCATGTTTCTATTTCATGTGCATCATAACTGCATTGATTAGTAGTAATCCACTGCTTCTAATATTTGCAATGGCAAATTGAGGCACACATTATTAACTTATTTTAATGCTATGAAATGACCAGTTCAGTCCATCATAGTTAAGGTATTTGGCTTTATTTTCTTTTTCTTTTTTGATTTTACTGCTGTCATTTTTTTGTGCTTGTCTTTCTTTTTTCCCCAGTGAGGGTTGTCGAAGAGAAAATACAATGAAGAATGTTGGATGTCGCAAGTATGCATTTAATTGCCTGCAGCTGAAGGCTTTCCCCAAGTATTACAGACCTCCTGAAGGAACTTACGGAAAAGTTGAATCATAAGAATACGGTGTTCTGTAATTAGTAGTTCTGTGGATACACTCAACTTTAGTATACAAACTTTGACAACATTGTCGGAAACAATTTTTTTGTACGTTCCAGTAGGTAATACTGAGCATGTAATTTTATTAAATTGGATTCCATAGGAAAAACGATATTCACTGACCTCTTATAATGAAAATAATGTGGTGACTGTCCGCTCATGTAACATCAGTGTATGCAAGATGCCTAAATATACTGTACCACTGATTTCTTACCTATATGCCTAACAAAGAGAGGTGTAATGCCTGGACTGTCAAGGATTTTATGAATGATGTTTAGGCAGCTGTTTCACACATCTTTTTTTATACTGATTTGATTTGAGATTAAGACTTTCATAATACTTTTTAAAACTTCGGAGCTGTAAATAGTAAATTTAATTGGACATAAGGCAGTTTAGTGTAAGTACAAGAGGCATTGTTACACTGGAGAAGCTAAAGCTGTTTTTAAGACAGGGTAGGTAGTACAGTAAATTTAAAGCCAGGAGCTTTAAAATGTTTTACTTTATGTAGAACACTATCATATAAGGGGGTTGTGATATATAAGGCCAGGAATTGACAGAAGGCCTAGTTCTACTTCGTTCAGAAAGTGGATTGGATCCACCACGAACCTTTTGGTTGACTTGATAAATATTTGTGTTTTTAGTTGTTTAAATACTTGTAAGGCCTGAACAAGAGAGAACTGCACACAACAAAATGTTGCTTATGAGTTGTAATATATGGTAACAGGTGGGCTGTGGAACCAGATGGCAGTGACATATGCATTCTTATCTGCATTGCAGTTCAGATAGATGCATTACATCTACACTGTAATGTGCCAGAAGAGATTACATGGGTTAACAGCATAATCCTAACCAACTTTCCAGAGCCGATATAACCCCAAGGTAAGGGAATAAATGGGAATTTATGTTTAATAATATAAATGGGAATAAATGTTCCCTTACCTTGAGGAGGCCTCCATGTCCTCCCCCCCACCCCCAATGCAGCGTGCGCCCGTTGACATGGCTGCATCAGTGCTAGAATGTTGGTTAGGATTAGGCTGTGAGTCACATATCTGCATTCTAATATGCATCCAATTTCTGTCAGTTTGAACCTCCTTGCATGTGCAATGATTAACTACTGCACATAGGGACATGCAGTTGCAAGCCAACATATGTGGGAAACAAATCTCTGGATCTTCTTTTTTAATGCACATAAGGATAGTATGATGGGCTTACCTGCAGGGGACATATGATCCATGCATGCAAGCCCCTTCTATTAAGGTACTAGCTGGACTGACAGCTTGAGGGCACAATCCTGTGTAAGGATCCGGCCGGCAGCCCAGGGCCGCCCGCTGGATCCCATGCTACCAGGTGCCCGCCATGCGGCGGGCCAGAGGTCTACTTGGGGAAGGGAACATTCGTCCCCTTTCCTGGGTGTAAACCGGGGCCGGCCTGATGGGCCTCCTCGGATTTCCGCCTGCTAAATAGCTGGCGGAAGTCATACGAGGCCGTATAACAGCCTAGCCGCCCGGCAGGGATGGGAACATGGCGGGCGCCATCCCCTGCCCCCTCCCGGGTCTACTAGACCAATGGCCCCCCTCCCTCGCCCGCCGGACTGCCCATGCGGCCACCGGGGGAGCGCTTACCTTCCTCTGACAGCCGCTTGCCCAGTCCAGCAACGGAGTTAGGGAGGCCGGCCTTGCGCCCTTCTCCCTTACTCCTGAGTAGTCACAAACATGCTTTACGGCATGTTTGTGACACCTTTGAATGGTGGAGCGTGCATCCCGCCGTTCGAAAGATCCCCAGGATTGCGCTGTGATCCTGTGTAGAGTTAGATGCACCTAAGTCCATTGACATCTATGGGCTTAGGTACACTTAACTACACAGGATTAGGCTGTGAATTTCTCATTTTCCTGTCCTGTTTTAAATAAATTCAATACAAGAAAACAGAATTAATTAAATTCTGCACATACTGTCAAGAGAGATGGAGGGTAAAACAAGTGCAGAGGTTAGTGACAACACCCATTTTTCCTGCTCCCTGTTCACTCTTTTTTCTGAGTGAATTGAGATTGGACTGGAGAAAGGTAGTCTCTGCTGCTCCCACCCAAAGCTAGAAAGCCCAGACAGGAGGAGGCTGCCTTGGGAAAACCTGGATTATAACAGGGAGCCCCAAAATCCAGGTCTCCTTAAAATCAAGCAGTAGCAGAATGTATGCAGTCTGGTAGTTAGGGTAACCCGCTCTCTGCTGAGTGAACTAAGACCAGACAGGTAAAAATAAAAGCAAAAGACGTTTCTTAAAGGGTTAAAAATGCAACACAGTGGAGGGAACAATGCACAGGACAAAAACAAGGCACTGATCAACTAGCAAAAGGTGAAAAGGGGTGTATGGCAAAGGTTTGACAAGAATGCTAAAATGCAAACTGCAAATTAAACAAAAACCCTGCTGTGACTAACTGGGTGTGATTCCTACCTTACTTATACTGTTCCAGGGTCCTAGTCCTAGCACCCACACTTACAGCAAGCTGAGCGGGTGAGCCCTTTTGAAGTACTGGGTGCTTTTGATGTCTGACCTGGGCAATTGCACAAGAGAGTGCATGTCACCTTGTTTTTTTTAACAAACAGTGGACATTAACACTGCTTTGTCAGATTGGGTACTGGGACATGGTCAGCTGCGTCCCTGAATTTCCCACTCATGGGAACCAAATGGGTTTCATAGTCCAATGAGTTGGCTTAAAGCCAGGTTCTTTGTTTCCAGTCAATTGGAGAAGGAGCAGAAAGTCCACTACTACCACAATGGATAATGGCTACTGCATCTGCATGACCCAGCAGCATCTGGCATGCTAGAGGACCAAATCCAGGTGAAAGGGGGAGGGGAATAGGTGAAAATCAGGAATTTTCACCACACATACTTTCAGAGCATTATGTAATCCACAAAAGCCCATTACTTTTTATGAATTCCTACCAAGTCAATTAAAAAATTCACTGCTGGGCATGATATTGAATAGAATTTCTCTGTCAGTACTTATTCCTGTTATCTATAGTTTTGTGCAGTTTCCACTTGTTTGATCAGAATAGTGCATAAGGAAAACGGATTTTTCTTGAACTTTTGATGAACAATAGCAATTGGGTTTCTTAATACCACAATCACTGTTAAGTAGTGCAGAATGCTATTCATCCAAATTTTGATTAAAGTCCAATTCACATATTTGCTGTTGAGGTGATTAAAAAAAAGTCTATGCATAGTGGTTTCATCATGTTTTCACTTGGGGCTTTTCACACACACATTCCCATATTACGAAAGTTAGTTACCATGGTGGAGAGACTGGCATGAAGTACCAGCCCAAAAACAAATGTGTGAATTATGTTTAAGTTGGAACAGTACATTCGTCTCATGTTCACGAATACATGATAAACAACTCTTTTTGGAAATAGTGTTTGTAAGTGTATATTTCTAAGCATTGATTTCGAAATGCTTAATTTTCTGTAGAGTTGTTTAATCCAATATATGATATTCAAAAAACAAACAAACCTGAAATCCAAAACAAGCTGTTTCACTTCTAAATTCCACTGAAATTAGTGAGTTTTACTATGTGTGTTTAGGATCTTAGGCCTTGTAGTGGAAAAGGGAAATGTGGTTCACTTATTCTGATCAAAATAACAACCTGGTATACATGTGGCATATTCTATTTGTCCTTGCACTTTAATTTCTTGAAGGTTTTCACTGCTTGTTCTATGCCAACAGAAATGTTTTCACCATTTGCTGTCTGCATTTTAGCTGCAACTTTACATGTGCTAACCATGATTTTTTTTATTTGAACTTACTTGCAGTTTCAATATTATGAACCCTGTATAAAACAGTTAGCCTCAAAACTGTACTGAAACTCATACCAGTGTAGCAGGCAAACCACCTTTTGATCAATGTTAAACTTGCATTACTTTTTATTTATTCTCTGTTCTCCACCATCTTGGGTGTGTGTGTGTGTGTGTGTGTGTGTGTGTGTGTGTGCGCACAGTATATTTTAATCATGTACTTGCACTTACATTGTTATACGTCAGCTTTAAATACTGCTTTGGAGGAAAGGACTATTCAGTTGTTAGAAGATTTCAGTTATTTACGTACTGTAATTGGATCCTCATTTGTTTAATTGGAAAGGGTCATGCTGCTTGCACAAAGAGATGTGCATCAGAAGACAAGGACAGCTCTGGATTTGGACACATCAGTAATTATTTACAAGGTTTCTAATCAGCTTCCCTACAGTCCAATCCTATTGGGCTAGTGACAACAGTCCAATCAGAGTTCTGCTATTGTAACACGCCATACAGCAGAGTGCACAGCAGGCCGCTGGCAGCCACTGCCACAGCTGGTGACCTGCTCTGGAGCAGGTAAACCGGGGGGGGGGGATCCTGGACGGGGAGGAAAAACTGGGGTGGGGGTGGATCCAGCAGCAATGGCACATGCCAGTTCTTATCCCGTCTTTCAAAAACCTCCCCGCCCCATTTCCCTCCTTGGACATATGCCACCAAAACAGGTGGCGTATGTCTAAGGAGACACATAGGCAGCCTGAGGACATATGCAGAGGTATATAACAACAGTTTTATTTACCTCCTGTTTGCCTTTGGGTTGCCCCTACACACACACACACACACACACACACACACACACACACACACAAAATGAAGCGCATGCCTTTTTGGTGTGGCTGCATTGACACTGGTGGGGGAAGGATAGGATTGAGGCCCTAGAGATCAAAGCAGTCTACAAAAAGATTTAAAAGTAAACAGTCATTAAAACTAAATAAAAAAACCAGCAGTTGTAAAAAAAACAAATATAAATTAAGAACATAGAATGAGTTATAAGTTGGAAAACATTTGTCAAATAAAAGAAGTGTTTAATTTTTGCCTAAAAATTGCAAATGTGAGGGCTGTATATACTTCTCTAGGAAGAGTGTTTCATAACTGGGACTACCACTGAAATGGCAGGCCAGAGACCAGAGTCTAAGATGCCAATGTTAGAGGCTAGGCAGGTTGGTTATAGGAGCAGGTGGTTCCCCAGATAACCTGGTCTCATAATTAAGGACAAAAACAGCACCTGAATTGGGCCCAGAAGTACTAACCTGTATAGATGGTGCAAAACAGTTATGTGCTTCTGCCTACTTGCCATCATCAGTACTTTGTTGGTAGCATGACCAATGGAAGCTTTCAAGCTGTTTGCAAAGATAGCACCATATATGGTGAATACAATAGTCTAGTCTGGATATGATCAGTGCATGGATATCTGGCCTGGATGCCTTTAAAAGGGGATTGGACAGATTTATGGAGGAAAAGTCCATCACAGCTTACAAGCCATGATGGGGAAAAGCAACCTCCTGGTTGTAGGAGTAGGTTTTCTCTGTGCCAGGTGCAAGGGAGTGGCGACTGGACACAGGTATCTTGTTGTCTTGTGCTCCTTGAGGCATCTGATGGGGCCATTGTGTGATACAGGAAGTTGGACTAGATGGGCCTTTGGCCTGATCCAGTAGGGCTCTTCTTATGTTCTTATCTGTGTGTAGCAGCCCAATCCTATGGGGCTGCTGTGTCACCGAAACACGTGTTCTGGCAGCAAAGTGAGCTTTACAGCTGTTGTAAAACGCTACATGCCGTAGAGCACAGCCTCGCCACAGACGGTGAGTAACGGCGGCCAGGCAGCAGCAGCAGTCACCACAGGTGCCCCAGCTCTAGTAAGTTGGCATTGGTGGTGGGGTGGAGAGGGCGGAAGAACAGGGTGGAGACTGGGGTGAGGATGGGTGTGTGTCGAGGATGGAAAGGTTAGCAGTGGTAGTATCTCATCCCCTTTCCCAGCCTTGATCCACCTACCCAGGTCCACTTGGACTTCTGCCAGCAAAATAGCTGGTGCAGGTCCGAGTAGACCTATTGGGGTTCCCTTGCCTTGAGGAGGCCTCAGGAGCTCAAAACTCCACCATGGGATGCAGCACGTGCTCTGTTGGTGTGGCTGCGTTGGCACCGGGGAAGTTACGTTGGATTGGGCTGCCTGTCTACTTTTCCAGGTAAGGTCACAGCAGGTGAACCAGCTAAAGCAGGGGTGGCTAACCTTCCACCATTAGGGCCTCTGTGTTCTTAAGAGTTTTGTAGAAGACAGAATCTTGGCAGCTGCACCTGCTGAAATGCCCTCGCCTATTCAACTGTTAAAGGGCCAGGAGCATTCATGTTGAAAGGTTGGCCACCCCTGAGCTAAAGTAGGCACTCTTAGTGACTATCACCTAAGCATTGAGGGAGAGTGCCAGATCTAGGAGTACTCCAAAGCTGTGCACATGCTCTTTTAGGAGGAGTGTGACTTTGTTACTTCCCTGGCCCACATCATTTGCCAACCAAGGCAGTTCCTGTCCCATAGTGGGGCCTCAGACCAGGTTGGAAAAGATCCAGTCAATGGAAAAGTATGTCGGCAAAGTCTTAGGCCAGTTTGTCCTGTATAAATGTGTACGTTAAGATTTTTAGTTATACCCCCTCTAAATTGCAGTGAGCCTTTATACCTACTTGAATTACACTACTAAAATTGGTTGTTTTACAAAGTTGTGCTTCAGTCAAACTCTGCTGTCAGAAGCGCAAATAGCATTGCAGTACTTTTCTAAATAGTTTCCAACCCGATAATGTGCATGCTTTACTCCCCCTTTGTGAATTGGTAGAATACCAAGCTGCCATACTGCATTAAATGTGAGGAAACGATGCGATATTTTGATTTTTTTTTTTCTTTCAGGCTGTAATATGTAAAGCAATTTTGTCCAGTTAATCAATGTTTTACATATACAACTTGACATGCACATAAATAGGATTCAATGAAGGATAGATTAAATAGAGCTTGATTTGGAAATGGGAAACTGAAACCATAAATCCATGTACGAAATGTCATAGGAACATATTTTTTAAAGTTTGCTTTGTTTCAGTTTTTTGCACACAGAAGGCATTCTTAAAGATTTTAAAAACCTGAAGTTCACTTTTTTTTTTACTACATTTAAAAAGAAATGAAACTTACTAAGGGGTACAAAAATATCTGCTACCAAGTATGTTCTGTGTTTGTTCTGTGAAAGCACCCACAGCACAGTTGCCTTTGGATTTCATTTATGTAAGTAGAAATATTGTAAAATAGAGCACAGTTTTGTCCCAACACAGTTGTATTTGCCAAGCTTTGTGCATTTGTTTTTTATTTATTTGTTTGGGGGCAGTATTAATATACCATAAACATATGGTTATGGTTTTATATAGTCTTAATTCATCCAATCCATGTACGCTGTAAATGTGCTAGTGTTTAGGGATAAAAAAAAAATCAATAAAGAACTGACAAAAATGCTGAGATGACTGTTTTGGTTTTTGTTTTTTAAACTACCAGTACCTTTACCTTTATGTTTTTAGGATGTCTACAACTGACTGTACCTCATAAGCTTTACTCAGTAGAGACATTTTTTGTTTCTTTTAAAATATACCTATTTGTTTTTGTTTAAGCATACTAGTAAACTTATACTGGCAGAGCAGAAGACAGTGGGGCAACCAGGCCCTTGATTTTCATGTGCCTTTTGTTTATCATGCTTCCCTTGGGACTAGAAAGGACACCATGGGCTCCTTACCTTCTCCCTCACAGCCAAGTATACCTAGCTAAATCATATTTGTTCTGCCTTTTATTTGTGGAGCTGTGAGCGATTAAAATACTGTACCCTTTTTGTGTGATTTACGCTATGATGCTTTCACTGCATTTCAGGGGAGGGGTGGAAGTCACAAAATCCAATCATGAATCTTTCCTATAACATGTAGTTTAGCCTTAAGACTTTTAACTTTGGCTGAGTTCCATCTTCTTCAGTCCGGTGGTTTCTGTTCTCTAAGCATATAGGGTAAATGGTAAATCAGGTACATATTAACTAGCACACTGTTAAAAGGTGTGTCAATTCACATCAAGTTCTAGTGAACTGGAAGGTACTAGACTGCAGTTGGATTTCTGAACATACCAGGTAAGGAGGACACAGATATATAAATTCCATGATTGAAAAATTACTGGAGGAGCTGAGCAAAGGAAGAAAAGATTACTTTTGATGAGAAAATGTTAAAATCTTGCATAGTGCTAAACATAGTTGTGAGGATCATCTGCTCCAATAATACAATTTGCAGGTTACAACTGTGTTTGATAAAGGTTTGAAGCAGAAATTGTTATTCTCAGAGCTCAATACTTTGAGAATGTAATGTAAAACAGGTTAAAGGCTGCCAACCTATACAACTACCAGAAACTATGGAAAACCGAGACTGGTAACACAAGATAGAAAATCAGTAATGAACATGGTATCATTTTTGCTGCAGAACCCATTTTGTGTATGGATTCTCCATAACCCTGAGAACTGACAGTCAACTTGGGATTTCTTGTACAAAATGAGTAATAATACAAGGTTGAGATTACCTTGGCAGGTATCTAGACAACCCTACCATCAAAATATGAATGCAGGTGTGTCTGAATGGCAGATAAGCATCAGGATCCACTGGTGTCTTTCCACCCTACTGTGATCTCTAGCTTGTCCATATCCCTCCTCTTCCTACCTTTGCGTCAACTCTAAATACTCAGGTGGGAGGCAATGGAGTAGCATCCAAAGTTACTCTTCCTCTAGAGCAAGCATCCTATCTTCCAGAGCAAGCTATTCAAGGAGCGTAATCAGCAACGCTCCACAATGATTAAAAATGACCAAGGAGCGAGATCCTGCATGATGTACAGGTGACGGCAGAGCACACCATGTAGCTTGGTATGTATTGTATTTCGGTCCATTATTTTGACCACAGTCTCCACAAGCAGCTTCAAATATTGATAAAGTTCAGCAGATACCTTAATCATTCCAGAGAAACAGGGCCAGCTGTCTAATTGAACCCTGGAGAGAGCATGGGTCCCTGATTGGACCTGGGGGGCAGCCTGCCCCCCCATTACCTTTTGTTGGTGAAGGGATGAGGGAACAACTGCTGGTGCCCTTCTCCTGGCTCCCTCCCTGTGCTGTTGCAAAAAGGGGGGGGGAGTGAGAGAAGAAGTGGAGCGGGGCTGCTGTAGTCTGCCAGTCTTCACTCCTTCCTTCCATATCCTCCCTTGTCCCTTTCCTCTCTGCTTTTTGAATGACTGGCAGCAGGACTGAGGAAGAGGAGTGAGGTGACAGGAGGACTAAGGTAATGGGTTTCAGTGTGTGGGTGGGGGGAGGGGGAGTGGGTGATGGGGCAGGTGAAAGCAGGAAAAAACTGGTACAGCCTGATTTGCACGAATGAAAATATGCGATTCTCCTATCTGAGGTTCAAGTAAGTCCCTTCTACCACTTCAAGACTCTGCCAGCTCAATCTGCGGCATGTATTCAGCAGGTTACTGTCTGTGCTGGGTACCCCAGGCTGCAATCCTATCCACACTTACCTGGGGGCATAAGCCCCATTGACTATAATGGGACTTACTTCTGAGTGTAGACCTGTATAGGATTGGGCTTAACGTCGGTATGACTAGGAAGTCGCCGTTAGTCCTCTTTAAATAACAGCGGCTTATTCTCTCGGGGTTTTTGAAGGAGGGATTACATGAATGGAATTTAAGCACTTTGGCCAGGAGGACAACGGGCTAAGCGTTAAAAACAATGGCAATTTGCCAATCTACATGCAGCCAGGAAAGTGTGGACTAAGGGCAGAGTCCTGCGACCTGTAACAGTGTCAACTCAGGAAGATTTTCAACAGGTGTTCCTTTTCCTGCGACAGCCGCTTTCCACGCAGAGAAAAACCGACTCTCGGCTGAATGCTCGCTTGCAGCCATGCAGCCGTCAAGGTCACGGAGTTGGTTGCCAGGCAGCAAACGGGACAATCCTCACCCCAAAGAAACGCCTCACCGGCCTTTTGCCAGCGCCGCCCACTGAGCGCTCCTTCCCTTTCCAGTCGAAGGTCTCTCTTCCGCCCGGCCGCGCAATGCCGACCAGGGCGGACAATGGTTCCCGCTGCTGCAAGCGCGCCTGTCACGCTGCTACCACGACAACCGCGCTGATGCAAGTTCCTGCCTTGGGACGGAGGAGGGTTTGCTGCAAGAAGAGCGGCTCTGGAGTGGTCAATTTGCCTGAGCGCGCGGCGGGACGTTTTGCTGTGGTTCTCTGAGCAACTTGCCCTGAGCAAAAGAGGGGACCTGGGGAAGGAGCTGCGGCAGCAGGTAGGGGACGGGGCGGGGGGGGGGGGGTCGTCGTAGAAAAGGGGCGTGGCTTTCAATGGGTCAGCGTGTGCGGGCCAGCGGCGCCTCTGCTGCCCCCCAGTATAGCGCCGCGCTCGCTAGGAAGTCGGCTCGGTGTCTCTGGCTGTGATTCTGCTGTTTTCGCTCTGGAAGGCGCCGTTGAGTGCCTGGACGTTTTACTGACTGGGGCAGGGAAACCGAAAGGAGGGCATTTAAACTCTTAAATACTGCGTGCCTCCACAAAATGTGCACACGTTTTAATGAGCTCTTACATACTTCGTTGTAGAAAACTTGCAACCCTGGAACCTCTAAGGGAAGCGATTGAAACGTTGTGTGAAACCGTTCCCGCACACACGTTGGTGGATATCTACTGCAGATCCCTTAGCAGAGGAGTCACTGAGGTTTACGTCACCCGGTGCAGTAACTCATGGTGTCGCCCCCATTAACTTTATTTATTGTAATATAGAACAGTACAGGTCACCCAACAAATCAGTAAACCAACAAAAACCCAGTGGCTAACTTGATGACACTCACACAAATGAATGAATAAGAGTTCTAGTATTAGCTCTGATACATAGAAATGAGAGCTGACTCATACGAACACCTTATTGGTTTCATGCTGTGTAATAATAACACCTAATTGACTCTTGGAATAATCAGTCTCATTGGTCAGTTTTGAGTTAAGGAAATCCACTTTTTGTCACTTAAGGCAGTTGTGTTTTCCTTTTCCAGTTATTTGGCCATAACGTTTGATAGAATACAGATAATTCAAAACAGGTTGTTTCATTACATTTTGCATTAAGTTCCAATGATATATAACTTGATGGTATTATTCATAAATACAAGATTTCCACAATTTTGCCCACTCGTAGTGTCAACCCCCCACCTGGTGCGGTCTGCACCCCCTAGTGACGCCACTGTCCCGTAGTCAACAGTGTAGAAGCCAATGGGGGAACATTTTGAGCACTTAATTCATTAACAAAATGAATTAATTAATTAACTGGGTCAAGCAGTTGCTTTAGTGTGTATACCATATGCAGTGGCGGATCTCCATTTTTGGGGTTCTGAAGCTTGAACTGTTATGGGGGGGGGCCTTTCGCAACCAGCAACGAGATCTGGGTAAGCACTGTTATCTCCTTCAATGGGGTTACCTGTTTGTTCCACAACACATCACCATTTAAAACAACAACAACAATTAATCACTACATCTCAGATTTTGATTAAAATTGCTGTACTCTATTATCTCACATGTCAAAGTCACTGGTATGAATAAAAAAAAAGTCCTATGCCTTATAGTTTTCAAGTTATGGGGGATGAAAATTAGGGAAATGTTATATACATGCATGTTGCATCATAGATTGATGGAATAAAACAGAAATGACCACAGTCGATATATTGAATTACACATAATAATAATAATAATAATAATAATAATTAATAAAAGCTTTCTCATAAGTAAACCTAAACATTTTAAGCAATGTGGACTAAAATCGCTTCTGCTTCTGGGGCCCCTCCAGGATTAGGGGCCATGAAGCTTAAACTTCATTAGTTTCATAGTACATTCGCCGCCTCTGACCATATGCAGTATATGTGTGACTATATTATATACATTTGACACTATAATATAATACATAATACATTTACATTTGACACTATAAAGTGCATGTACATTTTCTTGATACGCCCTGTACAAAGCAATAAATGAACCAGTTGGTTGAGCCTTTAGGTCAAGACGGAGTCAGAATATCGTTCTAAATTTGGCCAGACTTCAACTCTTAAGTGTTGGTATTGCACATTTAGTCTCGTGCATGGTATTCCAGCACAGCTGGCCTCTGCTCTTCAGACGCTCCAGAATACCACATCTGAGAAATGATACCTATGGAGGGGGGGAGGGGCTGGACCTTGTTAGAGAGAGCGCAAGAGAGAAAGCTGCTTAACGCGTCAAGATGATTAGTTGATACTCTCTCAATGAGAACTAATGTCTGGGAGATGAGCTGACATTTCTTGAACATGTTTGAATGGAAAAGTTGTTAGAACTGGAGCTCAGGGGAAAGCAGCATACCCTATTCCCCCCCCCCCCCCCGGTTATTGCAAAAATTTCATGTCTCCAATGCACTGTCCTCTAAAGGAAACTGCTTTGGGTAGTGCTGTTTTGTAGTTTCAAACACCACTACCCCTGGCTGTATTCATCACTCGGAGTAGGGAGAGTGCAGAAATATTTCACATAAAGTTGCCAAATAGAACAAAAGCACAAGTGTTAATTGTATCAGACTGAATGAAGGTTTTTTTAAAAAAACAAACCCGTAATACCAGCTCAGAGTAAACTGCCCCATCTTCAAAACAGAGAACACCTGAAAAGTTCCTTTCTCTTTTAACCCTCACCAGCTGTCTGAATAATAGGTAAAGGTGACCCCTGACAATTAAGTCCAGTCGTGTCCGACTCTAGGGTGTGGTGCTCATCCCCATTTCAAAGCCGAAGAGCCAGTGTTGTCCGAAGACGCCTCCGTGGTCATGTGGCCGGCATAACTCGCCTTGCCGCAGCGCGTAGCATGCGGCTGGAACATGGAGTGCTGTTTACCTTCCTGCAAGCGGTACCTATTTATCTACTGGCATTAACATGCTTTGGAACTGCTAGGTTGGCAGGAGCTGGCCAAGCAACGAGAGCTCACCCTGTCGCGGATTCAAACTGCCAACCTTTCCATCGACAGCTCATGGTTCAGCGGTTTAACCCACTGCGCCACCCGCTGGCCTGTCTGAATAATAGTGATTAATAATAACAAAGCATCAAGCAAATATCAGGATCAAATCTGTAGAGTTGCCACCACTCTTTTGGCAAAGCTCCAGCATGACACAAAGTTAGAAGACATAGCTTTCCCCTGCATGGAGGTGCTAATGAGTGAAAGCTGCACCTGAAGAATGTTTGCTTGTTTTGCAGCGTTTAAAAGCGCAGAAGCCTGTTAGAAAAGGTGGCAACCCTAAATAGCCCTGATTTGGAAAGCAGTGAATGGGGTCTAAGCAAATATGTGACTAACTGAAACACATGCGTTGATGGAGATAAAATCCTCTCAGAGTCAGCCTGTTGTAAGTGCATCTCCATTGCCATGATCCTTGATTGAGTTGGGAAAAGGAAACGGGAAAGAGACTGGTTGTAGCGCTTTGGCGAGCTATGATGGTATCTGGGAATTCCTGAAATACATATGTAACTCATAGGGAGGTCAGATGTAATATCTCAACCCTCTATGTCAGGGGTTCTCAACCAGTGGTACTAGTACCACCAGTGGTACTTCGGCTGGTGGTACTTCGGCTGGTGGTACTCAGCTTGTGGTATGACTGCTGGTGGTACTCAGACCACCAGAACGCTGGAACCACGCTCCAACGTGGTGCTTTCGGCGGTGTATTTTAGTTCCCGAGAGGCTCCTGCCTTTGGCCGAGCCTCTCGGGAATGCTGAGAAGGGCCCTCTTACCCACCCAGAATCTCCTACCTGCATTTTCTGGCCTCCGAAAACCTGGAAGTAACTGGTGATGATGTCATCGCCAGTCACTTCCGGTAGTATGCAATAGTGGCGCCGGAGGTGGTACTTGGCCGGGAAGGGGTTGAGAACCCCTGCTCTGTGTCGTGTTGTCCACTATTGGTTGCATGTCTCAGTCTGGGAGAGCAGTGGAGAGGTCTTGTATCCAGAACCCAGAGGTTCATGTCTACTTCTGTGTAACAGCTGTGCAGGCTGCAGTTCAGAGTGGGATCATGGCACAGGGGTTGGAAGTATTTTACCCTTTGTCTTTTTGTGCTATTTTCCAAATAAAAGTCTCACCCCAAAGTGGCCATTTAACCCTGAAAAATACCATTTGCTACTGTCATGCTTGGTGTAAGCCCTGGGAAAGGCTCATCTTACCACACTGTTGGAAGATAGTACGATATTGGGAATTGGGTAACAGTTAAGCTCATAGAAACGACTTCCCTGCCTCAGTGTCCTTTGCTCAGGAAGTAGGCTTCTAGAGGGCTTGGGAAACTGGGCCTTTGCAGGTGCAGTTGCATAGCGCTTGCTTCCATTCTGTCTCCATAGCCCGGAATCTCACACACTGAGCATAACAAAGGCACCCTTGACATATATGCGACATAAAGATTGTTTGTTTAAACTTTAAATGACATCCTGCTGCTTTTTTATAGGCATTTCTGAAATGAAGAAGCTTCTGCTGATTGATGCTGATTGTGGAGTGGATGATGCTCAAGCCATCATGATGGCTCTAGCAGCTCCCAATGTTGAAGTCCTGGGAATCACTTGCTGTTATGGAAACACTCTGTTGGAAAACACCTGTAGAAACACCCTCCGTGTGTTACATGCTTGTAACAAACTTGAGGTACTCTTCTCCTTCAAATACACCTGGATAATCTTTCTCACAAATTTTGCATAGTGGTGTCGCATAGGGCTGACGAAAAAAGAAATTAGCATCTTGATTTTATACATATTTTCTTGGAAATAAGGTCTAATTTACCATAATGTTGGCTAGGCTCCCTCCTTCCCCCCAGCCACCTGGGGGTGGGTGGGGGGGACAGATGGGCAGGCATATGCTAACATGCATAAAAGGAATTAAGACAGCACTTTGTGACTGGTTTGGGTGGTGTGTGACTACTAACCCGGCCCGCCTCTGGGCATCTGCTAGGTGAGAAATTGAAGTTTGTGTGATCACAGATTTAATCTGCCATGTGAATTTATGAGACAAATGTGCTATAATAATCAGAAACATTGTCCTTTTCACAAACCAATTAAGCAGCTGGATTCATGTAAGTTTCACCACAATTAGGCTTAAATCCCACTGGCGTCACTGTAGCGTGGTGGGCAGGCCGGGCTGCCGGGGGGGTGACGCGCGCCAAAGGGTGACGTGCGTCACCTCCGCGACAGCGCGCGTCACCTCCGCGACAGCGCGCGTCACCCTCTGGAGGCCGGACGCTCCGAGGCCGGGGAGCGTCCGGCCCGGCCGGCGCTCCAGGGCCTTCTGAAAAGAAGAGGCCCTGGAGCGCTTGCGTTAAAACGCGAACTTTGAAGATTTTCGCGCATGCGCAAACCCTTTTCTGAGGGCAAGGGCCTCTTCTTTTCAGAAGGCCCTGGAGCGCTTGTGTTAAAACGCGAACTTTGAAGATTTTCGCGCATGCGCAGACCCTCCTGAGGGCAAGAGGGCAAGCCCTTGCCCTCAGAAAAGGGTTTGCGCATGCGCGAAAATCTTCAAAGTTCGCGTTTTAACGCAAGCGCTCCAGGGCCTCTTCTTTTCAGAAGGCCCTGGAGCGCTTCCCGGCCGGCTCCCGGAGGGTGACGAGCGCCGGAAAAGGTAAGTTTCTGTAGGGGGGGGTGAGTCAGGGGGGGTGACGCGCGTCCCCCGCTTTGGGGTGACGCGCGTCACAGTGACGCCACTGTTAAATCCAACAACCACAAGTGTGTGTGTGTGTGTGTGTGTGTGTGTGTGTGTGTGTGTGTGTGTGTGTGTGTGTGTGAGAGAGAGAGAGAGAGAGAGAGATGCGATGCGATGCATCTTATTTTGGCATTGTATCTTGTTTAGATTCCAGTTTATCCTGGTGCTTCTGCTCCCATACTTGGTGGATCTGTGGATGGGGCTTTCTTTCATGGAAAAGATGGTTTGGGTGATGCTCCAGATCCCACTGCTCCAGGACTACACCTTCTACAGAAAGAACATGCTGTGGATGCAATATTAAGAATAGTCAATGAGCGATGTGGTCAGGTGAAATTATTAAATATATAATAGGGTGCTGCTTGTCCTCAAGCCAGCTTCCGTCCCTTTGGTCTATTTGCTGAACTGTTGCAGTGTTATGGAATGTTCAGGAACATTCCATTTGCTCAAGGGGAAATATGTGTAACAATATCGATAACTTGGATTCACAGCTGCTCCTGGATCGCCAGGTGGAGGCTGTGGCTTTTGCCCAGCCTTGGCTGGTGTACCAGCTGCGACAGTACCTAAGTTAGTCAGACCTGACCACAGTGGTCCATGCCTTGGTAACATCCCTGCTGGATTACTGTATCACACTCTATGGCTAACCTTGAAGACTGCCCAGGAACTGTAATTGATGCAGAATTTCTTGTAGGGATTCTGTGACTGGCAAGCAGAAAGAAAGTGAAGCCAATTCAGTGACTGTGAAGCTTCACCTGTTGAATTTCTGCTTGTCATGCCCATGCTAAAGGCACAAGAGCCTTACTAGAAAAACTTGGCAACCCTAATTATTTTTATTGGAGAGAGAGAGAGAGAGAGAGAGAGAGAGAGAGAGAGAGAGAGAGAGAGAGAGAGAGAAATTATCAGAGGAGGCTGTCAATTCTTCAAGTGGTATTCATAAAGAGAACTAACGGAAATATAGTGGGCTTACTTAAATGTGGATGTGACAGTTATTTCTGACTAGGCAGATAGAAATTTAACATCAAAGTGAGGGAAATTTATCATCAAAGTGAGGGTGACAATACTGAAATCACAACTTCCTCCCTCTTCAGCTGCAAGTTGCCCTATGGGGGAAAACATTCAGGTACCATACATACATATTTTCCTTTATCAGGAAAATGGCAACTTTGGAGGTATTGGTAGTTTAAATCCTCCTGAAAAGGCATCAAAATAATCTGCATCCTATCTTACGTCACCTGGGGCGCCATTGTCAATCAGACAGCATTGACTTTGAGGGACCAGTGGTTTGATTGACTATAAAGCAGCTTCCCATGGCAATGCTCAGCTTCCTGGGTAATATTGCAGTATGGTTATAGAATTGTGGGGTTGCCAACTGACCAGAAAAGACTGGCCTGCCTTTTTACTTTGCTTCCTAACACCAGCTTGATCTAAAGAAATGGGACCTGGCGCAGCGGGTTAAACCGCTGAACCATAAGCTGTCGGTGACAAGGTTCTTAACTGTATGGGTTGTCCTTGTCAGTTACCCACAGCCATGAAAATCTGCATGCAACATAAGCTGTCGATCGAAAGGTCGGCAGTTCGATCCCCGCGACGGGGTGAGCGCTCGTTGCTTGGCCAGCTCCTGCCAATCTAGCAGTTCCAAAGCATGTCAATGCGAGTAGATAAATAGGTACCGCTTGCGGGAAGGTAAACAGCGCTCCGTGTTCCAGCTGCATGCTATGCGCTGCGGCAAGGAGAGTCATGCCGGCCACATGACCATGGAGGCGTCTTCGGACAACGCTGGCTCTTCGGCTTTGAAATGGAGATGAGCACCACACCCTAGAGTCGGACACGACTGGACTTAATTGTCAGGGGATACCTTTACCTTAAACAGTTGTCATCATACAATGTAATGTAAAATAACATATACAGAATGTGTCACTTTAGGGAGACATTGTACATGATTTTGGAACAGAGGGAAATTAATCTGTTTGTTTCATATAGGTTTCTCTTGTTGCCATTGGTCCTTTGACAAATTTAGCATTGGCAGTGAAAATGGACCCAAAGCTTCCTAAGAAAATTAAAAATTTGTTCATCATGGGAGGAAATACTGAAGGTAAGCGATTTGAACGGGGATTGTTAGTTATGTTTGCAATCTTAACTGCTTTGTCCCTTTATATTTCACAAATGATTTGTTTTTTAAATACTATTATTTGCCTGCTGAGTGTTCATGTGTGAGTGTTTTATCTAAACTTAAAATGAGGTTGATTTAATAATAATTTGCATGTATATACTGCCTTTCTTGTCAGATTTCTCCTTTACTTTATGCAGTTTACACAGGCAGGTTTTCTAAACTCCCGTAGGAGTTTTTACAATAATGTTCTATTCGCATAGAACCCTTTTTCATTCTCCAGCTGTTTCCCTTCAACGGTGTGTATCTCTCTGGCTGCACAGCACAAGCCTTCCGAGCTTGCTCGACAGCGACTCCTCTCTCTCACAGAGGGTTAACACAGGTTATCTTGCTTGTTGGCAGCTTCCAGTTGTCTTAAACTAGTCTCATCTTAGTTTTTCTTCAGGCAGGCGGCAGCTCAACCACTAGACCACACACTCCAGATTTGGGTTTATTTTGCCATAGGCTGCAATCTTATGTACAGTTACCTGGGAGTAAGTCCCAAGGAACTCAGTAGCTCTTACTTCTGAGTAGATATGTATAGGCTTACATGTTAGTTGATGATTGATTTTTTAGTGTCTGGATTTGCAAGAAATTTGACGGATTATTAATCTTTTTTTCATTATTATTGTTTATATAGTGCATGATGCTTTACAAATAACAAGAAGACAAGTCCCCTCTCCAGGGGGCACACAATTTGTTCAAGGCAGATAAGGGGGAGCAGGGGAGGGGAGTAGAGACTGGGGAAATGTTGACTTGAAGATAACAAACCTTTCTTATATGTGGATTTATTATTCCCTTGCTGTATCTGTTTTGATGGCATTTGAAATTGTTTTCTATGGAAACAGCATTAACTTCTAAATTATTTCTATTAAGTAACTGTATTAAAGTGAGGTAAATGACTGTGGCTGTGATCCTAAGTAGCAATTAATGCACAAAGGAACATGCACAGATGGAACTTCCTTTTGAAATATTCTTGTTAGCAGCTGCAGTTTTCAGGAAGTTCCATCTGTGCATCTTGACTCTTCAGAGAGTCAAGATGCTGAACAGTTCAAAATGTGTTTTGCTTCAGTGAGAGTAGAATTTTCTACATAAAAAGCTTCACACACAGTGTCCTCACTAACATATAATATTTAGATTGTGGAATTTAATAGAATTAGTATAGAATTAGGGCTGCTCCCCATGACATTTTATTTATATGAGGTTAGGGAAAGAAGTATCACAATTCCTTTTACATCACGATGGAGGAAAATTTCCCACATCTGTTGTATTGCATGTTTACATGCAGGGAAGCTGAGAGAGGCGGTGGGTTCCCTATACAGCAGACATGGGCATGATGTTCACACATGACAACGTACCTGGTTTCCCCCCCACAACACATCAGTGTAGATAAAATGTTGTGCCTGTCAGTCGAAGCGTGGGAATCGAATGCCAGAGAGAGGCCAGACTGTGACGGTAACCACCTGGAATGAAGCGTTCTATGAAAGATTAGAACATTTATTGTCAATGTAAAAAATGTTTGGTTTAGAATTGCCTGCCTATGTAAACTGCCTTGAATTAAAGTCGGAGAGAAATCCAATGACCAAGAAAGGTGGAATATAAATACTGGTATTGTTGTTGTTCGTTTATGATGAAGCAGCCCTTTGCAACTAAAATAAACTGTAATAGAGAACTAAATTAAACTATTCAAAGACACAACATTCATGGGATTTCCAGCCATGTAATTTCAGCTCTTAGATTGAAGAAGTAAAGATTAATCTTACGTTGTCAGTTGAAATTCTTCAGTCCTACCGCGATGCAAGGCAATGCAGAGCGGGCAAACGGATTATCCAAAGCTGACAGAACGATAGAAAGTCTTGAATTCTTCCCGCTTGACATTTCTCCCCAGTCAGTTGGGGTTTCTTCAGAAGCAAAAGAGACTCAGCCACAGGCTGAAAGATCTGGACATCTTTCAGCCTGTGGCTGAGTCTCTTTTGCTTCTGAAGAAACCCCAACTGACTGGGGAGAAACATCAAGCGGGAAGAATTCAAGACTTTCTATCGTTCTGTCAGCTTTGGATAATCCGTTTGCCCGCTCTGCATTGCCTTGCATCGCGGTAGGACTGAAGAATTTCAACTGACAACGTAAGATTAATCTTTACTTCTTCAATCTAAGAGCTGAAATTACATGGCTGGAAATCCCATGAATGTTGTGTCTTTGAATATAATAACAAGCCATGAAAACCTGCATGTATATCTAAATTAAACTATTTTTGTTGTTGTTAGGCAGAGGAAATATTACAGTCTGTGGAGAATTCAATTTTGCAAGTGATCCAGAAGCTGCTTACATTGTCTTAAATGAATACACCTGCCCAACTTATATTGCAGCATGGGAGTTCACATGTTCCTCCCGCCTCTCCTGGGTAAGATATTAAAGCTGCAATTTTAAACACACTTACTAGAGATTAAGCCCCACTGAACACATTGGGACTTACTTCTGAGTAAGCATACATTAATGTGCTGTATGTGACTCTTAAGGAGTCATCTTGCAACTTGGCTGCTGGACAGGGTTGGTCTGGGGAAGATGGTAGACTGTTCCCAAGGAAGTCAAGCAGCAGCTTGTCCGGCCTCCTCTCTAGAGGGAAGGGGATTATCCTGAAGAATATATGAATTCCCTTCTGCTTTTCTGCAGAGAACAGCCGTTTTTATACCATTACTTTTAAGAATATGAGATTAACGGTGCAATCCTGGGTAGCCCAGCGCTGGGGGAGTTCGTACTCCCCCGGCATAGGGTTCGTAAACGCGCCAAAAAGCGTGTTTATGGCACCCGGTGAGTAAGGCCTGTTGGCTCAGCGGCCGGCGGCCCTTACCCAGGCTCCTGCCCGGCCCTGTGCCCACCGGACCAGGTAAGACCTACACCAGCCGGGGCGGGGGGGCAGACTGGGTGGTGAAGGAGGTCGGCCATAGGCTGCACCGGGCCTGGAGAGGGCGGGGATATTGGCTTCGAGATACGCCAATATCCAAAGCCCTCTCCAGGCCCCATGTGGCCTTACATGGCCGGCACAAATGTACGCGAGCTCGAGGTGGCCCATTGGGCCTCCCGCCACTTACACCCGGGGAAGGGGACAATTGTCCCCTTCCCTCGAGGTGCACCAGGGCTGCCCCGGGGCAGTCCGGAACCTGCATAGGATATGGCGACCAGCCCTTTGGGCTGGCCACCGTATCTTACACAGGATTGGACTGCCCGAGTTTGTTTTAAATCTGTGTACATACAGGCGGGCTGGCTAGTAAAAACTGGTTTGGTAACTTTTGGGGACTTATTTGTAAGGCTCTCATAATTTTTGATTCCTAATGTTTTCTGAAATTTCCTACTAACATATTTTTAGATATCTGCAATGACACCAAATATTGGGGGGGGGGGGGAAAATCTGCCCTCTCTTTGACATCTCCAGAATTTCCCCAAGATGTTCCTATACAATTTCTTTATTTGAGCGAGGGTATAATATCACTGACATAAAACTTTGTAAAGGTTTTTCCTTCATAGACTGAATATGCAAGTCCTAATTTACAATATAATTCTGCAAACGTAGAACATTAATGAAAATGGTTTTTAAAAACAGTGTTGTTTGTGTTGCTGTTCTACTCTATTGAGGTATTGAAATTTGTCCATGTAGAACCTTTCCCTGTTTTTATATTTCTCTTCTACTGATTTTATATGTACTTGTATATTGTAAATCATTGGTCACAGTTCTTTAAAGATGACACCAGGGAGTCAAACTGTTGAAAATTTGGGTTCAGTTCAGGTTTATTAGTATTTTTAAACTTTCTAGTTCTGGTCCTTTAGACACGAACTTTAAAAAGTGGCTTGGTAACTAGTTCAGACACTTTGAACCAACTTAGATACATTTCATACAGAACAAGACCAAACAAAATTTACTTTTAAATTACTGAAAGTAATGTTGGACAAGAAATCTTGTCCTTTGAAAAGCTCCATTAACATAGCAAAAAATTAAAAGGACTTGCCCTGTTTAGAATGAATTGAGAATGACAGCAAGAAGCCACTGAAGTGCCAAGGAACCGTAAGTGCTTCAGTTCAAGACTCTTCCACACTGAGGCCTTGTTGCTGGACAAAAGCCTGTAGGTGGTCAAGCCTCTGCTTGAGCACCAAGAGGACTACGCTGTAGGTTCTGACTCTTGCAGCGCAATCCTATCCAACTTACACCACCGGTGTAACCAGTGGTGCAGCGAGAACGGGAGGCCCCAGAATGGAAAGGGGATTCAAATCTCCTTCAAAGGGGGATTCAAAGGGGATTTGAATCCTCTTTCCGTTTTGGGGGCTCCCATTCTCGCTGCACTGGTGGTGTAAGTTGGATAGGATTGTGCTGTTGGTCTCTTTTGCCTTTTCAGATGCTTCACTGGGAAATATAGTTTCTCCAGGTATAGCTGAAGCAGAGAGGAGCTCTCACTAACCCTCAAAAGAATCTCCTGAGTATCCGATTTTTAAACTGGTTACTGCTTTTCATGTTGAGGGGTTTAGTTCAGGTTCAAGGCAACCCAAAATTTTTAGATTGTTTCAATTCTGGTTCACTGAAAAGGACATCTGAACCAGTGTTGAGGTTCAGGTTTAGCTCTGGATCAACTCCCTGGATAAAATCCTAGCAAGAAGATGTTCGCATTTCATTAGGTTCATGGTCACATGCAATTTTGTACATCCATGAGCTGTAGATATGGGGGGGGGGGGGACTTGATTACTAATCTTTTCCTAAACTAAATTGAATGTGAAATCTTTATGGCTTCATTTTTTCATCATCAGTCTCCAAAACTTTATGGCTTCATTTTTTTTTTAAATCTGGAATTAAAATCATTGTTCTTCTTGCCACTGCAAATTCTCTGTGGGTTTTTTAAACTGCTAATGCTAACGACAGTAGTGCTGGAGTGAAACTCTTCTTTATCTTTGATTTTTTACAGAACTCTTATGTGAAATATATGTGAGGTCAAATGCATCTCCTTTTTAGTGGCCAGGACAATGCTTTGTTTTGCAGGAATTCTACCATGAATGGGTTAATCAGGATACCAGGAAAGCCAAGTTCATGAAGGAAATATCTGCACATTCCTTTGGAATCTCAGCATCTCACAAGGAAACTCCAGGCAAAGAAGAATGGGCATCAGGGTTTGTTTCCTGCGACTCCTATGCTGTTGCTGCCGCCATTGACGAAAACTTTGTTACAGAATTTGCACTGATCGGTTTAACGGTGGAGCTCAGTGGTTCACTAACTAGAGGAATGATGGTGATGGACTGGACAGACAAACTGAAAAAGAAAAACAAAACTTTTGTCATGAAAAGTTGCAATTTAGAAAAGCTGCAGGCACTTATGATGGCTGCTTTAAAATAAAAATAGGCACTTCTATATTTGATTAGATAGACGAACTGATCTTTGGCCACTGCTATACAAATAGTGGTTTCCGTTGCAATGGCTAAAGCCAAGCAAAAGCCATCAAAAGCAGTATCCATTGTGAGGCAAGCTTCCCATCAAGAAAACATAGTCCTTTACTTCAGGATTTTGAAGGCACAAAAGATGTGCCAGTACCAGACCTGGCCCCAGCCAAAGTGGCATCCAAAGCAGCACCCAAATTCTGCCCGCACCTGCACCACTTCCTCTTCCTGCCTTGTCTTTGAAACTGGCCAGGCAGGGAGGATCCAGTGAAGATACAGAGATGTAGAGGAGGCAGAGGGAGGTGTCGGTCCTGTTCCCATTCACTGGAGAATGATCAGGAACAGGATCACAGTGGTCACTACCTTCAGCTCCGATGCCACGTTCTTTGGCAGTGGCACTGAGGAAGGTGGTAAGCCATCTTTGTGCTCACTCTACAAGGAGAGTGAATGAGAAGATAGTGCAGTGGGCAGCGTGTGGGGCACCCTCTGCCCCAGCCTACCTCTACTCATGGGAAGGGAAGAGATAACGTATCCCGTGGCTGTCCTAAGGATCCAGCATTGTCCTTCAGGTGCCCTAACTTCAAATTGCTCCTACAATTTTACGATACTTCTCTTGGACGCTGGAGAATAATGCTGATAGCTGCTGCCAGAATCTTGCACTGCAATTGGCTTTGCCACACTGCCACTGTCAACCATACAGTTAGTATTAATACTCTCTATGACAATCTGCATTTGTGAAACATCCAGTCTAAATGTTCACCATAGAGGGGAACTCCTTCCTACATAGTAAAGCATCTTGATATCCGTTTATGAAACTTAAAAGTTAGTGTTTCCTACTAGACTTGAAGTATTAATTTACCTACATATAGTAGGCAAAATTTCCATCAATATGTACTGTATTGGGCACATTCCAGTGGAAAAAAATAGCATTTCTTTGTTTAAACGTGAATGAATTAAAATTGTTATTAGATCCAATAATATTCTAGTTTACCTATAAAACATACTGATTAACTACTGCAAGGTGATTTTGTGTATGATTAAATGTTGCTAGAATATGCTATGCAAAATATTGGAGAGTATTGTCAGGCCCTTCAGGAGACAAACGGGAAAATAAATATGCCACCTTGGAACAGACAAATTATATCGGGGCAATACCATAATAATTTTGTTTGGAACTGACATTCTGTTGTTGTTGGGAAAATAAAACATTTCTGGAAATATGGATCATATTTAGTTCGTGTAGCAAGAGTTGGCTAATTCAGAGTGTACATTTTTTAAAGTTGATCAAAATGTGTATTTTTAATAATAGAAAATTAAGCACCCCTAAGTCCCTCAGAAATAGATTACTTGGGAATGTTCTTGCTTGGCACTGGACAGATGCTACAATATGAGCCTGTGCCCAGAATGCTTGCATGCAGCTCATTAACATAGTATTTAGTCCACATACTACAAAATCAGCTGTTCCAGCAGGATATTTGAATCATGGAGCCAGTAAACATTTTGGAGCTGGTAAAACTCCATTTGAATGTTGGAGCTAGCAACAGCCTTTTGAATTTTGGAGCTACATTAGCATTTTGGAGCTGACAGAGAGCACCATCAAATCAATGGGGGAAGAGTGATTAGCTGATCAAAAGTGTGGACTTCCTGGAAAATAGGCATGTTAATAGGCTAGTCCATGCTCTCCTGGCAAGCACTTAGCACCAAGTACACATGTATGTATGTGTGTGTCTCCCACATGCCGGCTAATAAAAGGATGTCACAGATTGACCAGGTAACAATTATGAAGAAACATTTAGAAGCTTACAGTACTATTAAAAACCATGAGCCTCATCATAGGGCTTGTGATAGACCTTCAAATATACCACAGGGGAAAAAAAATCACCCACACCCAAAACATACATCCCCTATACCTTCCAGTGGAGTACAGTTTCTATTTCCTCTTAACATGTACCTCAATGTCTTCAGGACAGTGCTGGGTTGTTGTTTTTTTTTGAATTGTTTTTTTTGTAATTCACACTAATTAGGAATGGGTGTGGCTATCTCAATAAACTGTTATAAATAGCAAAATCCAGCCAACGTTCTTCTAAATCCCACTGAATTCATTAAGAGTTTAGACATGTCTTTCCCTGAAATTAACAGGACATCAATACATGAACTAAATCAGAGGTTATTAAGCTCTTCAGGAAAATTGAATTTTGAGATTAGAAGCTACGTGAAATAAATATTTGTGGTTCAATATTATCAACCAACCAGGAGAGAGAAATGCCTCTCTTTTAAATGCCAAACTCTTTAAGAAAACTTGTTTTATCACCGCAGTGAGTACTGTATATCTAGTTGTTTTGGATCAATGCATTCATTTCTGCATCCTTGTGTTACTGATTTTCTGTATTGCTCCAGGGTCCTGAACTTTTTTGCTGCTTGTCATTCTGCAAACTTCTTAAAAGCTGTGTCAGATAGCACGGCTGCTTTTTCCGCTGCAAAAAGGTTCTTATTCCACAAATAGCTGGCTGGCTAGAGTTAAAGGAGTGTCTTAAATATTTTTTCTGTTTTTTCCACACATGAATGGTGTAGTTACATCTCATTAGCAAATGTTTTTAAAAATCTATGCATCCAAAATAGTTGGTTATAAGTAGAACACATCCTTATTTATGTGTAAAATTGGAGTGTCAGAATACAAGTTTGTTACAAATACATTTTTAGCCGCATGGTGGTGCTATTGATCTGCTATTGTAGCTATAAAACAAGGATAGTCCTTTACCGCAGGACAAGAAAACTGTTCTGCAAGACCAACACATTAAGAAGGTTACTTCTTCCTCATTTTAGTTCTACTGCAGTAACTGGAATATTTATCTACATCGGTTTCCCTGTTTAAGGAGGTCCACAATAGACTCTTGTGCCTTTTCCAAAGGACTTGAAAGTCAAGTCACAGAGGAGGCCAAAATTATACAGCATGGCTGATTTGACAATATTGTTCTCATTGTCTGCACCGTCCAGAATTAACATGGCATTACATACTGACTTAATGCACATAATTTGGGGGAAGGGTTGTCCGAACACCAGTGATACTGCAGAGGAACTTAGGATTTATTAGGAAGTGATTTCAAGATGGTACTTTGGCACAGAATTGCAAACTTTGCTATTTTGACTATACAGACTATACAGCTCTCAATTTACATAGGGAACTATGTCCCTGGAAAATCACACATATCAAAAACATGTTAATTGAAACTCCTTCTCCCATCAAAACAATGGGATTGGTATGGGTTAAGGACAGTGGTTCTCAAAGTTCAGACCCCTCCGGCAGGCCTCCCCGAGCTTCAGATCGCATTATGACCAATTCCAGTTTTCGTGAAGACCAGAAGTGGTTGTAAATTGCCGCAGAGCGGCCATCTGAAGCTTGGAGAGACCTGCGGAGGGGTCTGCAGGCCTCCCCACACCCTCTGGAGCACTCTAGGACCCCTGGCAAGTGTTTGAATTCTATTTTTTTACTGCCATGCATGCTGCCTCCACCCCTTAAGGTGGCAGGGGGACAGCATCCGGTTCTCCTGGTGGGTTGCAACAACCCACCAGTTAGAACCGTTGGGTTAGGTGAAAGTTATTTACCATGCTGACAACTGATGACATCTGCCTGCCCAACATGATGTAGGAGAGGGTTGAGGAGGGAGTCTACTGGAAGTGGGTATTGATGTCGATGGCTGAGAAAGCATTGAGGAAAACAAAGATGCCAGTAAGGAAACTGAGAAAGCTGTAAATGGCAGAGCTTAGTCCCAGGACCTCTTGTCAGTTATTTGGAGGAAAAAGAACCCACTTGCTGCTTCTGCTTCATACTTTTCATGTTGCGAGAGGTAGCCATAGGGAATTGCTCCCTCAGAGCAAGTGGCAGAAGTTTGTTCTCTCTCTCTCTCTCTCTCTCCACTCAGAAGCTTTCCTTTGCTGCCCTCCCCTGCAATTAGTTCCAAGCACCAGGCAGAAGGAATTTTACAAAACATGGAGCCACAGCCTCCTCAGAAGCTCTGTGGACGCATTTTCTTTCTCTCGCTCTTTTTTTTAATCTTCTGACTTTAGACCAACTCCCTCCCCACAGGAAACTGCCAGCGTCTAATGTGGTTGCTTGTTTGCTAATTACCATATTTGCTGCTAATTTATTGCGTTATTTCAAAAACGAGCCTGCGCAAATCGCACTTCCAGTATTTGTAAATTGCATTATTTCAAAAATGTGCAAATTAAGACTGCATTAATTATACTTGTAATTTCTGAACAATTCCTTCTAACAGTAATGGAACACATTACTGTACATAAGAACATAAGAAGAGCCTTGCTGGATCAGGCCAAAGGCCCATCTAGTCCAGCTTCCTGTATCTCACTGTGGCCCCACCAGTTCCTCAGGGAGTACACAGCCTTTCTGTACCTAGAAAGGGGCTAGAGTAGAGCCATCTATTGACACTAGTTTCAGCTAATGGAGAATTCTACCATTGCATATAGACCACAAATGACTCCTGAGATTCTAGAAAGCATTTAAAATTGTATACAGTGTACGCACAAACAGAACAGGAGACAGGAACAACAGAACTTCTCATTGATGCACTAAAGGATCCCCTATCCTAGAATATAGAAAGAGTACAAGGTATAATTCCGTAAACAAGCTTCAGACAAAAAATACAGCTATGTATATATACCTTAAAAATGTACACCACCCTCAAACTACTGGTTTTCTGCCCACTTCCCCAGTCTATATTTTATTGCCTGCTTTATTGACAGTTGATGTACACTCTGGAGTCCCTATGCTTCCTTAAACACACTGCCCAGTCCAGCCTCCACGGTGCTAGATTGCCATATTCTCGGTGATCCCTCAATGACAGTGCAATCCTGCGCAACATTGCTCCGGTGGAACTATAATTCTGCTGGGGGAAGGTGTTGCAAATGTGCCGTAAGGTACGTTTACAGCACCCAGGAAGTAAGCAGCGCCAGCGGTGAGGCTGGCACCACTGCTCCCCCAGCTGCAGACCAGCAGAGCGGCGCCCAGTGCAGGTAAGGCCTGCTGATCAGGGCAGGGGCAAGGGGAGGGCAGGGGAGGCTCTGGATTGGATTGCTGGGCCCAGGAGAGGAGCAGGGATATCAGCGGCACGCTTTGCTGATATCCAAAACCCCTTCCTGGGCCTGGCTGGCCTTACATAGCCCCCCCGGATTTGCGCCGGCCATTTTGCCAGCACACATTTGAGGAGGCCCATAGGGGCTGCTGGGGCTCTCCCCGTGGGAAAGGGATGAATGTCCCTTTCCCTCAAGGCGACCTCCAGCCCCGCTGGCGCTGGCCTGATCAGAGCTAGGATCCGGCGCAGCATGGTTAGTGCACCGTGGCAGATCTTAGGCAGAATTGGGCTGTGGGTATGTAACCTTGCTATGATCAACAAACAACTGAATTTGTTTGAGGCATATATCAAGACAACTTTTAGCTGCTAATTTGGGAGAAGGTATTCAGTCAACTTTGTGCTTAGCATAAACTTGGGGATAAAATTCTAGCGACAGATTTTTTTAAAAAACGTGCAAATAAAGTTTCTTTACTGGTTCTACAACTATAGATTAAAAATAAATAAATCACAACCTCATTTTTTACCATCAGAATTATGACTTTTTGGGCAAGCTTTCAAATGATGTAAGCCAACTTTGTAACATCAGGCTGGACTGAGCAATGAAAAGCTTCCCTAAGCGAAGCAGCTGAGCACAGCACAAATAAGTGCAGTGCATTTAAGTGTTTTGCGCTTGCCATTCCTGGCAGCAGCTGCAGGCTTGTCTAGAACTTGAGTTAAGTTCCGCTCATAGTTTCACTTGCACTGGTTGGAGTTGACTGCATCCTGTGTCTGCATTCTCGGTTTGCATACACATCTCCAGTGCATGGCATGGCAACAGCAACCGTTCTCATAAAATACTTTCATTTTGGTAGAAGGTCCTGCCAAATTGTTGTGGGATTTCTTCAGCCGCAGATAAATCATTTGCCCATGACTTAGTGCATTCAGCAATGGCATCTACTCTGGCTTCTGCTTTGGGCAGTATCCTCTCCTCTAAGTCTATGCACAGGTATTCAAGCAGAGCTATACTAGGCACAAGTCGCCCTCATAGATGCCAGTGCATTAATGCCTGGGCATGCTGTTTTGGTACTCATTTGCACTGCTACACATTTTAGAACCAATGGCAATGCTAGGTGCCATGTGAGACATACATGGTGCATATACACACAGTAAGATGCAAATGGCTGTCTAAACGAGACTTGGAATCAAACTAGACGTAATGGTAAATGCATCTTTGCACTTCCTTTTTGCTGTGTATTTTAAAGAGGTTGCATGTGCTTTAGAGTACCTGAAGCCCACCTCTTCCTATTGATCAGACCGCCCCTTAAGTTCATCTGAGCAGGTAGTTTTGCATGTGGCACAGCCGGCATAAGTTAATGAGGGGGTGATGCATAAAAGGGCCATGTCCATTCAGGTTATGGAGCTCTCTGCTGCAGCATGCAAGCTCAGCACCTTTCTTGGTTGAATCTGGGCACTGACTAAAGACACTTTCATTTTGGTCTGTGATTTCTGCTATGTTTACTTTTCCTGATGCCCCTTTTTTGCTGCTGTTATTATGGTTTTTGTTTTATTTAATAGGTTTATGACTTATGTTTTTATACCTTTATCATCAGTAAATCTCTCCCCCCCCCAAGTTGATCTGAATCAAGTGTGCTGCTTCTGTGCTGCTATTTAACTAAAAAACTAACATGTTTCATATCATATCTAGTTTGACACTCAAACATCTGGAAACATTGGAGAACTGAAGGGTTCCGAGTCTCTCTCTCTCATGGAACAATACTTGTAAAAACTACATCGAAAAATGGGGTTTATGGTTAGCCTGCCTATGTAAGCCGCCTTGACCCTAACCACATCATTGGCCCTGGCATATGTGCTTTTTTGTGGGGGGGGGGGGGCGGTCAACAGCATACATTGGGGCTTCAATCCAGAACAAGAGCATGGTGAGGTGAGGGGCTTTTTAACCCTTTCACCACTGCAGTCCCACCTGGGTCAGGCCCCTGTGCATTCTAGTAAGAACAGGGGCAACGATGTGATTAAACTGATGTCCAGTTGAGCTCACGCTATTCCTGACTTCTAGAATGTTCTGGCCAGTTTTAGAGCTGTATAGAGTTGCTGATTAGTAACTCAGATTTAAACATGTACTTGTATATGCAGGTAAAAGGTAAAGGTATCCCTTGACAATTAAGTCCAGTCGTGTCCGACTCTAGGGAGCGGTGCTCATCTCCGTTTCAAAGCCGAAGAGCCAGCGCTGTCCGAAGACATTTTCCATGGTCATGTGGCCGGCGTGACTCAACAGAGAGGCGCATGGGACGCAGTTAGCGTCCCGCTAACGCGGGTACCTATTAATCTACTTGCAATTTCTTGCTTTCGAACTGCTAGGTTGGCAGGAGCCGTCGCACGGATTTGAACTGCCGACCTTTTGATCGACAGCTCATGGTTCAGTGGTTTAACCCACTGCGCCACCCGCTGGCTCGCTATGCAGGTAATCCCACCATATAAATAATGTAAATGTGGTGCATGAAGTCACTGAACCACCGGTTTGCATCTGGCGCCACCCCCAGGAACTATTTGATATCTACTTGGCGTTGGAGGACCTCTGGTTTCTACTGAAACACATCCTAGAAGCCTGAAGTCTTCCCCTCATGGTACATCTGTATTATATATTAATTATGCAGCAATTCATTTTTGAAAAACTTGGAATAATTGTTGAGACTACAAAGTACATTTAATGACCTAGAAGTAGCAATGAGATCTATTCAACAAGAGATACAGCAAGTCCTCATTTAAGTTGTCGATAGGTTCTTCTTGGAAACTGCAACTTTAAGTGAAACAACTTATAATGAAACCAATTTTATCATAGCTTAATTGATAAACATAAACGTTCCGATGGCATTTTCCCATCAACTTTAAAACGAAATGACTTTAAATGAAACGACTTAAAGTGAGGACCACCTGTACAACCAAACATACTGTACAGCAAAAAAAGAATCTTACAGTAGATCTAACTGACCAATCAATCCCTGGCATCTCTAATTAGGGCAAATAAAAATACCAAATGAAATAGAGCAACAGTCTGACTTGGTCTAAAGCAGCTTCCTATGAACAGCAACAAAACAATGACTCAAAAGATACGCTTACAGCCCAACCCTATCTACCCCCACCTCGGCTGATGCAGCCAAGTACAAGCTGCATCCTGTGGAGTGGGGAGCAGTCCCAGAGGTCTCCTCCTAAGTAAGGAAACCTGTTCCCTTGCCCGGGGGTACGCCTCTGCTGCTGTGATCAGCCTACTCAGATCTGTGCCAGTAATTTTGGTGGTGCAAAAAGTCTGAGTGGACCTGGAAAGGGGGAAATGTTATCAGTGGAGCTATTGCCGCTGATATCATCCCCTTCCTGGCCTTGACACATCCCACTCTCCAACCTGGTCTCCCTCTTGTTCTTCCCCTCCCCACAGTTGCGGCCACCCTCCGCCAACCCCCAACTTACAGGTGCCGGGGCTTTTCTGGAGGCAGCTGGTGTGCAGCTGCTTGCGGTGGTGGCCCACCTGTGTGGCCTACCATAAAGCATGCTACGCTGCCAGAATGCGAGTTCTGGCGATGCAGGAGGCCCATAGGATTGGGCTGTTAGAATGATAAAGGAGTTCAAGGACAGTGGTTCATCTACTCCAGCTCAGATAACAAATAATGTGTTATGTAGTGATGCTTACCTTTATGTTCTACCCTGAAGGATTTTGTGATGATAGCAATGGCAATGAATCTTCAGGCAGTGAGACTGAGCAGCTGTAATTTCAGAGGGATGAGGTAGGCAAGAGGGGCTAGAGAAGGGGTTTCCCCCCCAAAGAACAGGAGAAGAGATACAGAGGGGACCTTAAGAAAAGGAGGGCTGGAAGGAGTGGCAAAAATCATGGCAGAAAGGCAGATCTGAGGAAGGTTGAAGTTACAGTATATGGCTGACTTGATTTGTATTTCTGGATATGTATTTTCTCCTGCAACTTTCTACTTTATTTATAAACATTCTGCATCCCTCCTTAAAAATAAACCAGGTGATCACCTTGATACAGCATTAGAAATCAAATTTGTCTAACAGTCCTAAATTCACTATCAGATCATAAATGCATATTTTATATTTCAGATATATTGCATTTCCTTCCATTTCTATTACTAGGATTTCATCCTGGATAACTTCACAGTCCTTATTTGTAGCAACACGGTGTCCCAACATGATTCTATCAGCAGATTGGCACAAATGCTCCCAATTTTTCCTTCCACCCTGGACTGACTAGTGAAAATATGGGGCATGTACCAAAAATGGCTTAAAGAACCTCACCACATATATTCTTCCAGAATGAAGAATTTCTTTTCGCTAAAGTCAGTCTTTAAGCACAATTTTCTTCACTTGAAACCCATATTTCAGTATATTGACATTTTTCTCAGTTATACTATATAAAAATAATTGCTACAGCTTAGTATAGAACCACTGCTATGTGTAGAATATATTGCAGCAAAAAGACACAGGATTTGATGGTGTGGTGGGTGTATCAGAAAGGATATGCCTGCAGTTTCTCTTTGGTGACTCAGCAACAGCTGTCACCAAGTCTACTGCCAGCAAATTCACCGTAGCAGCCATTTAGAAGAAATCTATATGGTAAGACTATTTTTATTATACTATGTTTTCCTGTGCAGCTGTACTTTCACAAAGACTGGAGTTCACTACAGTCCAACTGCTTTTGTTGCAACCATGCCTAGGACAGACACTACACTCCTGTATAAAAACCCCTAGGGACTAGAGAAGAAAGCTTGCCCTGCAATTACCACTGACAAGTCAGTTGGCACATAACCTTTGAGGCAGAGTTCGTCTAACTGTCTGAAAAGCAGACATACCACAAAAGGTCAGAGAGAGACATACCACAGAATGAAAAAAAAAAGCATTATTTATTTTTCAAGTACAACTTAAGTTGTAATCTGTAAGAAAAGCACAACGTATCTTGTTTCTTCCACAAGTCTTGGCTATGCACATTTCAGTTCAACTTAAAAATGCATTCAGGTTTACAAATGTACAAATAGCACATAAAATGTATAATTTGAACAGAATGCTCTTACATTCAGCCATTTTTTTTGCTCCTAAGGTTTTTACATTCATAGAGCTTCAACAAAGACAGCCTTATTTTAAAAAAATACTCTGCATTTCAGCACAAGGTGCTCTTTAAAATTATTTTGAGAGCATAATACTGAAAAAAAATTAAAAACCAAGCATGGCAGTAAAAAAAAAATCACGGCATTTTGGAACTTACCAGGTATTTGTTTTTAAACAACAAAGGGCAGGTGGTAAAGAACCAAGACGGTGATCTTAGATGGACTGTTTTGATCACATCCAAACTTTTCCAAGCTGATCAGCCATTTCACACTACCATAATTGCAAGAGAGACTTTAAAAGGAGCAAGTGATGAATGTATGACTAGCTTTGTAATGGTGTTGGGGAGGACAGGGGGAAGGAATGGCAGCAAACTGCTTGCAAATTATGTTCCAGGCATGTTACAGAATTTACCATGATCAGATCTGAACAAGAGTTGCTTTGCTTAATTTCAGTTTTCAGGTGGGTAATGCAAATTAGACCAAGGATCGGAGCTTCTTCTCCCAACTGCAGGGCTCCAAATTCGCCAAGGGTTATAGGCCTGTCCCATCTCTTCAGGATTGCTAATTGTTGGAGTGGAAGCAGCAGGTGGTGGAGGGGGATTTTCACTCCCAAGATCAATTCCTGGCAATGTATTAGCAGATGTGTTGAAAGGAAGGGTGTTGTTCAAATTACTTGACCAAATGGAGCTGCTGAATGGAGTGGTGGTGGTAGACCACAGGCCGCTTGGATTGCCAAGGATAGACTTAAATTTGAAAGAGAGACACAAAAATAAAGGTATGATTTTTTTTTACAACTCCCAGAATGAACACATGACTTATTCAGCTAACAGTCAATTGAAGCAGCCAATATGTACTGAAGTTCAATGTGGTCACTTTTTATATAAAAATTTAAACATTTCCAAAGTTTGTACTTTAAGCTCCAACTGTCTAGCACAGGAGTGTCAAACATGTTAGATATAGTGGGCTGAGCAGCATTCATGGCACCCACTGAGGACCAGAAGTGATGTCATTAAGCAGATGATGGCCAGAAATAAGCACTTTGTTCTCATGTAGATGCAAATGAGAAATGTAGCTTGCAAATGTTCTCATGTAGCTGCAAATGTAACTCATTAGCTGCAAATTTCCTAAGGATTCTGTATGGTCTGGTACGGGAGGAGGTCCATGGGAGTGACGCCATGAGTTCTCGCCCCGGGTGACGCCAACCCTAGTGATGCCTCTGCTGGGACCCATTTGTCGGGTATTCTGGTAGTCTGGCATCAGAACTGTCTGGGAGAGGTTGTGGCTCAGGAGCAGACTCCTGACCCTGCACAGGTGCAGCTGTACCTTGCTCAGCAATGGCGTTGGCACCACTGCCCAGCATGACAGCTCAGCACATCTGATCATCTGGTAACACCTAGGTCCTGAGGGTACCAGACTATTGGACGTGTACTGTACTTGCACTGAAATTATCATCCTGGCCACTGAAGAAATTATTATTCCAACAGTGCTACATTTAAGAAGCACATTTTAGTGTAATCATAACTTCATTTTTTAGACATTCAACTTATCTAACCACAAGCCAAGGAAAACCATACAATTTCTCCTCCCTCTACTCTTCAAATGAAGCAACATTCAGAAGCAGTCAGCCGCTCTCAGAGTTCCTTTATTGCTTTCAGTTATACTAGAGAGATGCAAAAGATATACTTACTGAAGTTGTGTGAGTTGGGGAACCTGAACTTGTGGGCCAGGGGGATATCAAATCTGTAGCTGAAGAGTCCCAGATGGATGAAGGAACATTACTGAACTCGCTCCAGTTTCGCTGAACTTCCTGGCCATAAACAGATTGCGGTTGCCCAAGTTTGCTGAAAACTTCTAAGTGAAAGGATAAGAGAGATATCCAGATTGCATTCTCTGTCATGATAGGTTTTACATGGTATCAAGAAGCAAGGTTTTTCCATAGATTAAATGAAAAGCAATACTTTCACATACAGAGAGTGGAGTAGAGCAGATTTTATCAGCTACCAGAGTGGTTCAAGAGAATCGGGTTTGCAGACAGTGTTACGTGCTAGTCAATATCTTAACTGCAGTCAAATTAGAAAGATAAATCCAATGTTATCATCCAGTGTTTGCTCCATCATTTATATAAATTATGGAGGCACACATTTTTGAAGACTAATTGCTCTCTATTCAACGTTTTCCTGCTTTTATCACTGTCCCTATTTACTGCAGCGTTGCTGGGAGGCAATGCCTGGCCACAACTCAGGAAGCAGATCTCAAGTGATAGCTGTGAAAAAAATTAATATATCTGGAAACTGAGAAGTTGAGAACTTTTCATCTTCCCACTACTGTAGTACTGCAAGAACTGGCAACTGCTAAAGTAGATAGCGGGAAAACTATTCAGTCTTATAACCACTCTTCCAACCCTATCTGCTGTATGCTTACCTTTAATTGAAAATACATTTTTGAAGGAAAGCGTTTATTAAAGGGGACATTACTAAGACTTTTGGCAGAAAGTTCTAGCCATCTCTAAATCAACACCAGCATAACATGGCAGGAACATATGTCATGTTGCTTCAGGGCAGAAAGTCTGACAGATCTAGCAGCTTTCACCCATGCCATCCAAGTCATGCTTTTAGTCTTGTTTATTTCATAACATAACTACAAGCAAGGGAACGTAAATGCAAAAAGAAGCATATTCAGTAAACAGATGATGTTGCCAATGGTGTTTGACATCCAACAGGTTCACTGCTCTCAAAATGAAAAGTTGCTCCTCCCCTGTCCTGCGTAACAGGCTGTTGCTAAGAGATGGTGCATTCCTCTATTCCAGGGGTGGGGAACCTCCGGCCTGCAGGCCGTATAAGGCCTGCGAACTCATTCAATTTAGACTGCCGGGAACACTGGGGAAACACATCTCCTCTTCCAGCAGGCTTGCCTCACTCCCCGGATGCTGCACGGGAACGCTCCGTCGCTGCAGCGATCGTGCATTCCCGCACACCATCTGGGGAGCAAGGTGAGTCGGCAGCCGCGCACATGACTGCCGGAAGAGGTGGCGTGTTTCCCCAGTTCCGTGTACACTTGGAAGAGGCTCTTTCAAGTGCGTACGGCACTGGGGAAATGTGTCGTCTCTTCCTGCCAGCTCGCCTTGCTCCCGCCGCAGCTCTTCCAAGTGTGTACGTGCCAGGGAAATGCTCCTCCTCTTCAGCAGCCACATACGTGGCTGCCAGCTCACCTCACTCCCCCAGATGCTGCACTTGAATGCTCACCACCAGCATGGTCGTATCCTGGTGGCCCTTCAGCTTCCCCCTGCCACTTAAGTTATTGTACTTGTAGCAGGCAAGTTAACAGGGCTCCAGCCCCTGACCAAGGGTTGTGGGGCTACCCTGCTCTGGCTCACTGGGCTATTTGGTTGTCTTCCTTTTTGCAATGTGCCACTTTGTGCTCTCTTTCAGATATTTTTTAGGGCTTGATACAACCTGGTCCTTTTTTAGCTTGTGGGTGCTGCTTCTCGTGGCAAAAATAAATAAATAAGGGCGCAATCCAATCCTACTTACGCCACTGTTGTAACCAGCGGCGCAGCGAAAATGGGAGGCCCCAGAACGGAAAGGGGATTCAAATCCCCTCCAAAGGGGGAATTCAAATGGTATTTGAATCCCCTTTTCATTCTGGGGCCTCCCGTTTTCACTGCGCCGCTGGTTACAACAGTGGCGTAAATAGGATTGGATTGCGCCCTTAATCAAAAATCCCTCCCCTACCAACTGGTCAAGAGGATCACATAAGCTGTGCACCCTCCTACTTTTTCAGGCTATTAAGGCAAACCCTTCTTCCCTGCCACTAGCCTTTTGCTTCTAAGCTTCTCCCTTATGGACCACCAGAATGGTGCAGGCCCATGGAATTCTGGTTTTCCCCTCCCCTTTCTCCAAAGTCTACCCAGGCCCATGACAGAATTCCTTTGTTTGGTTTGTCTCTACCACAATGAGAGATCTAAAAAGGTCAATGTGGTACAGTGGCTAGAGTGTTGTGCTTACTTGTGGGAACTCCATTTCAAATATCTACTCAGCCACAGAGTTCATCCTGGGCCAATCTCTCTCTCAGCCTAACATAAGCAATAAAAACAAAGGGTGATAACCAGGGCCAGCCCAACCAGGTCCAATGCCCGACACTGCCCCTGACTTGCCATGCAGCCTCTGCGTGGGGGTGTGCGTGTGGCTACCCTAAAAAAAAAGTTCCTTATTTCCTCACCATGCTCCGTCCTTGCATGGGGTTTAAAGGGAACACATTTCTGTTAAATCCCATGCAAGGATGGAGCGCAAGAAGGGAAACAGATGATTTGATTCTCATTCGCTTTTAGCAAGCAGGGGGTGGATCAATGCAGTTTGCATATGTGGTGGGTTGGGAGTGAAGCTGTGGCAGACTTGGGGTAAAGGGTACCCCAAATCTGTTACCCCCTTGCTATCCATCACCAATGCAAACTGCATCAGGTAGCTTAATGGCTAGGCAGCCATGGTGTTAACTGGATTGATTCAATTTAACTAAATTTTGCATATCATTAGAATTACAGTACAAGTACATGAGATAGTGAAGCAAGTGAGAGACTATCAATCCAATTATAACAGAATCAATATCCCTTGGGAAAAAATTAAGGATGAATGACGTTTTTAATTTGTCTGTGCCCCAAACTCTCAGTTCACTGATTAAACTGGTTCCCATGGATGAACTTTACCTGATTAAGGCACACCATCCTAATGAAACTAAATTGTACCATGCCCCAACCTTTTTAAAGATATGATGGAGAGGGTCTAAATACCAGTGGCATTCCTACATGCCCCATGGGGGGCCCCCCATTCACACAACCCCCCCCTGGTGTGATGCCACATGTCCCGCCCTTGGGGGTGTGATGTCATTTTCGCGCACCTGCAGCGTAAAAACACCCCCCCCCCCAGTGCTTTCAGGCCCATTTCAGAGCCAAATGGCACCCAGGTGGGCCAATCTTGCGGCTGAAGAAATCTCCACGAGGATGAAAAGTGGTGGGGGTGCGACAGATTCGGAGGCAAGTACCGCCCCCCTAACGACGCCTCTGCTAAATACACAGCTTGAGGAAGCCAAAACAAACTATTTGTCACAATTGTTCCTAGAAGAAACACTAACTACTTTCCATTGTAGCCCATTATGAAATATAGCATATTGTCCTATAAATTTTTAAAATCCTACTACTCACCACCAGTTAAATTAAAAGAATTTCCAAATGCTGAGAAGGAGTTGAGAGGTGTGAAATCTGGACTGCTGGGATTGCTTATAGGACTCCACAAACCAGAACTAACAGGAGAAAACAGATTTTCATTAGCAAAGTCACTTCAATATATAAGGAGAACCAAACATGATTTATTCTAGAGACCATAAGCATTCGCAGTGCCACAAATTATTTGATGTTATGTGGGAAGAGAATCCCCTCCTCCCTTCCTGGTTCTATTATTCTCATTTCAAAATTAGAAACGGACAGTACTATGATGGAATATTTGCTTCCAAAATGTGGAAAGCTTTTAAGCAACATTTTTGATAAGGCAACATGTTTTTAGAGGCACGAAGAGGAGGGTTAATAAAGCATTTCTAATTGGATAGAGAAAGGAAAATCTGTTCCCCATGTGCTGCTCCGATTGTTTAGCTGTCAGTTTTGAAAGGATTTGTGTTTTACCTGTCTGAGCCATCACTGTCAACAGCTGTGTGTACCACACTGATACAGCCAGATGCCTCCGTTTTAATAGGTGAAGGTTTCGCAAGGCCACTGCCACCTGCAACAATGAGCTTAACCTGAGCAAAATGTTCAGCAATTCACAGCACAATCCTGCCTATGATGTGGCGGCTGGCCCAAATGGCCAGCTGCTGCATCTTAAGTAGGATATGGGCCATGCCAGCGCACCCCGGGCTCACCTTGGGGGAAAGGGATTTTCGTCCTCTTCCCCCGGAGGTGTAAGCGCCAGAGGCCCTAATGGGGCTCCTCGGATGTGCGCCAGCTCTTTAGCTGGCGCACATCCAGGGAGTCCGTGTAAGGCCAGCCTGGCCTAGGAAGGGGCACTGGATATCGGCGCAATTCAACACCAATAGACCCCACCCCTCCCGGGCCGAGCTGGCCATTGGCCCCCTCCCTCGCCACCCCTGCCCACCCTCCCTATGCCCTCCTGCTGCCCGGTGCAGACCTTACCTGTGTCGCCCGGTGTGGCTCCAGAATGGTGGCGTGAGCGCTACCGGCCTCCATGTCGGCACCGCTTACAATTGAGGTATCGCAAAAGTGCCTTATGGCACTTTTGCAACGCCTTAAGCCAGCGGAGTGCTCACTCCACCGGCCTAAAGTTACAGTGGATCGGGCTGTCAAACAAACATTAGGACAGTAATCAAACACATACATTACCTGGGCTCTTATCATAGCCAGCAGCTACAGCAGCAAATGTAGGGTTTCCATTCCTGCCAGGCAGAGAGGCTGCCTTTGCCACCTTATGTTTGGCACTACTGAGCAACTTGCTTTTTGGTTCACTGAGAGAGAGAGAGAGAGAGAGAGAGAGAGAGAGAGAGAGAGAGAGAATGGTGTTCTTTAGAGCTTACCTATATGGATTTTGTTATGACAAAAAACTATATATTTAAGAGTTGACTATTTCAAGGCCAAGACCATGCAATGCCTATTTGAAATAGTCTCCCAGTCACAGTGATGATGGCCACAGGCATAGTCCCTATTCTCTATGCTCCTCTCCCCTGAATTCTCATCATACCGACTAGTACTTAAGTGCAATTAGACTGATTCAGACATTGCCTGTTCCAAGTGCTGTGACAGGGATTGCCTGCTTTTCCTGCAGAAACAGGGAAGACAGCTTGGGTAAGACTGTCCTTTCAAAGAGAATTGAACTTTGCTTGACTGAGGAAAGTCTGGCTTCTATTATCCCAGACGGATCAGCACCTATTCTGGATTACTGCCCAAGTTAGCTCTTCTTAGTTTTGCACCTGTCACCAGATTAACAGCGCAATCTTATACTAAATTCAGCCAGCGGAATGAGCATTCCGCTGGCGGAAGACGCTGTGAAAGTGCCGTAAAGCACTTTTGCGACGACTCATGAGCAGGGAAGGCCGTTGCAAGGCCGGCGTGCCCTGCTCCGCCGCCTGGACCGGCTCCCACACGCCGCCAGACCCAGGTAAGGATCCAGAGGAGGGGTGGCGGCTCGGGAGCAAACAGCAGGGGCTGATAGGCCCAGCCGATCAGGGAGGGGGCGGGGATCGGCCTCAGCCGAATCCTGACCCCCGCCGATCAGCTGAGCCGTTACACAGCCTCCTCCGACTTATGCTAGCAAAATAGCTGGTGGAATTCTGAGGAGGCCTATCAGCCCCAGCCGCTGTTACACTTGGGGAAGGGGAGCTGTTACACCTCGGCCGCCCGGCAGATCTTTACAACAGGATTGGGCTGCCCGAGTCTCGCCATCATTCTAGAATCATTTTGTTCATATCTATTATTGCCTTTAGACAATTGCTTCAGACTTCTGTCAGTATATAAAGAAATCTCACTCTGATCCTTGGGGCTGGATTCAGATATCAACTTTCCACCAGACATGCAGGAACTCCAAATTCTAAACAGAGCTATTTCTTAGATCATTTGAGTATTGTTTTAGTGGGTGAAATTGTTCCTTTTCAAACAATAAAAATTCCAGCTTTTAAAATCCCCATGAGCCCATCCCAAAAGATTGCTTCCTGTACTTGGAAGAAAAAAAGTTATTGCTGATTTTTTTTAAAGCTGACATCCAAAAGATTATGCATGTTTTTAAGAAAAGACATTTTATGGAGACCAAAGTTTTTCTTGTGTCCAGATTTTGATCTATGTTATACAGTAGCCTATCTGAACTTACTTGCAGTTGTTCACAATACTGCTATAAGTGCTCCGTGGCACAAAGGCCAATGATGTAGGGGGTGGAGACGGAGAGGCAGGAATTGGTGAGGTCTGTCGTTGTTTCAAGAAAGCATCTGCACTGAGGGTTCGCAGGGACAGCTTATAAAGGTTGTCAGCAGCTGGGAAATCAGAAAAAGAGAGATCTTATTTTGATTACTCCATCACATCAAGCCAATCTTAAGCAGTTATATTATCTTTTTCTGAAAAACATTTATTCTGACACGTCAGACCTCCCTGACTGGTAAAGAGCAGACCATAGTAATCCAATGTATTTCAAATCTGATGCTGTTTTTAGACAAAACACAGACTTCAGTTCTGTGCTTGCTAAATTAGGAAATTACTACATGTGGCTGTAAAAAGCTCAATTTGTACAGGCAGGAATGCTTAGAAGTATTTTCTGAAAATGTAAACTATCAACGTTTAACTTTTGAGCACTGTTTTGAAGTTTGCGGGGGGGGGGGGGGGCCTGACTGTGTTCAAGATGCTTGTCGTTGCACCTTCTACGTGCTCTGACCAAAGTGCCATCCTCTACAAGACAAGCTGAACTGGGTTGTCCAGCCCTGTACCTCTTGCCTTCAAATGTGTATTCAAACTCAACACTCACTGTCTTATTAAAACTTTTTGCCAGGTCAGGTATGCATCAGCACAGGAGAATGGGAGGAGAGAGTGAAAGAGCTACTTCCAGGCACCTCAGGTTCTTAGTGTGTGTGTGTGTGTGGGGGGGGGGATTGGAGGGAGGAGACTCTATCCAGAAAAAGGCTTCTTGTGCAGTGCTCCTTGCACACATGGCTGCCTTTAACTTGGTCTGTAGCAGAGCAACATCTCTAAGTGCTGGATGATCTTTAGGGCCTGCTCAGAAATTATTCCCTTGCTCTCAGGAGAGATTGGGAGTGAGCCTTAGGGTTATACCAGCTCAAGTACTCCCCTCCAGGGTAATTTCAGATCCTGCAAGTGCCCAAACCAAGCTTGGACATTCACCTTTCTTCACAAGGATGAGAGTGAGATCCTATGCTGTTCAGTAGAATAGCAAATATTGGTTCAGAAATCTAAGACTTTGTCACTGAACTTGACTCACTGCACATAACATTACTGGCCTAACGTCAATTGAAGCCTTACATGTACTTACAACTGCCTGCTTTGTGAATTGGCACAGAATCCCACTCTGGTGGTGGAGAGTCTTTTTCTCCTTCTGAGCTGCTGGTGTTGCCTAGCTCATGACCAGAGCCACTGGAGAAGAACTTTGCTAGTGATGGTGGCCTGCTGTCCATCAGCTTTGTGTTTAAACCTACAGACAATGATAACAGCAACAAATAGTAAGGCAAGAGGTCTTTGGCCACACCAGCAAGGCCAGAACGTTTTAGAGATACACCTCAGCCAGTATCAGAACTGCCAAAGCATACCTTTAGTTTTCTGGAGATTTCTTGGTTTGAATCCATTTGTGAACATATGCTGAGCAGACAGCTTGGAGGAAAAGCTTTTGTGCTGTTTATTTTCCAGTGACAGAGGACATGATATCTCAAAGGAACTAAGTGTGAACACATAAGAGGGAGTCATTCTTTGTGGCATTTTAACCACTGAAAAATCTTGCATATATTAAGTGCACGGCAGATAAGAACAGTGATCCCTGACCATCTCTAGTCCAGTTCCCTTAGCCTTAATCCAAAAAGTATAAGAACTGTGAAACGGAGAAGTGCAAATTTCTCTATTGATCTAATCTTGTTTATAAACCATGACCTCTTAACACACACATTCTTTATAATTAAACTTTCCCCTCCTTCCATAATTTGTATCACCTATTCTTATTGTGCCCACCATTCCCTTCACTAGCAAAAGAAATGACCTTCACTACCATAGGTCATGGAACATTTCTTTCAAATCTAAGGACAAGGCTCTTGCCAACAGACACGCTATTTGTCCTGCATCTGGTTGAGAAGGCAATGAAATCTGGATGTGACTAACACAGCCATGCTTACCTGGATTTCACATCTGCTGGGATTTCTTTCTTAGTAAGTTTTTTGTTTTTCTGCTTTACATGGATTTCATTTTCCTGTTTTTCTAGGATTGGCTGTTTTCCCTTCTGCTTTTCTGGTTCCTGAAAGCAGCAACACACAAAGCCAATAACGTTAAATGAATAGCTGCACTTCAAAAAGGAGAACACCACTTCAAAAAGGAGAACACCAATACTAGAAACAATGTGTGTTAAATATAAGGTAACAGGCACAGCAGTGTGTAGAATCCAGCACAGAGGCATCGAGTCACCTGGGGCGGGTGGTGGTGGTCCATCCCTGGGCAGCACACAGAGGGGGGGTGATAATTGTGCAGCGGCAGCGAAAAAGCCGGGAATGGGTGGGTGGCGGTGAGAAAAAGCACGTGCTGTTTGGCCCGCCCGCCCGCCCGAAGCCTTGGAAAGCTTTGAGCAGCAGCCGCGGCGGCAGCATCAACTCCAGCGGGGGGGGGGGGAATTTTGTTGGCAGTCCTCCCTCCCACCGGGCATAGGTATGTCACTGATCCAGCAGGTCTCCTACAATCTGAATCCACTGAGGTGGTTCCAGCTGAGACTTGAGGTTAATATACAGGTCGAAAGATGTTAACAGGCTCAGAGTAAAGTCCAGGTGTTTAAGAGGTGCTGCTTGTATTCTCCTACTGCAAGGTGGGAGGTTGAGGCCTATTTTTATGCAATTTCTCAGGTGGATGGAATATTTAAATGTGCCAACAGAAGGTTCTTCATGTATGTAACTTGACTAAGACCAATTCCTTTTACATGTTATTAAAGAGCAATCAAAGCTTAGTGCTTGCATATGCCTCTGATTTGCTCCTAGTTTTGAAGTCTTCCCCTCGCACGGCAGCCCCATTCTCCCAACCCCCAGCAGCAACGTTTAAGGGGCTTGAGGGCTTTCAAAAGGTGTGGTGAAGGTGGCTGCCACCTGTAGACATAGCTTCCACAAGTGCTATGCTCTGGACGCTGCTTTATGTCACCGGGGACCTAAAATCAATTTCACAAAAAGAACAAACCTGACTCAAAAACAGATGCTCAAACAGCAGTCAAATTGATGAAGCTTATAATGCATGTGCAATCTTATCGCTGCAGATTTCACATACATAGTTAACAGAAACAGGAAAAGATGCCTGCCCATACAGCAGGTAGGAGTTCAGAATACTGTTCAGCACAGGGACTCCCTCATGACGTAATACAAGGCTGATAAAACGAGTGTTAAGTTAATACTCCCCTTGCAAAAATTGTCTACCTCTTTCAGAAGTGCTTCTGTGTCTGGGTTAGAAGCTTCTGTGGTAGTTGAAGAACTGTCGTCATCTGCTAAAGAATCTTTCAGTTCATCCTCTTGTTGCTTTCCCTTTCCTCTTCGCTCCTTTTCTTCCCGCTTCTTCTGGGGTTTAGTTTTGCGCTGAAATTTTCCTTTCCCTGGGGCAATAAAGGCAGCTTCAGATTAGTTAAAAGCTGTAATCTGTCAGCTTTAGTGAGCTGAAAATCATCACAGGGACTTTCCTGGGGCAAAATTATTATTACAGAATTAAGAATATTATATACCGCTTTTCAAGTAGTTCACAAAGGGATTTACAAAGCAAAATAATAAATGGTTCCCTGACCCCAAAGGGCTTACAGTCTAAAAAGAGACGCAGAAGAGATACTAGCAACAGCCACTGGAAATTATACTATGCTGCGGTGAAAAGAGACAGTCGCTCTCCCCCTGCTAAATATAAGAGGACACCACTTAAAAGATGCCTCTTTGTCCAGTTAGCATTTATATACTGCTGCTGGTGGTTGTTTTTTTTTTAAGTTCACAAAGCAGTTTACATAGAATAAAAACAACAGTTTCCTCTACCAAAGGGACTCACAATCCAAAACAAAGAGACAATGGCAAAGAGTAATTGGAAAACACTGGGAAAATGGGGATAATTGCTGTTGCCCAACTAAGTATATGAGGACTATTCACTTAAAAGATGTCTTGTTACCCAGCTAGCAGGGTAAAATCCACTAGAGAAACAGTCTACAAAATTGTGTATAAACAAAACAGGAGTTGCACTAGTACACTTCAGTGGAGCTTATGCAAGAAAATTCTTGCTATACAATTCCTCAACTGCACCTCCATGCAAAATGCAACTCATTTTAATGCCATTTTCAAAATGGCAGTCATTTCAAGGTCACTGGCATCATACCTAATTAGTCTAATGGCATTCACTCACCTTATACATTGTGCCTTACAGGCACTGGCCACATGTGTATGATGTTTTCTCAGCATTCTGGTTAATGTGTTGACAACTAACTCAGGAGCTGGCCAACTATTTACATAATTAATACCTGGGTATTTCTAGGAAATAAAACCTTAAAAACCAGTTTTCAGAATATTGTGTTTCCTCAACTACTGCATGACATCATACATTCTGCACAGGCTCCAAGTTTTAATCTCATTTCTATATTCGTAGAAAATCTTCTATTTGTGTTCTTCATGAGTGCTAATAAGCAAGCATTAGTCTTAAGGATTCAATTACAAACATAGTAAATGAAAGGTTCTCTGCAAGACCTACAGAGGCCTATGACTTGATGAGCTGCTCTACTACACAATTCCTTAAACGTTTCTACATGTTTTTCCTTGTACCATTTTTCAAATGATTTAAACCAAAAATTCAGTGTTGCATTAATGACCTTCAACATTGTGTCAGAACATGCTTATATTGAACTGTCAGTGAACCAGCTTTGTCAAACAAAAGGGTGAAATTGAGGACAAATGATTTCTCAAAGCTTAATTTTCCAAACATTTCTTCACATTGCCTCTGTGCAGTTACCTAAAACAGATCAAGACTGTGATCCACAGAAGTCAAAGCAGCACATAAAAATGGCATGGAAGCACCCTGTTCTCTCTCTCTCTCATGCAGAAATGTTTTAACCCTACCAGTATATAAAAAGTGGTTTGATACTGCAAAGCTGCTGCACTGAAAACTGAACCAGACACGCTCATCACCTGAGTTTGAATGTAGTTCCAGGTATGCCTATCCTTGTGTATATGTGGCTCAGATTGATAAAATCCAATGTATCCACCCACACCTGCAAATCCTTCTGTAGTCCTAAATCTTCCTAAAATAGCTTATATGGCACAAACATTATGCTTTTAAATTAGTAGGTATTTCAGGTAGTTAGAAAAAACACACCAAAGCAAGCACGAAGGGGGAATTGTTTTGGGCAAAACCTTGCAACATACAGTATATTCTCCAGTGGTTCCAGTGCTGGGTCAGTGTGAACAGTTGGGTAGCTCCTCCCTCTTGGACAGGCAGGGTCAGATGATCCAAATCTTCCCAGGGGGAGGAGCCCCTCTGATCCCCAGACTGACCTTGCCTTTCATACAGGCAACAGGGTCTTAGCTGCTCTCTGGAGCAGCATAGTCTTCCAAGTGTAGTGCCACCTGAGGGGATTGTGGCTCATTCCATCAGGGGTGCGGCCACGACAGCAGCGTATAGGGCTTTTCCTACACTGACAGAGGTATGTAAAGCGGCCACGTGGAGTTCGCCACACACTTTTGTGCGGCACTATAGTAATTATCTTACCTAATTATTACTCGAGAAAAGCTACCACAGGTCACAGGAGTACTTCCCACACAATTCCGATGACTATCATCATCATCGGGGTACAGTTTGACATAGGTATGGAGTTTTTCCAAGATTCCCTATATACTTGCATCTTCCTTGCATATACAAACCATTCCCAAGACACAACTTTTCTAAACAAAGCTAACAAGAACACTTCTCATTTCAAACTGCTACAGGATTAGTGGTCCTTAAGTACAGATTTATAGAATAAACTTTCTAATACTTGCACTGTTGAAAATTTAGTTGATGCACTCATCCAAAAGGAACACACTTGTAATCTACAAACAATGTTGCTTTATCCAAGATTATTGGATTAAGCTTGACTGCTTATCGCGTTGTTTAGTGCCTCCAATCTTCGTTCCGCGTTGCCGGCTGCATTGTGGCCCTGCCGAGACTGCCCCCAGTCAGCAGCTCGAAGACGCTGCACCTTCGCTTCTTCTACAAGCTTCTTCCGAGCCTCCCAGACGCCGAGACGCAACAGCAAAGCTCTCCGCAAACATCACAGTTACTGCGATGTTTCCGGAGAGCTTGCAGTCGCATCCAACCCATGTGTGAAGCTCCCAGACCCTGGACGCAACTGCAAAGCCCTCCGCAAACATCCGAGTATCTCCGATGTTTGCGGGGAGCTTGCAGTCACGTCCAGCGCCTGCGCAAAGTTCCCTGACCCTGGACGCGACTTTAAATGTCTCCGGAAACATCCGGGTTACTCCGATGTTTCCGGAGAGCTTGCAGTCGCATCCAGGGTCAGGGAACTTTGTGCAGGCGCTGGACGCAACTGCAAGCTCTCTCGAAACATCGCAGTAACTGCGATGTTTGTGGAGAGCTTTGCAGTCGCGTTCAGCGTCTGGGAGGCTCGGAAGAAGCTTGTAATAATAATAATAATAATAATAATAATATACAGTATTTATATACCGCCTTTCTGGTCATTGGATTTCTCCTCCGACTTTATTCAAGGCGGTGTACATGGGCAGGCTGTTCTAAACCCCAAAGGGTTTTTACAATATAATAAAATATATTGATATAATCTTTCAAAGAACCCTTCATTTGAGATGTTACTTTCACAGTCCAGCTCTCTCTCTCTCTCTCTGGCGTTCACCTCAGCACACTTCAGCTTCAGCTGCTCCACTCCCCCACAGGGCTCTGCAGCTTATCAGCTCGGCGTGCCAACAGCTCTCCGAAAGACTTCCGGCCATCTTGAACTGCAAATCTTCAGGCATTTGTGAGACGAATGCTCTAACCAGCGGAGCCAGACGTCCTGCTTGTAGAAGAACCTTGTAGTAGAAGCGAAAGTGCAGCATCTTCTGTCCCTGTGGGGCCGCAATGCAGCCAGCAATGCAGGACGAAGATTGGAGGTGCAAAACAACAACGCGGTAAGCGGCCAAGCACTGCGAAAACTGGTAAAAGACATTTTTTTCCCTTTGATGTAGCTCCAAAATACACGTGCATCCTATGGTCCAGTGCATGTTATAGAGCGAAAAATACGGTAATGATGTCGCTTCCTGCTTAATTATGTTACTTCTGGGCCTTAGCAGATGCCACAAATGCTGTTCAGCCCGCTGTATGAAATGAGTTAGACACCCCTGCTCTAGACAATATAGATATACCTTATTTATATTCTGTCATACACCTATAATGGAAACTAGTTGGGGCTACAACTTTAAAAATGGGAAAAGAGCAGAGACCAGTTTGTTCCGGGAGACACAGGCTTATGTACTGAAAACATGATTGTTCCACAAAAGACATCATAAAGTTGATCTGACTGGATTGTATTGATCTTTTAAGATTGACAAAAATCTTACAGAACTAACATGAAAAAAGGAAGTTCTCAACCACTGCTCTAAAAGAGTATACTTAAAGTTTTCTCTAAACTAACACGTCTCCCAGTTTTGTTAAGCAGATAACTCTTCCTCCAAAGAATAGCTATCAGGGAATAACAGATTATGGTAATTTCAAAATCCTTTTTGGAAAATACATATTCAGGAAAATCTAGTCTTGCCTAAGCATGCAAAAGAAGAGTTTTGATCAGAGGAGGTGCCCCAGTTTCACTAAGAAAGACATGGTACAAAGCAAGAGTGTCTGGAATTTTTTTCACTAAGCAGATCCAACTTTATGCGCCCACACTTATTCTACAAAGAAACTGTAAACCAAGGAGTTTATTACCTTTGCTTTTTGCTACTGGAGATGGGGGTTGCTCTGTAAACACATCTGGGGAAGGGGATTCTGGGTGATCAAAGTCTTTGTCCATGGTTTCTATAAGAGCAGCAATGTCAGAGTCCTCCGAGCGGTGCCTTGTATTGCTGGCACATTCTAAATGTGAAGGGCTGGGAAATTGCGACTGTGGCAGCAAATTTTCAGTCTGCTGCTCTTGTTGCTGAGGCACTCTTGGCGGTTGCGACAAGTTTTGCTCTAGTAAGACAGGAGCATGTTGCTGGTGTGATTGCTGATTTTGCTTTGTCCCCCTAGACTTCCTGCCTGCCGCATGATTCTGCGTTGCAGCATTAGAGTCCATGAAGACGGAACTTGCTCTGTTTGCTGACTGTGCAGAACCCGTCTGCACAGAAGTCCTGCTAGCAACATTTGAACTGTTTTTAAACTTCACATTCTCAACCTCGACTGAATTTCTATTGTTGTGCTGGTTTGCTGTTGAGTTGCACTGCTTATGATTTCCAGCATTGGATCGTGAGGAGGAACTTCCTGGTCCATAGATTCCTCTGGAGGAGTTGTGGTTAGAATCAGGTCCAAGTGCATTCAAGCTGAAATCAAAGCAAATTGGATTTAAATGACTCGCAGGACAAATATTTAGTAAAATGCAACTATGCAGTTAGCAAAAATACAAGAAGAATTCTTAATATTTCTAAAACTGATAGATACAGCTTTTAGAAGTATTCGTATGTGTAGGTATAATACCTGAATTTACCTATGCTTGATCAAGAGACAAAAAGATCCTTTCCGAATCTGAATGCAACAGTTCCTACCAGTCAAATAACTGCTTACTACCAGAGAGAGGAAGCCAACGTTTCTAGACAGTTTAAGTAGTAACATACACATTCCATTCAGCCAGCCTTCGTGGACTCATTTTCTCCCTTCTAAAACACTATCACCATTTTCTCAGCACATTTTCTGTAACCTCATCTCTCCAATTTAGGTTACATAATTCTGTGGAAGCTACTACGTAACGATATTTCTCTAAAGGCTGCTTTCATACTTGCGTTTTTGAACCCTGGAACAACACTCAAACAAAATAGACAAACTGGATCGATTGAGACAATATTCCCCCGCTCCTGAATTGGCCCCATATGAAAAGTGTGGTCATGCTGCATACATGCCCCAACTCCTGCCCCACTTTTCCTAATTGCGAGGTTTTTTTTTCTAAACTGCCCCGCTACGCAAGCTTCCAAACCATCTAGTATTGCATGCAGGGCAGTTCAGATGGAAACACACACACACAATTAGCAAAAGCTACCAAGATAAGCGAGAGGAAGAACCAGGATGTGCACACATGACTGTGCATATCTGTTATTGTGTTTGGGGGGCAAAAATATCATCTGAAACTGCCCCACTGCATCAACAGTTGACATGCTTATAAACAAAAGGTGTTTTTTTCCTTGCAGAATTTGAAATATGTGCATGAATTATTCGTTAATGTTATTCTTATGCACTATACTGACATTTTCAATGTTGCTGTTTTCCATTGCTATATTTATTCTATTAATTTTCTTGTTTGATATTTGTACACTGTTTAGAGTATGCTGCAAAAAACAGGACCAAAGAAAACCAAACAAATACCGTATTGTCCCGAGTATAAGACGCACTCTTAAAGTTTGGTGCTATTAAAATTTTTTAATTAAATCACTGGCATTATTGCAACAGCCTGATTATAAGACGCACCCCTAGTTAAAAAACTTAAATTAGGAGAAAAAAGTGAGTCTTATACTCAGACCAATACGGTAAGTTTCCAACTCATACAAGAATAAAAACATACAGCAATACCTTGCACTTTCATCTGGTTAGGGACCAGAGCATGGGTGAAAGTGAAAGTAAAAAATGGATGAATGTCAAAGCATAGCCTTATTCAGCTTGCAAATTTATTTTGGCAGGCAAAAAAGTAAATAAACTACATAACACATGCAAATGCATGCAAATCCTAAATAAGTAGAAGAAAAACATAAGAACGTCCATGAACATCATGGAAGGTTGGATGAAATCAGACGAAAGAGGAAAGCACATGGACGAAATCTGAAATGTGGTTATAATTAAAAGCGGCTGAAAGAGCAAAGCGATGAAAGTCAAGGTATTGCTGTACAGTCACCCTAATTTGGTGTAGCAGATATATCCAGGGATACATTTTCCCCCTAAAATCTGTTGCCTTCAAGCAACATTCTAATTCTGAAGTGAGGAACTTTCACTTCTTGTTGTATTTGCAAGGTAACACATCCTGAAAAACCTAGTCTCATTTTAACTTGGCAAAACATTATTGCTGCGCTTGTGATCAGCTCAGGTTATTGCGAGACTGATATACTGGGTGAGAAATGCTACTTTGCAAACAGCCAATTCATAAGGGCTTACTTTCCATCAGATGAAATTCCAACTATTCTCCTGAGATCAAATGTCCTTCCCATATCAAAGGGAGGATTGGATGCCTCAAAGGACAGGCGTCGTCTGAATGGCTCCCAAATTCCTTGAGCTTCTAAATAGGCTGTTCCAATTACCAAAAGGAAGAGCACACTGCAACAGAGGAGTTAAGCATCAGCATCATGAAAAATTGAAGATACAAAGGCAAGCCTGGGTAACACTATTCCATTCCCATCCCTGTAAGTCAGAAACCACCAACAGACTGATAGAAAAGAGAAAACTTTCAGTTACATATGCACATATGGTTGGATATGCAATTAATGGCCCAATCCTATCCTTCCCCCCCCCCCCCCGCCGGTGCAGCTGCACTGAAAAGACTTTTTCCTAACTTTTCACTTGTGAGCTCAGAAACAGCAGCATAACATGCAAACACAAATAAGAATGGAAGATTATGTACAGTACCTCATTATTCCTGAGACTATTACATATAGTGCCAGTTCCCAATTGGGTCTGGGCAGAGCTTCTGCACAAGTTGCTAACATGTGATAGGGAAGGGATGCATTTAATATGAATATAAATTCAGAGCCTCCTGCTGTAGTTAACTTCAGCTCACGAATGACTCTGGAAGTAGTAAAATCTGGCGTAAACCTGTTAAGAGTACATAAGGATTAAACTGACCCATGTTGCACTGTTTACAAAGAAAACAAAGACCAAGTTCACATGATCAGCATATGCTACAGTCACTCTAAAAGTCAACATCACCTTCCACAGTAGAAAAGCAACCTAACTAGGCATCTGTGCTAGTACATCAGTTATCACTTAAATTCAGGGTAATGTCAAGTTGGACCCATATCCCTTTGAAATTGGGTCCAGCTTAAAAACAGGCTTACTTGGCTTTCACTCCCTCCTTCCTGAAGCAAATATTCCCAGCAGCGCCCTCATTAGCCCCAGAGACACTGCTGCAATGTGCTCTAGCAGCAGCCGGGACCCATGGGAATAGGTCTCAGGAATCTCAGTGTCTTTATAAGGCATATTGAAATATCCATAGGAGTTGCCAGGTCCATCCAGGAAGACTTCTAGGCCCTAACATATTCCCAGTGATATCATTAGTAATGTGCCAGGTTTCAAACTCTCCCTCACTTATTTTGGGAAAAAACAGGTTTACTCAAGCCCATTCTGAGTTTACCCATTATTTGGTTAAACTGATAACTACAGCTGTGGCAATAGGGTGATCCACAGATGAACCAATATACATACATTATCAATATTTAAGGACTCTAATAAAAATGTAGAAAGCCATTAATACCGTATGTGTGCTCAAGTTGAAACTATGTGATGTGAAAGTTCACTCTGTAGTCATTACCTACAACGACTCATTTACACATGCAAGTTATCACTTTTTGCTACAGTAAATAATTATGCATCAATCAGACCATACAATCAAGGGAACACATTTCAGTATCAAGAGAACTCGTTACCAAAACAAATTATACATTAGGGGATTCATGCTGAGATGTAAAAGCGTAAAACAGAAATTGACTAGATTTGCCACACACTCACACCACCACCCCAAGCCAAATATTTCAAGGGAAGAGATTGGTCAGAAGCAAAAAGGAACATGTAACAGGTTCTAAAAGACCAAATCATCTTTAGACTTCTCTCAGTTTAATAGCATTTAATTATATTAGCCTTCCAAAGGGTTATATGGACTTTTTCCTAGGTTAAATTCTACGACACTCTCTAAAAAGAGGAATGAATTATTAGAACATTCTGTAGGTTTGAGCACTGCAATGAAATTAACATGGCTTGTGTATTTAATAATTCTGCACATACCAGTATGAAGAACACACAGAGTGCGTCTTCACAGAAAATTATTCTGAAAATGCAGTATATACAAAAAGAAGTGTTGAAAGTATTTCACAGACATATTATCAATTATAAAAAGGGGGCTATTCCTGAAGAAAAAAAAAACCATCCTTCAGAGTGGCTGGTAGGCTCTTGCTATTTCTGCTATATTTCACCCCACAATTTTTTTCTGTAGCTACCCTTTGATCATTTAATAGTATGGATGAGTAATAACTACACTGAACTTCTTCCAAAGCTTTGAGTTTTCAGTATAATTCATTTGTAAGGCAAGACAACTAGATCCAACCCCTATAACATTGTAAGTGACTGAAATACATAAGAATTCATGTTATATGACTGAATATTAATTAGAAGTATTCAATATTCGGATAAATTGATAAGTATGAGATGGGAATTGTGGAAGTTTCCATCCACAAATTTAAAGATTTGGTTGTGAGGGGAGTTTGAAGGAGCAAGAGTCAATATGACAAAGACGGAGCTAGAGACACACTACCCAACTAAGGAAAGGGAGAACAAAGACATGTCTTTCTTGAGAATGTGCCTGCTGCTCCTTACTGGTTTAGAACTATTACAGTTTATGATTTGTACCAGTCCTGAAGGGAAAAGTTTTACAGATTGCATTTGTACAGGAAAAAAGAGATGTCTTTCCCCCCTCCAAATACTTGTTTATATACAGTACTTAAAAAAGGACACCCACGCTACCCCACTTGGTTAAGTTGAAAATGGTGCCAGTCTTTCACAATAGTGAACTTACAATATGACAATGTCTGTAGAGGCATTAGCGTTTAGTGCAAATTCTTGACAGTTAACTATTTTAAATCCATATCCTTCACATAAATATCCACTGATTTCCATAGATTTTATATTCACTTGAAGCTGCCCTGTATTCTCCACTCTGAACGTTCTTTTCAGTGTAAAATTTGGCTCCTTTAATTTAATTTCTGAAGTAAAAAAAAACAAAGCAGTTTAGATTAATATCTTGCAGTATCTTAGTTTAATAAGGAAAGATATCAGCATAGCTCTATTTGTTTTTATAAAACTCTTTTGGTCACTTTCACCTCTTACATTCTTGCTTTTAAAAGAAAAAATGAAGATCAATTACGGAGTTTCACTCAGTCATATGAATTCTGATTTCAGCAGCTCTCTCAACATAGAATACTCACTTTCAGTACAGTCTTTTAGTAATGCTTCAGTGATTTTAAAGCGTAAAGAACTTCCTGGCCCTGGTGGTTTGCCTGCAACCCTCATGCTCTCAGTTGTTCCTTGTCCTTTAACCATTATAGCATCTATTACAGTCAAATTATTTCTGTAGAAAATAAGTCAAAGGAATTAATATTAAATGATTAAGCACTACAGTTTCTCTCATACAACTGTGCCAATATATAATTAATTTTAAGTTACTCATTACAAGAAATACTGCTTTTGGAAAAAATCATAATGTTTATTTCAAGTCATTATTAAAGTAAAAAAATGTTAACTGTGGAGAATAAGGCCAACATCAAACCACTGTGCAGGATTTCCTTATGCTATGTTTCCTGAACAGGAGCATCCAATACATAGCAAGCCACTTCTGGAACCTGAAGAGAGTATCAAGAGCGGTTTATGATACTGTCAAAAATTCACTGGGCAGCAAAAGTCTTTGAGAGCTCAAAGAAGCTCCAGATTTTAGTCTAAACGTTATGGGCGATATTCTTTGTCTATTTTAATCTCATTAAATTTAATCTCATTAAATCTCATAAGTATTGTGTGTGCATATTTCAAACTTTTCAGATATAACTGCGACAGGTTATTCTTGAAAGTGGTCAATATGCACCTTAGACATCAAGGAAATGAGCCTCTATAGCCCCACTGACTGAAACCATTCAGGAAGTATACTGTACCTGACAATTATTATTGATGAGACCGTTTTATTGAGAACTGGAGTAAATTTTACTTTGACAGATTTTCTCTCACCAGGCTTCAAAATTACATTTAAAACCAATTGCCGAGACAACCCCTCTGCAAATCCTGTAGAGCTCTGCAATGCCTGGCCCTTGAAAGACAGAGACAAATCAACATTTAAAATGTATATATTTCCCCATATACCTTAAGATTATGGTTTAACCTTTAAACCACAGTTTTAAAAAAAATGCTGCACATTTAAAGCTCTCATTTTAAATACTTGACAAGAAAATCTGTAAGCACATTTATATAGCAACATCTATGTACATGGCATTTTATGGAGTAACAAGACATCCTGTGTTCATCTAAAAATGTAAGAGTACAGAATGTAACAAATGTGCATCTTACAGGTACATGCAACTAGGACATGGATTGGTAGCAGCTGCTGGTCAAGAGCACATTTGGCAGTAAGCCTGGTTTTGCTATTCCAAAAGGTGCACAACTTCCCTATGACCATGCTCTTCTGTGTATGGCAACATATGCCAACGTTATTCCCCTATTATAGATGGTGGGGGGATGGGACTGAGATATAGTGGCTTCATACTGCAAATTCATGGTGGAGCTAGGTTTTCCAACTCAGTTAATGTTCTTAACCAGTACATCACATCAGCTCAAGACTAGGATCTGGATAAAATCGTACTAAAACAATTACTTACACAGTTTCTAGAAACCTGAAATTCTAGTGTCCTCAAATTGAAGTTTGTTGGCTTACTCAAGTTAAACCTAGAAAACCCAACCCAACACACACAGTTAGGTGCACATATGTGAATTTTGGAAAACATTAAACACGCTTTTAAGATATATGAATAATTTCACGTATTTGGGGAATTTGCCAGCTGCGATTGTTTGTATTTTTGAAGAAAAATTAACTTTGTCATCATGCAAAAGACTATGAATACTACATAAAAGCTGTAAGGTTGCATAGTTGCTTTTCAGCTAAACATTCCAAAATAAAGGGTTGGATCTTGCATGCAGGAGTGCCTTCTAGTCACAGAAGGGTCATTTTATGCTTTGCACTGGAATACTGCACAAGAAAAAGTAAAACAAACTTCAAAAGTATTCCACTTGGTCAAGACATTGCACGGTCTCTTATACAAGTATGAGAACTGCTATACAACCTTCTTATATCTCTGCATCAACTCTTATGCAAGTGTTTGCAAAGCAGTGCTAGTGGCTAGTACAAATGCCCCTATCATCTAGAAAGCAGATTTGAAGAACAAAGGAAGGGGGGGCAAGGTATGCAGGTGGTAGGCACTGTGTGCGTGCGTGTGCACGAGTGTGCACACACACACAGTGGCTTATCTCCTTACAGTCCCCACTCCCAAACACTTTTTTCTCTCCCTGTTGGACTTGTTTCTGGTACAGGAGCCCAACTGAGACACATATTTAGGAAGAGGGAATCTGGGGAGGTGATCTGCAAAAGGGAGGGGGTGCTAGATGCCCCTCATCCATGTATTCTTTTTGTTTTTAAATTAGGTCCTCCATGCCCTCCACTTTAAATGTAAGTGGATGACATGGTAGACCCGAGTTAGACCCGAGTTTAACAAATGGGCCTGTCACCATCACATCTAGTTTAAGCTTAACAGCCTTCAAATACACTGCTCATTCAAAGATGTGGGGTCCAATCATATCCAAACTTTCCAGTGCTGATGTAGCCACATTGCAGCCCCAAGGTAATTGAACAAATGTTCTCTTACCTTGAGTAGGCCTTCTTGACCCCCCCCCCCCCACCGCAGGATGCAGTGCATGCCCCACTGGCATGGCTGCATCAGCACTGGAAAGTTGGATAGGACTGGGCCTGCAGTCTCTGTATATATTTTCCCATCCATTCAAGCTCAAGCTGATCTCTGTAATACAACTGTTTGCTACCATTGTGGACTGTGAGAACAGCACTGGTTTTGACATCATTCCATGAACATTATTTTTTTCTTTGACCAGCACTTACCGGTCTATTAGCTTATCTATGAAGACTGAAGGATTAGAATACAGCGCTATGGGAAGAAACTGGACAAAAACAGGAACATCTGCAGGATTTTCTAGAAGAATATCTTCCTCCTAACAGAAGAAAGTTTGATTCATACTTATTGTTCCAGAGTAACAATACAGGAAACATTACATTTTGATTTGTTAGTACTGCTTTAATAATGCAAGGACTTACAGATGAACTGTTTGTGTTGGTAAGTGAGAAATCCAAATGGCGTGATGAGCCAAGTAAAGAGGGCCAGGCTAGTTCCGCTGTGATTCTGGATGTCACAGCTTTCTGAAGATCTGTGTCCACTTCAAACACAGCATTTAATCTAAAACAGCAAGACTGAATGTTAGAGTTTTCTCTAGTAATACTTAAAGAAATTTACATGCATGTAGGAATGATAGCTGGTCTTCCACAATTCTATGCCACAAGCATTTTAACACATTTCATCCAAACTGTATTCTGTATCTCCTATAACTGTAGAAATCAGGAGACACTAGGGTGGGACAGCATATTGACAAAAGCAAGTACTTTTTGTTACAATTAAAAGAGTTCTGCAAATAGAGTATGCAACTGTTACGGCCCAATCCAGCGCAAGTACGGGCCAGCAGACCACGCACTCTGCCGGCCCAAGGAGTCGCAAACGTGCTGTAAAGCACATTTTCGGTTCCTTTAAGCGGTGCCGGCACTGCTCACTCTGCCACCATCCTGGACCTGCACTGGCCGCTGCAGGAGGTAGGTCCCATGCCAGTCGGTGCAGGGGCGGGGGGAGGGTGGACATTGGGGCCATTGGCCCGCCTGGTCTGGGAGGGGATATTGATGCTGAGTTGCGCCAATATCTCTAGCCCCTTCCCAGGCCGGGCTGGCCTTACACGTTCTCCCCAGACACACGCGAGCTCCAGAGCTGGCATGCTTCTGACGAGGCCCATTAGGGCCTGTGCCGCTTACACTGGGGGAAGTGGATGAACGTCCCCTTCCCGTGGTGAGCCTGGGCTGCACCGGCGCGGTCCACAAAGGGCTCAGAATGCAGCTGCCAGCCCTTTAGGCCGGCCGCCGCATCTTAGACAGGATCAGACTGCCCGACTCTCAATTAACTTAATATGTGTGTAAATATAAATGGATACGGCTTCAATGAAACATTCAAATTAGTTTCAAAAGCTATTTATTTAAAGGATTTATATCCATCTCTCTCTCTCTCCCCCCCCCCCCCCCCCACCATAGGGCTTTCAAGGCATTCAATTTAAAAACATTGTTCAGGCTCGACTAAGTTCAGACGAGAACAAGAATTTTCTTGGGTTACAAATATGTAAGTTATAGCAAGCTAAGTTACAGTTGTTCATATGGCTAATTAGAAGAACCACCATGTACATGTGTGGGTGGAGGCACCACGAGTTGCTTTATACTACTAGTAATAGTAACATTAAGCTTTTACATTAAGGCACCAAAATCAGAAGAGATCATGTCCTGAACATTCTTTGATAAATGGTTAGGACCAGAATCCAGTGAGCCCACAAACTGGATAAAAATGGAAGCGTTCACAAGACCTGCTAAATATGCTAAAGCTCACCATTTGTTTATCAGTTATAAGTGATGGAAACTTGTAGTACACCGAAGTTCTTCATGTTTATTGTAGCCTTAAGTTACTCTACCAGTTTATTAACTACATTCCTCCATTGCTTACAGTTATGTAACAGTTCCTTCTATGTTTTTCTCCACAGACAATTACTACACATTACCATTTTAATAAGCAACTGAGGTTCCTTAGAGCTCAGTACCAACTGGGAAGTTATTAGACTTGAAAAATAGACTCACTGATTGCCTGAGTGATCTCTTATTCCAATCCATTCTTTGAATAAATTATCATGCAAATCCCAATCTGAATCCCATGCATCTTCTTGCATAGATATACTGTGTTGCAGTTTTGATTCCGCTAGGAAAGAGACAACAATTTCATCCAAATATCTTCACTATTCAGAATCCTATAAAAGCTTAATAGTAATTAAAATGACTTACATTTAGCCAGAAAAGGCAATCCCACATAGCAGTGATTACCACACTGTAAACCAGGGTCAAAATAAACATTTGCAATCTGAAAAATATAAGCAGCAGCAATATGGAAATATTGAATACAACTAAATTTTATTGGCATTGCAAAAATGTGAGCACTGTACATGTTCAAAAAGACTCACTTAATGCAGGAGTAAGAGTTCAAATGTTCTAACCTTTGATTTTTTTCCTGGCTCCAAATCTTCCTTGTTACTTCTTAATCTCTTGTAATAAAACCGGACATCTTCTGATAATGAGCGAATCTGCTGTATTTTCACCTTCTGTGAGAAAGAGCTCATAATACTTAAACTCTGATGAACCGTCTTGCCCTTTAAAAGGAAGGAAATATTGAAAGTTTTCTGAGTACATCTTTGTGCCCACAGTGGCAAAGTTCTAACATGCCTGGTAGCACAGACTAAAATGTTAACTTGCTTTGAATTTAAGGACATCTATAGAATATTGAACTCCTTCATGGATCATTGCCTTGTCGTGGCGAAGGGGCTTGCGTAACTCAATGAAGCCATGAGCTATGCCGTGCAGGGACACCCAAGACAGACAGGTCGTAGCAGAGAGTTCTGACTAAAAGTGATCCACTGGAGAAGGAAATGGCAACCCACTCCAGTAACCTTGCCAAGAAAATCCCATGAACAGTACCAAAAGGCTAAAAGATATGACGCCGGAAGATGAGCCCCTCAGGTCGGAAGGTGTCCAATATGCTACTGAGGAAGAGCGGAGGACTATTCCAAGTAGACCCAGAAAGAGTGAAGCGGCTGGGCCAAAGCCAATAGGACGTCCAGCTGTGGATGTGTCTGAGGTTGAAAGGAAAATCCAATGCTGCAAGGAGCAATACTGCTTAGGAACATGGAATGTGAGGTCTATGAATCAAGGCAAGCTGGATGTGGTCAAAAATGAGATGATAAGATTGAACATTGACATCTTGGGAATCAGCGAACTAAAATGGACGGGCATGGGCGAATTTAAGTCAGGTGACCATCATATCTACTACTGTGGGCATGAATCCCTTAGAAGAAATGGAGTAGCCCTCATAGTCAATAAAAGAGTGGGAAAGGCAGTACTGGGGTGCAACCTCAAAAACGACAGAATGATTTCAGTTCGAATCCAAGGCAAACCATTCAACATTACAGTAATCCAAGTGTATGCCCCAACCACTGATGCCGAAGAAGATGAAGTTGACCGGTTCTATGAAGACCTACAACACCTTCTAGAACTAGCACCCAAAAAAGATGTCCTTTACATTATAGGAGACTGGAATGCTAAAGTAGGAAATCAAGAAATAAACGGAACAACAGGCAAGTTTGGCCTTGGAGCGCAAAATGAAGCAGGGCAAAGGCTAACGGAGTTCTGTCAAGAGAACACGCTGGTCATAGCAAACACTCTTTTCCAACAACACAAGAGGCGACTCTACACATGGACATCACCAGATGGTCAATACCGAAACCAGATAGATTATGTGCTTTGCAACCAAAGATGGAGAAGCTCTATACAATCAGTAAAAACAAGACCTGGAGCTGACTGTGGCTCAGATCATGAGCTTCTTATTGCAAAATTCAGACTTAAACTGAAGAATGTAGGGAACACCACTAGACCAGTCAGATATGACCTAAACCATATCCCTTATGAGTATACAGTGGAGGTGAAGAATAGATTTAGGGCATTAGACCTGGTAGACAGAGTGCCTGAAGAACTATGGACGGAAGTTCGTAACATTGTACAGGAGGCAGCAACTAAAACCATCCCAAAGAAAAAGAAATGCAAGAAAGCAAAGTGGCTGTCAGATGAGGCTTTACAAATAGCTGTGGAAAGAAGGAATGCAAAAAGCAAGGGTGAAAGGGAAAGATATAAACAACTGAATGCAGAGTTCCAGAGAATAGCAAGGAGAGATAAGAAGGCCTTCTTAAATGAACAATGCAAGGAAATCGAGGAAAACAACAGAATGGGGAGGACTAGAGATCTCTTCAAGAAAATTGGAGATATCAAGGGAACGTTTTGTGCAAAGATGGGCATGATAAAGGATAAAAAAGGCAAGGACCTAACAGAAGCAGAAGAGATTAAGAAGAGATGGCAAGAATACACAGAAGAACTATACAAGAAAGATCTGAATGTTCCTGATGACCACGCTGGTGTGGTCACTGACCCAGAGCCGGACATCCTAGAGAGTGAAGTCAAGTGGGCCTTAGGTAGCATTACTAACAACAAAGCTAGTGGAGATGATAATATCCCAGCTGAGCTACTTAAAATCCTAAATGATGATGCTGTGAAAGTGCTGCATTCAATATGCCAACAAATTTGGAAAACTCAGCAGTGGCCAAAGGATTGGAAAAGGTCAGTTTACGTTCCAATTCCAAAGAAGGGCAGTGCCAAAGAGTGTTCAAACTACCGTACAATTGCACTCATTTCACATGCTAGCAAGGTTATGCTCAAAATCCTACAAGCTAGGCTTCAGCAGTATGTGGACTGAGAACTACCGGACGTACAAGCTGGGTTTCGAAGAGGCAGAGGAACTAGAGATCAAATTGCCAACATGCGGTGGATCATGGAGAAAGCACGAGAGTTCCAAAAAAACACGTACTTCTGCTTCATTGACTACGCAAAAGCCTTTGATTGTGTGGATCACAACAAACTGTGGCAAATTCTTAAAGAGATGGGGGTACCAGACCACCTTACCTGTCTCCTGAGAAACCTGTATGCGGGTCAAGAAGCAACAGTTCGAACCGGTCATGGAACAACTGATTGGTTCAAAATTGGGAAGGGAGTACGGCAAGGCTGTATATTGTCACCCTGCTTATTTAACTTATATGCAGAGTACATTATGAGAAATGCAGGGCTGAATGAATCACAAGCCGGAATCAAGATTGCCGGGAGAAATATCAACAACCTCAGATATGCAGACGATACCACCCTAATGGCAGAAAGTGAAGAAGAACTAAAGAGCCTCTTGATGAGAGTGAAAGAGGAGAGTGCAAAAGTTGGCTTGAAACTCAACATTAATAAAACTAAGATCATGGCATCTGGTCCCATCAATTCCTGGCAAATAGAAGGGGCAGAAATGGAAGCAGTAACAGATTTTACTTTTCTGGGTTCCAAGATCACTGCAGACGGAGACAGCAGCCATGAAATTAAAAGACGCTTACTCCTTGGAAGGAAAGCTATGGCAAACTTAGACAGCATAATAAAAAGCAGAGATATCACCATGCCAACAAAAGTTCGTACAGTCAGGGCGATGGTGTTCCCAGTAGCAATGTATGGTTGCGAGAGTTGGACCATAAGGAAGGCTGAGCGCCGAAGAATAGATGCTTTTGAACTGTGGTGCTGGAGAAGACTCCTGAGAGTCCCTTGGACTGCTAGGAGATCAAATCAGTCAATTCTAAATGAAATCAAGCCTGACTGTTCCCTGGAAGGACAGGTACTAAGGCTGAAACTCAAATATTTTGGCCACCTAATGCGAAGAGAGGACTCTCTGGAGAAGACTCTGATGCTGGGAAAAATTGAAGGCAAAAGGAGAAGGGGAAGGCCAAGGATGAGATGGTTAGACAGCATCACCGATGCAACAAACATGAAAATGAACGAACTCAGGAAGATAGTGGAGGACAGGAAGGCCTGGCGGGATATGGTTCATGGGATCACGAAGGGTCGGACACGACTTAACGACTGAACAACAACATAGAATAGTACTTCTTTTCAACTTTCTCATTTAGACTCCTTCAGCACATATGGATAGAATGTTACTGTATCAGTTTTTAACTAACCAGCTAGTGTGTGTTTTTCTCTCTCACACACACACACACAAAAGTTTTTTTAAACTTCCTTTAATAAAGGAAATTGAAAGTTGAACATTCTCAAAGACAAAAACTGAAAGCACAGAGAACACCTTTTTGTAGTTACAAAAAATTAGAACTTCCCTCATCGTTTAGCACTGTAAAGGTAACACTACATTTCCAGTGAAGAAAGACCACTGATTAAGGCAGCTCCTGCAAGAATCACAGCCCAATCCTACCTAAATCCCTGTGTGGTGCTCTGCCACATCTCGTGGGGGATTTTCGGCTGGTGGTGTTCTCCTTAAGGTAAGGGGACATTTGTCCCCTTGCTCTGGGGTAAGCCCCAGTAGCCGCTGTGGAGCAACTCACTGGTGCAACTCCGTGTTGTTTCATGAAGGGGCTCAGGATTACGCGTGCATCGTCACCGATCCCACTCCCCTTCCAGGTCTGATCCGCCCTCATCCCCTCCTCATCCCTCCCCCATTCTGCCACATCCTATGCAGGATTGCGCCTGTGCCAGCGGAGCCGGCCCTTTACCCGGAGTAGAGCCCCAGCCATGCCAATGGGCAGCTATTTTGCTGGTGCACATTCGAGAGGCCCATGTAAGGGCCAACAGGTCTAGGAAGGGGGATAGGATATGGTGGAGGCCGCCATTGATCCCTCCCCCTTCCCAGGCCCGGCCAACCAATCCCACCCCCCAAAAAACGTCCCGTTTCGCCCTCCCCCTGCCCCGCCACAGGACTCACCTCTCCACCATAGCATCCATCTTTCCTGCGGCGCTGGCAGAGTGGCACAAGCCTCTCCGCTGGCACTGCTTACTTGTCAGGTGCAGCAAACATGCTTTATGGCGCGTTTGTAGCACCTCTGACCGGCGGAGCAATCGCTCCACTGGTCTATGAGTAGACAGGATTGCGCTGTAAGAAATTTTACATTCTAACACAAATATTCACAGTCTCACATATAAACAGCATTCAGGACAGAATTTTTTAAAAATATTTTTTGTAATTATGAGGAATTCTACAGATATTATAAATACTATTATAAATTTTGAATTCAATCCCATCCTTAGGCCACCAAATCAGGGAAGATTATAGAGAATAGGCAGCAACCTGCAAATGTTTTATTTTTAATAAGCTTAAAAATTGTCTACCGTTCAGTCTTGTGGCACAGGCTTTAGGCAGCTCTCATTATGAGTTCCTCTGACAGAAGGCCTGGCAAAGAAAATACTCAGAGGTGACTGCTATATGCTCTCAATTGTTCTGATATGTAAAGTTGCATGAAATAGCAACCAGAAAATACTTTATATCTGTATCTTGCAACACAAAACTGTAGTATATCACACAGCAGGCAACCTCCTAAGAAAAACATGTCTCATATTTCTGCAGCAGTTGCTCATGAACTTGGTCATCTGAAACAACTGGCATTAACATTTCCTAGTTCTTAGCACTGAAACAGATACAATGAATGAATACACCTTATGGATAAGCAGCAACAAGAACCAAAGTTTGGGGAATATCCTATGAAAAACAAAATGGAGAACTAGAGGTCAAATTGCCTTCCGAGTATAGCATGGAATGCAAGGTGAACTCTGTATCCTGGGTAAACAATTTGTTAATCAAGCCTGCTCGCTTTCACATAACAGCTGTCAGCTTAGTAGAAAACACACACAAGGAAGAACTATTAGAAATTCTCACTAATAGTCTCTTACTGGAAAGGAAGGTGGAAGAAGAATGTGCTTGGGGGAGCAAGTCAGCGAGCCCACAGCAATTACAGCCTTCACAGGAATGGTTAAGATCTGCAGAAGGGGGGAAGAATTCACCATGTTAACTCTGACTACAGATTTAAAAATTCAGTTTTTAAGTGCACTCTTACACCAAACACAGAACTTTTTGGATCAACAATAACAGATAGCATATTGAGCCCTCAGGATATCTTTTCAAATCTAACCAGTGCTCAGAATCTGGGATAGGTCAAATCCTTGTTTTAATGATCGGTTAAGCTAGAAGCCAGGCTTGCAAAGAGATAAAACCTAAATTTCTAATACAAGGAGACAGAAAACAAAGTCCTTCTCAAACAGGTTTGCTTTGTGTATTCCTAAACTGACAAAACCTGGTCATCTTTATAGAAGGGAGGCTTTTGCTAGAAAGTGGTGTGAAAAGGTGAGAATTGGTGTTTGTTGTAGAATTAACATACCATCTCTGCATAAAACCTATGCAGCCTTCTTTACTGAGTAGCAATACCACCTAGTAGTCTAAAAAAATGTGGTAAAAGAGCAGACTCTCTCGTTTCTAATTTGTACAAGAAACAAGTGAAATTTTATTCTACACCTTATTTTCCATACAAGTGTTTTCTCAGGGCAAGCTGAGGGTCTCAGGGCAACCAAACTAATCAATTTTTTTGCTTGGGAAAACATTTTTCTTGATTTCTATGGAAAAAACCTACAGGGTGGAAGACACATCCTATAAACAAGTCCCCCCCCCCCGCATCAGATTGGTTGAGCGTTAGTTTTGCTTCCTTTTCATCTCCATACAAGTCACTTTCAAGACCATTATTTAGAAATACCTCATAATCTGTTATAATTTGTATGGCCCCGTCATGAATCCCTTCGAGTTCTTTTGGAAATAACTTCACTCTGAATATTGTGTATGAACCAGGCATCAATGTTACCTATAACACAGAAATACTTAGTTTAACTTATTTTGAATGTTTATATCCCACCTTTCTCCCTCCAGGAGACCCAAGGCAGGTTATGATAATTATTTAAAAAACAATAAACCAGCAAAGAAAGAAGCAATACAACACACATGGTCAAATCAAAACTTCAAAAGAAAATGATCATAGAGTCAGGGAGATCAGGAAAGGCCTGGTGGACAAGACAAGTTCATCTTTCAGCAGAACACTGGCAAGGAGGGGCTCAGCAATCACTCCCACAGGAAGGAAAGTGGAATTCACCACCAAGAAAGCTCCCAGGTGTCACCAGCAACCAGGCCTCAGAAGACAGTGAAACACAAAAAAGGGCCTCCCTACCAGATCTTAAAGGATAGCCAGATTTATATGGAAATATGTTTGCTTCATTGGCTTTTTCCTACATCTTTCCAATGAACAAGACACATCAAAAAGTCATATCCAACTGTTATCTGAAAGGGTTCTATACTGAAATGTATAGAAAGCTTTTGTCTATCATTTAGGCTTCACTTACTAGTCAAATCCATTTCTTGGAACGCCAGCGTGCTCAAGCTCTGCAGAGCTCAAGCCATTGTTTTTGGAATCCGGCGCGGAGTGGGCGGCATGGCAGCCGTCATCTTGGCTGCCACCCGCCTGCATACCACCAGCCTGTGGGTTGCGTACCACTAGTGGTACATGTACCACAGGTTGGTAACCGCTACTCTAACCTAATTTTTATTAATTAATGTCCCAGAGGTTGATCTCTATTGCTCACGTTTTACAAACAGAAGCCAAGGCTACTTACAATCACTTTACAGGTTATACAAATAGTTACATGTCTACATACTGTAATTGCAAGCACTTCTAGTGTTCATCCATTTTTGTTAAATATATTAGTATAAGATAAGTTTCATGGCCAGCGATAATGACAATAAAATGTTTATATTGGGATTAGAAACCATGACTTAAAAGCTTTTATTACACTATAAGCGTAATACAGATATTAGTTTGAACAACATTTCGATTGTTTTTTCAGGTTCTAGGTGCAACGACCTCAACGAGATGGTAGCCTTTCATAGAAGCAAAATTTGTTGACGCTTTCCCTTTAAGCTGATAGATTCTTTCCGGCATGAACTCCAGTTAACCGACTGTCGTGTGTCCGTTTTAAATTGCAGTTTGCTTCTATCAAAGGCTACCATCTCACTGAGGTCGTTGCACCTAGAACCTGATGAGGATCATAAAAAGACAATTGAAACGTTCAAACTAATATCTGTATTACGCTTCTAAACATTTAGTGTAATAAAAGCTTTTAAGCCATGGCTTCTATTCCTGATATAAACATTTTATCGTCCTATATTGGTATAACTTGCACCTTTTGTCCATATACTCTACACCAGGAGTTCTCAACCTTTTTCACCAAGTGTATCCCCTGGCACGGTCAAATTTTTTTGAAGTATCCCCTGTGCCAATTAATTAGCATTAATTTAATTATTAAAATGTAAAATTTAATCATTAAAATTACTCTGCTTAGACTGTCAGCCACCTTTTTTCCAATTTTTGCCACCCCTTTTTATTTTTTAAGAAAATATCACCACAGGTCTCCCATCCAAAAACAAACCAAGGCAATTCCTTCTTAGCTTCCTTAAGAAGGCAGAGAACCAGCTCAATCTGCCATAAGAGCTGCCTTCTTTAAATGGAAGAAACAATGTATTTTAAAACCCAGCATATAAATTGAACCAGCCAGTAGGAAACCACTTAATTTGCATTCCACTCAAAGTCTTTTGGGAACACAGTCTGGGGGGAGAAAAGGGGTGGTTTTGTTGCATAAGAATCTCTTCTGTTCACTGAAGTTTCTCTTTTTAGTAGGAAATTAGGGACTATTTAGTCAGAACTTACTCACCCTAACTTGGATGTAAATGCTAGAAAGGGGTTTATCTAGAGATTTGGCAGAGATTTTTTTTATATGGGAGACCTGCGAGTCTGTGCCAAGTCAGCCAAGAGTTGGGAGTTTAAATTTAAAAAACTAAAAGCCGATGCCGACTCACAGCCGAATGCAGCTGATAAGGCGCAGCAAGTCGTGTACCCCACCTGTCGGTTCGCGTACCCCCACGGGTACGCGTACCACAGGTTGAGAACCCCTGCTCTACATAACACTGAAAAACAGCATAAATATATATATATATATATTTACCGAAGCTTGATCCAACGCACTGGCTTTTCCCAAGTCTGGAAGACTTGCGATTATTGTAGTTCTGTTGCCTTTTTCAACAGCTAGGAGTTCTATGGTCAAGCCATCTCCAATCACATGCCAGCTTTTTATGGACAACTTGAAAAGAATGGAATAGATTTAGTAATAAAAATGGCTTCCCATTTAAATTTAAAATCTGGTCTCTCTTTTTACCTGAATTGGATTGCTGTTAATGATTGCAAACATAATGCTGCTCGTTTCTGTGGCACTCAATATGCCAAAATCTATTATCCGTTCCTCAGGTTTGAGGGGCAGCACAAAATACTAAAAACAAAGAAGAGCATTAACAGTATTAATAAAAGGATATCCACCTGTTATCACAAGGGCTTTTGTTTTTTGTCATTGGTTCGACAAGAGTTATTTGCCCCCCCCCCCCGGTCTGTGGTGATCCTTCAGAACAGTGGTTCTCAAAGTTCTCCCTGCGAGTACCTGTGGGGGTGGGGTGGCAGTGGCACGCACACGATCGTGGTGGCGCGCCTGGGATTGCGTCGCTGCAAGTGGCAAAAGGGGTTATTTTTAAATTACGATGGTTGCGTCGACCCTCTGGAGGGTGCGGGGAGGCCTGCAGTCCCTTCTCTGCGGGACTCCCCGAGCTGCTAACTGGCTCAACGTGGAGATTGTGACCCACTTCCAGGTTTGGACGAAAACAGGAAGAGGGTCGCAATTACCGTGGAGAGCCAATAGGCAGCTCGGAGAGGCCCACAGAGGGAGCCACAGGCCTTTTCATACTCTGGAGGGCCGACACAACCATCGTAATTTAAAAATAACCCCTTTTGCAATTGGCAGCGGTGCAATCCTGGAAGCGCTACCATTATCCTGGGAGCGCCACTGTGGCTGCAGTCACCATGCCCCTTAAGGGGCTGGCGGTCACTTCCGGTTCTCCTGGTGGGTCGTGATCCACTAGTTTGATCCACATGCCTGGCATTCATGTGTCCAGCATACTATGCACCAAGAGTTACAATTACTGGGAATAACCCCCAAACCCAACATCTAAAAAGCTTTCTTGTGCTTTATCCATACTATTAGGCAACCAGAAGATACTTGACCATGACACAAGGGAAAGTGTCTGCTTCAGGAGGCAGATCTTGGGAACCATTAAAGACGGCAGAGTGAAAGACAAGCAGAACATGGGGCACAGTCCACTGAGTCTCCTGTGCAAACCCGACTGTCATGAATGAGAGATGTGTAAAGGCACAGTAGGCTCTTACACAGCAAACATTCATCATACTGGGGATTAAAACTGAGAACTTTCAGTGGATTCTGCCACAAGTTAGTAGAAAGGGTAGTGCCATTTAGATTTGCCAATTCAGTACCACGAGTTTAGGTTGGCAGGATAAATAAATGCAGACCAGAAAGTAAAATCATTAAAAGATCCCCACCCCCATTATGCTTAGTTCTGGTTCATCAGTATCTTTTAACTTTGCAAGTCAGTTCTGGTTCAACTAATTACAAAAATAAAAAATAAAAAACGGTTCAAATGCATGATTAGTGCCAGACTCTTACAATTGCAATGTATCTCCTATGAAACAGAAGTAATGAAATATCTAGCCTACCAAAAATTCTATTTACATGCACATTCTCCAAAATTGTCGTATGTGAAGACAGAATGAGTTTCCGTTAACCAAATACGGGGGGGGGGGGTTTGCCGTATCTGCAGGAGATACGTTCCAGGCCCCCCTGTGGATACTTGAAACCACGGAAAGGGGTGAACTCCCGCGGGCACGCGACCCCCCCCACAGACCCTCCCAGGCACTTTTGCGAAGAAACCTTCGTTTCTTCAAAGGAAACACGATGAGCAGCCTCCTTGCAGGCCCGACCAACGAGACTAGGTGCTGCTTGAGCGTCTCTGCAACCTTGCAAAGCCTCTCTAGCACCTAGTCTCGTTGGTGGGGCCTGCAAGGAGACTGCTCATCGCGTTCCCTTTGAAGAAAAAAATGAAGATTTCTTCGCAAAAGTAAGTGCCTGGGGGGTCCTCAGGGGGCAGCCACTATCCATGGATAACTGAATCAGCGGATAGCGGACCAGTGGATACGCCCCTCCCCCGGATTTTTACGTTAACCAAAAAATCTCACTCCCAAATATGTGGTGCAACCATATTTAGAGTACTGTGTACAGTTGTGTTCAATCTAGAAAAGGATATACAGTAGTACCCCGGTATCCACAAACGATGTAAGCAGAAAGTTTTATAGAAAGACAAGCAGGCAAGCAGCCTGCAGCCTAGAAGGGAGACTAAGAGCGAACAGACACGGTTTCCCTTTACACGATTGTAAAGAAGATATAACAAAGGTGAGGGCGTGGGGGGAGGTGTGGGTGACCCACGGGGGGATTCTGCACCCGCAAATAAGTGAAAACACAGGTACCAAATCAGCGGATACGGGGAGGGGGGGCTGTACCAGAAAAAAGTAAAGAATGTTATTGAAAATGATCAAGGACTTGGCTCACAGTATACAGTATATAAAGGTTAAGAGAGTTCGGAGGTTTTTTGAAGGTAGTATACAATACAATAATATGCAATACAAGACGTTGCTGACAATACCAGGGTACTGTCACCACCTTCAAATTCTGCTTGTGAGCTTTCAGAAGCATGACAGGTTGGTGCTGCAAACAAATGCTGGACTTGAGTCATATCCAGTAAGGTGCTTCTTATAGTCACTTTTGCTCATATGTGAAAAGAACTCAGGTATAAATGACAAAAGTTTGTTGCACTTTGCTTTTACAAGAGGTCGAATCCTAAATTTAGGCTAATTTGCACATCATAATTTTGGAAGAATGCTGCATTATTCTACCAAGCATAGGTATAATTTTACTATATTAGATGCAGATGTGCAGGAAAAACAATCACCTCTCTTTCCCCCCATAAACATAGGCACCTTGAGCATCCTGATAATCGGGAAAAAGGTGGGGTATAAATATTTTTAAATACATAAATATACTTCCTCAAATGAAACTTCTCTGAATTCTTGCACTGAGGATTAGCTCAAAACTCTGAATGTGAACTGCCAGGCATTTTTACTGAATAATTTAAAATGACATTGTGAGCTATTCAAAATTAGTTTTTAAAAATCCTTATCCAAGAGAAGTAGTTTGGGGTCAAGTGCAGTAGAACTACTAATCCAAACATATACACCCCTACCTCATTTGCCTATATTTCCTGAGAAATATAGTATTGGGCTGTTCCCCCCCCCCCCTTGAAGTGCTGGAGAGAATGAACCTCTTGCCACCACCAAATGAATCTCCTAATCCTAAGATTCTGATTATTGAATTACTTTTTTAAGCCAGTTACCACTTTTTGTATTTAGGGGTTCTTGTTCAGCCTTAAGGCAATGGAGAGATTTTAAGTTCTGGTTAATGAAAATACCCTTGAACAGTTTTTGAATTTGGTCCGACTACCTGCTGAGCGTGTATTATGCAGAAATACAATGAAACTCCATCCAACATTTTACTTTAAAAATAAAGAGGTTTTTAAAGAGCAAGATACTTACATCTAAAAATCCAGTGTATGCTCTCACAGGCAGATGAAATTTAGAGGCATTGGTAATGAGCAAAATATTGTTATCAATGTGAAGAGATGACAAGGAAGCCACAAAATAAAGTGTGAAAATATATCTGGATTCATTGGGTGGAATTAAAACTGGTTTGCTGAAGTTGTGGACCTAGTTTAATGAATAGATATGAACCAAGTTAACCATGAATACAATTTTTGTAAAAATTAATAGTAATGCTACATCATCATACATAGTTGGGCTTACTTTAAATATTGCTTTGATTTCTTCTGGTAGTGTTATATCATGAATGAGGACTGCAAAAGTGAATGTATTTGTTAAATAGATTGGTCTTTCCACAGAGTCTGCTGGACTGTCACGGATATGAAACAATGTGGCCGCATGATCAAATCCCAAGTACCTAGTTCAGATAAGAAGATAAATCAAGTGGCAGCAATTTACACAGTTTTCTATAATAAAACACAATCCACCATTATCAAACCCTCCCCCACAAAACTGATTAGGCAATCCCATGAAGACTAAGTTTTAAATCTGGGTTGTTTACCAACTCTATGAGCACTTCTGTTTGACTGAAGTTAAGACCGCCAATTTGGCAGGCCACAGGCCAATTTGCAATTGTAATTATTAGTGGTGGTGGTGGTGGTGGATTTATCCGACAGAACCTTTTTTTCTGCCCATCACCATCTCTTTCAAAAACCAGAAATTCTATTTATCCAGGTAAATAATAATTCGTTGAAATGCTTAAAAGCCAGAACTGAGAGTGTAATGGCATGAAGAATATTCACGTGATCTCATTCAGTAATAAGCCAGTCTAAAACCAAAAGTTTGTTTGTTTACAAAGCAAGTGTTACAACTAGCAATATGGACTTGGAAAAGCTATGCTATATTAACTTACAAATGCAGAAGTAAAGCAAAGACCAATTGGGAAGCAAGTACCCACTAAGTGCTCCACTTAAAACCCAGCCTCTCCTCTTCACTTCTGCTACCTGCCACAAGTAAAACTGCCTCCAGGCAAGTCCCAGCTGTCATGGCAATAATGTGTAGTTTCTAAAGCACAGCCCTGTTAAAAGATAAGTTATGAAGATGTTATGAAATACGTTATGTGGGCCCTTTGGCTCCTTCCTTAGTCAGTAGCTCTCTCTGGGAGAGCAAAGCCCTGTGCATGGTCTCCATGGAATACCCCTATGCTCAATGGTATAACTCTATCCTTCTGACAACTGAGACTTGTCTGGAAGCATTTTCACCAGTTACAGGCATCCATGCAAGTGACTAGTTACATGTCTCTAGAAGCAATATATGAGGTTATAAATGTTATGTTTTCTTAAACACATTCCAATGCAATCTTACCCATCTAATACTTCTGCTTGATATGGAATTTCAAGTTTTGAGTAACTCTTCTCTTTTGCTTTTACTGTTATTTTTCCTGAAAACTGTGGGGGTCGTTTTGCTTTTGATGCTATACATATAAATTAAAGCATAAACAGTGTTACTATATATACACCCATGAAATCAACACACCATTAACTCCAGTAAAATTAAAGTTTTAGTTGACCAAAAACTAGCAATCCATTTTGATTTGACTGCTTTGTAACAAAACTAATAGGCTAGGATGAAGTCACTATTTAGTTTTAAGTGTTGAACCCAGTGCTTCTTTTGAGCTACCAACATCATGTTAAGCCTACGTAGCTTCAAGAGAGACGCAAGATAAAGCAACACCCTTTCATTTTCTTTTAGCAAAAGAGAAGACTGAGTCTTCAACAGACAGTCATCATGATTCTCTCTCCACCCTGTCTCTGCATGGGCAACTAAACGACATGATCAAACCACTTGGAGTTTCACAAAAATCACTAAAAGCGGAGTCACAGAAAGGCAAGGGAACCTTTGCTTTACAGAGATACACACTCCTGCCACCATTATCTATTAAATCATTCTAACTATTTTCAAAAGGAAAGCAAATATGAACCTAAAACACGCTATTAGCAGCGATGTATTCAGCACACAACGAAAAAGCATCCCAACCACTGAATGAGCAGCATATAATTTTTAAATTGTTTAAAAATTATATTTTCCTCCCATTGAAAGTGATAGGCAACATCACCACTTACCATCAAAGCTAATACTTGCAACTTTTGTATATTTACTTTCAGAAGCTCGCAACGTAACTGGCTTGAAATGTACTGTGATAGCTTCATTTTGTGGTGTGGGTCTAACACTCTGAAAAACACAACCAAGGCATTACTAAGTTCATGCTCTATCAACAACCCAGATGATAGTAGTCATGTTTTCTGTGGACAGATTGATATAGTTTCTACTGAAGCTTACTCAGTTACAAAACTGTGGAACCTATTAGAGTTTCATGTGTCAGAAATAATGGGTTCTTTTGCAGGAATGTACAGAATTGTAAAACTTCAGCATATTTACTAGGCCTGTTTCAAGTTACTTTCTCAGCTTTAGTTTTATTAGATGAGGTGGCTGCTTTTTCTAAAAGTTCTATGATTGTCCAAAGAGGGCCAATAACTTCCAAAATGCACCAACAGCTCACCACAACCACTGAAGCTGTGTATTAATACATGCCAAGAAGAATCCTGCTGCATTTCCATGGCAGATCGTACAGAAATGATACCTGAGGTTGTCCCTACATTGCATTACATACAATGATATGAGGTTCATACAGAGGGCCCATTTTGGTTGGTTGTGGATCCTTTGCATGAGCGGTATGTTCTTTCCCATTCTTGGAGTGCACTTCCATTCATGGAAGTGTTACTCTGCATGTGACTCATACTTTGGAGACGTTCCACATGGACTCCCCATAGGATTTAAATTTTGTTTTACCTTGCACCAGAAGCACAACAGAACTTCTGAACACGCATAACATTGCATCAGTATGACAGCACTAAAGAGGTACACAAAATGCATAACTCAATTTAAACCTTTCTTCTGAAAGTGACAAGTGTGATCATCCCATTTCTCTTGAAGAATGGGAGAACTAGTTAATACTTAAATAGTGTGGAAATAAAATCATCATCAAAGTTCCATATGAACAATTTTAGCTTAAATGTGGGTCATATCATCTATTGTTTGACATTGCAATGTAAGCTTTTAAGTGCTATCATGAAGTGATAACAGCTGTGTTTATAACAATGCAATGCAGCTAAATATCAAGGGCTGCTTGCCGTACCACACAAAAATTAACATAAGGTTTTTGGAAAAGAAACAGAAAAATTACAAACCTATGATGCTTTGAACATTTTTAAAGTGTGTGCACATGTGCATATATATATATTTATTATAAATATAAATGAAAAAATTGAAATAGGCAAGATCTTTTTTATGACTATAGTAACTGGCAACAATCCTATTAAGAGTCCCGACGGAATTTAGTTCTACTAAGAATTTAGTTCATGAACGAGTAGCTGACTTATCTGCTAAATATAGTCTTGGCCTTTTCTCATGACAGTAGGGTGAAGTTCAAAACTGGCTTCTTTTCTTGCTTCTAAACTGTGTTAGATTGAACTCCTGGAGGCACATAACCCTACTCTAACCCTACTCTCACCTGCACAAATATTTAGCAGTCTTTCAAGAGAAGTTTGATAGTATCCAACACCTCCACAGTTCACTTAACATCTAGTATGCTAGCAGGAAACTGAGCAGTGATCAAAACAATAGCCCCTATTCTTTTGGAAAGAAGGGCAAAGTATCTGAGCACAAGTTTTAAAAACATTATATTATATATAATACACAGCACTAGCCAGAATAGTGCTTCTATTGGCTGAAAGCATACTGCAGACAGCTGTACTTTTCCACACCTTTTGAATGGTTTTATGGATTTATCGGTTTCTTTTTTATAATATTGTGAATATTATAAATTATATATTATATAGGTACACACACACACACACACACACACACACACACACACACACACACACACACACACACAGAGAGAGAGAGAGTATTATAATACACCCAAGACAAGAGTGCTGTAATGTTATAGGATGTAGTGTTAATAGAGGTATTACTGTATACAAAAAAAAGTGATGCGAGACTGTGAAGCAATACTTACTGTTATGGGTACATCCTTTGTTCCAGAATTTAACAAGTGTAGGTTTAACATTTTTGGCAGATCTGTTGATTAAAAAGATTTAAAAAGCATTAAGGTTCAAATCCACAAAATGTTATCTGTAAATAAAGTTGGTTGCAGGATAGCTATTCTAGCTATCCAGTGCTGAAAAGTAATGTAGGCTGTAATCCTATATGTCATTTACTGACCTGACAGTAAATGCTACTGAACCTAGTTAAGCTTAATTCCAAGTAAAGATGCATAGATTTGGCCGTTACCATATTTATCGGCGTATAACGTGCACTTTCCCCCCTGAAATTTAGGCCCAAAATAGTAGGGTGTGCGTTATATGTCGAAGCTGCAAAGTTGAAGCTGCAAAATGCCCCCCCCCCCGTGGTTTAAAGCATTTTTCGCGGCACTTGGCCGCTTATCACGTTGTTGTTGTTGCTGCCACCTCCACTCTTTGTCCGCGGCTCCATCGGGACTGCCCCCGTTTAGCAGCTCCTGCGTTCCAGAGAGCTTTCACAGACGCGAGCCTCCCAGATGCTGAATGCAGCTACAAGCTCTCTGGAAATGTGAGAGTTACTCGGACGTTTCCGGAGAGCTTGCAGTCGCGTTTAGCGCCTGCTTGAGCCTCCCAGACGCTGAACGCGAATGCAAGCTCTCCGGAAACGTCCGAGTTACTCACGCATGGTGCGAGGCTAGAAGAACTTTACCCGCCCCCGGTGATGTCAGGATTCCTGCCCCTGGTGACATCACTGCCACTCCCCCCCCCCCGTCGGGGGAAATCTGGTAAGCCTAATTATTGGTAAACCCATATGTCATAATCCTGCAATCAAGAAGGTCAGGAAACCTGCGTACACTCATTTGGAAAGTGTGGCTTGAGTTTTGTGTTTCTTAGAAGTATTTTTAATATATATTTTCTCAGATGTAATTTACTTTAAAATTAAATCCCTGAGAAGCCACACAGTCCAGGAATAATGAGAGGTATAAATATAGTTGAAGGGCCCTGTTCCCTTAACATGCAAAGAAAAATAATCTGACATTCCTTATTATGTATTCTTTGTAAAATGAGATGCTGCATCTTAAATCAAATGTTAGCATACTACAACGTAGGTCTTACCTTGTGTTCTTAATGTACCGAAATCTAGCATTTCTGTTGATGAATAAATTCCTGGAGCTTTAAAAAACAACATAAAAATGAGTTCCCCCCCTCTACTGCAGTACAAAAAATAAATGGAACAGATTAAACGTAGTTGTTACAAACCTGTTGTGACTTCTACCTCTACTGGAAGAATAATGAACTCTGTGCTCTCTGAGGCATTTGTTTTTATTCGAATGAAAGCAGTATAATTATCTGCTTCTCTTGAAGAAAAACTGGCTCTCATAACTCCTTTAGTTTCATAGGGAGGAATTTCCTGTTGAAATAATGCACCATGCAAAATTATAAAACCTATAAAATAAAAAGTTCACAAATCCCTTCTCCACAATCCCTTCTCCATTTGTTGTTTAAGATTTGATTCATTTGGATGAGAGTTGTGGCTGCCATTCATTTTGCAATAATGGTATTTTTTGTTGTCCTGTTTGTTTCTGGAATGGGGGGGAGGGAATAACATGCAGCATGGCAGTGGGATAGATTCTCTCCCTTTAACTGCTTAAAATTGAAAAGAAGCCACAGAGGTCTTTCTGACAGCTGCCTCTGGCAGCAGACTTTTTTTCTGCACAATGCCCTGAACTCACAGAATCTTGAAAGCATTGTATGTACCGGAGGGGGGGGGGGGACAGCTGCTCCCAGAGGCAGCTGCCAAAAGGAGATCTGCAGACCCCTTTCAATTTTAAATAATCAAGCATGAATTAAAAAAATGCCCACTGCTCTGAGAAGAAATGGGTTCCAAATAGCGCATGTGCTATTCAGGTCATCTCTATCTTTGCCTCTGAACGAATAAAAAAAAATGGACCAAATAGGACCCATTTTGTTTAGTTTTCTATTTTGTTCCAAAACATGTGCATGCCATTAGTTTATGGTAGGCCTTGCAGCCTTTGGGGTATTCTATAATCATTCAATGAAGCCTCCAATATGTGTACATGAATGCTGTAAATAAAACATATGATGGAATTTATATGCAGATATGACAGTATCATGTTTGGGCTAAACATAGACTGAAAGTGGCTAGCTAACTACAAAAAAAGTTCCTATGCACTACTTATCTTGTGCCCCAATCGTATCTATGTGATATGCTGGCAGATCTCACTGTCTGTCAGCGTACTGCGTGGGCTGCTGGCGTGGCAGCTACTCAGCTGTTCTACAAAGAGCTGCCACTGGTTCAAAGGCTGGGAGGCTGTGCACTGGTGGTGGCACTGTGCAGACCAGCCGTTGATGAAGATATGTTAGCAGCAGGGGCAGATAAGGGGTGGGAATTGGGCTAGGGGCAGATCTTGATAGCTGTGATGCCCGCCAGATCTGATGCTCCCGTTCCAGGTCTGACACACAGCCTTTGCCCTAACAGATCTATGCCAGCAAAGAGCTGGCATAGATCCGAGTAGGCACATAGGAAACAGCAGAAGAGATAAGTTTGTTTGTGGTTTTTTTTTTTGCTATTTATCTCTCCTGGCTGGACCTGAGTAGGATTGGGCCATTGCTTTGCCAACTCATTACCCGTTGAGAGCGGGTCACCCACACTTCTAATTGGACTGTTTACCATTTTCATTGAACTTTGTTGGATAACGATTTAACACCATTATCACTTGCAATACCGGGCCTCCTGGTCTTATTTTCCAACATCACTCTTGCTGCCCCTCATGAGTGCAAGCATAGGTATCACTTGACTAAAAATCACGTTTCTTGCATCTGACAATGTAAGCTCAGTTCCACAAAACCTTATGACACAATGCTAATTGCTGGTTTTGCACAACTTAATATGCATCAATTCGCATTTACACCACTTACCCATAATTTTCTTGTACCCCCTTGTTGGCCTGTTGGAAGCTCTAAGTGGAGATCACCTCCACTTGAATACATTTCTATCACCTGTAAGGAGAGTCAAAATTCCAGTTTAATTTGTGATAAAATTTAGACCCAGGTCTAAACTAGAAACAGGACAAGCAGTTATAGGCTTACACAGAAGAAACATGCCACATGCCACAGGATGGGAAATCATGCAGGCCCTATAATATCTGCCAGTAGAAGTTCCTGCTTTTTAAAGGGCTAACATTTTTTCCCTGCATTCCCTATTGCTTAAGTATCATTAAGTATCAAGCATTAACTTCTTCTAGATTTTATATTACCGGTAGCTTACCGGTTTCTCCAATCTTCTATATTTAGTAATTCTAAAGAATAGAACTGCATATTCAGTAGCAACAACAATTCAAGTAATTAACATTTTCAACATGGTTTCATGTTGAAGGAAAAAAAACCCAGATTCCATGCATTCCCAACGTATCATTTACCCTTGATTAGTTCCACCAATTAAAAAAAAGTTTTTGCTTTTGCCAAGTCAGGCCTTACACATGTGTATAACCAAGAGTAATTGGTTGTTACTCAAAATATTCAGTTACCACTAGGACAGTAGTTCCCAACCTTATTAGCACCGGGACCCCCTTTGTAGAATGACAATCTGTCGGGACCCCCCTAAGACATAGGGCTGGAAGTGATGTAATTAAGCAGGAAGTTATGTCATTTTAAAAAATAAATTACACTGTTTAATAAATCATACTTTTAAAAATAAATCACATTTTTAAAGTTGTACTCATAAACAGCCCCATTTGGGTGGGTGGGTAAGAGTGACCCAATATTAATAGAGATGCTAAAAGGTAAGCAGAAAGTAACACAAAGTGAGCAAACAAGCCCCAAGAGAGCATCAGACACTTCTTTCACTACAGTGAGGAGAGAGGAGGGAGTCGCCATCTTGGGTGTGGCCATCCAGCCGACATCCCACGACCCCCCAGAAACCGCTTCATGACCCCCTTGGGGGTCCTGACCCCCACGTTAGGAACCACTGCAATAGGACAAACATTTTAACTTCTAAAGACTTAGTATTCAGAGAGATGAGGATGATTTCCAAGAAACATTTGTCTCATATTAAACAGTACAGTATTTTAGATATTAACTACTCAAGTAACTGTAATTAAGGAAATGCCACATGCTTACCTGCAAAGGCTCACTATGAGGGTTGTGTATATTTATTATAGGAGAAAAACTGCTATTTACAGGAACTTTTGCCCCTATAAAAGGGCGTAGTCTGTAGGGGTTTGGTACTCCTACTCCAAACACCTGTGTGTGGGGGGGGAGAGAACACAACCATCTTAGTATTTCAGCATGCATGTTTGTTTTGCGCTCTACTTTAAAAATGCACACAATTCTGGATAGCAGAAAAACCCACCACTTTCCAACTTGACGTTTACATTTGAAAGGTTTGTTTTAATAATGGTTTTGTGATATATAGTTAAACATTCCAGGATACGAGCTAATAAAATATGTCTAACTTCTACTGATTTCCACCATCCATACAACAGATGAGTACAGTCTAAGCATCTCTCACAACAATCCTTATCTTATAAGGCGGAGACACACTGTACCTGGCTGGGTGCAACTTGTGCCGGCACGTTTCAAGACTAGCAGACGTGCCAGCACTCGCCCAGACTTGACCCAGCCACATCGGATCACAGCTGTTTGACCCAGACTTGACCCAGCCACATCGGATCACATTGGCAGCCAGCGCTGTTTGTGGGGAGGGACTAAAGAGGGGAGGCGCTTGCAAGGCTCTGTGTGTGTGTGTGTGTGTGTGTGTGTGTGTGTGTGTGTGTGTGTGTGTGTGTGTGTGTGTGTGTGTGTGTGTGTGTGTGTGTGTGTGTGTGTGTGTGTGTGTGTGTGTGTGTGTGTGTGTGTGTGTGTGTGTGGGTTGTGCGGTGCCACCTCACTGTGAGTGCATTGCAAGGCGGCTCTGCCGGCTTGGGAGGGGAGAGGCGAAGCAGGCAACGCAAGATCAGACTATGCCAGGAAGCTTAAAAATCATTTCAAGGAAAGGCAGATACCACAAGTGAATTGGGTGGAGAATTCGAGAAATCTGGCCCCTGATTGGTTGACCGGTTTGCTCCACGTCCCACCCCAGAGACAAAAATACTGCCTCTGATTGGTTGATTGTTGGCTGAACAGGCAAAAGTCGGCTCGGTCTCCACTTGACCCGCGACAGGACGCTACCAGCCAGCGAGCGAATGCTGACAAGCGTAATTAGGACTACACTGGATGCACGCAGACTTGGCTGAACACCCCGAGCTGAGTCTCATCCGGTGTAGACCAGCCTATATTCCAATTTAGGACTTTTTGCTAGACAAAATGTTTGACATTTTTTCCATCCCTAATCCCACTTTCCTGAGACACAGAGCACCAAATTATGAACATGAGAATAAAATTACCAAAGATTAGCATTCCTTTACCTACATTTTACTTGTAATATTTTCCTTCAAATAGGTATTTAATGCATTTCTTCCCCAACTTTTTTTGATTTACTGTTACATTGTAAAGTTAATGTAAAGCCTTATTTGCAATTGGTTTATCTACTGGCAGGTCAACTGCTTGACTATTTCTCATAAGACAAATTTATGCCGACTCATGTCAACAAATTTTTGTTGAAAAGCAGTGTATAATAAATCACATCCCACTGTTCAAATGTCTAATTTTATCATAAAATGCATATTAATATTTATTACGATTAATATAGTAAGAATTGATTTATTACACAGACCTGCACACATTTTGCTTTCTTAAAACTGAGACGCATTCTTGGGTATATTGGGGTGCTGATTTCAAAAATGGCATCGGTTTTGCCATATCATGTCTAGTTTTGGGGGTACAGCATCACTACCTCATAACGCGAGTCAAGCAGCTTCCTCATGAGGAATCTATATAGGAAGCTGTCTGACTCCTATTAAGAGGTGCTGATGCAGTACCCCCAAAACTAGATGTGATAGGGCAAAACCAATGTCATTTTTGGAATCAGCGCCCCAAATTCATATAAAACCACCATGAATTTTGGAAAAAGTTTTTCTGACCCTCAAATTACAGGCCTGTGTTAATATATAAATATCACTTTTTAACAAAAAGTAGTTTGCAAGTCGTTTACATATCTAAATAGTAAACAGCTACTTAATATTGTCTTGGATCAGTTTACAAGTTGGAAGCTTAATAACTGGCTACTCATTTCTATCCCATAAAATGATACAATATTTTACCTGACTTCTATACTGTACTCTGAAATGCACAAATTATGCACAGTACAGTGGTTCTTAAGTGTGCATCTTATGGCATTTTAATCTGTGAGCAACCCCTGCTCAAGAAAGAAGGAATATTGAGCAGAATTTGGGATCATAAACATTTCAGCTGAAAACTTGGTCTTCCAAGAGAAATGCTTAACTGTGAAGCAATTACACATTGTTCAGACTAGGTGCTCAGTGAATATGCAAAGTGTTTTCCTTTCTACCCTCAATTACTTAAGAAATGTTAAAATTGCATTTTCTCTTACCTGGTATGTAAATACCCCATGATTAGATGTGTTAATAAATAAAGTATTTTCTACATTTCCCACCATTCTTGCAAGAAAAACTACATCAAATGATGTGTTTCCTCCTGGGAGAATTTTCTGAAAAGCAAACAAAGCAAAACAACCAGATGTAACATAAACCGCTTATCTGAAGCTGTAGTGTTTCAAGGGTATAGCCTAGGCCGAATCCTACCGAAACAAGCAAGCCATGCACTATATCAAAAAAGTGCTGAATTGTACCCGAAGTCCATTCCTTTGGACATTTAATAGCAATAGCACAAAAGATGGAGTTTTAGCCATCACCAACTATTTTAAACTTACATCTTTAAAGCAGAGGTTACATTCAGTGTTCGCCACTGTTTCTGTTATTTGGTTAATAGCTTCTTCTTGTGAAACATTGTAACATACAACATGCAGATTTCTTGTTGGAATGAATGTCACTGTCCTATTCACAAGATGTGAAATAACACAAAATTGCTTCTTGCTGACCTGTGTGGAGACCTGCTAGGCTGTGGATGATTAAGCACATTTAGGCCAAATCTCTCAGGTCCATTGCATAAGCGGTTGTCTCCTATGAGTTGAGACTCTGCCTCCTCAACTTGCTTTTAAAGCTTACAAGCATCTCTGCCCCCAGCATGACTGGATCAATGATCTTTTAATATTGGAGGCGAGCTCTCTCAAACTGTCCTACAACATCTAACATATCCAGCATGTAACCCTAAACAAGAATTTTATTATCTGTGTGCAGTTGTAACTATATCAGGATTCTTTTGTGAAAAGTTGCATTTTGAGTTTGTGGGGGTGTTTTTGCTGCTGATTGTTTGACTGCACTGTATTTTTTAAGATTGATTTTAACATTGGTTTTTAGTACTGTAAGCTGCTTTGGGTGCCTTTTCTTCAAGACAGAAAGGCAGAACATAAATGTTTTAAATAAATTTGAAGCTATGCCTAAGTTCCTAAATATCTGACACTTCTTTCTGTATAAGGCCTGCACATTCTGCCACTCACCTGGTCAGAAGGGCACCAATCTTGTCGACAGCAAAGATAACTGATTGTAAGCTGAAAACCCTGCTTCATCTACACGAATTCCCACCCAACCCCTTGACTGCTCTCGGGCAGTCTCTCTCCTGCAGTGGGGGTGCAGTCATGGAGGCCTCATGGGGCTGCATTGTGGCTGCATCAGTGCTGGAATGTTGGTTAGGATTGGGCCCTTATTCTTAATCATTTTCCTAATGACTCCGAAGATGGAATTGGTGTTCTTCACAGCTGCTACACCCTGGATCAATGTTTCCACTGAGCTATCCTCCAGGACCCCAAGATCTCTTTCCTGGCTCATCATCAAAACACTCAGACCCCATCAGTGTATATGAAGTTGAGATTTTTTTTGTCCCCAATGTGCATCTCTTTACACTTACTGACACAGACACGTATGGCTGCTCATTCATCCAGTCTGAAGTCAGCATGTGATGCATAGGCCCACAGAAGAAAGAAATACATTTGGTGGGCTGCTAAATTTTTGGTATTTATATTCAAAGTTGCTTTTGTGTTATGCACAATCCTGGTAAGAATGGAGTGCATTTGCAAGTGAGTTCAAATCATTTCCTCTGAGTATAGTCATCCAATTTTCTATTAAAATTAAAATGGTTTTTAAAAAAGCCTAAGGAAACATGGAGTCACAACAGTGCCCTTGACATTTACTTCTCATACTACTCCTCCACTAGTGAAATGTATCCAGCACAATCTTAAACTTTGCATTTCAAATAAGCTGAATGTTTAAAGCAAAATCTGTTATGTTGGCATAAAATAAGCTTACTTAATAAAATCAACTTCAAAAACCAGAGCTGACTCACCCTGTTTTGAAAAAAAGATGCATGAAAATGTGACGTTGTTGCAGATATTGATACTAATATAATGGTTTCTTCTGAACTTGGATTATGCAAGTAAACTTTTTCCATTTTTGGCATCCCAACTGGCCTGTTTAGAGAGCAGAAAATGTGTTAGGGTGTTTTGTCAATTACTTACCACCACACAGCTGCAGGAAACAAGGTGAAGACAGTTCCAATATACCAGGCAGTGAAGGTTATTTAATTTTTTCCCCCCAATGGAATGCTCACTAGCAAAGATCTAGGAATTTCTTTTCTATACTTCATTGCAGACAGTAAACAAAGCTCTTCACTAACATTACCCATGATGCAATGTCTAATTGCTTCAATAAGCAGATAGGACTATTTTTAGGTTGAGGCTTGTTGCACAGCTTGGCAGTGTATGGCACTAATCAATGGAGTAAACTAAAACTTAACTACAGAATTTCTCTTCTGGCCCTAACTCCAGCAGAGAGAAGATACATGCAACTTCTGAAGCACTGTTTTCTAGCCTGGGAAAGACTACAAGTATATGCAATTTCTGAAGTTACTCCCCTCACTCAGCCTGACTTCTTCTGGTGCTCTCCCTGACAGCTAGTAACAACTCAAATCAATCTATTCTCATCTATTTTTAAACAATATTTGTTTAAATAAACTCAAAGCTTCCACAACAGTAGACCAAACAAACAACTGTATTCCCTTTGGTGTAAGCTTGCATATTAAGAAGAGGTAAATAGAGAGGCTAGTCCCGCATATTTCTCCAATGTATATCAGGATTTCTATCTTGCCTTTTTGCCTCCTAAGAGACCCATAAGGTGGTTTAAAGAACTAAAATATACATGAATACAATAAAATTAAAAAACCTCAACATAAAATAATCTCAACTTGAAATACATGAAAGCAATTATGCAAAAAATGGGTAGAGGAGGAATGTTCAGACTATTTTAGAAACTCTGCAGGTAGCAGACAATGACAGAGTGAGAGCAAGGCACCTGAACAAAACATATGTAGGCAATATATTGAATATATACTGTAGTTTTAGATCAGGCAGTTCTGTTAAACAGTTCCTAGAATAGAATGCCCTTTCTACCACCACCCCGCCCCCAAGTTTCATGGAGTTTGCTTGGGCAAGGACCAATAGCTAAAAGAGAATGTCCTGGCTCTCAACCCAGGTCCAGTAAAAGCAAACATAAAAGCTAGACTGTGCAACTCTTTGCTTTTGCCTTTAATACACAGAAGACTTGTCCGCTGTCAAATTCTAGGTAAAAGAATTTCCCTGTGTATGCATGAAAGTCACTTTTGTACATTCACAAGGGTTTTCAGTACTTTCCCCTAGCTTTAGTAAAGATTTGTACAAGAAAACAGAACTGGAGAAAGCTAAGTAGCCATGCATATAAAGTTAAACCAATTGCACATGGGGAACTCCAGCTGAAAGAGAATAAGGGAAGGGATACCAAGATGAGGTATGCACAGTGGTAGTTCATGTGAGAGGAATTGTGGCCTCTCTTTAGACTTATCTGAACTTGATTATTTGAACAGATTCAATCACTGAATGGTGATTTGGTCTAATAAATCCAAAACCAGTCATCTTATTAAAGATTAAATAGGAATGTATTTAACGGTTACAAATAGCACATTATTGTAAACATCACAACAGCTCAACAAGTTCTGCACACATCTTTCTCCAATATTCCATCTTATTTTTCCTATGAAATAAAAAGAATATTGCTCTAAAATTAAAAGAACAGACCCACATACGACCCCATTTAACACAATACTGTCTTTGGAAGGCTGAGAAACAAGCAACCACTTTCTCAACTTACTGTTCATGGAAATCCAGCATTGGTGGTTCAAACCGAATCGGTCTGCAGTTCCCTCGATACATGGATACACTGTTGGAAAAAAATGAGAAGAGAGTAAACAAATGTCACAAGATACTAAATTTCTAATTCATGCTTAAATATATGTCTAGAGCAGCAGTGGCGTCGCCAGGCGCCCCCGTGACTGGGGCCGCCCCCCCCGACGCCCCCCAATAAAACTGTCAAAAATTTTAGGTTTCGGTTTCGAAACCTATTTTTGACAGGGTTTTTGGGGTTTTTTTTAAAGGTTCTCGGGTGATTTTAAGTGTTAAAACGGAATGTTAAAGTGTATGTGTGCTTTGCCGGCACTTATCTTGAATATGGGGCGTTCCCACGACGATCTTCTTCCTGCACCCGGGCACAGCTTCTCCCTGCGCCCGGGCGCGGACTCCGTAACGCCCCCAGCAGCGCTTTCCGGAGTTTGCGCATGCGCAGTCCCACGGAGTTTCCAGGGACGTTCTGCGCACGCGCAAACTCCGGAAAGCGCTGCTGGGGGCGTTACGGAGTCCGCGCCTAGGCGCAAGGAGAAGCTGTGCCTGGGCGCAGGAAGAAGATCGTTGCTGGAACGTCCTGGGACGCCCCATATTCAAGATAAGTGCCGGCAAAGCACACATACACTTTAACATTCCGTTTTAACACTTAAAATCACCCGAGAACCTTTAAAAAAGTGGGAAAATTAAAAAAATGCAAATTTAAGGAGGCCCGCCCCCCCCAGAGCCTCAGCGCCCCTATGCCCTGGGGCCCGCTGCCCCGCCGCCCCATATCAGCCGACGCCACTGTAGAGCAGGGTTTCACAAACTGTGGGTTGTGGCCTGGGGTCAAGGTGGGTCGCCAATTGGGCCCACCCTTGCCCCCGTTTGGCTCCAAATTGGAGCTGGAAGCAACTGGAAGCCACTTCCAGGTCATAACTCGTCTGTCCACTCCCATGTCGCGCTGGGCCCAGGAAGGCCTTCCAAGGCCTCTGCGGGTCTTGGAAGTGTTCCGAAAGTGACTTCTGGGTCACTTTCGGTTTCACCGATGCAACTTCCGGTCACGTTGGCAGGCCTTTCTGAAGCCTGCAGAGGTCTCTGGTGGCTGTCCCCGGGCGGCATGATACGGGAGCGGCCAGACAAGGTGGGTGACGAGGCGGGAGTGGCCCGAGGTGGCGAGTCCCAGGGCTACAAAGTTTGAGTACCCCTGGTCCTCAGCAAGTCCTCTGCACTTCATTCACCAATGCTGAAAACTCTACTATTGACAACTGAATAAAAAGGAAGATCTAGTTAATATTTTTGGCAAACACATATTACTTTATTGCATTCTTGTGTACTATTACCAAACATTTTCTAACAATGGACTAACAAGACAGAATAGAAAGGATGCAGTTCATGCCTAGATGGACTGCAGTCAGAATGTTAGAAGGTTGGCTGAGAAATTCAGCTTAATACAGCTATTCATGAACAAACCAAAAGAACATGTTAGTTTCTCGCAGTCTTCTAGTACTGTGTACACATAGTGGAAAGGTACAGAATGGAGAACAGCCCTATACGAGTTCCCTATGCGTGGGGACTATTTCTATATTCGTGAAAATTACAGAAGAGTTAAAGTTCATGCATTTCAGGTACAGTAAGACTCATAGTGTTAAGACTCCAACAGTAATGTCAATAGTGACCCTGTTGCTAGATCTGGGTAGTGATGACAGAGATGCTAGATCTGAGGTCATAGAGGGCAAGATAGCACCTCCTGATAGTCCAGCATATCCGATACAACCTAGGTCCTGGGCTACTGGAGTTCTACTGTATATTAAATACAAAGGAAGATCAGTTTGATTACAGAAATACAACTGTGCATTCCAAGATCCATTCCTCAGAATATTTTCAATGTACACAGATATGAGAGAGGTTTTTGGTTTCAATTATTTATCATGCATACCTTTAAGTCAAGGAAGTAATCACTCGATTTTTTAAAGTGATACCAAACAGACTCACTTATATGTTTCTGCATGCAGTTCAAGCAAATTGGTTCCAGAGTCAAGCCCTTAATTTGTAGGAAGGAGAATGGGTACATATTACCAGGCCCTGAAAGTCCAACCTTGGGCTGCATGTAATAAATTAACTCATACTTTACGTTTGGGCAAGCCTATTTAGGTATGAAATACAGGGAGTCCTGTTTATAAGGGATGGGAAAACTGGACATACCGTATACTAGGGGTTCTCAATGTGGTGGGAGATATGGGCGAAAAGTGGACCCACCACTTTTTTCGGAAGAGGGCGATATGCCCTTAAGGGGGGTGGCCAGCTGCAACGTCGGGGGAGACGCTGCAGGATCGTGCCCACCCTGATTCCAGAACATTGTTGTAAAGATACCTGGTTGTCCTGCCAGCTCCCCAAAGGGCTGCAGGCCTCCCCAAGGCTCTAAATGGTGCCAATCGCGTTCCAAAGCCTACTTCTGGTTTTTGCCAAAAACCAGCAAAATATCAATATGATATGCATATACTCAACTCGATTTTTTACTGACCAAGCAAAACTGTGCCAATACCACACTTGTTCATTAATGATCTGGAGTTAAGAATAAACAGAGGAGGCCAAAGTTTGCAGATGACAAACTTTTCAGGGTGGTAAAAACTAAAACAGATTGTGCAGAACTCCAAAAAGGACTATTCCACATTGGGTAAATGAGCAATCAAATGGCAAAATGCAGTTTAATTGCAATAAATGACAATAAGCCACTTAGGGTCAGGGCCAATGTATCTCAAGGATCACCTTCTTCCATATGAGACAGCCAACTCCCGAGGTCATGTGGAGGGGGCCTAATGTGGATGCCACCAGTTTATGAGGTTTGACTGGTAGTGACAAGAGGAAAGGACTTTTCTATAGTGGCACTACAATTATGCAACTCCCTCCCTATGACTTTTTTGCAGGATTGTATCGCACCTGCTGAACAGGTCCTTTTAAACCATGCCAGGATACTTGTTCTGTGCACGTAACTGAACCAGCATATGTCTGAAGCATTTATAGGTGTTCAGGAGCCTACAGATAGGTACTAACCTTTGCTTACCTGGCATGGATCTAAAGATTTGCAATACTACGTAGATGAAGAGTGGGTAGAAACTTAGAATCCTTTCTCCAGCAACAGCTAACAAAAATGAATACTATGTGTGATTGTAGTTAACACTCCAGTCCAAAATATTTAGTGTTTGGCACTGCAGACAGAGTATCATTACAACACTGGCACAGCACCAGGCACAGTGAGCGTAGCCCAGAGGCTGAACTTGGTGTGCCCTAGCTAAAGAACTTATTTGCTTATGTAGTTATCAGACCTCTAGGAAACTAGTTTATGATACTAATTAGGATTAAGCATTGCTTTAAGACGTGTCTGAATTTTCGAATGGTACCTAGAGTTTAATCAATGATATTGTACTCTATATGGCACTGTCAAAAAAATAATAATAAATCAGTCAGCAATAAATGCGAGTTGTCTATCATTTCTTCAGACACCTACTTTAAAGGTCTAGCTACTACATTTCATATGCACACAAAAGTCCAGACTTCCTTCCTAGGGAAAAAAACAGCTTCAAAAGGAGGCTACTTAGAGAAGGCATGGTTGATGGGGTGCTTAACTCTCCCACCCTCTGCTTCTCAACTCCAAGTCAACCCTTATTCCCATTTGCCAAGTATTCCATGCAAGAGTGGCTAATGCACGCTGGGAGTCCCTATTTTTGTGTAGCCAAGTTATTCTCATTTCAATCCAAAATCAGTTTAAAAAAAGAGTAACACACTTCCAACAGAATTCCTTTAAGAACTTGCTTATGCTACACTAACAGCATTCACTCCAAAGAAAAAATACTGTATGTCCTTGAACTTCTATGACAGAACTTCTGGTGCCTTGAAACAGCATTTGGCTCCTTGCAAATGATGCAATTCTGCTGCAGGATTAGGCCAGACTGCCCAGAGCTACACAGGCTTTGAGAATGACTATAGACATTCATATCCCCAACCCAATTCTGCCACTCGCATAGGAGAGCTATTACTGAACAATTACCTCTCTCATTTCCCCCCTCATTTTACATGTTAGAAACAACCAACGGAGAGGAAGGAGAAACTTAATTTGAGAGCACAGGAGAGACAGCATGTGCACTCTGTCTTTTCTACCACTATCTCACCTTCATCCCCGCCAAGATAACATTTCTAGCACTGCAGAAAAGCAAAAGCAACATAGAGGAAAGCAGGATGACCCGCCTCGCTTCCCACTCCACTTTCTCCTCTCTCATTCTCTTTTGCATAGGAAACAACAACCTAAGAGGTCCTCACTCCTTAGAGTTACTCCCACCCACAGAAAGTAGGTGGGAGAACCAGCCCAATGTGAAATAAAGAGGTCACCTTGACATAGGCCATGGCACCACCTCCTGTTGCCAGGGAGTTTATACAGTACTCTACAGCTGCAGTCAGAATGTTCTGTTTACAAAAGAGCATCTTCCTCCCTTCCCAGGAGTCATGCACAAGGTGAGATTAGTCCCACCTCATCCCTCTATATGACATACAGCAATTATAGGAGCATGGTCAGGCCAGTCCCCTCACTCTGTGCAGGATTCCTGGAAAAGAAGCAGAACAGCTCCTTTCTCAGGTGTCTGCTTAAAGACAGACCATGGTGGCTTCAGCTGCAAGGTAGCCAATGCAGGCAGAAAAAGAACTGTGGTGGGCATGGCTCACTGCACGTCTGATCTAAAAATTAAGTCAACAGAGCTTCCACTGTTTCAGTAGGAGAAAGACTCTGACTCCTTCACTGTGTTCCTGAAAGTTTTACTGAAGGCAAGTGGACCAGTGCTCTCACCAAAGGATCAGAAGCTGTGAGCTGCTTCTTTCAGTCCTTTACTTAATCGGTGTAAGCAAGGGCAGAGGGCTCCCATCAAAGAGATACCTTCTGTTACGTGGGACAGGGTCTTCACCCCCCCCCCATCTCACAGTAGGGATGGGTCTGAAGAACTTGAAGACAACAGCTGTGGTGATGATGCGGTGGGCTTACTGGCCACTTGGGATGGCTTGCTTGAATCTGAACACATTGCCATGTACATAGATGTCACTATTTAGAAATAGAATTTTAAAACTATTTTAGATCAAATCTTCCACAGTACCACCCCCTCCAAATCTGTTAGTGTCAGTTGCACCACAGCAATTTGCATTCATTCAATCATTTGACTATGCTTCCCCTTTTATTGCTTAGTAAACTTTCAGCAGAAGTAACTGTAAACTCCTGCAATTCTTAAAATACTATCTGATGCAAAGGAGGTGGTATCAAATATACTAGTTGTCAAGTTGAATAGCTGAATGATTCTGGTGTTTGTTTTTTTACTGTAAATGTTCGTATGCTGCCTTCATAAATGAAGATCTAGCATTTCAAAAGGAAGTAAAACCAGTATAAAACCAGTAACTTTAGCTAACATTTGTATGCCTGTGCCAAAACCACATGACTATTCAAATACATTAGCTGATAGTTGGGTATCATAATCAATATCTGAGATCATTTAAATGCACAAAAGAACCTGAGTTGGAAAACAAAATGAAAAGACTCATCCAATAATCTAATGCAAGATACAGAGTAAAAAAGCCTGCAGAAAAACCAAAGATTCCATATTAATGTGAGGGATCTGAGCATGCCGTATATACCTCTGAGCCTTCAGTGCTTAAACCCAAATACATTTATGTACATACAAATCACATGCAACCAGATCAGATCAAGATGTTCCAAATGAAATAGGAACAATAGTTTGGAGGGGAAGTGCTTAAATCTGCCCACCCTAAATCATGTAAGCTGCAGCAGTCCTGCCAATCCTGCACAAGTCCAGGGCGGCAGAACGAGCGTTCTGCCACCCTAAGCCGTCGCAAACGTGCAGTAAGGCACGTTCACAACTACTTGAGAGCAGGGAAGGCTGGCGCAAGGCCGGCTCCCCTGCTCTGCCGCCGGAGCGCCCCAGTGGCCGCCGGAGGACCCAGGTAAGGATCCAGCGGCCGGGGGGCAGTACGGCGGAGGATGGCCATAGGCCATATTCAGTATTAAATTGAAGCAGAATAATGTTAAGCATAGCTTAACATTAATGGAAATAAATGTATTTTATAAAACATCTTACCTTTTCTGTTGATATGAACCGAGGCCAATAGTTGTCTCAGCCTACAAAAAAAAGCGATTGTAATTTTTTTAATATGATTCAGAACTAGAGTACTAATAGGAACTGATCAGAATATTCAGAAGCTAAATAACCAAGAACATACAATACCTTGAGTAAGTGGTTAAGTCCAAACCTAAAGTGATAGCCCCTAATTATCAGAAGCTTACAAGAGTCCTTGGCTATAACTGATAAAGTGGATTCCTCACAGGCCTAGGGTATTCTGATGGACACACAAGATCTTTATCTACAGAATGCAGAGTTAACTAAAAGCTGTAAGATAAAGCAAACAGTAACTGCTGGAAATGTTTGCAAGGAATCAAATCAGATGATGTAGCATATGTTCTAACACCACCATGAGAAAGAACCACTTTGAATGGCTCAGCCGGATTTTTGTGTTTGCATTTGTATGGATCAGGCCAAAGGCCATCTAGTCCAGCTTCCTGTATCTCACAGTGGCCCCACCAGATGCCTCCGAGAGCACACAGCCAACAAGATAACCTGTTTCCTGTTGTCACTCCCTTGCGCCTGGCACAGAGAAAACCTCCTTCTAAAGCCAGGAGGTTGCTTGTGGCTTGTAACCTGTAATGGTCTTTTCCTCCATGAATCTACAACAGTTACAACTGTTGTAACAGAACAGTAGCACAAAAAACTATGCTGGGGACCCTCTTCCTCAATCAACTAGAACAGTGTTCCCCAAACATTTTTGACCTGCGGCTCCCTTGACCATTGGTGACCATCGGCCATGGCTCCCCATTACATTATGTTGATGCCTGCCAATTGGTACTGCACTGTTTTCCGAGAGGATTCCGTGTCACTCCGCGGCTCCCCTGGCTGGTTTCAGCGGCTCCCCTGGGAGCCACGCCTCCCAGTTTGGGAACCACTGAACTAGAACAGAAAGGACAACAGAACTACCAACTTTTTACTATATGTCTGAAGGCAGAGAAGGACAGGGTAGCTCAAGCATCCAATGAGAGAAAGTTTCAGAGCTTGGGTGCTGGCACAGAAGGCCTTTCATGGCACTAGTACATGGAGCAAAGCTTTCCCAGAAGTTCTCCACGAGTAAGGAGACTCCTATAGGAGCAGAAAGTTCTTAAGAAACCTGGGGCTCAAACCACTTGGACTTCAAAGGTGATAACCAGCATTTTGAATGTACCCAGAAATGAATGGGGAACCAGTAAACTGAACAAAATGGGAGTGAACTGCTCCATTTAACTGGCCCTGCATCAGTTGCAGTTTCTAACTAGTTTCAAGGGCAGTTCCACATAAAGCAGTAATCAAAAATAGAATTTTATATTTTTAAATATTTTAGACAGCTTTGAGATATATCTGCTTATATACAAACAGTTAATTTCACTACCTTTTATGAACAAAATATCATTACTTTGCTCCTTGGTTTTAGAACATTACATTGAAAAAGTAGTACATTATGAAAGAACAACATAAAGGGGAAAAATGCCAGATTACCTTAAATGTGTGCTTTTGCTACATTTTATGAATGATGTACACATGTACAATAAGACAACTACCGGTAAATGCTTTTTAAACCACCATAAAGGCAGAGTAACAAACACAGCTTTATCAGCATAACTGAATTATTACATAAGTAAGCCAGAGGCAAATGTGATGTGGCACCTTCCATACTGACTCATGATGGCATGGTAATTTAAACAATGAAGTACCATGAAACGCATACGCATAATGAAAATAAATCTTGCTAGCCCAGATAGCAGTTTTTCAAATAAATTAAGTTCCCATGCAATGACATCTCACTATTCAGCACTAATGATCAAGCTTAAAAGTATAGGGCACACTCAAGAAACACTTAACTCCACTTGAACTCTCCTACTGAGATCACTAAAACTTGAAATGCTGAACTTTGGTTGGGTGATACCCTTAAACACCATGAAGGTGAAAAATATCTCAGAGTTAGAACAGCAATCACTAAAACCCTACTACCCAGTTTGCACAAGGAGTCCTTGCATGAGCTCAACTCCTTCCATTTAATGGAAAGCACTTTTGTCAACAGTGTCCACTGCACTAAAAGCCTGAATGCTGCCCAGTTAAAGTGTATATCCTGTTTAAAAAAAGGGGGGGGGAAGATGAGACAAATGGGGAGAGGAGATTCCATTCTTATGAATCCATATTCTTGTTTCTTGTTATGTTTCCGATAACCAAGCATGAATTGGGGCCACAAAGTTGCAAATAGACTGCAACCAATCCTCCCAGAACCAATCTTTGGGATAGCCAGACTTTTAACAGCTGCCAATTCCACTGGCCTATGAATAGTGATATGGCAGAAGATAGCCTAACACAAAAAACGCTTAAATACAAATGCACAGGTTGGAATTAGAAGTCCAATTTCTGCAGCAACATCTCTTTTCTCAGAATGAGATTCTTCTTTTCGTCCAAAACACAGCACAAAAATTAGTGTCTGGTGCAGCGCATCCACTCTAGTAGCCTCTCTGATAGCTCTTTGGAAACTATGATTACAAAAATATGCGCACATGAGCAAACCCCATTTAGCACAATAGAACTTTACAGGTCTAGACTTAAGCAAACTTACAGTGTAATCCTGTGCAAGTTGCGGCGGCAGATAGAGGCCACGCCGGCGTAGCTCGGACTCACCTTGGGGGAAGAGGACGTTCATCCCCTCCCCCCCAGTGTAAGCCCTGGAGTCCCCAATGGGCCTCCTCGGATGCGCGCCAGCTCTTCAGCTGCTGTGCGTCTGGGGAGGCCGTGTCAGGTTGGCCCGACCTGGGAAGGGGCATTGGATATCAGTGCAACCCAGCGCCAATATCTCTTTACCCTCCCAGGCTGGCCTGGCCAATGACTCCCTCCCTTGCCACCCCTGCCCGCTTTCCCCAAGCCCTCCTGCTGTCTGGTACAGCACTCACCTGCATTGGCTGGCATGGGTCTGGGACGGCAGCAGTGTGAGTGGTGACGGCCTTCACCACTTACACTTGAGGTGCCGCAAAAGTGCCTTATGGTTATGGCACTTTTGCAACACCTTAGGCCGGCGTAGCACTCGCTTCACCAGCCTAATGTTGGGCAGGATCAGGCTGCCCATGAATTACTTTAAAACCAGAGACCTGCAGCCAAAGACCCAAATATGCAATTCCTCAGCTTGGTAGCTTCCTGCCATGAATGGTCTCAGCATTCCCACCCTAGTCAGGACTCCTGGTCTCTGCTCTCTTCTCACCCCTCATCCCTTTAAATCTGAGCCATTCTCTGTCCCAAGTCACAATTGTTTTTTCTCTACTCCTGCTTCCATTGATTCTGCTAACAGTATCGCTATTGATTATTCCACTTTAATAGTTATTTATTTATTTATTTATTTAAAATAATTATATCCCACCTTGTCCTATGCCGAAAGGCAAATGCCCAAGGCGGCTTACAACAAAGATTAAAATACATAATTTAAAATACATAAAATAAATGTAAACAATACATAACCATACATAAACAAATTTAAAAACAATAAAATCCACTGGGGGGAGAGACAGTATGGAGCAGAGAAGCAGCATGGCAGAGCATCTTGAGACACAGGAGGCAGACCACGACCCATCACCCAAACGCTAGACGAAACAAAAATGTTTTGAGCCCTCGCCGAAAAGTCATGAGGGGGTGGTTCTCAGATCCCCTGGCAGGGAGTTCCACAGTTGTGGCGCCACAGCAGAGAAGGCTTGCCCACGTGTTGCCACTCCCCTAACTTGCGATAGAGGTGGCACTCGCAGGAAGGCGGTCCCTCAGATATCCTGGACCCGAACCGTGAAGGGCTTTAAAGGTCATTACCAGCACCTTGAATTGGGCCCGGAAACGAATGGGCAGCCAGTGTAGCTGCTGAAGCAGCGGCTCAACAGTCAAATCGCCTAGCTCCAGTGACCACCCGGGCCGCCACATTCTGCACTAATTGCAGCTTCCGAACCGTCTTCAAGGGCAGCCCCACGTAGAGCGCGTTACAGTAATCCAGTCTTGAAGTCACTAAGACGTGGACCACTGTGGTCAGGTCCAATCGACTCAAGTACGGCCGCAGCTGGCACACCAGCCGAAGCTGGGCAAATGCTCCCCTGGCCACAGCCACCACCTGGCTTTCCAAGGAGAGCTGTGAATCCAGAAGTACTCCCAAACTGCGCACCAGTTCCTGCAGGGGGAGTACAACCCCATTCAGAACGGGCACTACCTGCATCGAAGCTTTCCTGACCAGTAGGACCTGTCTTTTCTGGATTCAATCTCAGCCTATTAGCCCTCATCCAGACCCCAACCGCCTCCAGACAGCTATATGAAATGACAGTTGAAATGCTACCTGCAAGTAATGTTCGGGACACAATGTACAAATCTAACATCACATTTCAAAGCTTAACAGGTTGCGAAGATACATGTATAGCAAAATAGCGATGGAACTTTTTTTTACACCTTGATTACAACCACAATTCTAATCTAGCAAAAAGAACCACTAAACAAAAAGTATGCTAATTAATCAATGACCAGTCATTTTGGCAAGTTAAGTAATATGGTTAGTTTATGGGTTTAATGGAATAATAGTTTACTTCAGTCAATTGCAATGGAAGATGACTGCAGCCTGTATACGCCTCATTTACATGTGATGTTAACCACTATAGAGCATGGTTGGGGGAAGAATCATGTACATACTGTTTGTCATCATGGACTGTAATGGCATGTACAATAACTGTCAAACCACTCACTGTCATACCAGTTAATCCCACATTAACATACAACCTGCTATATCTATCACTTCATAGCAGAACCGTTTATTCAAGGTACCATCCCCATCATCAAAAGTGGAAGCTTAAATAAACTCAAGGATGAAAAAGCAGCTGAATTGTAAAATCTGAAGTACATAAACGCAACTATTCTGCCTCTCTGATGGAGAGAGGTTACTGAATACATCAAAGTCCAGAAACATACCAAGCTGAAGGTGACATAAGACGCTCAAATTACTTCCCAATTGTGTAATACTATACAGTATAAAGATACAAATATAAAGATAACAAATGCAACATGCAAATCCAAACTAAATAATCCCAAGCAATTAGTAACTGAGCCCTTGGCTCACACCCATAAGACTCACCTGCAGCCAGAATCCCTGTTTGCATAACAGTTGCTATAGCTGTCAGATTCCAAACTCCCCCCATATGTTATGAATCCATAATCTCACTAGTATTTGCAGGAACTAAAGACCTTATATAACAAGCTCTGCAAGTAGGATTACAAACATACTCTCCTACCAAGCTGTGCTTATAATTTTGGGGGAAAGATCAGAGAGCACACTCAGACATATACAGAGAACCAGTATGCAGACCAAACATTAATAAGCTGCCCTTGAAATAACTTAGAAAAATGACCCTATTCATTTAATTATTCGAAGTTTTACAGCACAATCCTATGCATGTCTACTCAGAAACAGGTTCCATTGAGTTCAACAAGACTTACTACTCCCAACTACGTGTATACAGGAATGCAGCTGATGTTCACTGAATTCTGTCATCTTCTGCAGTGTTCTGCAATGAACTATTCTTACTAAATTAGCAAGTGTAGGATGGAGAATCCTGCAGTACTTTAGCTGCTCTTAATGGGTGACTCAGCAAGTATTAAAGACTATGCCTCTACAGGTTTAGTTACTTGAGCTACCGCCCTTTCAAGATGTATCCCTGAGGCTAAGCCAGAATGACAGCAGATATTTCTAGCACCTACAGTACATGCAGCCTAAAGAATATATTAAACACTGGAGTTACCAGTGAGTAACAGTACTGTCTCTGCAAGAGACAGTAGTATTTGTGTCACACAAAACAGCAGTTGTCCTGTGCTGCATGACAACCCTTTCCTCTTACTGCTTTTGAAACTGAGAGGTTTCAATTGTGGTTATCCCCATGGCATTGGGGGGGGGGGGGAAGAGACCTCCCTCAGAAGAGCTCACTGGATGCACAAACTCTCAATATATCTAAAGAAGCTCTTGGACTGTTTCCACCCAGTTTGTTCCATAATCCCCAGGATATACAACCAGCACCAGGCGGTACCACTGATTAGAACTCCATTTCCAGGTTTTGACCCAGGAAATTAGATATTCTCACAATGTTCCTAGTGATGTCTGGAGATCAGTCTTTTTAATCAAAACAAGGTGATAGCACTACTTGAAGCTTACTCTTTAGGTATGCTAGTGTCCGGGTCCCGTGTTGACCCCCCAAGGACAACACCACACCTGCCTGACCTTCGCCCGACGATCAGGCATCAGCGGCCAAAGTCACCTACGCGGTCTTCCCGGCCCCTTTCTCCCAAGGAACTGCCGGGCGAAGGCCTGGACGCTTTTGTCGGGCGGGGCAGCTCTGACAGGCTGTCCGTGACATCGATCGCGTCGACCCCGCCCGGCCGGGCGCATCCAAGGCTGCACAACCAAGACTGCGCAACCTCCCAGCATTAGCTGGGAGGCGGCTGATGGCTCACCTGAGGGAACTTCGGGGGATTGGCTGGCAGGTGGGAAGAAGTTGGGAGCAAGGGGGGTATAAAGGAGTATATAAGGAATAGCCGAGCCAGTAATGAGGAGCTCAGTCGGCCGATGACCACGCTTGCTGGAAGGTCTCGGCTCTGACTCCAGGGTATAGAGGCGGACCCCGGTGCCTCCAACCACCGCCCTAGCCCATCTGAGGCTCCATACAGGGAACTCCAGGAGACCCCTCCCTCTCTGACTTCTGGCCACCGTGCTGTATCCCGCGGGTTTCTTCTCACCCCAGGCCCTCTTGCCAAGGTGCTGGACCCTCTCCGAGACCCCCATTCGGGCAACCTCGCCCTCCTAACACCCCTGCCGGGCTCACCTACGTGGGAAACCTCACAGGTAGCTTGCCTAAAGTGACAAGTCAATGTGTATGCTCACAATTATTCCGATTTGCCTCTTGTCACCAAAGAGCAACACAGAAAGAAATAAGGAAGTGAAACAAGAAAACATGCTGACATACCTACACAAACTCATTTCTGCTTTAATAATTTAGGGGAACTGGATCAATGTTGATCAAACTTAGGAACTTCCATTTAGATTCCTTACACCGAGGGCCCATTAAATGAGCACACCAAATACAATTGGACCTCTGTATCCGTGGAGGGGTTCCATTCCAGGTGCCCGCCATGGATACTGAAAGCCGCATAAAACAAAATTGCTTTCGCGCCGATACTGGGGTCCCTATAAAAACATGAAGAAAAAAAGGTTAAAAATAGTGTTTCTTATCTTTTGGCTGGCAAACGGCTCTGTTTGCAGGGCTGTAGAGTGAAATCGTGCTCCTACAGCCTCTTCTGGGTCACGCAACTTTCCCCTCCTTTCCCCAGGCTTGCCCCAATGCATTTTGGGGTAACCTTGGGGAAGGGAGGGGGAAGAGCAACTCAGAAGAGGCTGTAGGAGCACGATTTTACTCTCTACAGCCCTGCATACGGAGCTGTTTGACAGCCAAACAGCACAATCCTGTGTAACCTTGCACCGGTGTAACAGCAGATACACCGGTGTAATTACACTGGCATAAGTGCACTTACACCGGTGCATCTACCGTTACACCGGTGCAAGGTTACACAGGATTGCGCTGAAAAGGTAAGAAACACTATTTTTAACCTTTTCCCCTTCTTTTTTCAAGTTTTTACAGTGATCCCTGTATCCGCGTTGAGACAAATCAGTGGATCCACTGTATGACAGAGATATGCTTCGTACCAAGTTGCATTACACAAGTGGGATGTGTGCGCTCGTGTGGTATGTGTGTGTGGTGTGTGTGTCCCCGTCCTTTAATACACAGGAAAGAGGTAAATTGAGGCAAGTAAAGAGAGAAACGTTGCAGGCAGGCTGCCACTCCGGAATAATTGTTTGCATACCTCCAACTGTTTTGAATCAGCAATAACATTTTTGCTGTAACAGTTGCAAATTGCCACATTAAAATGTTAAATTAAAACTCTTTTGTCTTACAGTAAGGAACCATTCCCTTTCCACATTATGAGTTAGAAATAATGTGGTGTGTCACACCAATCATCTCTTCCCCCTTGCACTTCTAAGCCCCTCTCCCACTTCAATAACCACCAGATGGATGGTTCAGGGAGGTTCCCTTTATAAATCTAGGTTTTCAGACCAGAAGGCTTAGATTTACAGCAAAACAACTTATGAAGGGGAACTTTCCTCCATAAGAAATAATGTAAACAGGAGTTAACAGGGACCGTATGTACATCCATGCTTCAACAAGTACGTACACACACACGGGCAGCCCATTCATGATGCAAGTTGAGAACTTCTCAACTTCCTGCCATTGGAGGAAGTGGTGGCAGCACTGGGTGCCAAAGGAGAGAGTAAGCCCTCTTCATCCTCCTCTTGGTGTCCAGCACCACTGCCACTTCTCCTTCCCATCCTCTAATGACCGGAGGACAGAATGTTCAGCCCAGCATTTCCTCTGTGACCATTCTAGGAAGTAGCAGCAGCAGCACAGGATGCAGAGGGAGAGAGGTAAGTGACGCGTACGGGGCTGGGGATTATTCTCCCTGATATTCCAAACAATGCGAAAGCTGACCATACTGTAATAAATAATGATGCCGTTAAGAGCTTGGAGGGTGTGGGGAGAAGAGCAACAGCAGCAGCAGAAGCATAGGCCCAGCAATGGCAAAATCTAAGTATCAGGAATGTCCTTTTAAGAACTCATAAAGGTAAGAAGATATGCAGGCAGGGCTACAGGAACTGTGTGGGAAATTTACACATCAAGTTTCTTAAATAGCTGGGGACTTAAATGCAGGGAAACGGGGAGACTTATAATAGGGATCCCCTGTATCTGTAGAGCAACTCTGAAGAGGTACTACTGAGAATGTGAAGAGATGGCAAAGAAAGAGAAGGCAAACAGGAATTAAGGTAATAGGGTGTAACAGGAAAGAGGGTACTTTTATCTTGAGACTATGTGTTCAAGCAGAAACTGCATGAGAGCAGGCTGTGGTGTGGCTACATAGGGCCTTGGAGAGAAGCATACTCAGTAAATGTTAAGTGCCATCCTCTACATGAGAAGACAGATTCAAGCAGTTTAAAAGTCTCTTTCATCTTTCACCTAGAATTCTACTCGTTTTTGCCCTCCACTTGCCTGAGTTCTGAGGTGTCTCCAATTCCCAAATTCTGAATATTTTTGATTTCTAAACAGACAGCACAGATATCCTTCCCACTCTTGAAGGGTGGTAATAAAGATGAGATACTGCTAGGATCTCAGTAGGAACTCCTTTTTATTCCCACTCCCTTAGAATTCTAACTCACTGGAGCTTTTGGTGGTGTCTCCTTCCTGCTCTCTTGCAGGTCATTGTAATGACACAGGGCCTGGGAGAAAGCCCAGTGGCAGTGGGAAGGGCGACATAAGGAGGAACTACTGTGTAAGTAAAGGCTCACACAGTTGCTGCGCTTTCTCCTGCACATCCTACTGCTAACCAGCCAATGGAAGCAGTCCCGTTTTCTGAGAGACACTTCCACTGGTTAATAGGGGCCAAGCGGGCCCAGCAGCAACATGAATTGACTTGTAGTCCACTGCTACCAACCACAAAGCTGTTGGCTGGTCCCAATCCCAGGTAGGTCCTCAGGCCCAAGCCCAACTAGCCCAACCTGTGGCACGGAAACGGTGCTAAGGCATTATCAAAAGCAGGTACAGGCAAAATAATGGGACACTGGGGACTTGCAAGGGACTAGATGGAAAGGGTGAGAAAGTCAGTTTCACCTCTAGGTCTGAGAGTAACCCTATTTTTTTCCTTCATCAAGAGTTATCAAGAAAATACTGCAGACTGTACAACACTATTTAAAGGGATATGTCAGAAAGTTAATGCACGGATACATAAGCAATATAGCACAGACCTATTTTTAATGGAAAATATTTACCTGTAATAAGCCTCCTTCATCAAAGCGCAGAACTTCTATTATGCTATCAGACTGAATGAAAGCTGTGAAACAAGAGAAATAGGAATTTAAAACAATTCAAATCAATTCATGAGTTTCCATTTTGAGAGTTTGATGCTGCCATCCAATTTTTCCCCATGCAAATCAATTGAACTGGAAGAACTTGGCAACTTTAAAAAGCTTTTTAAGAGTCAGTTACAAACATAAGAGTAGTCTTGTTGGATTGAGTCAGGTCATCTACTCCAGCATCCTGTTTCCAACAAACAGTCCTGTGGCACTTAAAAGACCAAACAATTTATTGTATTTCAACATAAGCTTTCATGGACTGTAGTCCACTTCATCAGGTGCATTAAAGGACATTTTCAGTAAGCAGGCATATATACATAGTCAAATCTCATTATCCACTAGGTTTAGGTTCCTGGAAAACCCAGCAGAAACAGAGGTTGCTGAATCATAGATCCCAAGGGGAAAATGGGGTTAGGTTCCCATGGACCCTCTTCACTATACATTCTATGAACTTGAATCTTACCTTGAACTGTATGGGCTGGGTGATAGTAAGGGCAGCTCAACATCTTGGCAAAACACTTTCACTACCACTATGCTTTGCTGCCATTGCTGATATTGTAAACCAGAGTACAGAGCGTTGAAACGGAGTAGATCACTTGTTAATAAGCCATGAGAACAACAGTTCAGTTAGCACTTAAGATTGAAGTGGCAGTCTTTGGGGGCAAAACACCACATCCAGCCACTTTGCTTTACTTAAAAAAAATCAGCCCAGTTAAGAGTTTGAGAAGTTGGAAGGTTTGCTCCTAATAAAGGCATTACCAGATTGTTTGGTCCCCCCCCCAACGTGGACGATTTTTAAAATTTAACTAAAATACTTCCAAGCAGATAATGTATTTTGTATTAGGTACTAAGTACTGCATCAGCATGCTTTCTCTGGCTGTCGTTGCAGGTCTCAAGCCACGTGTCTGTTAACCGTGAGAACAGTCGCTTCTCTTAGGCCTCTCAGAATGGCAGCGAAGAGACCGTGAATGGGGCAACACAACACTTTTATTCCCAAGGATAAGTGAAGTGTCCTTGTACCCCAGATCAATTTGTAAAGACTGATGGCAACCTCCAGTAAGGAGGCCAAATGTAGTGAAAAGCTATCATATTATACTTTTGTTTGTTTTTAATTGACATGGTTGTTAAGCCCGAAAGATGGATCTGTTTACATAGACAAACCATGAAACTCCTAGTCAATTACTTATATTATTGTTCAAAGACCAGCACATTCACATTTGCCATCTAGCTCAATGTAACTTGTTAATTTGTGATTTTTCAATTACTACATCTTTTGTTGTCTCCCATTTTATTCAGAGCTTTAGTTACTCTTCTCTAAGACCCCACCCCCACCCGGCTCAGGCACAAATCTGTTCAACATATTTTGCAGCAAAGACAGATACTGTAAAAAGAATTCATTTGGTCCCTCTGAGGTCTTTATCTTTCTGTAAAGACTTTGTCATCTAAAAGGTTCCAGTCTGTCATGTTTTCTGCTCCTTGTGTATTTAATGAACTGCTATCTTCTTTTGGTCAAGCCTTCTACTTTTTAAAGCAAGCTTTTAAGGTTCTTTGACAGTGCTATTTAAATCATACTGGCATACTCCAGGACTTGTGCATTCTTTCAATTCAGGGGCATACATTTTATTTGAGCCTCTAATAGTTGTAGATAAACTTCATGCTTCCTGAAGGGATTTAATCCTTCCAATTCTCCTTTTCAACCTATACCCACCTAATGGCCACATTTTCAACCTATACCCACATTGAGAAATTTTTCTCTCTTCTGAAATGATATACAACTATGGAACTTTTCAAGGGAATTTTCAACTCATATTTAGTTTAATAATGTTGCGGCCAAGCAGTTCAGCAACACTTGAATCCATTGGCTTCAAGGGAACAAACTTGTTCTAAGCATACACCCACAACTTATGCCCAGTTGACAGACAGGCATACATGTGACACACTATGTGAAACACTGGATAACACCTGCTGGCTTGTGTGTGCTTAAATTCAAACGGTTGTAGAAATACTTTTGCAGTACTGTACTTAAGTACGGTACAGTTTTCGCAGTGTTCTAGTACTCCCCATGTTTGTTTTTACTTTTTAAAGAAAGTCCTACCTTCTTTCAGTGATCTTGCAAAGTTCCATCCACTCAGGAGTTAAAGAGCATACTAGGATAGCCAAATGCAGGATGGCCTTCAGAAATGAAGGACACCAGCTATGGCCCCTCCTCATTTTTAGAGACTGTGCAAAGACAGTTAACTTCAGAGGGCTTTCAGGATTCAATCAACAGATGCTTAATTGTTGGCATTTACTATGGCTACTTTTTATTTTGAATCTGTTTTATTAGTTATTATTATGCTTTTATCTTTGAGTTACACTGTGGACATGTTTTGGCTCAAAACGTGGGACAAAGCATCTTAAACCACCACCAGCATTGGGCACCATTGCAGATTCCATCACTGTATAGATGCACCTCTGTACTTTAAATAACTCTTAACACAATTCCTATATTAAAATGAGTCACTTGTCAAACAATTCTCATTGAGATTTTAAAACGGGCATCTGACTTGACTTCAACTGCAGAAGTCAGCTTGCACATAACATCTTCACCAAGAAGTGAAGAGCATTGTTGCATATCAAGTGGCTGAATTTACTGAAAAAATTAGTGAGCATCATGGGTGCTTGAGCAACACGGTAAATTTCTTTTTTAATGAGCAATCCTTCGCCCTTCAGTAAGTACTGGTGTACAGGAGAACCACATGTTGAATCCTTAACCACCAGGACAACTTCCTGCCTGTAATTCTTGAGGAACATATGTGACTGCATTTTAGGAGTAAGAATGAATGCAAAGAAAAGCTGCAGGGTTTGTAAGATATACAGTGGAGCGAAGACAATGTAGAATCTGCATCTATAATAGAGCTCCTATTCCCCCACCACATGACCAGCATTATTTCACTCTCAGGACCAAGACTTCTGGAGGGGGGGGCTATATATGAAATGCATCTCACATCAAAACCTCTACTCTACATGATATCACCCAGGAGCCACATTCTGCTAAACAGGAGAAAACAATACCCCTACTATGGCGTGCCATAGTAAAAAGGACATACGGTAGGCCATGCCATCACAGTTCACTACAAGGAATAAGCAAAATCCTTCAAAACTGGTCCAGGAAGTCCTACAGTTGCATCAGTGCTACCTTACAATCAACCATATCAAAGCATACAAGATCAAATAAACAGCATACAACTACCCTCTTGAATTTAAAGCAAAGTTCAACCAAGCCTACAAATTCAAATACAGGGGGCCCCCGTATCCATGGATTCCTCATCCGCGGTTTCAGTTATCCATGGTTGAGGAATCCCCCACACACCCTCCACAGCCCCCCCCCGGCGCTTACTTTTAGGAGAAACCTCCGTTTTTTAATTCAAAAGTTCCGAGTGTGCAGCTTCTTTGCAGGCCTGACCAACAAGACTTAGATGCTAGCTAGAGTCTCAGCAAAGTTGCAGAGACTCTAGCTAGCACCCAAGTCTTGTTGGTCAGGCTTGCAAAGAAGCTGCACACTCGGAACTTTTGAAGAAAAAAAAACAGAGGTTTCTCCTAAAAGTAAGCGCCTGGGGGGGCTGTGGAGGGTGCGGGGGGCGCGCCGGAGTGCAGGGGGGCTCTGAAAACCACGGAGGGGGCGTTCGCCCCTTTCTGTGGTTTCAGATATCCACGGTGGGGGCTGGAACATATCCCCCGTGGATATGGCGGCCCCCCTGTATACAGAATAAGCACCATGTATACCTCCAGCTGCAAAGAAACAACTTTCCAACAAAAAGGGAAGTTGAGATAGGCAGTACATTGCTAAGAGAGGGTCAGTACCATCAACATTTAAAGGTTGCTCACAATACTACTCAAATACAAAGTGTTCATAACCTGGGCAAGGAAGAAGTATTTTAAGTTGTCTTTCATCAACCAGGAGTATAAGCATACAAACAATTCACGAGTGATTAATTGGTCACATAGCATGCCCTAAGCCAGCATTTCTCAAAGTGTGTTCCAAGCTCTGGGGCTCCATGAGCACACAGTAAGTGGCCGCCATCTGCTTGGCACTGTACCTCCAGAGACGTAACCTGGGCGGGGCCTGAGGGGCAGCTGCTCTGGGCGCAAGCCCAGGGAGGCCGCAACCCTCAGGCCCCGCCACCTAATGGCTGCCCTTGCGTTCGGATCGGAACACTCCAAGTGGAACGTGAAGGCAGCCATTTGACTGCAGCATCCACGCACCCCTCTTCTCTTCAAGAGCGGCGGGCGGAGAATGTAGGCAATAGCCAGCCAGCATGTTCAGTGGAATGGCTGCCAAGTCCTCCAGCCTCCGCATGCCCCTCTTCAAGAGAAGGGTGGTGCAACGAGAATGTAGGGGCAATCAGCAGCCCGCATGTTTTGCTGAACGTGAGGGCTGCCAGAACGCAAGGGCTGCTGAGTGCGCCGAACCCGGAAATGATGTCACATGATGTCACTCTGGGGCGCAGCAAGTTCTCGGCTGCGGGGCTAGTAAGCCAGACAAACAGCAACAAGGTAATCCGTTCCTGTCTTCTCATCCTTCGTGCAAAGGCCTCCAGCACTTCAAGTACACATGCAAAAAAAATTGGCTGCCATTGCTTTAGAAGTTCCTGTAGAATGCCACATCTCATTTTACATATCTCATACTATGTAATGCTTGATAATTGCTGCATTGAGTGGGAAGCCCTCTGTTCAGAGAACTCAACCACAAATTCCTCAAGATAACCTTTGTGTCTCACCAAAGCAGTTTCAGCAATGGGAGCATATTTACAGTGTTGATGTAAGTATATGAAGAATATCTGGTGAGCAGTTTGAGCTTAGGAAACAGTAGTGCATTATCTTAATTTTTACAAAAAGAAAAAAGGAAGAAAAAGCCCTTCATTATGCTATACTTAATGGAAATATTTCCTCCTGGACAATGGGGCACTTTTGTCAAAATGGAGTTGGCTTTTATCCAGAAATGTCTTTCTCCAATTTGTATCACTAATTAAGCTACATATGAAATTTACAGAGCAAGACTGCTGAGAAAAGAAGAGAGGGGTAATTATATATATAATAAAAATAAATGGGAGTCTATAACAATAGCCTAATACCATTTTCTATTACCCTCATGCCTCTATCACCACATATTTTCCCCCATGCAGTGTGGGTGTACATCACCCTTTGCCCAGTTCTCAAAAGGCTGAGGTGTTAACACAATTACAGTCCTTAAATGCTAGAATATTTTTCCAATAGGATTCCTACCCCCATACAAAACATTTTATTCATTCAAAAATATTAGAAGAGGTTAGTGAGAGTCACCTGTGAGTAAGTTTCAATGAACTTATAGAGGCTTACTTCTGAGTAAATAGGCTTGGTCACACAAGTAATAGAGCAGGAGACCGCCATAAGGAAGACAGATATAATGCAAGAAGCTATTAGACAAATATAGCCAGTAAGAAGGCTAGATAATGAAAAACCCTAGTGAGAACAAGCCTAGACAGACTGAAATCTATTATGACCAAGAAGCAGGATGATGATAGAGAACTCATATTTGCTAAACTGTGTACAGCAGGGGTGCACAACATACGGTCCGCAGGCCACATGCGGACCGCCTGACCATTTCCCGTGGTCCGCGAAGAAATCTGGGATCCCAGAAAGCGGGCGCTCTCTGGAATCCCCAAGTTCTTCGCGGGCCACGGGAAATGCTCCGTGCCCATTCTGTAATGGAAGATGCGGCTCATTCCGCTCCTTACACGGCTCATTTGGCTCCTGGCCGAACGCCAGGAGACTCCAGGGGGCGCTTTGATCGCCGCCAATCAGCTGAGTCTCCTGGCGTTCAGCCAAGAGCCGAATGATCCGAGTGTGCGGCTGCTGCTGCTGAGGCGGCGGCATCAGGAAAGTTTGCAAAAGCAGCGACAGGAACGCAGGAAAGTTTGCCTGGTCTTTGACAGGGGCGAGGGGAGCAAGACGCTGCTCTGAGGAGCAGGAGGAGGACGGTTTGCAAATGGTTTTCAACTTTGCACCGAGGCAGCGCTAGGCTGGGCAGCAGACAGAGACCCGAGGCAGGAGAAAGAATGTGGCTGCTGCCGCCGCCTGCCCAAGAAAAGACGATTTTTTACCAGATGACTCAGAAAGCTAGCTCGGGCTGAGTCAGGCCGGCGCGGGGCAGCAGAATCTGGACGCTCCTCCTCTCTCCTTGCCTGTGTGTCTCCTTGAGTCCTCCTCGCCTCCCCCCTTCCCTCCTCCGCGTTCTCGTGACAGACAACGCCGCAGCTTTCCAACCCGGAGGTGCCCGGGAAGCTGGATACAGCAATGGGAGGATGTTCGCAGGCTGAGCTGAGGCGCCTCCTCGCTCCCCTTTGAAACATGGGAAATGGGCTGCCTGCTGCTGCTGCCCTTTACTACTAGGAGTCTGGGGTTCCCTACGCCCTTCGGCTTCCTCAACTTCTCTTAGCTAGCTTGGATGAAAGGCGGGTGGAGAGCGAGAGCTGGGGGGGATGTTGTTAAAACACTCATCACAAAAATAAGCTGCGCGGCTCGCTCTGTCTCCTCTGTTGACCGGCTGGGCCGGAAGCACTCATGTGGACCCACAAGCTTTTGCCACTTGGGCTCTTCCTTCATTCTATCATCGCCATCCCTTGGGCAGGTCAGTTTGGCTCTTACTTTGCACAGGAGTGCGTCGATCCTCCTCATTTGGGTCCCGTTTGCCTCTTAGAAGCGTGTATGTGTGAATGTGAAACGCTTGCACTTGTACAGTAAATACGCACGACTAAAGGGTTAAGCTTGTTTTAAGAAGCCTCCTCCCGGGGCAAGTTTAAAGCTACAGTCCCCTAATTGTCTTTGAATCAGGAAGAGATGAGCATGGCCCAGAAGAGCAATTTGTTGTATTGAGTAAATACTTTCCTCTGAGATGCTGCTTGTGTGCGTGCGCGTGCGCCCCTGTGTGTGAGGGAGATTTCATTTAATTGTTTTTGTTTTGGAAACTAATTTGGTGAGGGGTTTACGTCGTGCAGCAGCGTCCCCTCCTTCGTTGTCTTGGTCTCTCTCCCCCCCCTGCTGCTGCTGGCGTTGTTGGAGAAAGGCAGAAGAAAGCTGCTTTGAGGAGGGGGTCGCTTGATGGGGGCTTCCGCGCCTCTCTCTCCTAGCAGCACGCAGTAGCTCCAGCGAGGAAACTCCGTCTGCTTGATCTGGGGGGGGGAGGGCACTGCAAGTCTGCGCCCCGTTCCCTCGGCTCCCGGCGAACGTGGAAGCAGGAAAAGCACTTGCTGGGAAGCGAAGGAGGGGAGAAGGTTTGAGTCGCCTTGGCAACGGTGGCGCTGGGAGGCAGGCCGGGAAAAGTTCTCACCATTGAACGCCGCACTTGGAGAGCAGTCGGCCAAACTGCTCTGTTATGAGCCGCCCAGAAGAGCAACCGGTAGGAGCGCCACAGGGCTGGGGGGTGGACAGCAGGCTTCTTAAAAGGACGTGAATACTGCTGCCGTTGTTGGAGAAAGGCAGAAGGAGGCTGCTTTGAGGAGGGGGTCGCATGATGGGGGCTTCCGCGCTGCTCTCTCCTAGCAGCACGCAGTAGCTCCAGCGAGGAAACTCTCTCAGCCTGCTTGATCTGGGGGGGGGGGGGGGAGGGCACTGCAAGTGTTGGAAACTGGGAAGGATTTAATCTCCAATTTTTTTAAAAAAGAAGACTTTATATTTTTTAAGTATATATATTTTTAATTTTCATCTCTCTCCCTGTAATATCCTGCTCATTTCCACCCCTCCTTTTCCTGGATAAAGATCTCTCTCTCTCTCTCTCTCTCTCTCTCTCTCTCTCTCACACACACACACACACACACACACACACACACACACACACACACACACACACACACACACACACACGTGGCTTGCTGTGTATATTTTATTTTTATTTATTGTATATTTATTTATATATATTTATATAAATATTTTTGGGGGATATTTTCCGGCCCATGGACACGCCCCTTGTCCAGGAAGTGACATCACGGTTTCCTGGACACGCCCCCTGGACACGCCCCCTGTGCGGCCCCGGAGAAGTTTGGCCTATTCATTTTGGCCCCCGCCTACTTCCAAGTTGTGCACCCCTGGTGTACAGTATGCATTTCTAATCTTGCATTTCCAATCTTTCACAGCTATGAGTGAGTGTACTGAAAGTCTCATGTTACTCTCAGTAAACACTACAGCATCAGTGTAGATCACAGAAGAATATTTTATGTGTGAACTAGCATTATTTAAATACAGCTTAAAAGATACATCTTGCTTGGTCGGTCAACGACAAGTCTTCATAGAAGAAGGAAGTTGAACTTTAAGAGCTGGCATATGTGTGTTAATCATTTGCAAAAAACAAAACTTTCTTTAGATAATTTCAAATCCAGTAAAGCATAAGGAAGTTTCAGATGGAAATTCTCATTACCTTTCAGGAAACCTGTACTTAACAGGATACATTTAAAGAATTCAAGACTTTTTACACAGAAAATTTTCTATACAAGAGATCTTGGAAACTTCAAATACTGTATTCCTCTTTAGAACAGGGACATTGTACTGCCCTCTGCTGCCACTAAAAGGTGTTTAAAAAAACAGCTATCAAGTCAGTCTTGACGATTTCTCAGGCTACTCACATAAGCACCACATTTAGAGTATTGTAACCTGCTTTGCCCCAACTGGCATCAAAGCAGGTAACAAAACAATGTAATCTCAAAAGTCACACACTCATGCACAAAACAGAAAGACACAAAGCAACAATAAAATCACACACACACTTTTAAGGCTGCAATCCTATACACATTTACCTGGGAGTCATTCAACTCAATGGGGCTTACTTCTGATAGACATGCCTAGAGTTGCACTATAAGTTCAAAGATTGTGAATTAGTTTGCTGAGGTTCTTGCAGGAGACACAGTGGTCAGCAAAGAGGAAAAATTATACTTAGCAAGCAACAAGAATCATCATAATGTTCTGACCTTTGTCTGTTGTGGATGTTCTGATCAGTACAGGTCTGACCTCAGTATCCACGGGGGGGGGGTGTCCCCCAAACCCCTGCGGTTGAGAAAATCCATGGGTGCCCAAATCAGAAGCCAGAAATGACGTTTTTCTGGAAATGATGTAGTTTTACGCAAATTGCATACATTTACGCAAATAGCACTACAGCCTAACACTTGGGTATGGAAGTTAACTAAGACATAGGGAAGACAGGATGAGGTTTACTGTGCCTGCGTCAGGCACGCAATGTTACGGAGTCTCTTCTATGGCTCCGGGAACTATTTCTGTTCCTGTGCGAGGGGCAGCCATGTTTTTATGCTTTGGGGGCTGCTTACAAATTGCGGAGAAGCAGGCCTCTGACTACAAAAGATACTGTGCAGTACAAAGATGTGACTTTGACTTTTTCTTTCTTTTGCCCCAAACAGCGTGCAGGCGTGGGAAGGATAGGAAGGTGTTGACTTACACCATATCCTATAACCCTTCCAGATGAGATGCTCTGTCAGTGTAATGGGCTAATGTCTGAGCTGGCAGAAGTCTAAATGCACCCATAGAAACCAACGGAGAGCAACACTCACCAACACCCCCCAATGTCCCCCACCTCATCCACTCTGCTATGACAGAGTACAGAATACAGAATAAACTCTGTAGCCAATCCCTGCACTTCTATCCCAGTACTTAAGATCCTGCCATTGTCACCATAATTCAGATGACTGCGCCCTACTTCTGTAATACACACAGAGAAGAGAACTTTGGTAATGGAAACTACAGAGAAAGGGCACTTTGCACAACCAACCTGCTGCCCTCAGTATATGAGAAGGGAACTTGGTTAACATTCGCTGACTCAGAACTCTCATTGCTGGTACCCTGCCCAGGTGGACTCCACACATAAACATCCAACTGGAACTTCCACTCCATCACTCCAAAAGGGATGCAGGGACAATGCACTCCACGCAAGTAAGGGGCAAGTTCCACGCCTCAAAATTTGAATGCTGAATACCTCTCTCATGTCTCTACCCCCCATCCACACCCTTCAGTATTCTCAAATGTGCCTATGTTATAAACTTTGCTATAAATTGTTATAATCACTTGCCTAACCTTTCCTTTCTCTTACAAAAGCTAATACCATAGCAGCGAGTGTATGCCCTCTCTCTTGGTGAACATCAGGTACTCCGACCATTGCTACTGCTGACTAAATAATCATCCTGAGTCTTTGTTTGTCCATATAGGGCACAACAGTCATTCCCCACTCTTTCTTCAAGAGAGCATCTCTGCATATACAGTACATTACAGTGGCATGACATTCACTCACAAACACCGAATATGGATTCTGATCCAGAGATCATGTGCTGCAATGCTAATATGGCTTGCTGCGTTCTCTGTGTTTCTCTGCTCTCCACAGACAGCTGTCCAACAGGGACAGAGGACCCTTTAGAGCAGTGGTTCCCAAACTGGGAGGCGTGGCTTCCAGGAGAGCAACGGAAGCCAGCCAGGGGAGCCGCGGAGTGCCATGGAATCCTCTCGGAAAACAGTGCAATGCCAATTGGCAGGCATCACATAATGCAATGGGGAACTGCTGCGGCCAATGGTCGCCAATGGTCAAGGGAGCCACAGGTCAAACCCACAACCCACAAAACCCACAGGTCAAACCCACAACCCACAACAGACCACTGGAACCCACAACATGCCTGGTAGCAGCAACCAGTATTCCAGCTGTTCTTCTCTGGGGTTCTACTTGTTCCAGACAGGTCACTGTAACTTTGCAAACTCCATGACAAACAGAGATACAATTGGTGCAGCCAGACTTCATATTCTGCTGTCATACCCTGGCAAACTGGCAAAGACAAAAGAGGTCTGCTAGGACAAGATAGTTTTTCACCACCACTTGTGTGTGCCTCTTTTAGATTCTACTGTCTTTGAGATTTTGCAATAAAAACATTTACCTGATCACAGTTGTTGCTGTTTTGTTAGATAGGGATCCCTTCTCCCCACCCTAGCTGTCTCTTGCCTCAGGGTGGGGCTCTGCAAGGGAAGGGGTCCCTCTGCTATCAGGGCTCAGGGTCTGTACTGCCCTCATTCTTCTGTTCCAGAGATGAGGCAGGCTCCTCAGGGCTCACAAGGAGTCCATTCACTGCTGCCATGAGGAATGGGGCAGGCAAGGCTGCTAATATGATCTCTGCTGAGACTAGTGAGCAGCAGGTGTCAGCAATGATGCAATGGACATAGTGCATGTAGCTTGACAGATTTCCTTTTGCATCAGCCTGCGTCACATGCAAGCTAAATGATTAGCCCATGAAATGTTCCCTTGATCGGCTCACGTGCTAGTCTGCCAGCGAGATATCCCATTTGTGGTTCCTCCAAACTCATTTCAGCAAGAGCATATATCAGATTTGAATCCAGTCTCTCCCCTGCATGGGACATATGCCAGCATTCTTGGTACAGCCCAGTGTTCTTGGCATAGCCCTGCGACAAGCCCCATGTTCTAGGTGGGTGCTACAGCATGCTAAATACACCATGAGGTGCAACCCTATCAATAGTTTCATGAGCACCTATTGCAGGGCTGCCAGCCTATACAAATAATGGGGTGGCATGCTGACAAAACCATCCATGGGGCAGGGCATGAAAAGAGCCAAACAAGGCACAGCAACAGGGAGCTGCCCCATGACATCAGCACATCACACTCACAACAAAGCTGCTGCTGTATCTTCTACTGCAGGAGCTACTGTGGCACAAGCAGCAATGAGGCAAAAGCAAAAAGCAGCAAAGAATTCCAGCACTCAGAATTCAAGTCCGATGCCACTCACATGAACACACTGACAGAAATACCTTTTTCAGTGCAGCAAACTAAGGGAAGGAAGATAAGCCACCTTGGGAGAGGACAGACATGTAGAACATGCAAGCCTTCCATGGCTGGTCTTTTAAATTTGTAGTTGAAATACTACCGAGTGAGGAATATACACGAAAGGTGTAGTAAGAATAAGGCAGGTCTATAAGAACCATAACATATGTTGCTAGCATGAGCTCTGAAATATGGGCAGTAATCCACTGTTTCAGACAAGTTGTCTGGCCTTTTCCTCTGCTACATATACAGGTGGGCCCCCATATCCGCTGGGGATATGTTCCAGCCTCCTCCGTGGATACTTGAAACCGTGGATAAGAGCGAACACCCCCTCCATGGTTTCCTGAGGGCCCCCCCACCCTGCCTCCTCTTCAGGCAGGCATGCTTGCCCCCCCAGCTCTTATTTTTCTTTCAGCAAGCTTTGTTTCTTCCTTAAAACAAACAGAGAAGCAGCCTCCATTGCAGGCAGGTAGAACGAGACTAAGTCCTAGAGTTTAGACTAAGTTTCTGTTAACCTTGCAGAGCCTCTCTAGTACTTAGTCTCGTTCTACTTGCCTGTAATAAGCGGCCAGAGGCTGCTTCTCCTGTTTCTTTAAGCAAGAAACTAAGCTTACTGGGAAGTAAAAGCCTGGGGGGTTCCCCATGATCCGTGGATAACTGAAACCGTGGATAGCGAATCAATGGATATGGGGGCCCACCTGTATTGATTACAGCTCGCCTTTCCCCTTTGTTGTTAGCCACATGGGCACCTTATACAATCACTAAAATCATAAAAATACAATAAAATCAATATACAGAGGTGTCGGGCGCAGTGGGCCCCAGGGTTGCTGGGTGCCACGCAGCATGCACGCACGCACGTTTGTGTGTGTGTGTCCATGGAGTCGTCGCTGTCGGGTTGCCCCCTCCGCCACCGCAATTTGGCGGCGGTGCACAGAAAATGACATCACACCCCCAGGAGGCGGGGCTTGTAGCGTCACACGGGGGTGACCCCCACGGGAGGTGTATGAACACCACTGTCAATATAAACTCCTTAAAGCCACATATCAGAGCCAAGTACCCAAAACAAGGAGAATCAAGTGAACAGAAAAAATAGACACGAGTCTGCTGTTTTCTTTTGATGTTAGTTACATGCTGCTTTGCTCAGTTATCAGCTTCGCAGTCTCTCTGCCCCCTTTCTTGAAAAAGTCCGAAGAAATTGGACAAAATGTCACCTTTGAAACCAATGTTTACTGTTTTAATGTGATCTTTAACAATAAAGGCTTCTTCCCTCCTAAGCATGGCTACTAGTCCTGTTACTCCTCAGTCGATCTCTGAACAGAACACACTAAAGCAAAATGGCAAAAACAAAACAAAAAGGTCTTTCTCCCCCCCCCCCCCGGCCAGAAGCAGAAAAGGAGAGTGAAGTTCGTAATCCCAGAGGGAGAAAGTTCCATAGCTGTGGTACCACTATGAAGAAGGCCCTACACCTCACTGTTGCCAAGTGAACCTTGGCTAACAGCAATACATGTAGAAGGGACCCCCAGATAACCCTGGAAGATCAGCCATCTCATATTGGGGGGGAGGAGTTCTCTTAGATGATCTTCAAAGCCTTTTATGGCTCAAGGCCAGGGTAACACCAGCACCTTGAATTACACCCAGAAATGAACTGGCAGCCAGCACAGTTGCAGGAGCAGCAATCTAACAGAATTGAGCTGTTAAGCCCACATGACCACACAAGCCATTGCATTCTGAACCTACCACAGTTTCCAGGCAGTCTTCAAGTGAAGCCCCACATAGAGTGCATTACAGTAACTGGGCACCAATGTCAACAATGTATGGAGCACTGTGGTCAATACATGGAGCACTGTGGAGTCAGTCAGACTGTGGTCAAGTCTGACCGACTCCAGTAAGGTTACAGTTGGCACACCAACGTAAGTTGGGCAACTCCCCCCCCCCCCAGTCATCACCAACACCCGACTATCCAAGAGCAGCAAAGAATCCAGAAGGATCTCCTAACTGTGAAAGTGCTCCTGTAGAGGAAGTCCTAAATCCCATTTAGGACAGCTTGATAATCCAATACCTACACTGCAGGTCTTGGGACCAAGAGGACCTCTGTTTCGTCCAGATTTAGCCATGTTTGTTAGCACTCATCCAGTCCACCACCACATGCAAGAAAAAGGAAATGCAACTTCTACTCCATTTCCATGACCTAAATTTCCTTCTAATAGCAGAGAAAGGAGGGAGAACAGGCTGGCAGAGTACCTTATCGAATGTACCGTATTCAATTGGAGCAAGAGAAATAACATTATGGAGGCTGCTGGGAGTGCTATGAGTAAATAGACAGCAGGAAGGTGTGTAGGTAGGCTGGAGTACCTGCTACTTGGCTTCTTGCCCAGGGGCCAATGTTATTCTCTTGTGACAACCAGGCAAATAGCAACCTGCCAATCTGAAGCACTGTAGGTATTTACACTGCAAACCCAGCAAAATATTTAGTTCATATAGTATATAGCCAGAACATCTACATATGCTGTACTGGCATCGTCAAAACCACAGCTCCACTTTCACTCTATAAGTTAATTAAGATTTCTTAAAGTGGAAATGAAGAAAGTGGGTGAAAGCGATATGAATTTAAGCATCAAATATTTCAATCTATCCAATGTTAAAAAAAGAAAAGCCATCTGACAAAGCAAGGAGGACTTTAACTTTGTAATAAAATCAGAACTGTTGGCAAGTATGTATGCTACTGACCAGAAACATATATTGTAGACCCTGGCCATGTAGAATGTCATGACAAACTGTTAAGCACAGGCCCTAAAAGTTTCAATGCAAGTTTCTTGCAACTAGAAAGTAGAACTCCTAATCATGACTCAAGCATAATACACTTAGCTTTGAGCCCAAGCACAATGCAGATCATGTTCATTCTAGAACAGGGGTTCTCAAAGTGGTGGGTCATGACCCACCACATCAAGCAGCTGGTGCTGCCCCTTTAAGGGGCACTGTGATCTCCGATGGCAGCAGCGCAATCCCAGGATCGCTGTCATCACCCTGCCCTCACAAGCACTCAGTTCCCTGCTACTCACAGGGAGAACTTTGAGAAACGCTAGAACATTTTAAAAAAATACTGAGAAGCCTATCTGCTTTTATCATCAAAATAAGGTATAGGAGCAACCATTTAAGTTCAATATTGCACAGAGTACAAGGTTTTTGCACCATTCATTAACAGGAGCAAGCACTAAACAGTTAAATCTCTACTTATGTGCAATCTTCTACTTACTACTGCCAAGAATGCAAGTGATCACCCACCAATAACGTTTCTTGAAGGTACAGGACAGTCAGCTCTTTGCACAGTGTAAGATTAATCCAGTCTCTAGTCTTTTAGGTTGCTATTCACTTAAGAAAAAGTCCAGATCCAATCTAAGGTATGTCTCTATAAAAATTTCTCTGAAACAGGAGCCCTACCACTTTCCAAAAGCTCATACATGAAATATCTGACAACCAAAATCCTAGCATAGGTAGCTTATGCAGGCATCAACAGCAGCCAGTATAGTTCAAGAATGATTCTGAAAGGGGTGAACTGTCAAGTCACAAGAGTACAAGTTGATGCCTTGAAACAAGCAAACTAGGAGTAAAAATTTAATACAGCAACACACAAGTATTAGTTGAAACAAGTAGCACAATACCAAGACCCTCCCCTTCTGAACTAAAAGGAAGAAAAAAAGTGGTGCAGAGGCCTCAGAAGTCTCCAGTGCAGGGTTGAGGCACAATAGGTACTGTAATCAACATATAGCAGACTAAAGATCTTTATCTGAGCTGAGGAGCTTGCCTTGGAAAGACAGCAGTACTGGAAAAGTAGCATGCAGACACACAAGTAGAAAGATTAGATCTCTCTGACTCTAACATCTGGCTGCATCATGGCAAGTATACAGAACAATTATCACTTCTATCTGGATACAGAAAAGCACTGAACAATTTCAGCCAAACAGTGGCCTGGGGACTACCATATAATCAGAGAGCAGATCATCCTCCATGAATCTGAAAAAAATCTGATATTTTTTCAGAAAAATCAGAAAAAAAAAATCTCAATGACACTGCAAGACTAACTGCTGACCTTGCAAGTTCTAGGTTACACGTAAAGACACATTTTGAAACAGGGTTAAGCAGCAAAATCAACACACTGTCTATATATCAATTATTAAAAGGAGGAGGCGAGTTCTCCACAGGCATTAAAAACTCTGCAACAGGAAAGTTCAGTTCACGTTGGTCAAAACCAAGTCACCTTGGTCCAAGTCAAAACAAAAGTCAAAACAAAGCTATGGGCTTTCAGAAGGTTTATCTCCTACCACACAACTGACTTCCGAAGCATAGACTTCAAAGTTCCCTTCATAAAGTTACTAAGTACTTCTATAAAATTAGATACTAATCAGGAAGAAGGCTCATATCATTGAAGCAATTTATTTGATATATTCCTTCTCCAAAAACACCTGCTATCATTTTTCTGCAGTGGCTAGAACCCTTGGCTTAATGCCACTTCTCTAGTGCCCTTTACAGTACTCTAAAGATCAACTGCTCAAAGATTACTGCTACACTTTTTTTTGTCCTGGAACAGCTTCAAAAGGAGAGGGGAAATCTCAAAAGGATAATAAAAAGGGGGGAGGGGAATTATTGATACAAGTGAATTTTGACAAAATCTTTTTCAGGGCATTGCAGACAAAAGGAAGATTATAAAAACCTAAAGGTAATTATTAGTATTTGCCATACCCCTAAAGATTCTTTATCAAACAACATACAAATAAATCTGTATTGCAGAGTATTAGTTTAAGGTTTTTGTTGGTTGTGTGTATTCTACTTCTCCTTTCGTTTTGCTCCTAAAGTTGCATCAACAATCCAAACCAATCTCTTGTTTATATGAAACCGAGCAAGAGTTACTGTAAGAGTTACAGTATATACAGTATTAGATATGTATCATATGTATAGGTCACCAAGAGTTTCTGCAAAATACAAAAGGTATGCTCTTCATCCAATCAGTAGAGGTGTTTGAAAATGGTGATAACCAAACAAAAGCACATAACACCGCTTTCTGCTAAAAAATCTGTGAAAAAATAACAAAATAAAACAAAACCATGTATTTGTGTCATTCTACATCTGCTGGCACTGTACAACCTTTACCACATACCTAGTACACCTTTAAAGCATTTACAATTGATAAAAATGGGAAAATTTGGAACACATAACACCGCTTTCTGCTACTCCATTTTAGTTAAACACCAAAATCTATGAAAAAACAAAACCATTTTGAAACACCTCTACCAATCAGGCATAAGTCTCTAATCTTTAAAAAAAAAAAGAGGGTGGTGGTGGTTTTAAAGAGAGAGTATTTGTGGAACATGGGTCCCAATGTTCACAAACTTCACACTTTTTAGAAAGAGAACCTACTGGAGCAAGGTGCAATCTGAGGGGAGTTCAAGGAAGCCAAAAGAAGCGTGTTGGACTGGAGAAGAACTATTTAAAACAAATCAGGTCCAACCTTGATTACCAATATCACTGCTCTTGCCTTTTGGGGAACCAGCTCACTACTGTTCCATTTCCATCTCCAGCGGAAAACAAAGCGGTTAAAAACAGCAGCTTTACCTCACTATCCAGTGTTTTGGGGATGAGCGGCGCCAAAGAAGCAGAAGGTTCAGTAGCAACCGCCGTGCCCGGCCACAAAGCGGCGAGAGAGCCAGGCCCAGAGATGGCAGGTCCCGAGCCGGGTGGAGCAGCCAACAGGGCCGGCCAGTGAGTTGGCAGCCCGGCTGGGAGGGGACGAGACGGCAGGGAGGGAAGGACGGAAAAAAGGGAAGGATATAAAGTCTCCAACGGGAGGTCCCGAGAGCCCCCAAAACGAAGACACCCACCCAAGTGACTTAAGGGATACCAGGGAAGTGGTAGAAAACTTCTACGTCTTTTTGGCTGTGAACTGGAGGCTAAAATAAGGCGCAAGAAGACAGGCAGCATATACAGGACTTCTTCGAGCTAAGGCCAAGCGTTGAGAGAAATATCGGGCATGTGGCTATTCACTGACCTATGAGGGTTACTGACCATTTAAGGGGGGTAGAACGAGGGAGGAGAAATGGGGAAGAAAACAAGCGGAGAGCCGGGGGGCAAAGTGGGCATTTAAACACCGGGGAAGACCAGGGCGAAAGTGGTTCAGAGACTTATGAGGGGCGATACAGCGACACGGGGCGGGGGAGAAGAGCGACCATCAACGATCGTGAAAGGGGCTGCTCGGCGGGCGGCGAGATTCCTGTTACATGCCCATGGCCGGGCGGCCAAATAATCGTGCCCGGGAGGGAGGCGTCCAGCCCCGCTCTTTCCTCACCTTCTTTCTCGGCCCGGGCCGCGTTCAGAATCAGGACGATCAGCAGCCGCAACGCCGTTCCGAGCCAGGGGGCCGCCGCTGCTGCCGGAGTCTCGGCGGCAGGAAGGGAAGACAGAGAAGAGCGAGAAGCCGCTTCCCGCTTCAGCACCGCTGCTGTTGCCGTCGCCGCCATCGCGCTGCTGCTTCCTCAGCTACTGAGAATTCCGTATCCGTCTGAGGGGGGCCTTGACTTGGCCCGACGGGTGCGCGAGGCGATTCTCGCCGCGTCTCTCTCTCGCTCTCTCTAGGGCGCGTGCGAGAGGCCGCGGCAGTGGCGCGAGCCCTCGGCGCGCGCACATCACACACATACAAGCCCTCCCTCACGCACAGACATGGGGGCGTATCCCGGCTCCGCTCACACCTCCAGGGCAGGGTTGAGAAAGTTGTAGAGTATAGAACTTCCGCCATCTTTTGTAAGGGCATGGAAATGTCTTTTTTTTTAATACTGAGAGCAACTAAGGAGAAAGGGGCGTGTCCCAGCTTCGCCTACGCAGCGTAGCTATCTTGGGAGCATTGAGTAAAATTCCGCCATCTTTGGTAAGGGTACAATCGGTTCCTGTGTACGGGGAGCCTTTGGTTCTGCTGAAACACGCTTTTCCTCTTGACTCTGGGTCTGAGTTCAGTGACTTGCTTCCCGCCTTATTCGCTAGAAATCTTACAGTTTCCAGAAGATAGACATTCTATCTGCCGCATTGTTTGTTTAGGACAGTGATTTTCTTGTGAGCGACGCTCTAGTTCGTGTGTACTTTGACCTCTATGGTGCTTTCGACTCTGATCGTTCTATTTCTTGTCTTCTCCTTTTTACTCGGGGGGCTTGTATTGCAATGCAGAAGGCTTTCGTATCCTCAGCGGAAGTAGAGACTGAACTGCTTATTTTAAGGTTTTACAGGGTGAGTCAGCAACGTATCGAGTCAAGGCAATGGTTAAATTAATGATTGAGGGATAGCATATTTACTTGAGGGTGAGTCTGACTCAGCAGGACTTCTGAGTAAACATAAATAGGAGACGAACTAGAGCGTTTGCGGGTTTTTTTTTTAGAGTCGTGGCTCCGTAAGACTCGACATATAATATTGTGGCATAAGTGTGTGTGTGCCTCTTATCGGAGAGGGCTGTAGTTCATGAAAGATTATGCAATAATAATAATAATAATAATAATAATAAATTAAAAGCACCACAAGCACTGTTTGGGGGCAAAATTCTCTTTTCTTAGTATTTGGGAGATTGCACTATGGAAGAGTGGAGTGAAGGCAAATTTAAGAAGAAATAGAGCAGAAGGAAATCCCCGCTCGGCCACGAAGCTTCCTGGGTGACCTTGGGCCAGTCACTATCTCTCAGCCCCACCTACCTCACAGGGTTGTTGTGAGGACAAAAAGGGGGGAGGAAATATGTACACCACTCGGAGCTCCTTGGAGGAAGGGTGGTATAAAAATGTGAAAAATAAAACAGGTAAATAAATAAATATTACTGTTACCCAGTAGTATCAGACGGTTGCTGGGGGCCCTGGGGCAGAGCCCTGCTCTAGGCCCTCCATGGCATCTCCCACTTTTTTAAGATAATATACGTGAAGCATTTTGGACAGTCAAGGGCACCATACAAAATAATAATAATACAATATAATGCATTGCCTTCATTTCTACTTGAATGAATCTGAAACAGATTACTATCTTGGACACTACAGCTATGATTACAATTACAAAGGGTGGGAGGCCTGATTTGGTTGATATAAATCTCCAGTCTCTGATACCCTTGGCCTGTGATCTAATTAAGCTCACAAATGCTACTCCACTCTAAAGATTCAAGCAACCTGGCTTTCTTTGTGCTGCAGAAATTTTAGGTATTGTTTTCATTTGTTGTTAATAACTTCACCACTCCCTCCTCTCCTGAATGTAACTCTCATTAGGCTGGCTCCTTCTACTAACTCAATTAAGTCCCACAGGACTGACTGGGACCATCATGAGTCGATTCTATTGTAAAACTACCTTTTCTCATTGTCCCTAAGAAATGTAAATCTGTAATAATCACATGGACACCTGTATGCCCTCCTGAGCCTGCAAGTATATTGTAGGCATGTGATGTTCTGCTCTGCACATACAAGTGTGTTCTCTTGTAGCAAAGGGTCAGCATTCCTCTCTTGGGGTCCTGTCCACTGCGCTGCTTAACAATAAACCCGATACTTTTTCCTTGTTCTCCAGTCTTCCTGGTCCTCCATTATTAATTGCTATCTGCTTTATTCGGCTACATTTGGTTCCATAGTCTGGAATTTTAACATCCCGTTAACAGGTGGAAAGGGGAGACTGAATGCGATGCTGAGAATCTTACAAACCAATCCTAAGTATGTCATGAATGAGAAGTCCCTGAGTTCAATGGGACTTGTATCCTACGGTAATTAGGGTTTGTAGCCCTAAAATAATGGGGATGAAAGGGGCATGAAGTTCATATAGTGTAGGTCCCAGCAATAAAAGAGCACCCTGCATTATCAGAGACCAACCCATGTCATCCAGACTTTAACATAACCATCAGTAGAGGACAGATGTGAACCAATGTTCACGTAAGATATGCCTTTAATACAACTTGTATTGTATTATACAATACATTACAATGTATTATACAAGGAGTCATATACAGAAACTATCCAGTCACAGAATAAGATAAGGCTCAGGGGCAGACATGAGTCATTGCTGTGGAGAAGTTTGCCCATCCCAAATCTTGGAGGAAAACGTGTTCTACATTTATAATCTGTGATGTGTTTGCATTAATGTTAGTACTTGAATAATAAAGCTTCTGGGTAATGGCAGTGTGTAATAGTATATTTTGGTTATAGATATGTTTTGCTCTTATTTGCAGAGCATGGACTTGCCATCAAACCTTCCAAGGGCAAACTGCTTTTACCCATTAAAGATGGTGAATTTCTTGTTTAAGTAGCTATATTTTTATTCTTCACAAATATTCATGAAGACACTGACACCCTGATCACTAAAAAAGTAGTCAAACTTGAGGGCCAAATTAGATGTTACATTAAGCTTGTCGTTGGCTTTGATGTGGCTGCTATTTCTTTCAGAAATAGCAGCCACAGGGGCTCCCAGTCTAACAGCACAATCCTGACTAAGGATCTGGCCGGCAGCCCAGGGCTGCCCGCCGGATCCTGTGCATGGGCAGCCTGTCAACTGGCGGGCTGGAGGTCTACTCGGGCAAGGGGACGCTTATCCCCTTCCCCGAGTGTAAACCCGAGCTGGCCCTATTGGCCTCCTCGAATTTCTGACAGCTAAATAGCTGGCGGAAATAGAGGAGGCCATGTAACGGTGTAGCCGGCCCGGTGGGGACGGGGATATGACCAACGCCATCCCCCACTCCCTCCCAGGCTGGCTAGTCCAATGGCCCCCCTCCCTCACCCGGCTGGACCTCCCATGCAGTTGGCAACAGAGCGCTTACCTTCTGCCACTGTCCGCATGGAGATCTGGCGTCAGAGGGAGGGAGGCCGGTGATGGAGGTACCTTTAACCTCTGAGTTCCTCCCCCACCCAGGCAGACTTGCTTTGCCGCTTAGCTAGATAAAAAGCACGAGTCACAGGCTGGTTGTAGTTGCAAAAAGGAAGAAAAGTTTACTTACAGTTTTAGCTCATATTTACACAGCATCTGATTTGGATCAGAGGTTGCTCTAACTTAAAGGATGAAGCCCCCCTTAGAGCTGGGGTCTTCCTGCATGAGGTCTGCTGTAAGATGGCTGCTGGAGCAGCGTTGGCATCATCCTACCTCGTGGGCATCAGGAGAGGTGACTGAGTGAGAAGGGAGAAGAAGCAGGAAACTGGGTCTGGGGCCACGCCCCTTCCTTAAGACAATGAGGGGTCAAAGACAAGAGGGTCTACCTAGGTACTTAGGTGATCAAACAACACACACACACACACACACCCTCCAGTGTCCAGCATACGGACGTTGCCCACTTTTCCAACAGCTGGCCATGCGCCGGCCTCCTTTACTCCCAAGTCATCGCGAACTTGCTTTGCGGCACGTTTGCGACGTCTTCCGGCGACGGAATGCTTGTTCCATCGCTGGACTTTTTTACAGGATTGCACCCAAAGTCAGGACCACCCTGAAGATATAGGGTTTAAGCTCCCCCCTCCCATGATCCCATTCTGAGTTGGGTCTCCTGTGGCTGCTGTTTCGGAAAGCTATGAATACCATTGAGGGGTTTAACACAACATCTCGTTCATTGAAATCCAGGCAACACATTAGTCAATAAAACAAATTCTATTAATTTCAATGGTATGATTCACTTTAAGTGGATCCAGATCCTAGTGTTGCAGCCCAATCCTATCTAAATCGCTGTGTGGCGATGCAGTGGCTACCGCTGTATCCTGCAGGGGATTTTTGGCTGCTGGAGGTCTCCTCAGGGTAAGGGGACACTTGTTCCCTTGCCCCAGGGTAAGCCCCTTCAACTGCTATGAGTCAACGTGGACCTGCACCAGCTTAATCACTGGCGCAAGTTTGCGTTGACCCAGGAAGGCAGATCATGCCCAGGAAGTGGGTTGAGATTCAACATGCGCTGCTACTGCCGTTCCTGCCCCCCTCTCGGGCCTGATTGCCCTCCTCCCCGCCCCATCACCGAAAAACTGCTATTTACACTGGCCGGGAGGGGATAGAACTGGTCTGTTGGTCTATTCTCCTCTGAAGTACCTCAGAATAAAGAGTAGGCAGAATAGTTGCACGTTTTCCTGATTTTTTTTTTTAACCTTGACTGGCATTCTTTGAGTACACATTTATGCTTTTTGGTCTTCCTCTCATCTCCTTCATTTCAATTCTTGTTGACTTGTGTGGGAAACCTGCTAGTGGCTGACTAAGCACATTGGCCCAAGTTTCTGAGGTTCCATTCTGAACTCCATCCTGGAGCTCATAAGCGGCTGGTTCCTACAGGCTGCTGCTATGACTCATCCTCCTCAATTGGCCTTAATGCCCAGGAGCACCCTCTGACCTGAAGTTGACCTCTCCCTGGAGGAAACCATCCAAGCCTCTCAACTCAGACCAGGCACTTTCCTAAAGGTCATTATCTATCCCTTTGAGATTCAAAGCTTTTTCAAACTGCTCTACAACAGGGGTGTCAAACTTGTTTCATACAGCCAGCTTAGGCAAATAGCACTCATCTTCATTGCGCCTGCTGAGGGCCAGAAGTGACATAATTAAGCAGGAATTGACATCATTAAGCAGACCATGGCCAGTGTAGTGGTTTGGGAGTCGGACTTAGACCTGGAAGATCCAGGTTCAAATCCCCGCTCAGCCACGAATCTTCCTGGGTGATCTTGGGCCAGTCACTATTTCTCAGCCCCACCTACCTCACACGGTTGTTGTGAGGACAAAAAGGAGGGGAGGAAATATGTACACTAGGCTCTCCTAGTAGCTACCTCCTCGGCCCTGCAGCATCTCCCTCACCGCTCTTGGTCTACCCATTTGCCCATTTGCCAAGGGCTGCCCATTTGCCCTCAGAAAAGTACTGCACATGCGTGAAAAACGTAAAACTTTACGTTTTGAGCCATCGGGCCTTCAGAAGGCCCTGGAGCGCCGGCGGGGTCGGACGCTCCAAGGCTGGCTCCCCAGCCTCGGAGCCTCCAGACTCCAGAGGCTCCGAGGCCCGGGGAGCCGGCCTCGGAGCGTCTGGTGTCCGGATGGTGACGCGCGGGTGACGCTCACCCCTTTGCACGTGTCATGCACGCGTCACCCCCTGGTGATCACCCCCCCGCCACGCTCCAACGACACCAGTGCCTTGGGCCAGTCACTATCTCTCAGCCCCACCTACCTCAGAGGGTTGTTGTGAGGACAAAAAGGAGGGGAGGAAATATGTACACCACTCGGAGCTCCTTGGAGGAAGGGCGGTATAAAAATGTGAAAAATAAATAAATAATATACAAGCCAGAAGCTGAAAAACGGGCCAGTGAGTTCAAATCTTTATGCGAAATTCTGCCTCATTGCCACTTGGCTCCATCAAGATTGTCAGCAACAATTGTGAACTGATGAGAGAAGCCAACTATCAGTCTGTCATTTGCTTGTTTTTTTTTTAGCCCACTGTGGTGGTCAACAACTTTAATCACTCTATTTTTTTTTATATTTCTTTTGCTATGTAAACCACTTTGTAAACTTTTTTTGTTGAAAAGTGGTGTGTAACTATTTTAATAATAAAATGAATAGTTGTAAAGAGGGCCATATACCACTACATTAATAGCTCTGCACCTATATCTCGCCTTTTTTCCCTTCACCAGACAGCTCTCTCTTGACTTCGTACCCTCTCTCAGTTTCCTCCCCCCTTTTTCCTCCTTCAGCCTCCTTTTGCTCTGTTTCTCTCCCTTCCTTCTCAAGGCTGTAGCCAGGCTGTGGTCAGTGGATGCACTGCCCCACCCAGGATTTGGGGGGAGAAAATTGACTTCTTAATTTGTTTATGGCAGGAAAGCCTCCTTTTCAAGAATGAGAGTTTGTTTAAAGAAAAGGAACAATTGTAGCTAAAAAGAGAAATTAAAAAAAAATATGATAGCCAGTGTGTGTCCCCCCCCCTATGTTGTCCAAACTCCACCCCCTGGATCTACACAGTTCTGTGCACACAAGATTTCCTGTGACTGGGGATGAATGGTTAAAAAGAGGGGGGGGGAAACAGGGACAGAATCCCAGGAGAGGGCTAGAAACACTACACACCTTCAATTATCTGCTCCCCCACCCCCCACCCCACTTGATTCAAGCCAGCCAGGGCTTCAAGCACCCCAGATCTGCACCACTTCTCCTATCAACTTTCACAAAGCCCATTACATAAGCTTATGTTTGTTCTGAAGAAATCACTGATTTCCGATTCCTGTACACTACAGTAATTGAAACCTTGCCTAGAAATGTGGCTGCCCCACCTAACGAAAACAGCTAGCTACATCCCTGCTGCTTTAACTCTACACTCCACTTCATTTCACAGCAATTGCACACAATGCTTTCAATCTTCCAGCAATTAACACCAGCGGAGGAGGAGTTTCAGATAGGGATGAGCCACACAGCCTAGCTGGCTTCTATTCTACTGTGTGCCTCTGAATTCAGAAGTAGTGATGCTGCAGGACATTTCACCATTGGTGGCCTTTGATGGTCTCACAGAGCTGTGGGAAAGGGCTGCAAACAGTGGTCACTGAGAATTCTTTCTAGGAAGCTGAAAATAGACAAGAGGGAGTGACAATGGACTCCATGGGCTTTATGGTGCATGAAGTGTATGTCTACCCTGCCCCTTCCTTCAGCCGTTCTGCCTTGGGGCTCTTCCCTCTGCTTTACACTTCTTCCCAATCAACTTTCACTCTTCATTTCCCTACCTTGATCACACAATTCTTCATCTCCCCCTGGGGCCTGTATGAGTATGAGCCAACCTGATTTTTTTCTTCTCTCAGAGAAAACTGTTCATGAACGTTCTATTGCCAACAGCTACATTCTTTGATCAGTTGGAGTGTTTATTAATGTTCCATGATACCACACCATGTCAGCTGATTGCTGCCAGAGGCTTCATCATCACACAAAATCCCTCGACACATTACAGTATATTATGGGTAGGTAGCCTACTTTTAACTGACATTTCTGGGATTTATTGTTCATCTGACACAGGGTTCTGTGGAATCCTCTCATCTCCAAAGGTGAGCTGCTCAGGAAAAAAAGTGTTTCTGAACCTGTCCTACTTTGTGCATGACTGGTTGTGGTAAGAAACAATCTGTACCATTTTGAATCTGAAAGTATTGTATTACCTTACCTTCATTCAAGTCCACATCAGATATATTGGGTCAGCTCTCTACCTCCAGCACAAAGAGAGAAGCAGCAGCCTCTAGCAATCTTAGTTTAATAACAACAACAAAACACCCTTTTTAGGTCAGAAATACCATATAGCCAGGGTAAAGCACGTTTGCAGAACTCTGGGAGGAAGTGGCACCGAGGCCGGCGCCACTCTCCCCAGCCCAGATCTGGAGGTTCGCCCGCTGGGGAAGGTGAGCTCCCCGCCAGGAGATGGAGGGGTGTGGGGAGGGCAAAACAGGGCGTTCCGGGGAGGGGGTGGGTTTGGTCAGCCTGGCCCAGGCAGGGGGATGGATCGTTGGAGGCCTCCTCCACCTTATCCTATCCCCCTTCCTGGGCCTGGCCACCGTTACATGGGGGCTCTCAAATGTGTGCCAGCAATAGCTGGCGCACATTCAAGTAGACCCATCAGGGCAGCTGGGGCCCTTCTCCTGAGAAGAGCTCCTGCCAGGCTGGTGCTGGGTCCTATCTGGATAGCCTGGCTAGACAGGATTGCGCTGTCAGGCTGCAGTCCTATACTACACAGTTACATGGGATTTATTTCAGAGTATAATGCATAGAATTGCACTATAAAGTCACAGATCATGCCTAGATTTTAATTTTGGCTTGTTAAAGCTGCTTTAATTGTATTTTGTTTTTAACCCATATTTATGAATTGGGTTTTATTCATCTTTGCAAGCTATTGTGAAATCTTTTTTGCTGAGGTGGGAAAAAATCCCCTTAAATACAGAAGTAAACAAACTACAATTCTGAAATATTTTGTTACCTTTGGCATTTCTTTATTACAGTTTGATCAATTACCCACTGGCCAGTCACACTGTAGAAATTCAGCATAACATTTTCAGCACTTGATATCATGTATGTTCCTCAAACTATTATCATAGTATTCACCTCAGTTTACACTGGGATTATGGTAATACTCTTGTCAGAGTAAATTTCATCCCATGATGATCATTTAAATGTTACATGTCTATTGGTAAGAGATAGAGGACACTTTTTCTGTCTGATCACTGTTCTCCTTTTTTCTGTCTGAGAAAAAACCTATACACAATACTTAAGCTGTTGATTGACAGCCAAAGAAAGTAATTCTTCATGCAATGCATAATTAATGTATGGAATTTGCTTCCACAGTATATGGTGGTGGTCATTAGATTGCATGGCTTGAAAAGAGGATTAGGCAAATTCATGGAGGAGGGCAGGTCTTTCATGGACTCTTATTCGGGATGGCTATAATGTTTTTGAACAGCTACAGCTTACTTCCGTAACAATTCAGTTTTATATTGCACAACAACAGTAATCTGATGTCACCATGCTCACACACTAGTCTGCTATATTCACATTCATAATGGCTGAAAGAGAGATTTTTAAAGATCAAGTGCAAAAAAAGTGATAGTGACAAAGATTAACAGTGCAATCTATGCATGTCTGCTTAGAAGTAAATCCCACTGAGTTCAATGGGATTTACTCCTAGGTAAGAGCATAGAGAATTGAAGTTTATTATCAACCTTGAGTTAACATGAAAAAATCCACCTTTTGGTCACTCCCTGTAAGTTTGGGCCTTTAGAAGGGATTGGGAGTAATTTAAAGGGAAGTGATCTTGGGAAAAAAATCATCCTTTCAGGGGTTCCCAAACGTTCAGCTGCTAGGGCCACATTACTCGCTCTTGCTCTTTTGGTGGGCCAGAGCTGGGTCAGTTATAGAAAACATTTTTGCATATAACTCTAAGAATATTCAAAATGGGAGAAAAATATTTCTCTGGCTTAGTGAGCCAGTCAAAATGAATTGGTGGTGGGCTGGACGTGATTTGCAGGCTGTAGTTTGGGGATCCCTGCTATATAAAATAATAATAATGCCAGTATTTATATACCAACTTTCTTGGTCATTGGATTTCTCCTCCTACTTTTTTAATCCAAGGCAGTTTACATGGGCAGGCTTTCCCAAACCCCCTAACAGGGATTTTTACAGCTATATAAATGTTCAATCTTGCATTTCCAGATGGTTTCCTTCACAGCCTGGCCTCTCACTGGCTTTTGCCTCCCACGCTCAGCTGATGGCACTCTGCCTCCCACGCAGTGTGCAGCTGGCAGCTTTATCTCTCCTCCCAGAGGGTTCTCAGCTTTTCTGTCAGTGGCATGTCTCGAACTGCCGTTCACAGATCTTCAGGCTTACGAGGCGACAACTCTACCAACTGAGCCAGAACTCCTGCCCAACCTCACCACCCAACCTCACCACCCTCTTGCCAAAACCTCACCACCCTTTAAGTACCCTGCCATGGTCGCAGTAATTGTAGCTACCTTTTTTAGGTTGATGAAATAGGGTAAAGTTGATAAATGATCTTTAAAAAATTCACCCTAAGCCAGGAGAAACAATCCAGTGGAAGAGCATATGCTTCCTATGAAGGAGATCCCAGTTTCAATCCCTTGCTTCTTCAGGTAGGGCAACAAACAATTCCTGTCTGAAACTTTAGAGAGCCACTGGCAGTCGCTTCTGACAATACTGAGCTAGATGGACCAATGATCAAGAGTCCTGTATGTTCCTATGAGTCAGGTGGGTTGAGTGTGAAGCACTACCACTTGGGGGGGACGGACACCAGTGCCCCTTGTCTCTTTCCCTTTGATGTCAGTTCAGTTTAACCCACCCACTACAAAACTTAGCACACTTCACATATGAATGTGCTTTTCTGTCTCAAGTTTGAAAAATTTGGTTTCCTGCAGTTCTTGGCCAACTTTAAAATGTTTGCAGCTTAAAATGAAAACTCTTACAGTTTCTTGTTTCCTCTAGCTATTGACTAAATAACCTTTGATGCAGAATGAAACCTTAAATTTATGAAGGATCCTCATTCATTGTCTCCCCCTCCCCCACAAAAGAAGTGGATAGAAGCAAGCCTGGGTTTGGGCAAAATATCTTAACAAAAGGTGGGGGGGAGAGGCTTTGATAACAAAGGACAGGACAATGGCCAGGATAAGTGAGACATTTGTTTTGTTCAAAATAATCAGGGAAGGATTAGTACCTCTTTAATGAGGTACAAACATTTGGGCAATAAAAAGTGGGAAGTGGTGTAATGGAATAATCAGTGACAGGGCAGACAAGGAAGCTCTCATATGATCAGACTCATTTCAGACTCATCTCTAACACAAGCCTGCCATAGATCTCTCTTCCGCCACTGGTTTTTTTTTAATTTAATCAACTTAAAAAATTCTAAACAAAGAAGACAACAAACAAAACGATGGTGATCGAGCTATTGGACTCATGCAATTATCAGTCACCTTCATTTAACTGAAAGGCAGGATATACAATATTTTAAAATTAAAAAGTAGTATTTTAGATCACCACCCAGCCATGCATTCCCCAGGGCCAGCACTCAGTGGAGTTGGTGGAAGAATAGTAGAAGCCCCTCCCATCCACCATGCCGATATCTTTTAATATGAATTGGACACTGCATGAATGCCTGATTGGGTGGAAGCCTAGCTTGTGCAACCACTTTGGTCCTATTTTTTGAGAGGGAAAGGAACTGCAAATCAAGCCTTTGTGAAATCAAATGATCTGATGGAATGCCCAATTCACACTTTGTTATCTGCATGATGGAGGGGAAGGACTCAGGCTGTTCCTCAACTACACCGATCAAGGACCAGGCAGCTTTTGGTACAGTTCGGATTGGGACCATGTATATAACCCAATCCACCAGCTGAAAACCAATGATGGCCAACTTCTTCAGGTTGGAGGGCCAGATTCTCCCCTGCAAAGCTGTGTGTGTGTGGGGGGGAGGGTTGTATGTGTCAGATGCTGAGGTATTTTCTCATTTAGCACTGAGGAATTAGTTAGCATTATTCTCATTTAGCATTGGGAATTAAGAATTCTCATTTAGCATTGGGAATTCAGACTGGGAGCGATGGAATCTTCTGAGAGTCACCACTAAGAATGACTTATTTGCTAGAAACCACCTTTTGTTTGGTGGGTGGTGTTTGAAAGAGTGGCCCCTGGAACAAATTGAAGGTACTTCTTAAACATTCCTAGTGATGGAATGCAACACAATACAGTACATGTGGTTATTGAAATGATGTTGTGCAGAATCAATTCCCCTCTGCTGTTGCTTACTCTTTTGGCTTCCTTCCAGTGCCTTCCCCGTGATGCAATGCACGGAGAGGTGGAAATGGAAAGCTCTACAACTGTGGCATCACTGCCTGTGATGCTATTGTTAAAAGGCACACAGTTGTTTTTAATGACAATTGAGTTTTAGTCACAAGAGAGGTGCATATGATGTACTGTCCTTTAAATGATTAGAATTGGGTCTAAATCCCCATTCAGGCATAGACTCACCTGGGCAAGTCACTCTCCTCTGTATAATGGATGATTGCCCCACCTTGTATGGTTCGTGTGATGATGAATAAGATTTGAAATCACTTTGCCTGAAACTATCCTTAAGACTGTCAACAGCTTTGCTATGGAAAATATAGCTGTCAACAGCTTTGCTACAAGAGAAAAATATAAAAGCAAGTCCAGTAACCAATTGTAGATCTCATAGTCTGACCAAGCCCTATGAATCACACCATGTTGCTCTGGGCAAAATCTCTAGTGGAAGAATGTAGGGCTGGTGCAATCTCTTTTTAAGAATGCTGATGTGGCACTTTTCAATTCGCTCCTTTGCTCTGCTTACGTTTGGGTAGGAGATGTGATTCACTGCAAACAGTAATATGAACTCTGATGCTTCAGACTGCCCCTGAGGACTTTTGAAAGCAAGGATTTTAAAACCACCTCTTCCTTCTGTCACACTAGGCTTTTCCACACAGAACTTTACTCACCCATCTTTTTATTAGTTAGTTCTTGAAATGGCAATATAATTGTCAAAGATCAATTGACACAAAGATAATTTCACTCTCATCATAAAGATTCCACTTTCAATCTCCTCTGATTAGGCTTACCAGATCTCCAACCGTGACAGAGTGCTAGACCTTTGGAGAAGGAATGTGGGCAGGTGTAGCTTGTTAAACCTTAGAGCACAATCCTAGGCATGTCTATTCAGAAGCAAGCCCCGTGGATGCCTAGGATTGTGCTCTAAGGTTTATCAAGCTACACCTGCCCACATTCCTTCTCCTAAAGGTCTAGCACTCTGTCCCGGTTGGAGATCTGGTAAGCCTACCTCTGATCCCCACTTTGTTCAACACATGCATTTTGTTCCCCTGTAAAACCTTTTTGACTAAAATGGCTTTATAAAAGACATGCAGCGTTCCATAAAGGCTAAACAATCATACTGCAGGAATCAAGTGGTATAATCTCTGGACTCCGAGCTGTCTACTACTGCTCCAAGGGACTAAGAGTTGCATTCATGTATTCTTTCAGTTTTGGATCCTTCCCACTTGTTCTGCCATTTTACTGGTTTCATAATGCTGACTAGGGATATTTGGCCAGTTATGTCTTAACTATAATAAGCTGAATATGACACCGCTGATGGTAACGCAAGACACTCCTTGGGAAGAAGCAGCTCCACTTCCATGATGCTACCAATCTTATGGTTAACCCAGTTATAGACCTGAGGTCAAATTCTAAGCCTGAAGAAACCACATCAAAAATCGGTATACACAATGAGTGAATAAAGGAGTGCAAAAGCTGAACTTGAGCCCTGCTAAGCACGGCTGCAAGGTAATTGGACTGGACAGAGGCATTTATGCTATTATAGTGACTGAAATTGGAAACCTGTTGTATACAAAGTAGCTGGTGGTCATAGCACTGATGTTGCTGTGGTAACAAAAATACTGCAGGGGGTTGTCAGACATTATGTTTACCCAGGTTGGTATCCAACACCTTTTGAAAGGCGTTAACAGAATCATGCTATTCTTTCTAATGAGCCCACTGAAAATATCTCTGCTGCAGCAACTGCTATCACATTGTGCCATGATGTGCCACAATAAATACCCATCCCTTGTATTGTTCACTGGAATTCTGGCTCTCAGACAGTATCTCAAAACTAAGTTAAAATGCAAGACAGAAATCTGAAAAACACTTTTGACTGACCCACCTGCCTTCTGATGTTTGTTAAACCTCTGAAAAGGAGAATTAAAGTAAGCTACTGTATTATGTAATGAACCAAGGAATCTTGTAGTGATGAAGCTTCTAATCTAGAGCAATTGGCTGAAGTGGTGTGATGTTACAGAATATTCACAAACATTCCACTGGCTCAGGGCAGAAATCTGGGGGCAATGAGGGTCATGAATGCAACACATAGGAAGGGGGATGTTTCCTTTCAAGGCTACCCCATGCACCAGAGTCCTGATCCTTGTCCCGCAACTGCTATTTCTTTTAAAAAACAAGCAAACCTGCACAGCCAAACTACTCATTTCACATAATGTGCTGTTTGGTCCTCAGCTTCTTCTGCATTCTTAATTTCCCTTCTCACCGCAATGACTTCTCTAATTTCTACTTTCTCCTAACTTCTGTTATTCAATCTTATAATCTACACATCATGTGCCATTATCTTCACTTTTCACTTCTACCCACACCTTCTTAGAAAGCGCAGTGGTGATTGGTTAAGCACAAGTGCAGTCCGATACACGAGAGAAGAGAGAGAGGGGCAGGAAGGAGAAAAAACTAACAAAACAATTTGTGCTGGGAATAGAATTCATCTTGCTAACTTTTGTGAGAAGGAGAAATGGATCCAAGAGAAATCGGAGACTCAAGTGAGTTCCAATTGACTGACAACCCCTTTCATCCCACCCTCTCATCCGATTGGTGGCTACAGTAGCTCCGCATCCCCGCCCCCTCAAAATCATGGGCAACAAACTATTCTGCTCACGCTGGAACTCGGGAGAGTGCAGCTCTCCCGTGTTCAGCTGCTCTCTCTCGAAATGGTGACCACACAGCTCGGCATAGCCCCGCACGCGTCTGGGACGCGCCAGAGCTCATGCAGTGTGGGTCGGGCTTTAACCCAGTGGACTCTCAATTTATACCTGGTAAATAATTATAAAGCTTGAAAATGTCTTCTTTACCTTTTATATGAATTGTGATGCAAAAAGGGGTTCAGTCAACCTATTTCCAAGAGCCGCATATTATACATCAAAAAGAGCCACATGTGGCTCATGAGCCAAAGTTTGGCCACCCCTGATACACCATACAGTGAGCTGGGTATAGATTTGACCAACATAATCCAAATTGCAGACCAGAGCAACCACAATGGTTTGATTGCAGTCTTCTGCATGGCTGCACAATTGGTGCTAGCCCTTGGCAATACTATGAAGCATCATTCCTGCTTATCAAGCTACAAAAGTATTTTGTAACACATCCTTCTGTTGCATCAGAACAAGAGCAGCTGATGTACTCTTATATTAAGTTAAAATGAGGCAATCTCCATACCAGAGATTGCCAAAACAGGACATTCCTTAAAATGCATGATGCCTGGGGACTCTCCTTCCAATCATGCTTCCAAACAGTATTGTCACTAGGGGGCGCGTCACCCTGGAGCAGGGGCGTGCACGTCACCCCTGCCCTAGGGTGACGCTTCTCACCAGTAGTAGTAAATCCCTGAATATAGTTGAGTCAATTAGGTTTTCTTTAAAGTGATAAATGGCAATAGATAGTGCCAGTAAAATAAAATAGAGAAATAATTTGATCTTTTTAAACTTAATTTGAGATTATTTCTGTTTCTAGACCTTGATCTTGTCACAAAATAAATAAATGGAATTCTGCCCAATCTATTTCCAGGCAAAAAACATTTAATTAAATTTTGGAGGACCAAATCAAAAGGATGCCAAGGCTGCTGTACAGGTGGGAGGGGGCAGGGATATCGGCGGTGAGCTCTGCTGATATCCCCAGCCATCTTCCGGCCTGGGCCGCCCTTACCCTGCCACCCCAGATGTACATCGGCTCGAGAGCCGACGTACATCCGAGGAAGCCCATTGGGGCTGGGTAGTCCTACACCGGGGAAAGGGGACAAACATCCCCTTCTCCCGAGGAGTTCCCAGGCCGTGCTGGAAGTCTTTCTGCCAAAAACAGCCAAGTGCCAATTATAATGAATTATACATCACATCAAATTGGGCAACTGCAGTGTGTCTGAAGAGTTATCCCAGGATGAACGTCTTCATCTAATGTTGGATAAGGGCTAGAAATAATAATTATTAACGTTATTATTATTATTAACAGTATTTATATACCGCTTTTCAACAAAAAGTTCACAAAGCAGTTTACAGACAAAAATGAAATGATTAAATGGCTCCCTGTCCCAAAAGGGCTCACAATCTTAAAGAAAATGCAGAATGCCACCAGCAAACAGTCACCAGAAAAACACTGTGCTCTCACAATCAAGTGGCAGTTCTCTTCTCCAAGAATGATCTATGATGTATTACTGTTGGCCCTTGGATTAGAGATAGAGGTAGGTTAAACAAGAGTTGCTTTTCTCTCATCATTAGTGAAATGTTAATTGCAGTCCCTCATTAAGGTATAGGCTTTGATCCCTCCCCCCTTCTCAGATAGCCCATAAAACCCTCTAAAAGAGAGTGCTCACCTAGTGGAAGGAATCACTTCACTCTTCTGTTTTAGTTCCTAAAAATCCTCTTTGAAACTTGAGACTCTGCTACAGGCAGCCAAGCTAGAGCAGAGTTTTGAAGAATTGCTACCTTAAACTAAGGGTTTACTTGAGTGTGGCGCAGCGGGTTAAACCGCTGAACCATAAGCTGTCGATCGAAAGGTCGGCAGTTCGATTCCCGCGACGGGGTGAGCGCTCGTTGCTTGGCCAGCTCCTGCCAACCTAGCAGTTCCAAAGCATGTCAATGCGAGTAGATAAATAGGTACCGCTTGCGGGAAGGTAAACAGCGCTCCGTGTTCCAGCTGCATGCTACGCGCTGCGGCAAGGAGAGTCATGCCGGCCACATGACCATGGAGGCGTCTTCGGACAACGCTGGCTCTTCGGCTTTGAAATGGGGATGAGCACCACACCCTAGAGTCGGACATAACTGGACTTAATTGTCAGGGGATACCTTTACCTTTTTTTTACTTGAGTGTAAACTTGGTGCTAGACCAGACTGGCGGGCTCGGCCATGGCAGCTGTGTCAGGGAGGCTGCTTCCCCCCCCCCCCCAGGCTGGGACTTTGTAGCCTTTGGTGGAGGCTGGAGCAGTGGGACTGCCTAGGCAACCGCTGTAAGGTACGTCTGGGGTGGGGGTGGGAGGAGGACCTGGACAAAGTCATATTAATTTATCTCAATAAATTAGTTGTTTGGAACCGAGTAGCATCTGAGCCACTTCTTATTCTCCTTTTATTCTTATGGCGGGCAAAAATTGAATAAATACCACTCATAACATAAAATGACATGGGAATTATAAAACACTCCATCACTTCTGTAGCACTTTTCAATGTATACAAGTGTAGCAGAATTTTAAGCAGATGATAATTAATAATGGAGGACCAGGAAGACTGGTGAACAAGGAAAAAGTATGGGTTTATTTGTTACGCAGCGCAGTGGACAGCCCCCCCAGGAGGGGATGCTGACCCTTTGCTACAAGTGAGCTCACTTTTTATATGTTACAGAACTGACCATCACATGCTTACAAGATACATGCAGGCTTGGGAGGGCATGAGATTACAGATTTACATTTCTTAGGGACAATGGGGCAAGTTGGGTGTGACTCAGGATGGTTCCAGCCAGTCTTGTGGGGCTTAACTGAGTTAGCCCAAGGGAGTTCCTGACTCCAGGAGCCTAATGAGTGTGATATCCCCGAGAGGAGGGAGTGGTGAAGCTGTTATGTGAGAGATTCTCCCCAGGCAAATGGGCAAGGATGTGAATAAAACAATACCTAAAAATTCTGCTTCACAAGTTACTAAAAAACATCAAAATGCTAGTTTTCAACTAGGTTCCCCTGCCCCACTGCTTTACATTCAGCTAAATCCTCACAATGGGTGAGGTTCTATTGGAAGTTCTATCAAAGATGCTCCCTTACCGATTAGCTGTGGAATAGATTTAAATGCCACCACACATTATGCTGAGTGGTGACTCGTTTCGCAAACAATGTCACTGTAGTTAAATACTCTCACAGGAAGGAGCTATGCAACAGGAGTTACAACATCCAGTTCTCAGATATTACTTTGAGCACGTGTTTGGACAACAACTTCCCTAACTTCAGAAGGAATGATGTAACCCAGGGTCATATGTAACATGTCCAACACGGAGTCACACTGTGCTTACACGTCAAGCAAAAGGTATATGCAGGGAGCAAATCTGGCACAAATGACTAGAGGTACAGATATCACTGTCCTATCATTCCTTGAAATAATGATTATTAAGTGGCTTGTTTAATGTGAATGCACAGTCCTAGCACATGCACGGGCAATTGCAGCATTATATAATTTTCCATCATTATAGAAGTTCAATTATTTCAAAACAGCCACAGCAGGTTGTGCCGGATGGGATGAGAAGGTTGAAGAAAAAAAAAAAGTCAGGAGTCATTGCTAAGATAATTGGACATATTTGAGGTAATGATAATTATGCATGTGCTTTGTGTTCCTGAGGCATGATATTTGTTTATTATATCATCATGGGATCAGAAGTTGCCGTGCAACTTAAATAAGTTTAACTTTATAACTTACAGTAATCTACATATTTTTCCTTAAAAGACAATTGTGGAAAAGGAAGCTAGATTAGTTACATCATGAACATCATGTTGAAGCTCCATTTTGTTGTACGGAGGCGGGAGGCCCCAGCTGGGTTGACCCTCCTCCACTTACCTTGCTGAGAGTGTCATGGAATTGGTGCCACCGCCGCCACCACCACCACCACCAAAGGATTGCAATCTTATTCACACTTACCAGGAAGTAAGCTCCATTGACTATAATAGGACTTACTTCTGAGTAGACATACATAGGATTGGGGTGAAAAGATACAGGGCTTTTCTAGCTGGTGGGCACCTGCTGGCTGGGATGTTCACCACTGCCCAGAAAAGCACAGAGTCCCCCCCCCCAGGTAGGAGAAGGGCAGGAACCTATACAGGTAAGCAGGGGTCCACACAGCAGGACACCTTGCCAAGGTCACCTTGTAAGGTCCCCTCAAACCTGCTGGAGGTGACCTTGCTTGCTGCTCAAGACCAGCTTTAACAGGGTATCTTACAGGAGGGCTGTATGTATTTCATAATCCCATGATTATACTCCCAAGTGTGGAATTGGGAACAGAACTCTGATGCTCTCAGCTTTCATTTACAAAATGTGAAGAGGGCGTGAAAATGTAGGGACAAAACTAGGTAATGAGAAAGTATTGCATTGGCTTGTATCTTCTTGACTACCAGAAGACTGACACGGGCTATGTGCAAACATAGCAACAGCTGTCTGCTATCTAACCACTTTCTCTTCCTCTTGCGTTTTCAATACTGCTGCAACAGAACGAGATGAGCTTTAATTGGGCATGTGTCAGCATTTGCTTTGATTTTCACTGAGGGTTGAAAGCTCGCAGATCACAGTTTAAGAATCACTATCATCTATATAATTCTATATAGTATCCTGATTTCAAGGAAACATTGAGAGTTGTAATATTAATATTAATATTAATTAATATTAATATTAAATCATGCAGGCAGGAAAAACATTTCCATGCACCAGGGCATGTATCTGAATTCATTCTGTAACAAAGTCTGAAGGGGGAAAGTCAGTATTTCTCCTAGCATAATTGCAAGGTGGCTGCAGCAAACAGGATGTCTTCTCTCTGCTTGGTATCACTTCTCTGACGCTCCTTGCTGGCAGGTTTGAGACTGCAGAGATGGAGTAGCATCCAAAGTAGCTCGTTCCAGAAGAAGAGTAACTCTGGACGCTTCTCTAAAAGTGAAAATTTGGCAGGAGAAGATAGATGAACTGTGTGGATCATCTTGTCCTGGACCTTTGAAATGGGGCAGTGTTGATTCCAGTTTTGGGGGGCTCTGGGGCAAAAGCCCTGCAAGGGCTTTCCTACTGGACACTCCCCCATGCGCATCATGGCCATGGAACCAGCCATTAAATGCACACAAGTCCTACTTCACTGTTGCCATTATAGTTATGGGTGGCAGCGCAACCCACTACTGCCACCTGCCCGTATCCTGCCAGTCTTTACCCATGAAATAGGGTTTCCTCACTGCACAGCTTGGACTCTGCTGAATTCCAGGTGACACTGTTGCTGTGGGTCCAGGTATAGGAATCACCCTGTGAAAACAATGTCGTCCTTCCAAAGCCAAACATACAAGTTATTTACAAGCCAAAAAAAAAAAAAAAAAGCAGAGGATGAAAATTAATGAACTAAAATCAACATCCCAAATCCCAAATGGCTGTGAGCAACTAGTGTCTCACAAAGTGAAGTTATTTGACTGTTTCCCCTCCCTTGCCTACTCATCACCAGTCTTTCTTTCCCATTAACTGAGAGCATATGGTGCTTCCCGGTTATATTAATGGCCATGGAACCTTTATATGCAATGTGTGGGTGCTCTGGGGTGTTAGGGGATTTCTGCCGCACTCCCTAGCCATTACTGCTGAAAAGAAAACCACAGTTCTTCCTCTGGCATCTTTCTATGCTTCAGATCTTTGCAAAGGAGCAATGAATTGGCATGAGGAACAAGGCCCTTTTGCAAGTGGCGTGCAACTTCTACACAATATGAGGTACACCTTTATACATACCTAATCCATTCCTGAAGATGGCCCTTATAGTGAAAATCTGGATAAGAAGTACAATTATTACATTAATTTCAATGGGAAAAATTCTAAATCGTTCCAAAGCGCCTCTAAATCTGAGCCACATTCACTCCAAAAGCCTAATAGCTAGGGGCAAGACAAAAAGGTGATAATGAAATAAACACACACACACACACACACACACACACACACACACACACACACACACACACACGATAGATAGATAGATAGATAGATAGATAGATAGATAGATAGATAGATAGATAGAACTGTAACATGTAATTTGACCCCAAGCAGTTCTTGATGATAAGGGTCTTTCACTGAGTAAAAGGTCTGAGAAAGTGAAAATAGAAGCCACTGAAGAATTCAGACAGGAAATAACTATGTTGGCAATATATTATTTAACAAGATTCGATGAGTAGATGTCAGTTTGACTATCTTAACATTGTGGAAGAAAATATAGAGCACCAGTCCAAGTTTTTTTTACACACACACACACACACACATACACACAGAGAGAGAGAGAGAGAGAGAGAGAGAGAGAGAGAGAGAGAGAGAGAGAGAGAGAGAGAAGATTTAACTATGATTATATTTAGTTTACTCAGTATTCATAGTTCAAATATATAATAGGTTGTGTATTCGGCTTTGTAAATGGAGTGGTATAATATAAATCAAACAAACATCATGACAATGAAATACAGGCAGAGGGAACCATGAAAATCCTAATACACAGAACTGCAGTATCAAAATCTTACATTGTGATGGATTACCCAAAACACTCTTTGAGTTGTGATGTGCTGGCAATCTAACGGTAGGGAGAATGAGCCATCAGAACTACTTGCAAAAATTATTGTGCTGCAGGAAAAATAATACTAATGCAATATATTTGAATATATGGATGCAATGAATAGAATTCTCAATAATTATATGCAATTTTTATGACTATAACACTGAACATATGTAACTTATGTAGATGTTTCTGTGTGTAATGAGAGCTCCTTGCAAGACTCACTAAATACAAAAATCTTGTGCGTGTGTATAGTTTATTTTTTTAATGAACATTTTCTTGGCTTGAGGCCTAGAACATTTGGCATGAATTTCTGTATTAAAAATGCAGTTCTGCTCTGGAAGTATTTTGTAGAGAACTATATTTACCCTGTCTCATTTGTTTCAAAGCCAAATAGACTCTGTTTTAGAAATATGTTCAAAATGCCTAGTGCTAGTACAAAAATCTTGAGAATGAAAAAAAAATTGCAATTTCTCTTACTTATCTTCACAAATAGTGCCATTTCTACCTTAGGTTTCTGTCTGGGTCCAATATTGCAAGAACTGCAATGCGTAAAAATTGTACACCAGTCACTGCAAATCAGGATTTTCTACTCAAGGAGTAGATTGCAAAAGCTCAGTTGTGTAGAAGCCAATAGCAAATGATTTTATGCGTGGAGAGAAGTATCGTCACTAGGGGGCGCGTCACCCTGGAGCGGGGGCGCGTGCGTCACCCCTGCCCTAGGGTGACTCTTACCCCCGGCTCTAACAGCAACCGCCTTGTCCGGCGGTTCAGCTGCCCTTTTGCCCTCAGAAACGGTCTGCGCATGCGTGAAAAAGCTAATAAATGACGCGTCGACGCATTGGGCCTTCTCAGAAGGCCCCGGACCGGCAGACGGGGCGGACGCTCCGAGGCCTTCTTCCGGCCTCGAAGCCTCCGCGCAGAACGGGGGACAACGCATGTGGGTGTGCGCACGTCACCCTTTCGCACGTCACCCCCCTGGCGGCCTGCCCCACCCGCCACGCTACAGTGACGTCCATGTGGAAAGTATTCTCCTGGTAGTTAATGGAAGAGTGCAGCCATACCTCATTATATCACAGGGCATTTCAGGCAGCAGGACTAGCCTATCCATGAGGCTAACTGAGGCTGTGACTTCAGGCAGCAGACTGGCAAGGGGTTCCCACTTCTGCCCATCCCCTTGCCTCCACTGATCTTCCTCCTCCCACTCCCTGCATTGGAGTAAGCCTCCCGCTCCATACTGGGTCTCCTCAGACCTGCACTAGGGACTTCGCTAGTGTAAGTCAGAGGGGGCGGAGAGGTTGCTGCCGGAGGGGATAGGATCTGGTGCATGCCATTGCATCTGTTCCTCCAGCAGCCTCCCGCCCTAATCCTCCCCCCTCCCCATCAGTTTTATGCTTTTCCCCCAACTCTCCCGCCATCTTACCTTCCTTGGCAGGCACCCCGCCCTGGTGACATGCATGAGAAGACTCTGACCCAGCACACTACTTAGCATGCTGCCGGAAGGCACTTTATTAGGCTTACCATATCGCCGACCGGGACGCTCCGTCTTGCCCTTAAGGGACGGGGTGGGGGGAGGGAGTCAGAGCGCGCGCGCTCTGACTCCCTCTCCCCGCCCCGCCCCTTAAGGGCAAGACGGAGCGTCCCGGTCGGCGATATGGTAAGCCTACACTTTATGGCTGCTTTTCAGCAGCCCCCGCCAGCCGAACATGTGTTCTGCTGGTGGCTTCAGCTCATGGGATTGGGCTGAAAGTCTGTTAAATGGATTCTAATTATGCAACTGCCGTTTTTCCCTGTCTGCTCTGGCTTGGATCTCATGCACATCAGATGAGGTGGTAAATCTGTGCCTGTTTGGACTGCACAACTTCAGACTGCTGGTTGGGGTTCCAATTATTGAATGTTCCTCCATTAAAAACAACACAAAGAAAGCAGTGAGAAGGGCTAGCGGCTTACTATAGCTAGTGTTCCACGTGTAAGAGCATTCCATCATGTACTTCCACCTGGAGCCTGAAGTGGTACAATCCAGAGAGGTTCACAATTTGCTGATTGTGAGAACGAGGCCTAAAAGAGAACAAGATGAATCCTAGAATTTTGAATTCAGTTAAGAAGATGAATCCTACTCTGATATGGAAAGAGAGGGTGAATTAAGGATACTCTGCTTTCAAGGGCTGGGGTAATTCTTGAGACCCCATGATGAAAACAGAAGTTCTTTCCCTCCCAGACCTAACATACAAGAGTAAAGAACTAGCTTGTGGGGAGGAGAGGCTGTTGTGTGCCAGCTGCCTCAACTAACTTCTGAGCAATGCGATTCTTTGCTGCACAGTCAATCTCCTGTTTCACCTCTGCATAATCTCTGACAGGAGATGTAAGTTGTACAAAAAGGAAAACAACAACAACAACCTGGTTTATCTGGAGCCACATTTCACATGAGGGTCGCTACACTTGCACCGAGATGTTAAAGGTTTGTTTTTAACAATATCACCAACTGAAAACCATTTTGCAGGCATCAAAAAGTTCCCTTCCAAACCAAGACCAGCATTCCAGCAACCCACACTTGGGATAGACATGGTGGGATGCAGGAATTCCATTGCCTCTCCAGGCTTCATTTGGAAGACGGAGCATTTCATAGCAACCAGAAATGTAGATATATGCTTCTGACAGAAAATCAGCACAGCTGAGGCATTCCACACGTCTGGTCAGAGGAGGCCTAACATGTTGAAATCCAGGGCACCCAACCCCCCAAATTAGAGGTGCCTGGACATGCCTAAGGGAGCACAGCTGTTCATTGTAATGTAAACATGCTGCCTCCTCAGTGAGGCATCCCCCTCCCTCCGCATTTCACTGACATGGCATATTTTGCTCCATGCAGTATATATGGAATACTTCTCTTAGAGACGAAACAGACTGCTTGATGTCTTAGAAGGTAGATAGGAGAAAAGGATCCATGGCATGGTACATACCAGGGGTGGCCAAACTGCAGCTCCTGAGCCACATGCAGCTCTTTGACATATAATGTGCGGCTCTTGGAAATACATTGGCTGAGCTCCTTTTTTTGCATCACAAATATTATAAAAGGTAAACAAGAAATTTTCAAGCTTTATAATTACCGTATTGGTCTGAGTAAAAGACTCACTTTTTTCTCCTAATTTAAGTTTTTAAACTAGGGGTGCATCTTATAATCAGGCATAAATTTAATGCCAGTGATTTAATTAATTTTTTTTAATAGCACCAAACTTTAAGGGTGCGTCTTATAATCAAGTGCGTCTTATACTCGGGACAATACGGTATTTACCAGGTATAAACTGAGAGTCCACTGGATTAAAACATATGTTTAATGTTCATAGTGAGTAAATATATTTAAGAATTTAAATGCTTCTTAAGTATTGCGGCTCTCAAACATCTCTCTTGCGGTTCTCAAACATCTGAAGTTTATCGTATGTGGCTCTTGCATGAAGCAAAGTTTGCCTTCTTTGCTTGTTTTTGAAGAACTCTAGTCATTTAGTCAGAGTTTCCCAGGCAGTTTTAGGCTGCAATCCAATATGCATTTTCCTGGGAGTAAGCTCCATTGAACACAATGGGGCTTACTTCTGCATAGACATGTATAAGATTGTGCAGTTCGTTGATATTATTATTATGGAACAAAATTATGACTGATATTAGCCTCTTGTTTGCTTGTCACCTGTTAGGTAATGTAATGGACACTCTAGACTTCCAGTCTGAACTGCATTGCTGCAAGTTCAAGTAGGAGCTGAAAAGTGGGGTTGCCAACTTACTCTGAGTAGTGAGAAGTTCCAGGAGCTGCAGCACAATGCAGGCAGGTCTGGACTTCTTTTGGAAGAGAGAGTACTGGAGATTTATGATGCCCTTGTAATATTACAAATATACAGGTTTAAATATTTAGACGGAGAGAGGTAGCGACGCGTGCTCCTGCAAGCTACATTAGCTATGTGTGCATTTGCCTGTAGTTGTTAGCTGCCAGTTCCTTAGCTTCCATGGTAGCCTCTGCCAGATGAAATCCTAGCTCTCCATGTCTTCCCCAGAATCCCACACTGCCCCTTTGTCTCTCCCTCACTAACTCAGAGCACAAGACTATGCTCAACTACTTAGAACAGGGGTGGCCAACCTTCCACCATTAGGGCCTCTGTGTTCTTAAGAGTTGTGTAGATGACAGAATCTTGGCAGCTGCAAGTGCTGATGGTGCTGCTAAAGCAGCTGCACCTGCTGAAATGCCCTCGCCTATACAACCATTAAAGCCGGTCCAGGAGCATTCATGTTGTAAGGTTGGCCACCCCTGACTTAAGCCTGGTTCACACTAGCCTTTTCCCGGCTTGTTGTGGATCTGCGTTGGGTCTTGCGGAGCTTTTTTCATGCTTGCGTCGCAGCTTGCGTCGCAGCTTGCGGAGAGGCAGGAAAGATGGTTTCCCCTCATCTTTTGATGCGCTTGTGCTTGCGGGAATGCTTGCGGTGCTACGGCAGCCCACCAATCGGATAGGAGGGGGAGGAGAGTGGCGGCATGCCAATCATAGCCACCTCCAATCGGCATGGGGGTTTCTTGCAAGGTTTAGTTCAAGGTTTCCGAGAGCAGATGGGAGACCAAGGTTTTTTCGGCTGCAGTCTGGGATGAGGGAAGGCGCGGGGCTCAGTGAACGGCTAGGGCACCTTAACTTCTGTAATGTGGACTTAAACAATTTTTATAAAGCAATTTATTTAATAATACTTGACTTACAGCTTCGCTTAATTCGTCCCCCCTGGCCAATCGGAGCGCACTTCTGTTCAACAAATCACAGCTGCGCTTTCTTCAAGAAGGCGGGACAGAGGAGGGACAACAGGCGGCAAGCAGCCCCCAGTTCCAAATGTTCAGAGAACCGCATACAAGCGCAGACGCAGGGACAGGCGCAAGGGCAGGGGCATGCGTGCCGGGAAAAGTCTAGTGTGAATCAGGCTTCAGAAGTAAGTCCCATTGGATGCACTTATGGATGCACTTATTCAAGGAGTGTCTTGGAGCATTAACATGTATTACCCTCTTTTGTCCACTCCAGGCAACTGAGTAAGCATTGCCTCAGGGCCTGGCCTTAGTGCCCTGCTCATTCACAACATCAGAGCAATACTTTGCACTTTCAAGGAGATAAAGAATCTCTGAAACAAATTCCCACCACTGCTGACTGGCTGTGCTGTAGTTAATTTTATGTCTACCAGAAGCCAGAGAACATTAAGTTCTTGCTTCTTGAAAATGATATAATGGGAAAATATTTCATGACTGAACATTATATGCCTTTCCTTCCCCTTCGGGGATGGTTTGTGTAATCAAGGAAGACTTATCGCGTCCAGGCTAGTCTTTTAAACGCTCCAGTCTGAAAATATATTGGGAAAGAGAGTGATAAACATAGTTGGCAGCACAGAAACGAGCACTGGACATATTTGAACTGTATGAGGAGATTTCTTTTTGCCTATTTGTTGAGCTGGCAGGCCTGGCACAACAGCAGAAACCATCTCTCTCTCTCTCTGAAAATTTTCTTTTTCTCTGAGGGCTTAATTATTATTCCCAATGCATTCAATTTGTTTTGTCATTGATTATAGCCAGTTATTCATTCTTATGTATAGATTCTGCATTTCTATCAGTTACAGAAATGTTAGAGTTTGGTGCATAAATCTGCATGCGGAACAACTTCACTGATATATAGTGATGATAGGCAGCAAATCCACAAATCGCTTCTTAAAGCCCCAGCTACACTATACCCGTGCGGCCAGTGTGTGTCCAACGTGCGGGCACGCACGGGCACGCACGTCAAGTGGAGCCTGCCGATGGCAGCCAGCGCTGGCCCGTCGGCAGCCGACGTCCCCGCAGGGAAAGTCGAGCTCGGCTCGACTTTTGCCCGTTCGGCTGCGTTCCGGCTGCGTTCCGGCTGCGTCAGAACGCAGCCGCGACGCAGCCGTGGACAATGTAGCCCAGCCTTAACTCCCTGACCTTTTGACTGCTGCAGGTCTCAGCTCCTTGCACCATATGGGAATGATGTGGACAGGGCTGGGTGCAGGGTGGGTAAGCTGGAGAATAAGGAAGTATGCCAGATATAAGAGAGTAATTTACTATAGTCCATTGCCATAGGAAGCTTTTTCCTCCCATCTAGCTCCTGGAAGTATTTGAAGAAAGAAAATTGTCACAGTTATTAGTGCAATGGTGGTTTCAAAGGTCCCAGCTGATACAGAATAATGTGGCTACATGGTTCTTGTAGGGGCTTATGCTTGGGGCAAATAACTTTGATCTTCTTGTAGCATCTTCTTTGGTAACCTGGATGTTTCCAGGCTTAACTCAAGGTGTTGACTATGACCTTAAAATTCAGGGGCTGGGATATTTGAAGGACTGCCTCTCCCCATATGAATCTGCCTGCCCACTACATTCAATATCAGAGGCCCTGCCCCATGTTTTCCTTTTTTCCTGTAGTTCATTTGCAGGGCAGGGCCTCTTCTGTTACAGCCCCCAGGTTGTGAAATTTCCTCCCTCTTGAGGCTCATCTGCCCCCCCTCTTGCCAGGTTTTTGTCACCTAGCCAAAACGTTTTTGTTTAGGCATGCATTTGCATTAAGTTGATGTTTTCTGTACTCGGAGTTGGTTTTTAAATTCAACTGGGTTTAGTTTTTAAACAGTGTTTGAATTATTTTATTATTTAGTGTTTTGTAATTGTTTCATTTTTTTAAATATACTTGATTTTTTCCCCTTGCATATTTAGTAAGTTGCCTTGAAGGTCCTTTCAGAGTCAGAAAGGCAGAGTAAAAATCCCTGAATACTTCTCATAGTTCACTTCTGACTTGTTATCATTGATGAATAAGTTAAATAGTGCCAGTCCCGAAACAACAGTGGAGTAGATGGTGGTGAAGCTCAGAGGCAGAGCACCTGCCTTGCATGCAGAAGGTCCCAGGTTCAGTCCCTGTCTTCTCCAAGTGAGACTAGGAAAGACCCCTCTCTGATACCTTGGACAGCTGCTGCCAGTCAGCACAGTACTGATAATACTGACCTAGAAGGACCAACTGTCTAACTCAGTATAAGGCAGTTTCCTATGTTTAATGATCTGTGATGTCGCACTACTGAAATAATCAGTATACCCCATTTTGTGTGTGTGTGTGTGTGTGTGTGTGTGTGTGTGTGTGTGTGTGTGTGTGTGTGTGTGTGTTAGCCCTGGCAGTCTATGGCAGCCTAATCTGTGGACCGGATTCAATCCTGTTCATGTTGACGCAGAATGAAATCCTATTAAATTCAACTGGGCACTCTTCTAAGTAAGTGTTAGTTTGATTTTCACACTAAAGGAGTTAATGGATTTAGTAATCGTGGAATTATTACTAATTCCAATAGACTAGCGTTCCACTGTAGTCTAAATGCTGACCTAAAACAGGACCCTCCACGCACCTTACATTTGTTAACAGCCCAATCCTCTCTAAGTTTAGACTGGCGGAGTGCTGCTCTGCTGGTCTCGGGTGTCGCAAAAGGCATAGTTGCATCACCCAGCAAGGCGGCTGTGCTGGCGAAGAAGCCAGTGCCGCTCTCCCCACCCCAGTTCCCTTGGAGCGCCTGCCGGGGAAGGCAGGTTCCCCACCGGGCGGCGGAGGGGCGGGGCATTCCAGGGGAGTGGGATTGGTCAGTTGGGCCTGATAAGGGGGAGAGATTGTGGTGAAAACTCTGCCAGAATCCTATCCCGGGCCTGGCTGCCGCTACATGGGCCACTCAAATGTGCGCCAGCAAAATAGCTGGCTCACATCCAAGTAGTCCCATTGGGGTGGCTGGGGCTTTACCCGGACAGCCTTTTTGGGCCCTGGATGCAGCACAGAGTGCACCAGCCTCGCTGCATTGCAGGGCACAAAGTTAGATAGGATTGTGCCGCAACTCACGTAATTCAATTATATTGTGACACAAGCAGAGAAGAGGAAAGAAAAAGACATCCATAGGAGACGTGCCTAGTAGAATGTAGAGAATACATCTATTTCATGCAAACCAAGCCTCCTGCTACAGGAATAGAAAAACCTCCCAAAATGAATAGTTAATGTGGGGAAAGTTCCTTCCCTAATCAGATTCACTAGAAATCTTTTTGCATCCTGGGATTTGCATCAAGGAGCTGAATATGGCCTACTGTGTGCACTGAACAGCAGGCAAGCTCATTCATCGTCACTTTGCTGAAAGGTAAATGTGCTTTTCTTGCTTGGTTGCTTCCATTTACAATGGGACTGTGCTATACTTTGCCCTACCATTTTTACTGTACCATAATTAACTGCTGGGCTCACAAGCCGTTATCTATCTGTGTAATTTCCAGATTTTCAGCAGTTATTTAGTCTCCTTGTGTCCTCAAGGTTGTTACTTATGTCATGGAATAACAGCATTGTTTAAGATGGGAAGGTTCTTAGTGAAAACAAATCGTACAGATTATATAAGATTCCTCCTACAGAAAAAAGTCATTTTAGTAAGTTGCTGTTGGATACACAGCAAACACATGGATAAGGTCAAGTAATTTCATTGCTGAAGATGTTTGCTGAACTGTAATAATGTACAGAAGCCAGTAGCATTCAAAATATGGTAAGGGGACCACCTTCCATTCCATATTTGTTTCCTAATTTTTAGCTGGCATTAGCAAGAAATGGTTACCATCTTTTAAACATTTACCTTCAAAATTCTACTGCCATCAAATACTTAATCAAATATTATTGCTTCTGCATCAAAAGGACCAAAAATATAGTGGTAGCTATGCATCTACTATACAAACGCATTCTAGTTTAATTGACATCCCCCTTCCCTAGGTAACTATGTTTTTGAAACTGGGCAATAGCGTTCTGAATAGTTTCATCAAACTACTGTACAATTCCCAGGACCATGGAGGATGAACATGACAAGTAAAATAGGTGTAAAAATCACTTTAACAGCGCAATCCTAACCAACTTTCCAGCACCGGTGTAACCGTGCCAACAGGGTGCACATTGCATTTTGCAGTGCAGGGGCAGTCATGGAGGCCTCTTCAAGGTGAGGGGACATTTGTTCCCTTACCTTGAGGCTGCATTGCGGCTGCAAAGTTAGTTAGGATTGCGCTGTAAATCTGTAATGTTGATGTATCTTTAGAAATGAACTGATTTATTGTGTTATGAGCTTTCTCTAGGCTGCACTGTAGCCTACTTCATTTACAGCCCAATCCTACTGCTGTAAAGCAGTCAGTGCCAGCTGTAAAAGGCGCTCTGGCAGCACTCCGGAGCAGCCGTAAGAAGCCGCTGACAGAGGTAAGGTGGCAGGGAAGGCGGGATGGGGTGGGGGGAGGGGGCAGGAGAGGGCAGAATGAGGTGGCAGCAGCGTCACTGCAGGGGGGGCGGAGCTCCAGTTCTGTTGGGCTCTGACCCTCCGTTACACGATGGGAGAAAACGGCCCCGCCCCCTCGCCTTTGGAGCCATTCCGGCCGACGGAAGCAAGTGCTTTTGTCGGCCGGAATGGCTCCAAAGGCGAGGGGGCGGGGCCGCTTTCAGTGCTTTCAGCTTTCAGGGGGCGGGGCCCCCTGCAGTGACGCTGCTGTGAGGTGGTGATGGGGGTGGATCGGGTCCAGGAAGGGGGCAATTTTGGCAGCAGCCACCGAATCTAACCCCCTTCCTGGACTCGATCCTGCAGCACAGGTCTATGCGCCAGTGATTTCACTAGCACAGGTTCAAGTAGACCACCCCATACCATGGAGGCCTACCCCTGCGTAAGGGAACTATTGTTCCCTTACCCAGAGGAGACCCCTGCAACTGCCCCTCCCCCAGGATGCAGCAGTAGCCATTTTGGCCTCACTGCATCAGCGTGTGTGTGTGTGTGTGTGTGTGTGTGTGTGTGTGTGTGAGAGAGAGAGAGAGAGAGAGAGAGAGAGAGAGAGAGAGAGAGAGAGAGAGAGAGAGAGGAACAGGATTGGGTTGTTAGATTGGTTGCAATCTGGAAAACAGTTGGTAACATTTCCACAACAGAGGATGCAGACAGTTTCTCCTGCCCTCCCCTGACTCTGCCCCATTGCTGGAGCAACCACTGGTAGGACTCTCATTTTGCCACAGTTGGCATGGATTTAGGTGGGCAACAAAAGTGGAGAAGGAGCAAAGTGATAGAAGCCACAGTTGCATTCCAGTTCATGGCTACAAGGCTCCTACTACAGAGACAGGAGGAAGGCTGGAACCTGGAAACACAGACTTCCTTAAGAGCCATGAATCTAATCTGAGCCGAATGACATACTGTATCTGAAAAATATTAAGAGTCAGGCATACGTTGAAGTAGATTGGAGGATAAGCTGACTTAACAAGGCAAGAGCACTTAAAGAT